>CM069449.1:64036472-64736906 GCA_035610835.1 Ophiura sarsii
CACCCATTTTTTTTTAGGGTGGTGGGGGGGGGGGGGGGGCGGGGGCACAAATCGGTTTTTTTGTCGGGGGGGCATTTGCCTCCCCTGCCCCACCCCCCCCCCCCCCCTGAGCTACGCCACTGAATAGTATACGGAAAACGAAATTCTTTTACGAGCGGAAGCAAGATACTGCGCACAAATTTTGAAGAAAGTCCTACACTCTCAGAACAGGTATTAAATAACCATGGGTTAAAAGAATGTTGGTTAAAAAGTATACAACATTGGTTAAAAATGAAGCGTTGGTTAAAAATTACTTTTAATACTGTGTTGGTAGTTTATTCAACGTTGGTTAAGGCATCATAATTTTAACCAACAATAGGTCATAACAAGATTCCCGCCAAAGAATTTCATTGGCGAGGAAAATATTTTGCGCATATTATTTAGACCACGTCAGAATTTGTATATGAAATCAATCATGTTATTTCCCCACCTGGTACTTACATTGGCGCTCTTCAATTGGCATCATGTTGCCCAACTAATATTGGACCAATATTGGTTTTACATTGGCGCTCTTCAATTGGCATTATGTTAGGGAGTGTTCATAAATATTTTGGTGGGGTGGGGAGGATAATTATAGGGGTGGGTCCAAAAAGTTTTGATACTCTGCAAAGGGGGGATCAAAAAAGTTTTGGAAAACTCCAAATGAGGGGGGGGTCAAAAAAGTGTAAAGCACTTATTAGTTTCCAAAATTTTCTGGGGGCTTCGCCCCAAACCCCTGCTTTACCAGTATGGACATTATTTACGGAAAGTTCATAAATCAACGTAAAAATAGCTAATTTTTTTGGCACGCTATGCGCGCAGATGTCAACGGACCTATTTTCATGTAGGCCTACTAGCCCAGCAAAAAAAGAATGAAGGCGAAATTCATGTCAATAGCAAACAACAATTGCGCGCGCATATTGTATTTAAAGCCAGGATATGTAATTGAAGGGAGCATCCTAATTGGTTTCAAGAACAGAGATCCGTGCATGAATATGTGAAGTTATTCAGGGATTAAAGACCATGGTTACTAAACCAAAGATACCTGCAATCGAAGTGGGAATTCTGATTCACTCTAGATTCTACATGTACAACCTGCCCTCCTAGATGTAATGCGTCCATCAAAATAGAATATGATACATGGTCAAATTCTGTAAAAAATCTCATATCTATGTTCTCTGAACTTGATCACAGTAAAAAAAAAAGTGAACAACATGTTTAAAAAAAATTGAACAACTGCTGTTTGACGGGTGAGCTGAGCAACTTGTTGCTCAAAATATTAAACATCTGGGGTTGTTTAAAAGTTTTAAACACCTAGTTGTTTAACTTTTTAAACAACATGTTTAAAATCAGATTTTACACATTGGTGTTGTTTAAAAATTGTTGTTCAATTTTCAAGGGTTGTTTAAAGAAGTTGTTCAATCTTCATGGGTTGTTCAAAGAAAGTTGTTCAATCATCTTGGGTTGTTCAAAGAAAGTTGTTCAATCATCTTGGGTTGTTCAAAGAAAGTTGTTCAATCATCTTGGGTTGTTCAAAGAAAGTTGTTCAATCCCTCATGGATGAAATTGGCCTGTTTAAATAACCAGGGTTGTTTAATGGTGGTTGTTTAAAACTGCAGGGTTGTTTAGATGATGGTTGTTAAAAAACAGGGTTGTTTACTGGTAGTTGTTTAAAATTCCAGCACGATTTGAAGACTTGAATTTCTTGTGTTGAAGTACACAGACAGAACGGCAGAACTGTCGAATTCGGATGCCTTCTGTCTGTGGAGCAAAATCGCGAATTAAAAATGATATTTTTGCAAAAAATATCCATCTTCGCCGTCTATCATCAAACTATATCGTTTCTTTGGTCATCATATTTCATTATTTTCTTGATTGTATTTCCCCATCTTGTCAGCAAAATCTTTAAAATTATGATTTAAAATCGAAATTTGTTTACCGAACGAAATACGGCGGCCATTAATTTGCAGCATATCGCGAACGAATCATTGTGACACGTGACTTGTGACGTCACAAGTGAACAACGTTGTTCAAGATCACTTTGTATTGATGTGAACGGCGTTCTTTATACTGTAAACAACACCTGTTTAAAAAAATGTTGTCTTCTTTAAACAACGATGTATAACTTTTACACATCTGTTGTTTGAAAAAGTGTACAACCGAAATTGAACAGCGATATTTTGTACATCGTTTTCTCTGGTGTAACAATGAACGGGGGGGGGGGGGGGGGGGGGGGGGGCGAGGGGCAAGACAGTTTCAGGTGCAGGCAGTAATACAGGGGGTCAAAAAAGTTTAACTTTAAGGCATGGCGAGGGGGGGGGGGGGGTCAAACAAGTTTAAGGCATGGCGAGAGGGGGGGGGGGGGGGGCGTCAAAAAAAAGTTTTGATATACCAAAAATAAAATTATCCAGCTCCCCACCAAAGTATTTATGAACGGTCCCTTATCAACCAATTTTGTTCCAATAATGGGCACATTATACCAGGGATGGAAATAACACGATTGATTTCATATACAAATTCTGACGTGGTCTAAAAATTGCGGCAGCTGTTTCAAGGTTATCGCTTCCCGGCCTCGTAGCTTGGATCTTATATACTTACCTGGCGCAGGGGTAGCTTTGATCACTAAGGAAGCTCCAGCCGCCACATCGTTCGCATGTAGTATCTGTCTGATTAACAAGCTCGGACATGAGACGCTCGGCCTTTTACCGAAGTCTACATGTAGAAGGGTGCTAAGCATACAGCCGACCATTGCACTGCCGGTCGGTGATGATGCGCTCCTGCCATGTCAAGCAGAGCTTCATGGGTTTTTCAGGACGCTTAGTCAGTATGTAAGGCATCATCGTTGGGCGTTGGGCTCATTTTTATAGTCCCCGCGTGCTATGCAGACCAGGGAGGGTCAGTTTGGATTGCTGTCCAGCCATTTCTGCCAGGTTTTGTAATACGGGGCATAAGGGGAGGCCGGTGGTGTTTCTCCTGTCCTTGAAGGGTTTTTACTTGACCTGGGCTTGCCTTGGTCATTGGTTTCCCTTCTTGGCCGAACAAAAAAAAGAAAAGAAAAAAAGCTTGGATCTTATGCCTTGTCCAGTCCCTTGTTGGTCCTGGCCACGGGGTTGGGCGCCAATATTGAAAGCCAATATCGTGCCAATGAAACATCAATATTGTAATGTTGTATGGGTTAAAGTTTAGCAAAAAAAGTAAAAGTTTAACCAACATTTTTTAACCAACTACTGTTGGTTAAAACATATTAACCAACAAATGATATAAATTGTAACCAACCACAGGTTAAAGTTTAACCAACCACTGTTGGTCAAAACATATTAACCAACAAATGATTAAAATTTGTAACCAACCACAGGTCAAAGTTTAACCAACAGCTGTTGGTTACAGTTTTAACCAACCAATTGTGTGGTTCACCTGGTAACCTCCCGTTGGTTAAAATTTTAACCAACATGGTTAAAGATTTTAACCTTTGTTCTGAGAGTGTAGGCCTACCTAAATTTTGAACCTTATTAAAGTTCTTTATAGAACCTTAAGAGCTCTTAAGGTTCTACATACAGGACAGAAAAAGGTTCTAAGTGGAACCCGTTTTCTTAGAGTGCACCTAATTAGTAGTAATCAAGTACAGTCACTTTCAAGTGTTTTTATAGAACTCTAAGGTCTTTACCATCATTAACTTATAAAAAAGGACCTCACCGTTTTCCTAATGCTGCAGAGAGCTGCTGGCAATAAATGTTAATCAAGTTTGCATAGAAACAGCCATAGCCCTATTTATGTGTCAAATTCGAAGGTAAATGCTACGAGAATCTAATAATTAATTTTAAGTGGCCTTAGCTTAATTTGGTCTAAAAGAATAGGTATTTCAGACAGACCATTTTAAAAGCTATTTTCTAGTTACTTTTAAAGTCAAGCCACTGGGCAAATTAGGGCATACTGCACTGTCATGGGTAACACTGTATCATGTCATATTTCATCTGGGGGCATGGCCTCTGACTGGGGGTTTAAATTATAAACGTGATGTACATAAAAGTATACATTTTTTGTAATGAAATGAATCAGAGAATCTATTTTTGGTATCAAATTTTACTAAAATTAGTGATTTTCACATTTTTGCCCAAAAATCACCTTTTTGGCGCCAAAATTTTTCAGACAACCTAACAATATCAGTTTTTGATTACAAATTCCAAAATTTCACCAAAATCATCTAAAGTCAATTATCTAGGAGCGAATTTTTTTTTTTGACTTAAAATTTGTTTGTTTTGAAAATATTGACCAAAAAGTGCCAAAAAATGTTTTTTATCTCAAAAATCTCATTTTTGGCACTTTTTGGTCAATATTTTCAAAACAAACAAATTTTAAGCCAAAAAAAAAAATTCGCTCCTAGATAATTGACTTTAGATGATTTTGGTGAAATTTTGGAATTTTAATCAAAAACTGATATTGTTAGGTTGTCTGAAAATTGTTGGTGTCAAAAAGGTGATTTTTGGGCAAAAATGTAAAAATCACTAATTTTAGTAAAATTTGATACCAAAAATGGATTCTCTGACTCATTTCATTACAAAAAATGTATACTTTTATGTACAACACATTTATAATTTAAAAGTGACAGTGCTTGATAAATTTGGCCCAAACAGGGTTGACACCAACCTTAAATAATGAAATATTTAAATTAATACGCGCGAAGCGCGCAAAAATTAGCATTTCTATCACTTGGTCCAGCATGATGTTTTTAACGTCCCCCACAAAATATTAAGAATATTTGTTATGGTTTGAGGGCCATTATATGTATAAGTGTAGATCTCGAACAGGGGAGTCTGAGGGGTGATGTGCCCCGCCCCCCTCTCTCTCTCTTACTAGCTTCTTCCTCTCTTTCTTTTCTTTCTTTTTTTCTTCCTTCCCCCCTTTTTGGTAGAGGCGTCGTGCCCCCCTGTATCCGCGCCTGATGGGGCCGGGGGTGGGGGCATAGTCTGATGGGCCCCCTGGATACGCCGCTGCAAAGGTGTATTGTTCTGATCATTTTTTGGGCTATGATTTTTTTTTCACATCAAGTTATTTTTTCTCATTATGTCTGTAAAATCTTTGGGGCCAGAAATGTTCCATTTAGAAATTATAGGCTAAAATGTGATGAATTACTGCCGAAGGTGGTTAGCCACCCGCCAGTTTGTGTATTAGGCCTATAGGCCTACTCAATGGGCAAATTTCTTGTGACCTTGTGCTTCTAAGATAAGAACCATTGAAGTTATGAAACTCAAACTTTGGAATGCGACAATTTTAAGGATGACCTCAAATAAAAATAATAATAGTAAACATCAAGTTGAAATCGGGGCAGCAATCAGAACATACCTTTGCAAAGGCGTATCCAGGACGGTTTTGATGGGGGGGGGGGGGGGGGGGCAAAAAAAAACTTAAAGCTATCTTGTTGATCTTAAATATTGAAACGTTGTACCTAATACGCGCGAAGCCCGCAAAAATTGTGATGTTAACACTATAAAGGTACAGTATGACATTTTAACGTCCCCAACATAATATTTAGAGCAGGCCTATTTGGTGTGGTTAGAGGGCCATTATAATATTAAAACCTCTAGAAAACATGCGCGCGGAGCTTTTGAACTAAAATGCTCATGAAAAACTGTCCTGAAGCCATCTTGCAACTTGTTAAGCTTAAATAATGAAATATTGAAACTAATACGCGCAAAAAGCGCGTAAAAAATTGCATTTCTAACACTTATTTAAGTGGTCCAGTAGGCCTATGATAATAACGACCCCACATATTTCGAATTGAAACTAATACGGGCGCAAAGCGCGTAAAAATTGCATTTCTAACACTAATGGTCCAGTATGATAATATTTAATAACGCCCCCCACATAATTAGAATTTTTGGTGTGGCTTGAGGGTCATTATAATGTTAAAACCTGTATTCGCGCGGAGCGCACAAAATTTTTGAGTTTTTGAACTAAAATTAGCCATGAGAAAACTGTCCTGAAGCCCGATCCGCATTTTATTTACATGCGGGTTTCCAACATGGTTTAAAACATTGACACCCATGTTAAGTTTTGCTGGGGATTGTTTTAGTAGAAACAACAATAATGGCAATTTTTAATGTTCATCTTGAAGTGACTTCTGAAGTAAATTAATTAAAATTAAAAAAATTCAACAACTCTGTGTGACATTAGATAAAAACTCGTTAAAATAAAACACACTACCGTATACCGGTACACAATTTATGCCCCAAAAAAATCAACATTTACTGCTGAGACTAGACTCAGATTATATAATGATTAAAACATTTCACGGTAAAACTTTTACGATGAATCGGAGGCGTGGGGCGTATACAAAATGATATTTCATAAAAATTGTCCTCGGTCCCTGTTTTGATTTCTAAATGGTGGTATACGGGTTGTTTTTAGCAATCAATTAGTGGAATGGAAAAAACTACTGTCTCTCAATGTTTTATTTTATTAATCGTGGCACAAATAACGCGGGAAACAAAGCGTTGGGCCATCACATGACCTTTCCTTGACATGGTTTACCAATGACATCATCGAAAATCCGGGCATTTTAGCCATTTGATTGACAGTTTCCATGGAAAAGAGGCGTGGTTATGACTAACATTAAAGATGCCGCCTGATGATTGACAGTTTCCATGGTACTCAGCTGTGAGAGGTCGCGTCATTCACCTGCCGCTGAGAGGAAATTTCGAATAAAGAACAACGCACTGGCAATCCGCCATTTTTGTTTCGCGCTGATCTATAAATCTGCGATTGAATAAAGTAAATCGAGATCATGATCGTGACCTCTGTCGACTAGAATTATCAACCGGATTTTAAGTGGACCACTTCTATGAATCTCTCTAGGTGGATTATATAGTTCTTCAACCACGGCAAAAGGCAGTTTTCAGTAAGGATCACCGCGATCACCGTTTATTTTGACTCAAGTTTATTTTCATTTTCGCGCGCCAGTTTACGAATGGATCGCAAGTGAATGACCCCTGGACTCTAGGGTTTGACTTGCCAAGGGGACATCTGACCCTTGAACAAGTCCACCGACCGCCGAAATTGAAGCCTTAACATCACCCAAACCAGGTAATGTTGTAAATTAAGCATAAAAATCAGTAGAAATGTACGTTTAAAATTTGCTATTTTATTGAGGGCGCTCACTTGCACGTCAATGTTGTTGTTCATTCAACATTGTTGTGACATTGCCAAATTTGAATCCAAAATCACTTCCTTGTTTACAAACATGGAATGTGATTTCAATTTTCATTAATTCTATAACATTCTCAAGATCTCTATCGAACTGGGAACAACGACATTTCTTCCAACTCATCTAAAAATACTCCCTATTTTCCAAAGAAATCATGAAGTGAGTCATGTCGTATCATCATTCCTAGCCTGAATCATCGCCTAAACAATCATGAGAAGTTCGTGGCAAATGACACCGTTGTAAATCTTAATTGAATTCCCAACATACTGTTAGAGTTATTCAGATTCTTCCCTGAATATCTATATAACTAACTGTTCACTAATTTTGTTGAAAATATACGATATGATTGAGCAGGAATAATTTTCCCGAGTAGTGTTTTGCAAGAGTACAGCTGATTGCGACGCCGGGTTTCCTCCGGCATATCAAGCATCGTTTCCCGCCTATATCTTCGCGTTGTGGTTTTTCCGACAGGGCTATATCCCATCGTAATTTAACAACATCGACGCCTTAATATATTGGAAACCTACTCAAACTTGAAAACCGTTAATTTTAGACAATTTTAGGACCAAGCTTGATGTGTAAAAATATGATTCTTGTTGTCAATCAGCTGATTTCAATCACCCTCGTGGTTGTGTTTTGGTTCGTCAGCTGATCGGAGCATGGCGATCTCACGCTCATTTGCATAATTATTTCGCCATCAGCGAGATCAGTCGCACCATAAATATCGTTGATTTGTCACTTGAAATGTTGATCTTACGAGTGAAATTAATTTTTTGGTTTGAAACAATTCGTTCGTGATCAGTTTTCGTGGTTTGACACCCATTTTTAATGTATTTTTAGGGGTTTAATCTTAGTTCCACTTGAGGTGTCTCAATCTCTGTCTGTCTGGTCCCGGCTTTTTCAAAATGGCCGCCTTTTCAGCAGTTGACTTTCAATGATTTACTCTAAACTTTGATCAGAAACATAATTTGATATCGCTGGGATAATAAATTATTATAGTTTGAAAGCTTGTGATGTTGAATGAGATCTTAGGGCTTTCTAAAGCTAAACGTTAACTATACATTTAATGTGCAAAGACACGACAATTTGGTTCGAAAACTCGGAAAAGTATATTGACATTATTTATGCTTGCGTCTAGGTAGACGTTGATTTAGACATGTGGCTATTCTTCCATTGTATCATACTCCCGGCCTGGTATGGTTGGTATAAATACGGAAGTGATAGCAGTAGCACTTAGCAAAATCAGCTGTCAAATCAGCTGTTTTCCATAAAATAATGAATTTATTTATAGACTTTATTTATGCCACTTTAGGTGAATAAAAAACAAAATTGTTGTTCTTGTACTTAGTCTTATAAGTTATACTAATAAGTTATACTAGCCCTGTAATAAGTAAGCACTGTTGGAGGGAGTATTTGCAAACGTCCTTTTGCAGTGTTCCAGAAATATTTCACTAAAATAACACGCTTCGGTGACAGTTTTTCTTCTCGTATACGAGGAGGTAACGTTTTCTCTGGGTACTACATGTATGTAAAAATGTACCTAGTCGAGGCCTAGGCATGGCAGGCCTACATTGTACCCACCTCTTAATCAGAAATAAAAGGTTAGGCCTAAATCAGTGGTCAGTGTGGGTGGGGGGGGGGGGGGAATCGCCCCTTCAATACTTGAGTAGTGTCGGTTAAGATTGGAACTGTTGGTTCATTTGACAAGGGGAATTATGACGGTCAAAAGTACACAAATAGCAATTTTCATGCATGCGTAGGAACGATGCACTATTTTTGATGCCATGGACATGTAAATAACGGTGCTGGGGATGATGTTACCATGATTTTGTTAAAAAGTTATACTTATGTAGTATGTTCTTCATTTTAATAGATAGACTGGGCTGGTCTAGTGACTCATTAAATATGGTTGGATACAGTTAGTAATATAGCGTAATAGTTTCCTTCCGGTTTCCTTCCGATTCCCGTATGTGCATGTGATGCACACTTTCTTATTGCCTGCCCGCTATAATAGTCTCGGTTCTCTGACATATACATGTATCAAAGGCCAGAACTTCAACCAAGATGGGTCGGGTATCAACGTATCGGAAATATAAATTGTATTGTATGCAATACTAACTATTCATATCTCTAATATAATCAAAACAAATAATTGTCGATTATTTCAAACCATTCCTAAATCCCTCGCATACTATTACTAGTGCATCGCAGGACCACGTTCAACCTTAGGGTGAACGCGAGTGCTGGGATTGTGACGCTCGGATCAACAATTATTTGTTTTGTTTATAAATAAGTTGTAGAGTGTAGATTTATGTCTTGACCACTACCCAAATCCAGAACTTGTACATTTACCAATAAGGCTAAATAAAAATATTCATGTTTGGTGTCCCCGCCCGCTTCCTTTATAGGGGCCGCCGCCTCCTTTTCTTTTTTTTCTTTCTTTTTTAATAAAAAAAAGAAAAAAATGGTTCTTTACGTCTCAGAACTCAGGACAAGACATCATATTGGGTGTCATTTTCTGTTTCATCTTGCCCATGAGAAGCCAATGTAATTTCTTGAGTCCAAGTGGCTGTCATTTTGAAAAAAAAGCAGGCAACCATCTTCAAAAATAGCCCTGCCAGCTATCTTGACAAAATGTGTCAGGCGGCCATTTTGGAAAGAAAAAAAGGGCCTCCTCTCTTTTTTCCCCAAAAAGGCAGGACGCTAAACATGTTTTATATTTTATTATGTCTTCGTTGGTTTCCATGGTAAAACCGTATGTATAAACCTTGAAAAATCAGTTATTAAAAAAAAGTGAAAGTAATTTTAGCAATGTTTTTAAGTGCTTTCAAAATAGTGGGTAGGGGTAACCACTGTCAATGGGGTAACTAAACTGGGACATGTTAGATGTGACTGTGATGTTGTGATGACTGATCTGATCAGGTTTTCCTTCCTGCATTGGTCACTAAAACAGCCTTAACTCTTAAATAGCTTTATCCACACTGTTGAAGTATGCCATCAGACCAATTACAATGTCTATTTGTCATTCTTAAACAGCTAAGAAAGTTTAAGCAATCTCATTGGTTCTCAGAGAAATCGGCGACATCTAGATGAGACAATAGAACACGGGGAGGTGGGGCTTACGTTTTAACAGTGCGCCCGACCTTCACAATGCGTGGTTTGCTCCATAACGCGCACTTCTGCAGTGCGTCTTAAGAGCTTTTCCTGCGTTTATGCCGGCGCCGCGACACTTACGCATGGTTTACTCATCGCATGCGATTGGATGGAATGTTTGTGGGTTATTCGATCCTAGCAGGGGTAAAAGTTGTCAAATGTGGACAATAAAATGTACTTATTTCTTTGATAAATGTCTTAAGTATGATTGTTTAAGAATGAGAATAAAGGTATTGTTTTTAGACCGTACCCGTGTTATATTGTCTGATATAAATGCGTTCGATAGTATTATTTTTTGCGTAGAACAACTCCGCCTGCGGCGTCGTTGTTCTACTTAAAATAATACTATCGTCCGCATGTCAGACACTATAACACGGTACGGTCTAAAAACAATACCTTTATTCTCTAAACTAAATAGTATCATGTCGAGGGTTTAGTGCAACAAAGGGCTATCTGCTATCTGCATTTCAGTCATTTTGAGAAAAAGTGAATTAAAAATTTGTACCCATCATTGTCACATTGGTTTTGACAAGTTAAAAAGAAATATTATTCAAGCCTATTTGATTAGGTGAATTTACTATTTTCTCATAATTAGGTACCTGATCTTGTGCAGATCATTTTGATACAAAAAAATGCAGATAGCCCTTTGTTGCACTTAACCAGGCTTTCTCAAGTAATTTCTTTAAAGTGCCATATATTATATTCCTAAATCAAGAACCATGATGTTCCACTATCCACGTGAGCGAAGCAGGCGTAGCGAGGAAACGGGTGCTGGGGGTCGAGGGGTTGAATTGAACCCCCTTGAAGTTCTTTGATTTTAGGCATATGAATTTGTTTAGGACGGCTTTCCTTGGGTATAATTCTGTGTTAAATAATAATTTAATAATGTGTAAAAAATCACAGATAGTCAAAAGTTTTGACTATCTGTGAAAAAATGTACAACTTTTAACATGAAATGTTGTGTTTGATATGAAATTTTCAAACAATTAGCATAATTATTGAACAATGTTATGATTATATTGCAATAAAGTGAAAATTGCTGTCAATCATGATATAACAATTTTCATTTTGGGCAGGTTTCCATTAGTTGTTTTCTGTAATTTGGTTCTGTAATTAAGTTCTGTGTAGGCATGCATACATACATGTATATGTTTTATTTTTTTATTTTTTAAAAAATTATTTATTTTTATTTATTTATTTTTTGTGCTCATTTTCATTCATGCGCCACTTGAGATGTGCCGATGCGTCACAAGTGGCGCACGTGCCACCAGTTGGGAAATCTCGGTTTTAGTAAACTCACTCCCCTCTCAGTTTTTGCCTAACAAAATAGGAATCACATTTTTTTCTTCTTCCGGGGCCTAGATATTTAGCGATTTGTTTAAAGATATGGGTAAATTAATTTTTGTATAGATTAGGCCTAGTATAGATGGATCAATTGTAGAAAATTTGTTTTTTCGGTGGGTGGGGATGGAAATTAACATTTTGTCCAGACTTGGACATGGCTTTTAACCAATGGCGGTGAACTAATGTTTTCAGTTGTTTTAAAATAAGATCTTGTCATAGGGGAATGCTGTACCCCTGTAGGTAAATAATTTGTTTCTGCTACTGTCACTTGGCGGGTGGATTCCGTTTCCCAAAGACACATTATCTAACTGTTCTAGACTATCCATTAGGCGTCAGACTGTAATAGATGCTTCAGTGATTGTTTCCTTTATTCATTCACTCAATATTGGCATTAATGAATCATTGAGGGAGAGCTTGGGAAAATTGATTAAATTACCCCCCCCCCCCCCCCAAAAAAAAGGTTTAAAAATTAAAAATTAAAAAAAAACAGATGGTTGGTCGGTCTGTATAGAGATGATTGGTTTACATATAGGCTAAAATGAAGCCTGTTAATATGTTCATGTATGTAGGGCCTACATTGTTGATTGTTGTCTCAAATTTTTGGGCAGGCCAATAGTCAAATATCCATTTTGACCTCTGAATAGGGTACAGTGTTCATGTATTTTAAATTCTTGGGTACATCAATGAGTACATGTACTTGGCATTCCAGATCATAGAGGAAATGGTTGAATGGAATTAGCAAAAAAACAATAGTTTGACAACATTCAATACATACAAACATAATCTTTATTTATTCACGATACACAGGTCAGTTTTCCACCGAGGCCGTGATAACAATATGTTACATAACACACCTAAAATAACATTAACATATTACTTGAATCAAATCTAATACACCATATAATAAAACAACATTTAAAATTTGAATATGGATAATTACAAATGACTCATTCGTTTAAGACGGTTGATAAATATACTAAGATTTGGGGACACTTGAATATTTTGGTCAAGTTTGTTCCATTCAATGGCACCTCTATAAGAAAAGCTGTGCATCAAGGTGTGAGTCTGGTAAATCATTGGCTCTAGGCATATGGATTTATAAATGCTTAGCGCCAGGCACAATACAGAGCTACAACACGTCAAGTTCGTCAATACAGAGATGTGAACATGACAACCAGTCTTCAAAACTGATAGAGGTACAATGTCAGAGCGAGGACCTTATTCTATGCAATAATCTCTAGTCTATAGACTATATGATCGATATCCTGCGGTAATTGTGGTTCCACTTCTAGAGGGCCAACTACAGTGAATGTTCCATGGATTTATTTTAATTTATCTATAGATTTAGCTTGTATAATAAAAACAAATGATCATCGATCATAGCGTACATTCACGCTCGCATTAATCCAAATATTAAATGCAGTGTTATGACGCACTTCCAACAGCGGAACTAACCCTGCGCGACTGCTGCGGTAACGCACAGGCCGTCAAGTCACATGGGATGCTGAGGAATACGCTATGATCGACAATTATTTGTTTTGATTGATTATAGTATTTGACATCACTTGTACACTTTCACCAGCTAATCATTCGGCGTGTTTCCACAGAACTGAACTTTCCGGTATTTGCCGTGTAAGAAATTGCAATTCCAGTAAGTTCTCCTGTGGAAATATACAATAATCGGATTATTGATAAACCGATCATCACCAATAAACAGTTTATTATAACCATCTTCAGAGGTGGTTATTTCCGCTCAAGATAGGCACCACTGCCGGAATAATAACGCGAATCAATGCGCGCCCCCTTAGTGCGCCCTACCTTTCTCGCGCGCATACATTGTGCGCCTCACGGCCCGTGCAGTAATACCCTCGGTTCTACACAGCCTTGTTATGGCAGCAGAGATGCGGCCATTCGACGCCCCCCTTAGTGCGCCCTACCTTTCTCACGCGCATACATTGTGTGCCTCACAGCCTGCGCAGTAGTACGCTCGGTTCAAACGGTTTAATTCAGGAGGGTTGGGAGCCTATTATTTAAAGGGTCTATTGCGCTCTGTCGAAACGTGTCGGTTAAGCGCCAACACAGAAATTTTATTCCGGACAAGATAAACCGTTTACTACATGTAGCTCTTTTCTGTGAAAACATGCCGATTGCCTGTCACAAGAATCTGAATAGAACTGTGCCCGCAAAAGATGGGGCTACGGGTTGTGATTCAAACCAAGCAAGCTGCTTGAAATCTTGACTAAGTCCTGACAATTGTCACACACACAGGACTTTACTCTTGTGGCTGGCTGTCAGTTGGTTCCTGCGGAAACTTCCGGAGTTGGCCTATTGCTGTCTTTGCTGTCTGCCGCCAAAATGAGAAGTTTCCTCTTTGCTGAAATGAGAAGTTTCCTTTTTGAGGGTATTGCTCAGTGACAGCGCATGGTTTACTGACAGATATGTTACAGATATTTCATTCAAACTTAGTCACCGTGTAGGGGGTTTAAGTGTTGTCCGGCAAGCACTTGTTACTTTTGATTAAAGTTTTAATAGGTCCATTTTTTGCTACGTTATAGTTGCCGCCTGGTTAATCCTTTTGGACATTGAGCAGCCTGGGAAAAATTGGGGTGTTTGGCAGGGTTGTACATGTAGCTAGGCCAACTTTTGTGCCAGGTGGCAAAATGGCGAACGGAGGAAGCGACCGGACGGGCTCAATATTTTGCTATTTGGTTACATAACTCTCGCGGCTCATGGTCGGGATGTTTTTTAGGCTTTTTTAATGCACTTTGAGGGTTCCTGCCACATCATTTCTTGTTTCATGAGGCAGTTTAATGATTTTATCCACAAATAGTAAAAAAATAAATATAATTTTTGTTTTTGTTTTTTGGTGCCAGGCGGCCTGCCCGGCGCCGCCTGGCGTAGCTACAACCCTGGTGTTTGGACTTTGGGAGGAAAATGTTGCTTTTACGAATTGTAAAGTACTCACTTCCGGGTATCTATATACTTTAATCATAAAGTATGGGAGTGTTAGATCAGAGATTTGAGAAATAGTTGTGTACGAGTCTTGATGTTGCGATGTATAATTGTGAGAATATCATATAAAAATCATGGTAGCGTGACTGACAGTCCTTCTAAGCCAGGTTATTAAACTGATCATGTAATTCGATGTATGTTTATTATGTCGGCTTAACAAATGTCGGACGACGGCTCCTCAATGTGAGATACAAACTCACAGTGGAAAACATACTCAATAAATGACTCAGAAATGAACGAGATTGTACAAAGCTGCCTTATGTTGGGCAAGTAATATCAATTATATTTGTAGGATATTATCTTGCAATACATTACATAATATATCAATAATTTATCAGACAGGCATAATGTTATGACGATGAGATGAATGACTTTCAGAGCGTATGACTGACTGCAATTGCGTAGTCGCACTCGTCAGGTCCGACACCGTCTGGAGGTGACTTGTCGGGTTTATGATATGACGAGTGCTACGCATGCGCAGTACGGCGCATTGAAGTAAATCAAGCAAAATGGTACTTATAATCTGACTTATAATCAAATATTGTTATCAGAAATGTCATAGGTTTATCCTGAAGAAATATATAACGTATTTACATGCATCGCTAAATGAAATGATGTTTAGTATTTGAAATATCTCCTCTGATAAAACTGAGGGGAGATCGTGTTGATCAAAAGGTTATTTACATTTTGATCATGTTTAGGTACAAGTTTTACCCAAACTAATTATAAATAGGCCTAGTTATACATTTACACAGTCCAGTTATGAAGGGTCTAAACGTCCGTCCGTCTATATCGGGAGAAAGCCAGTCAAACTCTTCCGAGGGCTGCTGGTCGCACTCTTTACGAGTCGAAAAGCTGGATATGCCCTTCAGAGATGCGGAGCCAGAAACGCTCATCAGAGTTGGTGAGCTATTCACGCTCAGAGCTGGTCGCGCTCTTAAAACTGAGGAGCAAGTCATGCTCAGAGCCATGCAAGCTCTCGGAGCCAGGTTAGCTCTCGGAGCCAGGTCTGCTCCTGGAGATTGGAGCCATTCGCTATCGCGCTCGTTAGGACTTTGAGCGCCGGAAAAGGCATCTCCAAAAATGACCATCATAAACTGGATTATGAGCGTAAATATATACATTATGAAAAAGCTGATAACTACTAAAGGTGCTCAGACATTATGTATTAGAGATCTGAAAATCTCGGCCTAATATTATTATTAAAAACAAGGAAATTTGGTAATTACCAGCTTAACTGAGGAGGTTAAAAACTGGTTTCTCCAAAAGAGCAAAAGTAAAAGTAAAAGTAAATGCAGACGGTTGTCCGGTGCCCCCTTATATATGCTTCTGAAACGCCCTCACACACGTGATCAAAAACCCGTCTCGTGATTGGCTGAAAGTCAATGTTCTCAATAATTACGTCACGAAACTTGGAAAAGAGATCTAGCAAATTTTGACAGTTATAAAATATTACGAAACTTAAAATGAACTTTGACATCAGTATTGTAAACAATCTGACAGAAAAATGACGGAAAAAGGTGTCTCCTGAATGTGCCGAAAATGATCCAGAGGGATGATATGTTAAGAAAAGTGAGTTGGTACATTATGATCGGCGAAAACAAATCGTCATTTGAGGCAGATCGGGGCCATTGAAATGGCGACCATGACAAATATTTATAAGCTTCCAACGTGCATTTGCATAGGGGAAAAACGATCTCTGAATAAAATAGATGAACGCTGTGACTAAATATAAATGTCTAAAATACTGAAATTCCGAGGCACATCCGATACTCAGACATGGTCTATAAAAATCACAGTTATAATAAGTAAGCTCGGTAGAAGTTTGGAATTGATTAAATAAAAGGATCATAAGGAAATAAAAATGTGAAAATTCTGGCCGTATCCATAGGCCTACAAGTACAATGCAATAGTATAGTAATACACGAAATGGCATTTCGTTACAGAATAAAGAAATACACAAGAAATGGAGGGAAATCTATTTGGACTTAGAAGGGCAATGTTGCTTTTGCAAATAAAGAAATACATAAGAAATGGAGGGAAATCTACATGTAGCTTTCTTCCTGGGAAATTTGATTTGCTTCCATTTTTCGTGCCATTGACATTACATTTACATCATTCAAATTATGTGAGAAAATGTCAACTGCATTATTGAACCTGGAGGAGATTTCTAATTAGTGATGGGCCGATATTGGCTGGATCGGATCTGGTTCGGCAAAAATCCCCTCACTTACCAATCCAATATACCTATTACCTATCCAACATTTTAAAATGTATTTGAATTTACGATTTACTTTCTAGAAGCGTTATCGTAAATCACATTTATACATTTTAGTTGCGAGAATCCATGATAATGCTAGAAAGATATACCTACACTACATGTGTTTCAACTCAATTGTGGAGAATGCCTAGTTTCTGTACTTAGCAAGTTAATTCTCTCAACCTTTGACAAATTTCTGGCCCTGGTCTGAATCCCGAGTTTGGTTTGTATTAATTTAAAGGTAGATGACCCGATCACATTTTCGTAACACAGAATTGTTTCAAACATACGGAGATTTTCATATCATATGAAAGCTCGTATTTTTCTCATCATCATACTGAAATTTGACGGCCTAAATCGGTATAATTACGGAGAAATCGATGAAATAACGTCAAATTACCGCGAATGGTGGTAACCACCGATATAGTTTGTGTACTACTCAATGGGTACAGTTCACAGCATCTTGTGCGTCTAAAATAAGAACCATTAGACTTATAGAGCTATGCAACTCAAACTTTGGAACACAACTTTTTTAAGGATGACCTTTCATGTAGAATAGAAAACTTCAAGTTGAAAATCGGAACATCTACCTTTAAACAACCAACACGGCTCCAAAACAAGATAGATTTTCTGTGAATGTTCAGTTAAAAATACTTGAGCAACTTCTCCCGCACTATATACATGTACATAGTATTATTAACTCCTTGAAGGGGAAACATAGGCTGCCATTGCAGTGAGGTACATTTTAGAACATTCATGTGGTGTAGTGAGTATTGCGGTTGCATGTTGCTTCCATATTTGGTCAAGCATGTGTAATAAATACGCTACTTTCACTTTCCATTTTGTATTTGTGGTCAGCTCATTATGGATTTTTAAATTGCTGAGAAAGACAAAGGACTTATTTGAAGCATGTTCTGGATACATACCATGTTGGCAGTGCTCGTGATCAGACGGAGTTGTAATTTTCAGAGTTGATTTTGTTGTTGTTGTAAGGCCACACACACTAAGGGACGCACCATTAGATTTTCAAGGGGGGGGGGGGGGGGGGGGAGGTAGGAAGTTTAAAAAAAAATCCCCCTCTATGTAGGCCAAACAAACAAAAAATCCCCCCCCCCCCCCCTGATAGAGTAAAAAAAACCCAACTCTACCCCACCCAACTCAATATAAATGAATACATTTGGCGGCGCCAAAAAAAAATTCCCCCCGTTCGGTGGCCAAAAAAACTTTCCCTTCCCCCCGAAGCCAACTTTCTACCGCCCCTGAAAATAATGGTGTGTCTCTTTGTAGTGTGTGTGGCCTTACAACAAAAAAATCAACTCTGAAAATTACAACTCCTAATTAAATAGATCGTCTCAAAGCTCCCTCGCGCATTATTTCCCGCTGGATCGAGGGATTTTATTTTTATTTTTGTTGGCAGTTTATTTTTTAATTTCCATTCTACCCACTTGCAGTCGGAATTTGAATATTTTATGACGTAGACACCCCTCCTCGCGATGTAACATTCTGTTATAAAACATGGCCTAAAAGTTATAAATCTCTACCCTTCTGAGACTGTGTCGCAACTCAAAGTGCATACTCTTCCCGTAGACACGGGACTCGTTTTATATCCCAACAGGTCTTCTAAAACCATCGGCACATGCGCTTGGAGATAGGCTTAGTATTTTTAGATTTTTATAATAATAATAATACTGAACATTAATAATGCGCGCAAATATGAAACCAGAGCAGAGAACATTATATTATACATACAAATAATGCATACAAAAAAGCAAAGATTATACAATGCAATCAATCATGAAATCAATTGAAACATCTTAATTATAAGCAGTATACAATGTACATCAGATGAGTTTTGAGGCCAGTTTTGAATGATGAGAGAGACGAACAGGCCCGGATATGATTAGGAAGTGAATTCCAGAGCCCTAGGTGCAGCAAAGGCTCTGTCCCCCCATGACCGATACAACTTTTCCATAACCAGAAGATTTTTTGATGTGGAACACAAGCCAGACTGAGTCGACGGTTTATGGGTATTTTCTATTAAATTATCAGATATTAATTATTATTATTATTCAAAACAGGTGTCATTTATTTTACCTCGTCAAAATAATAAGAGGAATAGATTGTGCCTACCTAAAAAGTGCTATCCTAAATGTGTATTGGCTGCCACCTTCCATGCAATTTCAGTCAGATAAAATGCATATTATTAATAACTTTCAGCTTTACCAGCAATAAAAATCAAAATATTGAATGACAAAGTTACTCCATTTAATAGCCCTGTTGTAGTGTTGTCGGCTATTTTTTTGAAGGAAAAACTGACAACAATCATAAATAAAGCCTGGAAAATACTGTTATTGGGCATGGATGTGAATAATATGGACAATGTACATATGTGATGGTATAACATCATCATGCTAGTAATGAACTTGCACAGGGTTGTCACTAAGGCGGTCGGGAGGAGCCGGCACTCTTAAAAAAAAGGGTAAAAAAACCGGCACTTTTTTTTACAATTTGTGGATAAAATCATTAAACTGCCTCATAAAACAAGAAATTATGTGGCAAGAACTTTCAAAGTGCATTAATAACCCCTAAAAAACCATCAAGAAGGCCTATAGACCCCATGCCATGATCCACTGCACTTCGTTTGTAACACTCATTCCGTTCACTGTCAGTAAAAATTAACCGCCACTAAATTTTAAACTGAACTTGCAGTCATCGCCCTTTCTTCTTCGGATCTATCTGTCAAATTAAAATTAGCATATTATTGAAACATTCATGAGTCTCAGAGGATTCTTTTTAGAGCTTATTAAAACCAATTAAAAAGACTGCACAATGAAGGCATCAATCATTAAATTAGCTTGATGAATGAATGCAAGGCATTACATGAATGGAACCTGGCAAATTGTATACTCTGTATTGAGTTTGAGGCACTAACCAAATACATGGCAGAGTACAGGCATTAGGCCCTTCACATTTGATTCTTAGTTTCTTGTTTAACATTTCAAAAAGGGACGAGGTGACTTTTAATTATTAGTTATTAATTATTTGCTGTATTTAGTTATCATATGTACTATATATAGCTATTTCGTTGCACTTTCGACTATGTTTTACCGTAGTGAGCTTCCACTTTAGTAGCCTTGCAAAAATGAGTCCATTGTCCATTCTTTAATTTCATGTCTGGATTTAAAATAAAGATACACACTTTTTTCATGTGTTTTTCACTGAAAAATATTTGCGATCAAACTTTCACCATTCATTTACAATGTTATAATCAAAGAGATATTGATGCAATAACCCGACGACCGTGTGTCAATCCCCCCCCCCCCCCCCCCCCCCTCCGGTGAAAGCCTGACAACAAGCGTCAATAATAACAGCCGCGGCTGTTGATCTTGATTAAGTTTACAAAAATAAATAAATAGACCGCGCCACTCTCGATGCTTTAAATCATAAAAAAATAACCTCGCTATTAGAGACTGCAATTTTGGCGATCGAAAACTGTGCAAATATTTTGACCCACACTTAGAGATGAGAGTGACGATTATGCAAATCTCACAAACCCATGTGGTATTTAATTATTAGCCTGACGTAATTATCAGGTTTCGTCGGAACATAACAAATTTTGTGAATGAAAAATTGTAAATTTATCCTCTCCCCCATGGCTTTCATAACGCATGCGTAATGATGATTTAGGTCAATTAAAGATGGCGTCTAGTTCGCTATGAAAAATGGACACAATTTTGTCTTCATTTTTAACGATGATGGATGATATTTGTGAAATATTAACTTGTTTTTTAAGACATCACAGCCTTGTACGCTACTTTTTACCCCTGGGACTTAAGTTGAGATAATTCAGGTCAGAAATCTAAACTTTGATGCCGAAAAAATAGTTTTCGTAGGTGAAATGTCAAATAATTAAATTTATCGCACGCGACCGATTCTGAACGCCGTGCGGAAACAGGAAACTAAGAATCAACTGTGAAGGGCCTTGCAATTACATGAATGGAACCTGGCAAAATTAAAGGGCCTTGCAATTACATGAATGGAACCTGGCAAAATTAAAGGGCCTTGCAATTACATGAATGGAACCTGGCAAAATTAAAGGGCCTTGCAATTACATGAATGGAACCTGGCAAAATTAAAGGGCCTTGCAATTACATGAATGGAACCTGGCAAAATTAAAGGGCCTTGCAATTACATGAATGGAATCTGGCAAAATTACTCTGTATATGAGCATGAAAGTAACAGCACCAACCAAAAACATTGCAGAGTACATGTTATCACATTGTGTGTGAAGTGCATTTGTAAGGATTAAATCAATTGATTTCTATCACATTCACAGGTGAATGAACTTACATAGTAGTTTTTTATTACACCATGCTCATGCATCACATACATACTGGGGGAGGGAGTTTGACAGAATCAATAGCTGCACTCTCGTAACCATTGTCTGTGCTAAATGTGAGCGGTGTTGCATGGCATCCTAGACCAGTGCACATAGCATGGGCATTGGCCTATGGATAAGGTCACAGGATACTGGCTAACAGCAGCACCTACATGATGGAATGGAATGCAATTCAATGTTAATGTGTCTTTCATTGTTTACATACTGTGTGACTGCCTGTTGTAATAAAAGTGCATAATTTGGGTCATGGGAATTTCCCAACTCCATCTGTGAAGATCAAAATACAGTGAGCAGGGTTTGGTGTACTAACGTGACACAACTTTTAGGGATCTGTTCAAGGTTTAGAAGGGTTTTATCTCTTCAGATTTTCAGGGTGCAGAATACATGAATTCATGTACTGGGAAACCCAAACATTGTAATTTAAAGGATCAACCCTACCCCCACTTTTTAAGACAATTTTTCCGCAAGGCGAAAAGTGACCTAAAATATCGCCACGACCCCTCACACCCGGATTTGAACCAGGGACCTCCGGCACACAGGACTTGGGATTTTCCAGAACATTACGAGTGTCAAGGCTAAGCATTTATGCTGGGTCAATTTTTTTCAGTGAAAAACTTCCACGCCGGGTGATACAAACTTACTCTGTCGTGGTAAGGTTAGGGTTATAGCGTTTACAAAGTCTGCAAGTTCTGTGGCACAATGAACTCTCTTCAATGCAATTTGTGTTCTTAAGATATTCGGCTTATAAGTTGTAGTACCGAAACGTCACAAACTCAGGGAATCTTAAAGTTTCCTTTCAGCAAATAGTAAATACCCTAAAAATAAAACAGATCCGCAACAAAACGTCGGGGGGGGGGGGGGGGGGGGGGGGGGGGGGGGGGGGGTCTAAACGTCCTGGAAGATTCAAATACCGGACTGAATTTTTTTCAAAGATATAAGGGATAATTTATAGAAAAATATGAAAATTATTTTCACCATTTACACAAATTAAGGGATTTTTGGGAAATCATACTTCCGCTCAATTTAATTTTTTGGGCGGGAATTTCTCCAAAAATACACTGGGCTGATACTTGTGGCATGGTATATTTGTTGGTAAACACAGTCACCTACATTTACATTAGTTGTGTTCATTGCCACCATGTCTCATATTGTGGGTTAAATTCCGTCGCGATATTGCAGTGTCACGATATTTGTTTCTTATTGTAAAAAGCTAATATATCAATTTTCAGTGATGAAAAACGAACCTTATTTGACCCCGAAATATATGATACAACACAATTTTATGTTCAAAGCAATATATTCCGCACACCATCATTTTACATAAAAACCCACATTATAAACATGTTCATGAAAACAACAAGGATCATATTTTCGTATATTCATTCACAAAAAGAACCACGTTATCAGAGAGCGCAGAGTTCGGGCAATCGAAGGCTTAATGTACATATTTTGCGGTGATAGCAATCACATTCGCCAATTTAATTAGCATGGCGTTATTTATCTCGGGTTTCGGAAAATGGAACAAAACCGAAGCATAGTTGTGATTGTGAATTGAAAATGGCCCTTTATTTCCCACGATCACACACATACGTAATGATTATTTTCGTCAGTTAAGATGGTGGCAATTACCATGATGATGGCTAAACAAACAACACTATTTAACGAACAAAACAAAGAATAAATAGCACAGTCTACAAGCTGAAGATTTATTGTGATGACACACAAGGTGAATTTGTATTCACTTTTTATACAGGTAAAAGTTACATCGTTAGATATCGTTTTAGGTCAAATTTAATGTTGCTGTCGCGATGAGTTTATATTATCGCGATATCGTTATAACTACGATATTGCTTGTGTGCTTAATTTACATTTCCAATTATCATAAAAGTGATACTACGTGTACATGTAGTAATTGATTGAAATTCATCAAGTTATAAACACAATCAACAACATTAAATGTGCCGAACTGTGTTTGATGTAAATTGTAACAGACTAGGTAAACAACATTTTAACAACAAAAACATCTCAAATTTATGAAAAAAATTAATAACGTTGATTGATCCCTGATCAAATGCGATTTTATTTCACCAATTGCTGGTTAAACTTATAATAAAAAGGTAAAAAGTAATAATTTAGAGAAAGCTAAAAATCATAACACCTGATTCTAGTAAATTGATGCATGATTCTGTTTTGTTGGTGTCATACTTTTAATATTAGCCTACACATCAATGAACATCAAATATTTACGTCAGCAGCTAATATTGTTTTTCGTATGACAAATCCATTCCTTCACCCCCCAAAACAAAAAATAAATAAATAAAAGTAAAATATACAAAAACAACAACCAAAACAAAAACAAAATTGCTGATATTTACAGCCAAGTCGGCCATTGCTTGTAAGAATACCATGAACTTGATGGAAAATAATTCTGGCGTAAATATGTAAGTAGCAGCTTGTAGTTGTACAAACGGTTAATTTGTGTAATTGCTATTATAATTTCAAATTCATCATTTCGCCCGACAATATTGAAAGAGTTAAATTTACTATCAATGGTAACCATCCAGTGTCTAGTATAAGCGCCACATTAATGATGATGTTTATTGTTTATTTTATTTTATTAAGGAGGGTAGAGTTTATAAATAGCACAAGTGAGATGAGAATAATGACGATAACGCTTGGTTCTGAATACGTGCCAAACGCTCATCCACAGTGCTTCGTATTTGTCTCGAACGGCATTTTGTCTTGTGCGACGACATTTTTTCTTCTTTCTGGGTTTCTGTTCCATGATGCACAAGCAGCCCGTTCGCGCACCGCAACTCTGCCAGGTTTCAGGTTTCCCAACTCCTAAATGGCCCCTCAGGTTATCCAGAGGACAGCACCCTGCCCTCCCCTGTCTGGATAATGCAGTGGTCCCTGCATTTGGTTTGCCTGCAGTGCATTTTAACACTGCTGAACAGCTAAGCATCAATGACCTTTTACCAGATTGGCTAATGCTAAATGTGTGCTCAATGGAGTGTGACTATTGGGCGACCAATCGGTGTTGTTGTTAGGGAAGATTCATGGCGGCCGTAAGCTCTCCTTGCATGGGGCTGTGGCTTGAGTGGGTGTGTTTGCTAGCCTGCATATTCTGGGCTCTGTGCCGTGTATGCACTGCGCTGTATTAGCCAAGTACCAGGTTGATGTAATCATCAAGATTTGAAAAAAATAATAACAACAAAACTGGAAATTTGTCTTTGATGCTTGCTGAAAAATTGCCGTGGTGGATAAGAATTTTAACCGGATGAAGCTAACAATACGCCGTGTATACGATCAGCTGTCATTTCCTGATATTCCATAAGCTCGTATTGTGGACTGCCTTCCGTTGCACCAGGGAGTTTTTTCTTGCTTGTTACCTATATAGAAAAAAAATCTGCCGGCCTGGACTGTGTGGTGATGGTGTTGTTATTGTGGAATATTATCTGTTCGGATACCACGGTGTGCTATATGCTGCAGGAGGATAATTATAATGTGTGTACATATTACATCTTGTCTGCTCCAGCTTTTTAATCTGTCTCGAATAAATGGCCGTCTATGTTAACCGTGTGCAGTGAGGATATATTTATATAAATTATTGACAGATCAAAACTACACTGAAAAATACAGTGGCTGGAGTTCATACACAGCGTTAGAAAGCCAGGAATTGATAATTTTGGTGAAATCATTTTCGTGTGGATTATAATATAGGTACGGAGAATATTTATTACCATATAAAATTGATGTGTGTACGCGACGGGTTGATCTCGTCATGATTTTATTACGTGACGGTTATAATTAGCAAAATGATTGCTTGACCTATTTTAATTATCGTGGTGAATATTTGCAATGGCTAGCATTCAGTGTATTTGCAATCAGCCTGCGTAGATTCTGATGGTTGAGGATTATCTGGCGTTGAACACAACATTAGTGTCTGATGCGGTATTTTTCTTGCCGTATACTGTTTAAAAGCGGTGCAGTACGTCATCATTAAATACGTGAAATGGGGGTTTAACCTGTAACCGGGTTATACGATGCGTTGTTTACCATAGGTGACTGTCTGTTGTACCTTGTATGTTCAGCTGTGAGCAGTCAACAACGATTTAAACGAAAACGAGGGACCTACCGATAGGTCCACCCACAAACTTCTAACGAGTGGCAATACTTGACAAGACTAATGAATTGATGGACAGCCATGTAGACAGGATTTCTTCATAGACAACCATACTATTTACTCGCTCTATGTATATTATTATGTAGTAAGATTATCTAAAGATAATTGTTGTCTTGGATCGTGCTGATCCGGAAGAGAATTTTAACTACTTTTAAAGACCAAAAAACGCATTCAAAATAGAAAATTCAAGCGCCAAAACGTTTGATATTTTTTGTGGGGTTGGTCTCTCCCATGAGCAACCAATGGTGCGGAAGAACCTCGCCATAGCCGACCATAGCATGTTGTCCCGTCGACCTCGCGACAGTCATCAACAAGACCTCTGGAGGAAGAGCGATATGATTGACTGCGTGTCGACGAGTGGGGGCGGCGGGCTTGGCCGAAAGAGGGCCAATGGCCGACGCTTGTTAGTGACAGGTAGGTAGTAATGTACCAAAATGTTTTACAAAATTGAATGATAAAACATTGAATGAAACATTTACATGTACTTGAAATAAGACAATGATGGATGTATGTTAAAGGCAATTATATTGATGCCGATATGTTCGTGTACAGAACTTTTGTGTATTACAGATAATTTGCAGTTGTTCGAATGAATATGGTTGCTGACATATGATGTAATACAAATCCATTGAAAATATTTTTGCAGGTCTTTTGATTTTGAGGGCTCATATTAGGGGTCAAAATACACAGGGCTGATTTCCCCCTACCTCCCCATTTTTCACAAAATAACCTCCATAGTAAACGTATTTGTGGCAATGGCAAAATGCACACACGTCACAGGGTCTACTTTTTCAAAAGTTTTTAAAGTTTCCCTTATTGGAAAAAACTATTTTGACCTCTGCTTTATATTAATTAGCCAAATCGATCCTTAGGGGTATTTAGGGGGTCAGCAAAATTCCGGCACAGATAGTGAAATCAATGTCATGGGCCTGGTACATTAGTCTAAAGGTCCGTTCATACTCATCGTTATGCATCGGCCGACGTTGCTGGAAGAAAGTTTACATTGCTTCAATTCGTGTGTCGATTTCTGTCGACGTCGGGCGATTCGCAACGACAGGAGTGTTGGCTCATGCTTAAATGGGGTAGTGCTGAAATCAGAATCTGATATAAGGCACGCTCATACTACTGACATCGTTGCGCATTGGAAGATGTTGGTAGATAATGAAAGTTGATATTGTTTCAACACACGTACCGAAACCTGTCAAATCTAAATTCTTGTTACTTTTAGTGTTGAGCAGTAAACTTTACACTGCTCTGGAGTTGATCAGATCAGCAGGTTAAAAGCCATAAAATGGCTGCTCAAAAGGGTCCTTAGACTCCCGTACCGGATATCTGCCAACGTCGGCCGATGCGCAACAACGGGAGTTCTAACGCGTCATTCGACAGCTTAGCAAATGAATTCTTGCCATTTTGTGTAACTCAAGTTTTCACTGTTCTGGAGTTAATTGTAGGTTATAAGTCATAAATAAAATGGCTGCTCTCAAAAGCGTGATTCGACTCTCATACCGGATATCTGCCAACGTCGGCTGTAGCGCAACAACAGGAGTTACTCCTTCATAAGTCAGCTTATCAGCTTAGCAATTTAATTATTTTAGTGCCATTTAGTGTTGCACAATTGTTCACTGTTCTGGAGTTGATCGGCAGGTTAAAAGTCAAGATTCTGTACTAAAGCTTTCTGACTTCTTGGCCGTTCAATTTCAGAAGTTAATTTTACGCCTCATTTGTAAACATTATCACTTGCAAACAAAAACACTAATTCAAAAATACAGAGAGATAAAAACCGAATATTTCTCACCAATTTATAACTGATCAAACAAACTATAGGTGTACTTTGCATCATGCGTGTGATGCATACTCTTGGATTACTTTTGGGCGCGGAGACATACAAAACCCTGCATATTCTTCCCAATTTGGAACGGACTAAGCTATTATAACGATTACAAATGACAACACGCACACAATGAAGTCAACTTTTAGAAAGTAATCCAACTAAAATCACCATGATTACTTCTGTATCTATTGTCAATAAAAAAGAGAACAGTTTGAGGGTTTTTAAAAAAGAAGATTTTTGGTTTGTAACTTTACTAATTAATTGGAGACTTCTGACAGGTTTATTTAATCAGTGTCAATGTTTGCTACACAGAGTGGCGTTAAAATATCACTATATACATATAATCCACTCTCTTATTAACTAAAATAGACTGAAGGGTCTGCAGTGACGTCAATGACGTAATTTATGTGCATTATTTTCTATTTATATAACATCTCGTTCCAGAGCGCATCGCTTAATTATGCGTAGCATTTGAATTCTGAATATTGTACCAACAGACTTATGGATGGATGACAGTCTCTTTGAACTGAGCTCTCTCTAGCCATGTTGAAGTTTGGTAGTAGTATTATCCTCACATATATCTTACCCATTTGATAAAAGGATCTTCTTAAAAACTAAAACATTAAATCTTAGGTCATTGCATCATAAAAGAATGTGTTTTTTTCTTCTAAATTTGAAAAGAAATTTAAGAAATCACACTGCCACCTCACTTCAATAATAAATAAAAGTTGCATAGCATTGCCTGGTATGATAAGGATAGGAATAGCGGAATGGAATCAGACGCTGTTTGCTTACTCTACAGTGACGAATTAGACCGACCGAGGTAGTCGGCGAAGCTTTCAGCAACTATTTTTAGTCTAGGATAGTAGCTCTGAGGAAAAAAAGGAGTGAGGACTTATAGAGAAGCCTAAATGGTGTAATGACTAAATGATAGCTAATTTGATTTGGAAATATTAACAGAGTTGGCCTTACAATAAAATAATTATTATAACTAGAGTTCCTTGTTCTGGGAAATTCCCCTTTCGCCTCGGCCATTCAGGATGTATTTGTAAGATATTAAATATTGATAATAACAAAATAACAGTAAGCTATTTTTATACTATTACATGGCACATTTAGGGAAAAGGAAATACTAATTCTAAAAAACATTAGGTCTGTCTCACATACATTTGGGAAAATAGCTATGCAATATGCGTTTTTTTATGATTTCGTTTAAATAGAAAAAATAGCTACTATGCTAAATGCAGAAAGTCCTTTTCTTTCTTTTTCGCCACCCTTTTGGAGAATGTTTGTTTATTTTAAAAACACCCCAAAACAAAATTGGGCTCATCCCGTAGGATTATACAGTAAAAGTGACTCCACATACTTAGGGTCAGGAACATTTTGCAAAAAAGCTAAGTGCTCTTATTTTTTAAAAATCCAACAATCCAAAATCCAGCTCATTTCACACACCACCAATGCCCGCGGGCTTCTGAGACGAACCTTTTTTTTGCTTTATGTGAGACGGATCTTTTTTCTTTCTTGGCCTAATTGCAGTCTAATGTTCCTGCATGTGCTACATGATATCATGTATACACAGTGATTTATCCTGGGAAATCCCCGGTTTCAAGGATATTCCCAAAGTTCACTTGTTGAGCCACTCTAGATTTATTGGATAGGACTGAATGATGTTATTGATTTATTTATGTTGTGTTGATAACAGTGAATTGATTGACACATTAAGTGAAGGTCTGAAGGAATGTCTTGCATGTATTGCAGCTCGTTCGTTGATGTTCCTGTGAAGCAGGCTTCTCGTTTAAGTTTGAAATAAGTCCATGTGGACGCAAGTATGTCGATGAGGTAATGTGTGCGTCCATGAGCCGATTGTTAGGGTGCCATCTATTGTCAAACTTAATCCAAGATGGCAGATCTCCAGCCGATAAACCCGGAAATAAGAATTGGCGGCGAAATATGACATTTAAGCGAGCATAAGTGTGATAAAATGCACAGATTTGACTAAATAAACCCATTTCCAGTGAATCTCCACTTTAAATTTGCACTAATTACGAGGATTTAGCTGACAATTGTTTTTTTCTTCTAATGACTAATTAAGCTTATTATTTTGTCGAACTTTTATTTTTGAGTTTGGACACAATGACTCGGGCTAACGGGAAGCCTGGCCTGCGTTGTAGCGTGTAAAAAATTGTAACAGCAACATCATCATTTTTTTTGACATCTTGGAAAACACTTTGAGTATTGCTGATTTCTTACAAAAAGTACAGAATCTCTAGCATCATCATTATTAAAATCAATCGATAATTTGATCAAAACAGGTCTGTGCATGTATTTTATTGTGACTGAGACTTTTGTGGTGATCAGTAGATTTAGAGAACGAATACCACACCATCACATTATTTTAGATCTCTCCTCTCTTTCCGTCCAATCAGTCTTATCTTTGCATCAACTTGTTTGTATGATGAAAATGTTGATTACTGCTGACAAGACTTATTGTTTTTATCTAATTCAATTTTATATGGTAAAAATATCACGTTCTGGGGAATAAGTTCAGTGAGAGAGAAAAAATTGTATAATATAAAAAGAACACTGCCATCATTTCAAAATTAGAATTCAAATTTTAATGAGCTGCTGTTTGGAGAGCAATGTTGATTGAAGCTGAAGAAAACAATATTTGTATCATTTCTAATTATTTGTAAAAATCAAAATAGCCCTTTATTGTCTTTTAATTTGTTTTAAACAAAAACAAAATTAAATTACTTTTTATCCTTTTTATTGCGTCACGTCGTGTCAGAGACCTTTGTTTACATTTGCAAAAAGGTTGTAAAACTTGCACGAAGATCGGATGTGAAAATCAGCATTTTGTGTTAAAGATGATTATTAGATGGGCAAATATTTTTGATAAAGTATACATTTGACAATTTGTGTGTGATGGTACCGTCTGTATTTGTCTTCAGAGAGCTGTGTTTGTGGTCAACGGCATGTTATTTTGTGACGTCACTCCGGGCTGACCTAGATAGGAAATTTGTAAAAACTTGGGGGGATGGATCTCCCTTGGCCCCTGTGTATTTTGAGCCCTGATGCTGTTTTCAGCAGTACGGTGACACAATTTGTTTGTGAGGCCACTGACGTTCATCCCTGACAGACGTAAAACGCGTCTCTTCACGTATAGTCCTGCGATGTATTGCATTATGTGTACTGTGCACTCGTCTGATTTTGTTAATCTGGATGACCATTGGATGCCGTTTTATGTGGATATTTTTGAGATAAAAATTATTTAGCTCTTCACACAGACAGCTACAGTAAAAAATTGCCAAAATATTTTTGTGTTTAAATAAATGTATGTTTATTATAGTTTTAAATCGTAATGCCTCGGACCATTTCAGTATAATAAAGTTATAAACTCAAGATTGGACGGACTATGCTTCTTCAAATTTTAATTTCACTGTGAAGTACCATTATCAGCTTCATGTTCTTGCTTCACAGAGTCTCATGTTAAAAAAATACCACATTTCTCATAGCTTTTTTTTCAGGTTGGCTTTTTTTGCATAGCACTTATTTCAATGATGTTACTCATAATTATCAATCGTCTGTCAAATATTCTAAATTCAAATGTTCGCCAATTGATATCAAGCAATGTACACAACATATAACACATACAAAACATAAGCCAAAAATCAACATCAACTTGATATTAGTTGGTTTAAAAATAGATGGTGTTAACGTAACAGTTAATGTTATTGTTAATGATTACATTCAGACTGTATGCTAATCACTGTCTGTCTACACACTAATCACACACAGACACATTGTCATGTATTTGTAGTTTCATTAAACGCTCATATAATGGGTAATTAATTTTTATTATTTTTAGTGCTCAAAACTAAGCTTTTTTTGCTTTTAAAAAGCGCAAAATACCTATCCCTACATTATTCACACATCAACATCAGTGCATTGATTTGTCTAATTTCTCTGGAAACAACACACGCATTTATTGACCTATAGGTTATAATTATTGAATTTATTGTGCTCAACGACATAAACAGAGATTACAAAAACAGACATACTCATAAAATATACAAACAAATACAATAATGGTCATTCATTTTATTATTTTTAGTGCTCCAAACGAAGCTTTTTTTGCATAATCCCTGTCCCTACATTATTCACACATCAACATCAGCGTATTGATTTGTCTAATTTCTCTCGAAACAACACACGCATTTATTGACCTATAGGCTATAATTATTGAATTTATTGTGCTCAACGACATAAACAGAGATTACAAAAACAGACATACTCAAAATATACAAACAAATACAATAATGGTCATCATTCATCAGTAAAAATAATATTGTCTTAAACTACAATTATCAACTACTGTACAATAATGATTTTTATTTTGATATCGGTTTTACTTAGTGTAAATGTGATTTCATTTATTCACAGAGTACATGTATTTCAGGAAGAGAAATGCGAAAAAAATATGTGAAGCTATATTCGATGGGATCTATTCTCGCAGAGATTCTGCCAAACAATTCCAGGGGAGTCCAAATCAATTCCCATTAATTGTTAACAATTGTGCACAAAGTATATGGAGAAGAATCTGAAGATTCATATGAAATCCGACAAGAATCTACATGGATTCAGTTTTTTCCCCGAAATTGGGGAAATTATGGTTGTTTTGGGGTAATGTTCGGGAAATGTAATTCTGGGAAATTCAAAATTTGTGATAATTTATATCTTAAAAGAAGAAAAGAGAATCTTTCCCCTTGTATTCTGTTTTCATACATGTTGGTGCCCCCGAAATAATATTAGACAGTTGCTAACCTTAGTCGACAATCACCCCTGGTCCATTTTGCTTTTTCAAAACACATAATGAGCGCCCTCTATATAGACTATTCATTATTCAATTCAAACCTACTCCCCTACGTTTCAATTTTTTTTATGCCGATTCCGGAGTTTCTCCCATGCATTATATTATATATCCTTGCCATACATTGGACCTCCATAACATTTGTTAAACAACCAACAATTGCACGGATATAGGCTATAGCAATTTTGAATATTTCAGGAAATCCTATCAAATTCCAGGAAATTTGGGATTCTATGCATTTTTATGCAAGGAATTTTGTTTGAGGTGTGAAAGCACTGCATGGATTGTTGCAGCATGTGGCGTAATCCTAACCCTGTGAATAACCAGAGATGCCAGTTTTCAGGGGTTTTTTCACTCCAATTTTGCGCTCTTTTATTTGTTTTCGGTCCGTTTGGGGGCATTTTACTTGCTATTTCAGGGGTTTTACAACTTTCAGAGTTGTACTGACTGGCATGTCTCTGTATAACACAAATAATTTTAATTTGAATAATTTTCTGACTGGAGCTATCTATGCTCTATTGATCATTTTTTAAATGAATTTCATACAGGGGAAATCTTCGCGAGATGCATTCTCAGATTCTTGTCTGTCGAAATTCTAATCTTATCATAAATACTGCTTATTATGTACACAACACAATCATTCCACGCTATGCAGTAGAATTGCAAAGGTGAAAAATGGCAGTAACGAAACAACAGATTAGCATTCGGCATTAATTACTATCATCAAAATGATCAGACCGTTGGTGGATGTAAATATTTAAAGGTCAAAAAGGTGAAGAGAGAGATTTGAAACTGGGCTAGGTAAACAGTATTTCATACAGGCTGGCGGGAAAGATGGTGTTCTCCCACGGTTTATATTCCAATTTAGTACTAGTGTTGGTACAATTATTTTCAAACTTATAACAGGTGCCGATAATTAGAGATTAAGTCACCGTTTATACTTAATTGGGTTTGGGTCTGTTTTTTGTATTATTATTGGAATTAAAGTAAATTGATACATCATTACTCGTTGAAATGATCCATTTGTAAAATAAATTGATAGTTTTATTATATTTCTAGTTTGTGAATTGTGACCCACAAGATGAATTAAGAAGAAGAAAAAAGAAATTAAAATGAATAAAAAGCAGATATATTATGATACAGAAATCAATTACTTGCGTCCTCAAATACCCTGAAAGATCAGGAAGATTGTCATTGCCAGATACTACTCAAAAACACGTTTTCATCTTTCTTTATTGGTATGTACTTCCTTCAATATTTTTTTATAGTCGTACTTGTCCACCTTTAACTAATTACGCATGCTTAAAACCGTTGAAATTTGGTAACATTTATTCCGTTACAGAACAAAATTATTCACTTGGTTATTTGCTTCGATTAATGCATACCCTTTCGAGCTGTTTTATATTGGATCATTTTTAAGTGTTTCGATACTTTTTGTGAGGAGTTTAGGTATAATACGGTACATGCAATAGTCCTTTTGTAGTCCACCTATTGTAGGCCTAAGTGTATGGAATTTGAATGAACAATGAATGACACAGATATTGTCAGACCTAATCTCTTCAAATAATTTGCATACACTTTAAACATTGTGTTCAATCTGTGCATTGTGAATGCAAATAGGTTTGTTTAGGTTCATTGCACTTTTCATGTTTGGTAATTTCCACTTTCTGCAGGGTGAAATCACTTCTGACTAGATCAATGAAATCAATCAATCAAAGTTATTGATATTGATTACTCCCTGTATGAGCTACTTCATTTTCTGTTCCCATTGTTTGGGGGATTTTTATTCTGGAAAATTATGAAGTAGCACATCCGGATGATAAATTAATATCATTATTGCTGTTGTTGACATGACGATATCGCTTACATCCCTCCATCCATATTGACATACTTTCCACAATCTCGACAAAAACTCAAATATAATAATTATGAGCTTTCTGAAATCAGGGTCTTTACCATCCATATCGACATACTTTGTCTTTCCACCATCTCTACAGAAACTCCAATATAATATGGGCTTTCTGAAATCAAAATCTGGGAATATGTCAGACCTGTCCACAATCCGTCTGTTTAAAGCCTTAAACCACAAGTTGAATTATAATTCATAGTGTGAACATTCGTATATTTCAGCATGCATTTTCACAATTGAAATGCATTTTCAGGGCAAAACAACTGAAGTGAAGTTCTATTGAATAAGGTCTAGTTCAAATTTTGATCTATCTTGACCCATGGCAGTGTCGGAATTGCGTCAAAGTTAGCAAGAATCTGTTTAAATTAGCGAGAATCTGTTTAGATTCTAGAGTTGCTGGATACTAATAGAAATTTGATGGTTAGGGAGCGATCACTATTTACGCCAGGGGTGATGGGGGGGATAGAGGATTTTTTTTTTTTGGGGGGGGGGGGGGGGGGGGGAGTGGTGGACATTTTTTCATCGCCCCCTTTCTCGAACACTAACAAATTTCATGTCCCCCCCACCCCCTCCAGTACAGTATGCGCAATGCAAAAAGTTGTTGTCTTTGCCGGAAATAAAATGTGCTCCTCCCCCTTCATGTCTTAACAAAATGTTGTGTCCCCCCTGATTTCCAACCCCCATCCCACCCCACCCCTAGCGTAAATAGTGATCGCTCCCTTAGGTAGAAAACTTGACTATAACATTTAGGATGCTCAAAATCAAAAGTGAATGCAAATTTTAGACTCTTCTGTTCCGGATGGGTGTGGTGTGGTATTACTCGGAAGTGGGAGTTTCAGTTTGGTCTGGTAATTTTGATTTCATTCTGATAATATTTATTCATTCATGGTTGGCCTACACATGATGTGGGTGGGTACTTTGCCAACACCCAGATTTTGGAATTGTTGGTGGGATGACACATGGCAACACCCTTCTATTCCATCATCATCATTGGTCATCCGTGGACGAAATGGAGGAAGCAATCGCAACACACTGGGCCCAGAATTTTTTCTTCTTTTTCTAATGCGCATCAATAAACTAACGCGCACGGGAGCTTTGAGACGAATGATTTTTTAAATTTAGCCTATGTCTTTGGTTTTGTTCGCTATACTCGCCGTCAGTAAAATTAGCTGGCACTCATGTGGCCTAGCTATAAACCCTGAATCGGCATAATTCTGTTATACCCTACACACCAACATCGGTAGTATGCGTCGTTCTTAAAAATCACGCACTATGAATACCCCTGTGAAGGGTATAACAGAATTACTCCCCTGAATCATGTATTTTATTAAAGGCCTGTTCAGACGGCCACTATTGCATGCATTAAGATCGAGAATAGTTATTCTCGAGCTTAATTATTTTTTTATGCTAACCCAGACGACAAACTGAAACCTCGAGTATAGCGATTATTACTGCGGTAGCTTAAGGTTAACTCAAGGTCATGCGACTCTTCATTTTGCGGTAAGACCTTGTCTTAAATCTCACTCGCGGTTAGCATTACGGAAGGATTCACATGGTGCACACTCTTGGTTAGCTCTAGGTAAGTGCCTCGGGGTTAGTTAACCGTAAGATCTTCGGGTTAGTTAACTGTAAGATCTTTTAGGGTTAACATTCCAGCTTTATACTAGGGGATAGTTAACCATGAACGATTCACACGGCCGTTAACCTAGAGTTTAACCTCGATGTTACCGAATTTGGTGCTAACCTAGAGGTTAGTGTCCCTCGTCGGAACGCTCCTTAAGTCTTCACATAGATGATACTTGTATCATTATGTCACAATGATGATTAAATTCTAATAATAGTGTCATCTTCATTTTGATTGGTCTCCACATTTTTAAGCTTCTCCCCTCAAAAAAGTCTGAATGGTTTCAAGGCCTTTTGTTATATTGAAATGTATGTCTTGCCTATTCATTGTGATTGTTTGGAGGGGCTGATTATCTATCATTTCCCCTTTTTTGTCACTTGGAATTGGAATATAATAGAGATCTCAATTTAAGAAAATTTGACTACAAATCTCCAAATTGTTAGAATATTTTATTGGCATTATGGGATGGGTTTCATTGTTTGTTTTGGAGTTTTTAAATTGTTTTATTTCTATTATATTCTATTTTATGACAAATATGGGTTTCATTGTTTGTTTTGAGGTTTTTAGATTGTTTTATTTCTATTATATTCTATTTTATGACAAAGCTACTGACATATATCTAAAATGTTTAATGAATTTTGTTATTCATTATTGAAGTCAATTTATAAAAGCTTCATTTTAATAAAAAACAATTACAATTACATTTCAAATTGAAGCTAAAATTGTACCTAAAATACTGGAATTCAGGTCAGACAACCAGACTGGCGGCATGCAGTCTGCTCTGTTAATTGAAAAGTGGATATGACAAGAATTTACATAATAATAATATTAATGGCTTCCCCTATTTATATTTAATAGGAATGGGAATTTTGACACCTGTCAGTTGTCCCTTAACCTCATTTAAATGGGCAATTTGTAAGCTTTCTAAAAGCTTTTCACAAAACCAACATCTGACAATAATTCCAGCAACCAAATCTTTTCTATAATAATTAATATCAAAACCACCTGGCCTAATCTTTCGATGATAATTGATATCTATCAACAATATTATTATAATAATAACTTTTTGGTTTTGTATGGACCAGACATTTTTCTTCCCTGTGGTTAAAATTGTTGTCACAAGCTGTGAGAATCCATTAAGATTCTCATACGAGAATCCTTCGATGTACTTTGTGTATAAACCTAGCCTTGATCAGGCTTTCTAAAATTTGTATCGGGTAGTAGTCCGGGCTATATACTGATAGTAATCAATAATAAAAAGTATAATAAGCTTATATATTTCGTGCGATTAAAAGCATCCAGAATGAAGTGAAAATTCATCAGCCGCCCCCTTCACCGACCCACTAAATTACTCACTGAACACGCCGGGCGAAGCCCGGTGTAAACTGTAGTGATCGCCATTAAAATACCATCGTGGGAGTGCGAAGCACGACTGAGGGCGCTTGCGCCCGAAAGCCTTGTGTATTCTGTTATGACTGGTGCAGTAATTTATGCTAATTTCATTAAAATATTTACGTACGATGTCACCGATTGGTTCATGTTTGTCGGTCACCCCGCCTCCACTAGTGTCGTAATTGCTTGTCTCTTCTGATTGGATGTTATACCTTATGAATAATACATATTCGCCATATTTGGGCATAGTTACAACCCACGAGAACCGTTGGATTGCGATCAGTTTTGTAAGGTAATACATTAGATTAGCGATACAGAATGTGCAAGGCTTCGTGTTAGGGTAGCTCTCAGTTCGTAAATCCTATGTCACTTGTCTAAGCACGCTGTATTCAGCTTAATAGAGAAGAGTGGGATTTTTGGGTGGGATTTCCGTGTTACAGTGTCAGCGCCAGATGGTTACGGACTGCGTCATTTTAAATAATTTTAGAAGCCTGGTCAAGGCTAGTATAAACCTAAAATGTTCTACGAGAATCTATTTGGTTTCTTCTTATTGAATTGTGTTGGAATCTCTGTGAGAAGACATTTTTTTGGATTCTCATGGAAATCCTTACCCTGAATATTGAAGGCATTAAGGCCAAAAAAAAGCAAGCTTTCTTTATTTTTAAGTGCTTCTTTCAATTTTGTAACTTTTTTAAAAGTTTTTTTTAAACTTAAAAAAAAAAGATTAAAAAAAATAGCGACCCTAGATTTCCGGAAATTCGGGTCGGTCGGATAGGGCAAGTTAACTTTTTTTTTTGTGGCCTTATTTGGTATAGCATTAACATTATACATGGGGCAGCACTTCTTGATATGAAAAAGGGTATTTGATTTGATTCAATAGACCAGAATTGTGAGTCAATTTGTGTGGGTTATACCAAAGACGGTCGGTATAAAGGTATGGTTACACATGTTTGAAGTTTTGAACTCTCCTGGATCCCACCCACGCACAGGTGGAATTTACTGTGTGCAGCATCGTGTACATGTTCGCTGTACCGTGGTTTTACATACCAGTATGGTGGGAATTCCTCTGAACTGAACAGGGACAGTCCCTACAAACTGAAATGACAAGCATAGTCAACATTCCAAACTGAAAACAAATCGCCCCTCTAGGTCCTCTAAGGTCAAGTGTGCCATATTTAGGTCAGGGACAATGAAATAGTACAGGCCAAAAATCACACAGGTGTGTGCCTGTGTAGGATGTACTGTATGAACATACTATGATACCAGCACCACAGATCTGTTTTGTATTTGTTCATAGAGTTTACACACTGTAAAATCTATGATTTGTTGTACTGGGTGGTGAGCTCATAACTTTGTTTTGGTTTATTTTTGTTGAATTTTCTATACCAGTTGTTCATTTATGGATGCACCATTAGATTTCCAGGGTGGGGATAGGAAGTTTTTGGAAAGAAAAGAAATTCCCCCTCTATGCAGGCAACAAAAAAAAATCCCCCTCTATGCAGGCCAAAAAAAAATTCCCCCTTGATGAGTAAAAAAACCCAAAAACATTCTACCCCCACCCAACTCAATATGAATGAATACATTTTTTCTAAAAATCGCCGCCTTTAGCGGCGCAAAAAAAACAACTACACCTTTTGGCGACCAAAAAAAAAAAAAAAATCCCCCCTGGACCCAACTTCCTTTTCCCCTGGAAATCTAATGGTGCGTCCCTTATATGGGGTACAATTTTTTTTTCTCCTTACGCTTATAATTATATCCAACCTTTTGCAAGTAGTGGTCTACTGACACTACAGTACACTTTAGGGAAAGCTCTTCAAGCATATTAAAATAGTTTTTAAAATGTGTGTTTTATAATCAAGCCATCAACTTCACACTCTGGACATTGTTCAGACTTTCTACAGAACTGTAAAATACTAAAAGCTTAGAAAAATTGCTAAACAACCATGGAGCCTTGTATCATCATTAATATTGGATTTGATAAGTTTGTATTGTGTTGGCTATTTCATTGTAACCTTTTGAGATCTGTGATGTTTTTTGTCCACCGTGCCTTAGAAACATGTACATGTATGTATACACCATGCCATGCCGCCTTGTTGGATTTATCATTATCAATATTGGATTTGATAAGTTTACCTGTTTGTGTTGGCTATTTCATCGTAACCTTTTTGCGATCTGTAACATTTTTTGTGTTCCGTACCGTGCCTTGGACACATTTATACACCACGCCGAAATACTTGTAGGATTTATCATTATCAATATTGCATTTGATAAGTTAGCGTACTGTACTATCCCTATTAAGCGCCCAGGACCTTATAAGCGCCCACCCCTGTTTTTCTCAATGACTCCCAACAAACAATCCCATATAAGCGCCCACCCCTGTTTTTCTCAATGACTACCGTCTACCAACAAACAATCCCTTAAAAGCGCGCCCACCTTTTCAAATGGCCAGCATCCTCAAATGACCACTTGTACACATATATTTCATTCAGTACATGAAATGGTCAGCCTCCTCAAATACCATCAAATGGTCAGCATCTTCAAATGACCATCAAATGATCCGCATCTTCAAATGACCACTTGCACATTTTATAAATGAGTTTAAAAAAGGTAACATAATAAGGCCAAAAAAAAAAAAAATGTTATATTGGCGTAACCCGCCCGACCCTAAAAATACGCCCGACCCTACACTTTTTTTTTTTTCAGTGGAAAAAAAAAAAAAAACCAACCGACCGACCCTAAAAAATAAAAAAATAAAAAAAATAAATGTTTTTTCTCGAACGAAATACGACGGTGCTCCTCGAATAAACGGAAATTCCTTCCGAAAATATGGTTTATTGTGTTTTATTTGTATATAGACTTGTACTGAGGGGTACTTCTATTCTAACAAACAATAGGGAATGTTTAAACTCGGTTAACATTGTTCAAAAACAGCTGCTAAAAAAAAAAAAAAAAATCCCTACCTACCTACCCTATTTTTGTTCAGCCCGTTACGCCAATATAACAATTTTTTGTTGTTGGCCTAAGCGCCCATCCAAATTGACTTTGCTAACCGCCCTGGGCGCTTAATAGGGATACGGTATTTGTGTTGGCTATTTCATTGTAACTTTTTGAGATGTAACGTTTTTTGTGCATCTTACTTTTGAGTTGGACACATTTAGATGCCACGCTTCTTGTCAGATTTTTTTTTGCGTTGAATATTTTATGTGTCTACATGCCGAAGGCAGATGCATTTATTCTTCTTTATTTTTCTTCGCATATTTCTTCATGGTAAATTGCATTTCTAAATTAAAATCCCCACCTAACTCTTAAATATCTCAAGCTTTTTCCTTTTTCCTTCTTTATTCAAACCCAGTGCTGCCCCTGATTAAATTAATCAATTATCTGGTATGTTCAAAACTTTGTAAAACGCAGTTAACCTTGAGCCCAGTCATGTTTTAATAACATTTACACATTACGAACAAGAGATGTTATAACTTAATCAATTGTCTGGTATTTTCAGAACTTTGTAAATGCAGTTCACCTTGAGCCAAGTCATATTTTAATAACATTTTTACATTACGAACAAGAGAAGTAATAACTTAATCAAATTGATACAAATCATTGTATGTCTGGCTGAAGAACCTGAGCGAGAGGATGATGACCTCAAGCTCCTGAACGTCTAGAATGAAGGAGTCGATTATTTTAATATCATTAGCAAAAGTGTTGTCTGTTCTTGTCATGCAGAATAATTGTGTATTACATTTCACACCTCTTCAATTTCATACAATTTGAAAAAAATGCTAGATAGTATGAACTTTCCATACAGCAGGGTTAATTTTAAAATAATGTGCAGAAACTCTCCAGAGCGCTCTTCTGTATTAAAGGGATGGTGATTCAAACTATACGTGCCAGGGAAGCGAGACTTTCGGAAATTTGTCCGGAATTCTGGATATTTGGCCATAAAAAATAGATAAGGGATTTTTGTAATTTTTTAAATGTGTCTTTTGTTGGTCATTTCTGGAATCAGGTGATAATATTTCAGCATTAAAAGAGTCAAACATGTTTTTTTGGGGAGGGGTGATACCCTATATCTTATTCTCCAGACAAGCCCCCATAAAAGTCCGATGCCACGCGCAAACGTTCGGGCCATCTGGCCAAGCTCGCATAAAAAGTTCAGGAAAATGATCAATCACCCACTTGCATCCCTGATGTGGAATGGGGCGGGTTGGTGGCAGTTCTCAGATTGGGAGCACTCGACTTAGGCTCAGAGAGGGTCGTCATACGGTAGGACTAGAGTAAAAGATCTTAGTTGTAAAGAATTAATGAAACATCTACGCACCATTCTTGTTATCATATCAGGTGTAATTTTGTTGGACATCTCCAATTCTACTGTTTTACTTAACAAATTTAAATGTTGAAGTCTGTTTTAGGTTTAGTACACGTAGGTACATTATTGATCTCAGAATTGATTGGGTCACACAGGGGCAAGGTCAGAAACCATTATTGATTTGGATGTCAATCAAACGCTGTACCATCTTTGATTAATTGCATCATTGTCATTTGGGACAATATTTGGCTCAAGTACGCAATTATTTTAAAGATTTAAAGAGCTGTCAATGGTTATCAGTGTTGTCTAAAAGCAAAGGGTTATATATTAACATGTATTATACAATACTTAAGATATAAAGTGTGCAGCCAAATAGCCTCTATTTTTCATCCATCTAATCGCGTAAACAAAGTCGGGATTGGCAAAGTTGTCACGGATGGGTTTTTTCACTGCCTTTATTATGTAGTTACACAATGAGTCTTCCCTCCAAAAAAAACCCCACACACACACAAAAAAAACACCACACACCAACAACAACAAAACAATAAACCCCTTCTCCAAACCCTAAAATTATAATGGTAAGCCCCTTTATAAAGATGTTTTGAAAATCAATTTGTGCTATATGACTGCGTTTTACCCAGGGGAGGGGTGTACTCAATTTGGTGATGATCAAGTCTCTAATTAAGCACATGTGAACCAGGAGCTACTCTGTGACTTTTCTGACATAAGTTGTGACTTTTCTGACAAAAGTAGCTCCCGGTCCTATACTTTGCTGCTCAAAATTTGAAAATACCGGAAGCTAAAACTTGGCAGCCAGGTGTAAAAAACTCCTTGGCGCCCAGTTAATTCAAGGCTTGGTGATGATGTACCACCAGTAAAATGAAAATGGACCCTCACATTTGTTGAAAAAATGACCCCTCACAGATGTAGCCCCCAACCCCCTCTATTTTTATACAAATTGTTCTGATATTTTCGGTAAAATATTAATATTTTAGAAACAAGTTTAAAGAAAAATGTGTCACAAAATAGCGAGATATGTCACATAGTCGCGAGCTATATCACATAGTCAGGCATTGTTGCCATCAAAGACGGTTGCCATTTTGTTGTCCACTAAAACAGAAGATCTCCTCTCTTAAACTCAACAAAGACCCAGCCTTGCCAGATGTTGCGATGATGCGCACACAAGCACAGAGGAGTCAACCATTCCTCTAGGCGATGTTTCTCCGTGACCCAGCATCTCACATTCTGTTGTGAAAGGTGGACGGATCAGGCTGACCTCGCTTGTCATCTGGTTGTAATATGCCAAGTTGGAGATCAGCTGGCACGCGACAAACGTAAACCTGAGACACATTGGAAGGTCTCTAAAGCCTGTATCATGTATCCTCATGAATAATACTAATAGAGTGGCATTTTTAAGGGCAGATTCGTTACTTTCTTATTATTTTTACGGGGTTTAGCAGTCTGTTTGATAGTCTCATGTTAAATTGTCAATCTTAAAAAGTCAATTAATTTGTCAGTACCTTTGTTATGAAACAATATTCATGCAATTCTAAAAAACAATAACAATAACAATCTGAAGAAGTCGCAAAATCATTTCAGGAAATGTTGTCCAATTTTGCTCAATCATTTTATCTCCATATAGTTTCGGGGAAAAGAATGATGTTTCCATAATTTTCAGAAGAAAATCTACATGTTCATCATTTTTAGGATATTTTTAAAACATGGTCGATCTTCCTCAAGCCATTGAAAAGGGTAATATTAATTCCTTACCATTATAATTTTGCGGATACTTTTTTTTGTGCGAATTTAAAAATGGCTGCCATTTTAGCGGGCATTTTATTTTGCAATCTAGATGTTTTACTGTTACTTTCAACGCAAAATTGTCAGTTTCCTGGGTATTTAATTTCGCGAATCCACATCCCTCTGAAAATTAAATCCATACCTTTTAAACCAGCAATATTATTATGCCATTTAGGACTTGACATAAGTCTATCTAACCATAACACAAACCCTCATTGAATGCCCTAGTAGCCTAGAGTTGTTGCTTGCTTACTCATCAGCTGATGATTGTCTGTCGGATTGGTGTACATAATTCTGCCTAGAGATAGATCCCATACCAGTGACCAACCACTTCTGCGGCTGTACAACTGTCAAACTGACCGTCCAACTGGCTTGGCCAATTGACCTAATCACTGACTGTATGTAATTGGCTGGACATCTTTTACAAAACTCAACATGTAAGACAGTATTATTTAATTTAGTAATTTTAAGTGGAGCCATGTACATGTAAAGGAAGTCAGTGAAATTAAATACCCAGTGAAAATGACGAATTAGTATTAAGCGACAAAAAAACCACCACCCCTGTTTTACGGGCAGTTGGACGTGTCAGGTAGGGTCGATAGGTTGAGCGTTTTTTTAAGTTTTAACCTAAAATATCACCAAAATCTGCGTAAATCAGGAATTAAAAAAAAAAAAATTGTGAAAAACAATTGTGAACAGATTTTCGGCCAAAAAACAGCTGATTTTCCATGATTTGTGGTGTTTTTTTGGTCGCCTTTCTGAGCATTTTGGTGTTCCCTGGACCCAATAGTAAATGTTGTGAACTATTTGATCTATAGATGTGTAAGGATTCTTTAAAACCAAAAATCTGTTACACACTTAAAAGTGTGATGTAGTTAGTCATTACATGTGTTGTGAGTCACAATTAATAACAAGCATTCTCAACAACAACAACGCATTGGGATGAGGCCCATTAAAGGTATCACCGCTAATTAACTTCTGCCCCATAATCAAAATTCATTAAATTAATCCTCATAATTATAAAATGTTATTGTAATTAAGGCCCATTTGTTAATATTTTGTGTATTGCTATTTTTGTGCTGTTTTATTTTTGAGGGTAAAATGTGCATGCGTTCATAGTTGATATGGTTTTTCAATCCTCTGTTAGTATTTATTTTAAGCTTTGGTTATTTATAGGATGAGGAGCCCCTAACTTATTTCTTGAATGAATCATGAATCATTGATTTATCATAACTGTGTTATTGATTTGATGGGTCTGAATGAGATATGTCAGATTTCAGTGTTATTAGAAATTAAAACAAAAATTACCACTTTTACAATATATTCCCCTCCCCATTGGCACCTGCAATAACCCTGGTCGCTGTCTCGTCTGTAAACGTAGCCTTGAGTTTTGTAGTGCAGCAAATCAGTCCACAGGAAGGAGGGAAGTTGAAGGATTTTATTTATTTTATCATTTATTATTTGTTTTATTATGAGAAAAAGGATGTTGTTTAAACCTAGAATATTACAATTCTATTTTGTCCCAAGGAAAGGAGGGAGGGAGCTAAATCCAACCAAATTGTTAGGCCCTAATGAGCTGCTCACAAAGTTATTGTTTAACAAATTTGTTATATTGGAAATGTGTGTTTATTATAACAAATTCTACACAAGTAAAATAGAGGACAAAATTGGAATGCCGTAAGTGAGGTTTAGTAACAAAATCTTGAAAATTAATATTTTCTACAACTCCTGGAACATCAAATTAGTATGTACATGTAGAGAGATTATACAGTGTCTAATTTATCATTTGAGTGCAGTCTATTTTGCTTGATTGAATCTTGTGATCGTGAAAATACGGAGTAAAAGAGCATTCCAAACCAGTACTGTACCCATAAGCACTATTGCTCCCGTTTTCCAACCCCCTCTTTAGCAAATGTTATGATCCAAATCCGCTGTCTGGCAAGCCACAACAGTAGGTAGTGGCTTGAAAACCCCATCTACTCGCTGCATACAAGTGAAACCTGGCTCAGATGAAATTGGCATTATTTATGCTAGGATGAAAATAAAAAATAATGAAAAAAGTGGGTCGTGACATTCATATGACCTTTTGTGCTAATTAATTCGGCAGGATTACGAGAAGGAAGGGAGTGGACAAATGGGATGGAGTCTGTTGTTGGCCAATGCAGTCAAGCCTGTGATGCATGCCCAGTGAATGTATTAATCAGTATAGCGTTTAGGCCATGAGAAAACAAACACTGTTCCATGGATATTCAGATTTTTCTAGTAGGGTCGGTCAGTCAGGCATTTTGTGTGGCTTTTCAAAAAAATTCAAAAATTTCACAATTTTTTCTTATGTCCAAATAAATGTCAGAAATTTGTAAAATAATAAAAAATCTCAAATTCAAAAAAATATGGGTCAGGCCTTTAACAAGTACGGTTGTAGTCCCCTTAATAAAGTAGGCTCACAATATCCTCATTAGGGATGGGATCAAAATGGATTCCCATATTTAAATAGGGCCAAAAAAAAGAAATTGTGTTGCCCAGTTGCCCCTCAAGTGCCAAAAATATTAGTCTGTCGATTTTCCTCTTCTTTTTTTGGTGACAAATATTACTGACAGACAGTGGTTCATAACAAGACAAAATTGGCAAATGTCAATAATTGTTTTTAGTGTGATAATATTTTAAAAGCAATCTGTTCAAGCACTCTTATTCATTTCAAGCAGAAAATAGTAACATTTTGACCAATTGGGTCAAGTTTAAATCTTAAAAATAAAAATTGCAATCCTGATTTTTGAGATTTTAGGGTCGGTCGCTGAGAGCAAAAAATAAATAAAATGGCATAGGTTATAGTTTAAAAAAAGAAAATATATATTGCTTTATGAATGTTATTAAAAATGAAACCTTAAAACAAATTATTACCATAATAATAAATATTATCCCCCCCCCCCCCCATGTAAGTTCATTGAGCGCTCAAATCAGGGATAAATAAATCAGTAAATAAATTAATAAATAAGACTTTAAAAAAAATGGGAGTGAGGAATGAAACATCTACTGTTTAGGCAAATTTCTTAAAATTATTAGCGCGCAACATATTCAAGTCGATAACAAAATATGTGCGTGCATGCATCTGTTAAAATGTGCAATTGGTTATTGCAGCTTTTTGATCTGCTTGACCGACTTACTCAAACATTACATCAATTAATTGCGGGATAGCACAGACGGTTTACTTCCGCTCAAGATCCTGATAAACGAGATACTGTACAAATTACAAAACAATAATAATCGCTGGCTGGATAGGATACCCACTGATCCAAATGTAAACATTTTTGTGTCTCAAAATGTTCACGCCGTGTAGTAATTAAGTAGAGTGATAAGTGTTTAGGGAAATAAAATAAAGGTATAATACATTGATGCATTTCTTTAATCATTGTAAAAAATACATTTCACTACTTACACAAATATTGTGCCGTGAACAATATGTGCCACAAACTATTTGTCCTTTTAATTTAGGTTTACTGTAAATGGAGAAAAACAATTTAAATAAAACAGCTAGCATGAAAATAAAAATGCACAAATATATTTCTGTTGTGTATAAACCATACAAATCAAATACATAGTGATTGGGCTTCTTAACAATACATTTGGCAACACTTTAAACAATCTGTGCATTGAATTCTATACAGTGGGTATCTTTCAATTGAACCTGGTGATAGAGCCAGTTAGACTGCTAACCTTTGGTTCCAGTAGACACTTTGGCTTCAACAGCTTGTCATCACTCTGATGAATGAATACCTTCAATCCAAGGGTCAGAAACCAGCCAGTGGAATTTTCAGCGCTGCAATAACTTTTGCATGTCAACATTGGTGAAAATAAAAATATGCCATTTTTTATTTTAAATTGTTACCCGAACTCGAGAATGATTAAGTTGCAATCAGCCCTCAAATTAACTGAAGGCACTGAAGGCAATTGCTGTCGGTGCCCCACCTAGTTGCCTCGATGCCCTCAACTTCTGGCTGTTTTTACTCCATTGAAAAGTACATAACTGCCTTGGTGCCCCTTTCAAATTGCCAAAAATTGCATGCCCTTTCCATTTCTTAATTTGAGGGCTGGTTGCAATTGAATGAATGTAGGCCTTAGTTACTGTCAAAACATTTTTGTTGTTGGGAAATTCCACCAATCTTATGTGCACTGGTGGTTTATTTTCTGTGTCGGCTAAGAGTGTCCTGAGTGTCATGCATGTGTAAAGCTTGTTTGAATGAGTTCATCAGGATTGAGATTTACGATGAAAGAATCGGAATTTTCTTTTAACAAATCCAAAAATGTACTCACTATTTATCGATGTTTCACAACCGACTTCTCTGGTTGTTTGGTCTACTAATGACAGAGTCAGAAAGTCAAAGCACATATACCTGTTTAAATTTGACAGAAAATTAATCTTGTGAAAAGGTTCAAATTGTTGTTTCATTTTTACAATATTGAATAGAAGGAGAATACCTTTATTAGAAGGAAACCATCACTTTCTGATCCATTTGCACTCTTTAGTTCCTCAGTTTTACTACAAAACTACAACATGAGCAACATTGAAAAATTACTGAATTTGACCCATGGCTAAAACAGTGGTGACTATGATGGGCCAATGTTTAACGTACTTAATGCGTGAGTAGCATAGCTAGCTGGTAATGGATGCCAGGCATAACAGTCTCCACTGGTTCGGGCATTAAAATGGTATGTTTAGTAGGAGCTTAGAAAATGAAAGTTTGAATGCTCTCAATCTCAAGCTTTTTTAAAGCTTCGATTTGAAAGTTCTTGTCATAAATTTATACTAAAAACAAATTGATATAACATAAGGCGACACAACAAAAATCAAACTGTTCTACAAGCAATGGGACCTCTCTGGTGGTGTCAGATTGTCGGGCGGTTTATGGTTAGTTTATCCCTAAAAAATGTCTGACAAATTTTGAAATTTCCAAAAATGTACCAAATTTTCAAAAACTTTCACCATTTAAAAATAATTCCTACAATTTGTATTTAAAAAAAACCAATATGTAAATTTGAAGGGAAAAATGGGTCAGTCGGCCCCATAAGAAAAGGGTTCCCCCTTCTCAGTAGTGCATTTGATTTGTCCTTGTTGCTGCTTGAAGTTTGTAAACTTTAGGTGAAATTTATTTATGTAGCTTGAAAATGTCCTTGTTTATGCATGTTCATTATTAATATTATATAGTTAAAAGTTACATGTACACAGGGTAAGGCAAATTTGTGTTTGTTTTATTGTCCTCGTCTTCCCGACCGTCGAAATCGTTCCGACCCAAAATCCTTTTTTTCCCCTCGAAAATCACAAATTTGTTTTAACATTTTATTCGAAAATCACAAATTTAATTCCTTTAATTTTTTTTAAAGGTCTTAGAAAATAAAAATACTAGTCCAAATATTAAAAATATTTTCTCAACAGAAGTACATTTCTCATTTTACATCTGGTACCTGAAGAAAGGGGGAAAAAAATTTACTGACCGACCCAGGTTTTGAAAGTGATATGGACAGACACTCAAACAATTTATTTGTATTGGCCTAACGGCTGTCAAAGAGAAGCAAGAAGGAATAAATAAAAATAATAATAATCCTGACAAAAACAATGACTAGGAAGATGTCCAGCAGTGATCTTGTCCTTTTGATGAACTTGACTTTGTTATTAACAGACAGGTGAATAGAAACTAGATCCCTCCGGGAAGATTCATCAAATATATCTAACGCTTCCCACAATGCATCTCTCTAACAATTTAAATTTGATTTGCTATCCAATGTTACATGGGTAATACTTGACAATAAGGCCACCACATTTGTTGTTGTGTTGCCCTCAGCGATGGTCCCCAAGTGCCAAAAATCTTAAAGTTAGGTCGGTCGGTCAATTTTCCTTCCTTTTTTTGTTGCTGACAAACATTACTGACAGACCATGCGTGGTTCATGATGAGACAAAATTGGTAAATGTCAATTGGATTAATGTTTCTAGTGTAATCTAGTTTAAAAGCAATCCATCCATGTAAACTTATTATTTCAAGCAGAAAATAGTAATATTTCGACAAATTGGGTACAATTTAAATAATTTAAAAATAAACAAATTGCAACCCTGATTTTAGGGTCGGCCGCAGAGGGCAACACAATAGATAGTAAATTTGGCCTTAAGGTTTTGACAAAAGCCAAAGCTTTTTGTTGTAGAATTGATGCTGGTAAGGCCAAATTAAATTAATTGTTTGTCTCAAAGCTCCTGCGTGTGTTAGTTTATTGATGCGCATTAGAAAAACAAAAATCTGAAAAAAACTTTTTTTCTTTCTTTTTTTTCAAAAAAAAAAAAAATCCCAAAATTTCACACATTTTTCAAATTTTCATTGATCACATCATCTTAAATACAAAAGTTATCTTTTACAAGGATTTCAATATTTTATATTTTAAATTAAAAAAAAAAAAACTTAGAAAAAAACCCCGCATTCCGTATTAGTTTTACAACAGGAGAGGAGCTTTGAGACAAACAATTAATTTAATTTGGCCTAATTGGTTATTGATCTGCTTGCATCAATTTGCAAAGGATTCTGGGAAATGTTAATGGAGATGATCATCTTGACACCAATCACAACGTGATGCTACCACTAGCTGTCATCTGCCATACCACACCCTCCCCTGTAGCTCATCTCTTGCAAAACTGTAACACTTTCCACACAGATTTTCCAGAAACCTTTCCCAACTTTCAAGACTTATATCTCAGTGATTACTAAACCAATACTACATATTGTTGTACTTATTTTAATGCATTTCTCTTCACTCATGGCGATTCCAAATATGGGGATGAAAGTCAATCATTTTTACATTTTTGAAACATTTTGGAAACATTTTGTGAAATTTTGGAATGTCGTCTGCCGACGCCTGCCGCGTGGAAAGTGTTAAGTCAAGAGATGATATGAATTGTAACTTGATTACGGTTATGATATTAGGTCTGCTACCGTTATGAGTTTAATGTTAAAATGGTGTAATATTAGAGGCTTAACATATTTGAAGGCAAGCATATTTTCTATGACAATAACCAATAATTTACCAGGTACTATCCTGCCGACATGATGCCTGATCCAATATTCTACTTATGATATTTAAAAAAAAATTGTGTTATTAAAAAATATATAGGTCAACACAATAGGTACAACACAACATTTTGTTTTCTTGTCCAACCAAACTAGACTAAACCAGTATTTGAACCCGCAGCTGTAAACAAGAGTTGCTTTGCCGATATCACCTCTCTGATCATCATCGTCACAGCGATTGATATCCTCATCGTCATTGTTGTTGAAATTAAAATGAACGAGATGTTTGACGATCATCTACTGTAAAAGTGGCACATTTTCGTGCTACGTTTATTTTTATTTTCAAGCTCGACTCTGCATCCGCGAAAATAATAACACACAAATATATTTGTTTGCGTATAGCTCTATGTGAGTTCAAAAACGTGCAAAACAGTTGAACATTAGTCACGCAAAAAGAACCACCTTTACAGCATAGCAAAGACAGTGAAAAAGCAACCAATTCCCCCTCCAACCTCTACATCCTGGCCTAAGAGATGGTTTAGAGATGTGAGTTGGGGGTAGGGGGGGGGGGGGGGGGGGGGGGTAGGGAATGTGCTGGATCCAGTTCAAGTCCCTAGATTCTCGGATGTGGTTGATGCAAGAAAACAACAACATTTGCGTTTGTTTGCGGGCGTCTTCAGGGATTCTTGTCTGTGAATGTGCTGGATTCCGTGCAAGTCCCTAGATTCTCGGATGAGGTTGATGCAAGAAAACAACAACATTTGCGTTTGTTTGCGGGCGTCTTCAGGGATTCTTGTCTGTGAATGTGCTGGATTCCGTGCAAGTCCCTAGATTCTCAGATGAGGTTGATGCAAGAAAACAACATTTGCGTTTGTTTGCGGGACGTCTTCAGGTATTCTTGTCTGTGAATATGCTGGATCCCGTGCATGTCCCTAGATTCTCGGATGAGGTTGCATAGTCCGTACGGCACGCTTTATACAGGGTGGGACTTCAGAAATCAAAAAATCAACAAAAGGGGTGGGGGTCAGAATATTTTTGATATAAAGGGTGTAGTTGTATAAAGCGTGGAGATAAAATAAAAAGGGTGGCGGTTTCTCAGCGATCATCAAAATAATCAAAATACCGACCTTGTTGACTCGCTAGCGCTAGTTATATCATAAATATGTATCCGATGATATACTTCGATTTGAAATTAAACAGTCGCCACCTTTAAATTGGTTTGTTGTTATAGCGCCATCTATTGTTGAAATTGTGACATTTTTTCAAAATGGAAACACGACGGGAGCTACGAAAGTGTCGTACGCAGCGTATTATCACAATTTAGGGATCATAAGAGTACCAAAAATGCACTGATTTGATTAAATAAATCCATTTCAAATGAATCTCCTCTATAGATTTGCATTAAATAATCGTGCATCCCGGGACCCATCCCGAAAAACAAAACGGGTCCCGGGATGTTTCTGTCACTTTGTCCTTTCTTCCAATGAGTTCCTTTTCAAATTTGAATGCACAAAATGATCAAAATGTCACCTTTTCGGTATAAAGGGTGGGGGTTGAACATTCCCAAATAAAAAGGGTGGCTATGTAAAAAGGGTGGCTATGTAAAAAGGGTGGCTATGTAAAAAGGGTGGCTATGTAAAAAGGGTGGGGCAAAAATAAAAAGGGTGGGGTCTGACCCCTGTCCGGACAGTGGGTTGATGCAAGAAAACAACAACATTTGCGTTTGTTTGCGGGCGTCTTCAGGGATTCTTGTCTGTAAAGCTCACCAATGCAAACAAGAATCACAGTCTCGCTCCATTATTGTTTTGTTGTTGTGGGAGGGCAGATTAATCGTATAAAAGTGCTAATTTTTGAGCGATTAACTTTTTGTGCATTGTCAATTTTTTACTTTTTCTGCATGTTTTTAAATTCACAATTTGTAGCTCCCCCTTTATGCAAAAGAAATACACCTGCGTGTTTTCGCTGTTGCTGCTCGACCGTGAAAAGCGCGAAAATAAATGTAGCTCGAAATATTGCCACTTTCACAGCAATAGATGTGGATGGTTGAGATCCAGGGGTCAGTGTTTGTGCATGCTGCTGCTGGGAGCTACATTAGAATCTTGGGACAACAATATGGAAGGTTTAGTATTGCTAGAAGGCGTTATGCAATAGCTGCATAATTATGCATTGGTCTAATTGCTGAGCTATTGCTGTCAATTTGTGAGTTCCTAATGCAGCTATTTGACTGAGATGGCTTCGTACCATGAATCTTACTTCTATTTAAGGAGTAAAAGGTTGAATACTATAAAAGTGGACATTTTTGCTTGTGTAATTTTTCACGCTTTGCACATTTTGAACAATTTAACTTGTTTTATTTTTGCGATTTTGAGCTTCCTTACATAGACCTACATACAAAAATGAATATATTTGTGTGTTTTTATTTTAGCGCGAAAAGCGCGTAAATGTCCACTTTTACAGTATATGTAATGGCTGCCATGTCATCATAATACTGCTGTATATCACATGCCCTCGCTAAAGCGCAATTTAACACAGGCAGTTGGAGATACAGCCTTGTGGCTCTAAACATTGACAATACTACACAAACAATCAGGTTTGAGGTGTCTTAGGGGATTTTGTCTGGTTTGTGGCGCAACAAAAGAGTGCTGACTGATTGAGAAGAGCACTCTAAAATGCACACTGTGCTAATTGACATCAGCCGCATTTGGTGTCTGTCTGCTCCGTTATGCAGCGGCGGTGTTCCAGATTTGTATTAAATGCGCATTTCAATCAGGGGTCGTTAATTAATTAGTAAAGTGTTATGACGGTGTCGTGAAAGGATTTTCACGAGATGATGGAATCATTTTGATTGAGAAAAAAACCCAAACAAATTTTCTCTGTAGGGTTAATACCTATATCTCAAAATAAAAGATATCAAATGATATTATATTTTGTGAAGTATTAAATGAATATTAAATATTAAATTTCACAAAATCATTTCAAAATTAGAAATAAGCATTTAAATGTATATGGGTCCAAAATTGACCCTTTCCCAAACCCAATGAGACTTAAAGAGAAATTTAACCTCAGTAGGGAAAACAAGACGGCAAGGCCCTGTAAATTATGAAAACAAAATAAAATATTTTCACTCTTAATTTTCTTACACTTTATTCATAACAAATTGCGATGGCCAGACAAAATCTCAACAGTTGAAGTGCATTTGGAGTGATATAAACATCAATTTGATCTGCGCAATGTCCGATCCAGGGTGCTTGTCTTCACTATTCTTTCTGCGAAAAACAGATTTATTTTTAGCTCATGATCGGTCGTGAGATGCACTTTCATCAATGTCATCAATTCTTTGCTTGGATGTGTGTGTCCATTTTATATAAACTTGTGATTGTGAGAGAAGGGAACAGAGAGTCAGAACATTAACTACAAGTATTACTGTATCTCTAATAATAATACATTCCCCTCTAGTAATTGCAGGGTTGAGAGTTTTCTTTCTACAAGGAGGCAAGGCAGGTTAAATTTTCCACATACAGGTCCTATGTCATATGTATTAAGCAACCTCCCCTCGTCCAAGTTCTACGGGCAAATGGATCGTAGGGTAGGTTCGGTTGGGTAGAAAAAAGAGGTGTTGGTCGGGCCCGTAAAAGGGGTAGGGGTTGTGTCACCTAACAACTTAAAATAGCCCACACAATTACCAAAATGTCTCTACAATTGCTGAAATTTCCCTCCAAATGCCAACACTTCCCTTCATTTTAACTGTTTATTTTGGAGATTTGTTACATATTACGATGGCAAATCTTCAAAATAAACATCCTCCTGCTGCATTTAAATCCCAACGCCCCCAGGGTATTTGTTACAGCAATGACTCCATACTCCATTCTACATTTCAGTAAATATTTGCCGTCATTCTATATTTTTGGTGCTTCCATATTGCTAAAATCATATGCGTATAATTAGCGTTTAACCCAAAACAAATAACGAATCACTATTATAATCTAGACGTACATAAAATCTAAAAATGTTGACCTTATACTAAAGTCGCTAGCGCATTGCACCGCAGCAGAAAGGTGAATTAAGGAAAAGATGTATGGAGGGAAAAAATTGGCGCTATTTTTAGCACTCTTCAGCCTGATTGATATTCTTGCCTGTAAGAAAGGTTCGCTAACCGCACGACGTGCGCATAATACGCACAGACTGAATGAGGTCGTCTTGCACTCTCTGCTCCGCTGCTGTATTAGAATAATCAAGATCGGATCTCACCAGGGTACGCATGTTTTAACCGTCCGGCAAAAATGGCAAAACTAAACAAATGTAGTGGCAAAATGCAAAATAATTGGCTAATTCATCTCAAAAGACAATGAAAATTATTAATATTTTTTCTGAGTGTATCATAACTTTATGAGATATATATTACGGTACTTTATATTATTTTATATTATTTTACAGTATATATAATATGTGTGGTGGTATAGGAAAACCCGTCGGAAGTCGCTAGTGTTAATATTGAGATATCTGGGTCATACCAAAATATTTCTTACAAATGAGTTCCAAGTCAATTTTCCAACTTTGGTCCCATGATAGAGATTATACCTTGAACTTTAGTCTCCAGGAGTGTTTTATGCAAAATTCCAGATGTTAAGTTTATTTTAGTACTTTTCTGAACCTTGTTTATCAAATTTTATGTGTAAAATGCTATGTTTACGTAAAATGACATTGTTACCATGGTAACCACTTGTGAATTCCGACAATGCATTGTAAAGATTTTGAAAGTGGAGAACTTACAATTGTTAATAATAACACAAACAACTAGGTTCATATCAAAATTCCTTTTCATATGACAAGCTATTCTGTGTGACATAACAATGTAGTTTTATTATTATTAGAGCATTTAAAAGATTTTGTGTACCCCTTTGAATTGTCAATTTCAATTTTCAGTGTTGCGTTTAAACTTGCCGACTTTAAAATACTATAACTGTAGTTCTAGATGGAATTTCTGAAAAATTTAAACAGTCCTATACTCAGAAGAGTATGAAGCTCTCTGTCAAAGAAAAAAACCAAGTTGCTGGAAAATGACCATGTGAAGGGTTTTCCCATGCCACCACACATATAATATAAGGCAGTTTACCAACCTATGATTTTAAGATGTAAAACATCAATAAATTAAGTTTGCTGGCAGTTGCTATGGCAAGCTCTTTCCTTTCCAATGTTACCAGTACATTTGACTCAAATTTGTTTATAATTTGCATGTATTTTTTTTTAATTTAGGGACTTTGTGAAACCAAGTGTTGGCTGAAATGATTCACTAGATATTGTTTATAAATGTGTTTTCTGATGTATTATTAATATGTTCCTAGCTATGTATGGGATTTTCCCTAGTTTTTGCCAGTTGTTGCCACTTTTTTTGGGCAAAAACCTGGCATAAATAATTGTTTTGCCAGCAAAAACAGAACCCTGGATCTCACGGCTTATAAGAAAACAAATTTTATATTTTATGCATAATATAGAAATGAGGCTTTGTGTTTTGAGAATAAAATATGTATGGCATTGGTGTGATACAATGAATTGTGTTAAAAACCTACTACTAATGTACGCAAAAAGCATTTTTTTTCTTGTTAGTAAAATAAAATACCAAATGATGGGAAAAACCCAAAACGTATGTATAATTTTTTTTTCAAATCTTATTTTATTAAATAAAATGGGAATAAAAGTGAAAAGGAACTGAACTCATTTCTGTGGTATGATACGATAATTCTGCCAATCAGTGAACATTGTGTCAAAAATTTAGCGGCCATTCGTTTTGAAGTGTTATAGTCCTCACAAGAAAGTATTCTATTATGAATGATTTTTAAGAACGACGCATACTACCGATGTTGGTGTGTAGGGTATAACAGAATTATGCCATTCTATTCATCCCAGCATTTGAACAGTCCACTACAACAACATAATTCCTATAAAATGAGTATCGATATTAATACCACAATTTATCCCACGTTTTCATTTTGCGGTTATTCATTTAGCCTCATCCACCCATTGCTAATCAGTTTACAAAAACACAACACTTCATACATAGCATCTATTCAAGCCTCTGTGGTTGTTACACAAATTAGCAAACAGCGATTTACAATAGCCAATCTTTAAACAGCAGTCATTTTGTGCTTGGCGGCTCTTCATCACTGTCGCCTTGGCAACCGTCTACGATAAGACACGTCTGCTTGACATTTACACACCTTCCTTCATCTCTTCATCGACGAAGACAACTTAGCAAGTTGCCTCGGCGTTAGATTTTGGTGTTTTTTATCCAAATGATTTTTTTTCTTCATCGGTTTCCATGACAACTGTAGTTGCGTGGGTAGATTGGGTTCATGGCAGTTCATAGCAGTTTTGCGTACCGGCTTGTTGTTTATCAGGAGATGATGTTTTGTCTTTTCTTCAGATGTAATTGCTTGTATGGGCGGGGTTGTTTTTATTTGAATTAATAGTGAAAGAGAATTTGAAATCCCTGTTCTGAAAATAGTATGAAGATTATTAGATTAATATCTATACAAGGTGACTAAATATTTATCATTGGTGTGCTTTATTACTCACAAATAAATATCCTAGTTTAAAGTAATGATCAATTTGAATTTTGTTAGGGATTTCTCAAATGCCAAGCTATTTTTATCCGTAATACTAAACGGTATTCAATTAAAAATAAAATACCCATAAATCTTTTCAACTATTTCAAGTAAATTGATTCACATTCCAATCATGTTATTTATGTACGAGTGAAAACTTCGTTAAAATTACAATTACATTGTATAGTAATAGTGTTTTATCTAGTTTTTTAAAACAAATTCTTTTTTCATTTAAGAATTCAATAATATAATATTTGTCATTTTTGTCTCTTGTTCCTATTACAGGCCTACAAGGTGCCAAGCACCTATCTCTACCAAATGGATGTCACGGCGGAGATCTAGATCCCATCAGTGATACGGCCGACGCTGCTGTCTCAATGGCGGCAACATCCACTACCAACCACCACCATGCGGGGGCGCCGACCTCCGGGCCTGCGTCATCGTCGTCGTCGACTACCTCGTACAACGAGCAGCAGCAGTTTCTTCACCGGCAAGAGATGGCGGCGATGCAGTCGCGGATTCCACAGACTTTCCGCGACGCTTCAAATGCGCCACTGAGGAAACTTAGCGTGGACCTTATCAAGACTTACAAGCATATTAATGAGGTAGGGTTACTGAAAATATAGGATTAAAAAGTGTGCCACTGTGAGTCTGAGATTGATTGTACATTCAGCCCATCTGATGTTTCGAAAATGATGTCAGAGTGCATTGTTTTTCGTGTCAGCAAATTCACATTTGTAAGTGCTCCTTTACTTGAGGCCTACATGTATACTAGAAATTGAGCATTGTCATTTTAGAACTATCCTATCTTGCACCCAAAAATGACTGGAAAATGTGTGGTATAACTACCATAACTGTATAGGCAAATTAATGACCTTGTCCTCACAATGTAAGGCCACCATATGTCACCAACAGCCAGGATAATAAAAGAGTCATAAAATAAAACTTGAAAGCCAATCAGATGGCTAATGACAAGCCCTAGTGAACATGCCATGTATAATCTCTGTTTTGGTCAGTTTAGAAAAGAATCTGATGAGTGGTTGGTCATGTTGAGGGGCTGGTCAGCTGTGGAGGTCACTTGTGGTCATCAGACAAGAACAAGGTCATTTTGTGAAAATGATGATGGTCAGATATATAAATAATTTGCATGATGTGTCCTCTCAGGTGACCTTATGATCAGGACATCCTCCTCTGTAGTGTGACAGTGCATTGGACAGTGTGACCTTACGGTCAGGACATGAAAGCCAAGATATTTCTGTGCTGATATCAGTTGGTTTTTGAATCGGATTTTGTTTTGTTTCCAGGTTTCTCCTTTTTCTGAATGCTCTTAAATTCTTCATAACATAGTTATTTACATGTTTGTCTTGGTATTCAGGTATTAATTTCAAATCAACATTTCATAACTTGCTTTTTGGCAGCTCTAAAACATTTGTGTGAAGCGTGGGTTTTTGTGATGGATTCGCTGACTGTGAGCTTGCACGCATTCATGGTTTTAAATGATGAAGACCGATCAAGAGGAGGGGAGAAAACCGAAGCAAGAGTTAGGCACCCTCCAAAAAAGGTGTTTGCTTGTCCAAATCCGACAGACCATCTCCTACAGTCCCGACCGAGACGTTTTTAACCTTCCCCCCCCCCCCCCCCCCCCAAAAAAAAGAGAAAAAAAATCACCTTTTTCGTTGTTGAAAATAAATAAATCATAAAACTGGAAAAACTTAAGTTTTGAAACACCACTTTTTAACATTGAGATATTTGTCTTTTGCATATATGTATTGTAATTTGTATTGATATTTGATACTTGATACAGGATTTTAAAAATAATAATTTTTGTTAAAAAATCCGACCTACCGACCCAACTTGTTGTTGTTGCATCTATGGACAAGCAAACTATTATTTTGTTTTGCCTTAGGCCAAATTAAAAAAATTGTTTGTCTCAAAGCTCCTCTCCTGTTGTAAAACTAATGCGGAATGCGGTTTTTTTTTCTTTTCTTTTTTTTTCTTCAAGATTTTTTTTCAAACTGAGATTCTGTGAAAGAGCCCCAAATTGCTTGATCTATAAATAATTTAATGTTTAACACACAATCTGAACAAATCGGTGTCAAACGTGGGGATATTTTGCCGGTTTTTTTAGGAATAAAATTTAAAAAAAAAAAAAAAATAGAATTTCAATATTTTTGAAAATCTAACGCGCATGAATTTACCAACGCGCGCGGGAGCTTTGAGACAAACAATTTTTTTAATTTGGCCTTATTAGAGAGCTCTCTTCTATTTGTCCTTATTGCAATTTATTTGTTCGTTGTGCGATTAATTGATTCTGTGTCTCAGTCGGATAGCACTAGTTCCATGCTGCTATCTGCGAATCCAGAACAAGCAAAGCGAGATGCGACCGGAACGATGCAGCTTGGAATATAGCTCATAAGTAATGTTGTAAGTTGTAAACGTTTAAACGCTCATAGGGTGTTTAAACGTTTACAGAATTCGCTTATCGGCTAAACATAAGCCCTAATAAAATGTCCTACTAAATTTTATGTAAACAAGTAAGCTTACTCATAATTCTCATTCCATACAACCATTACAGCCTTGTTGTACCAAATATAAATGTCAAAATTATTCTGATAACGTTTCTAGAAATAAATTTCAAAAAAAATCCCGGTCGAAACGACCTTGTTGTACCAAGTAATGTCAAAATTATTACGATAACGTTTCTAGAAATAAAAACTCGGTAGAAATCAATGGCGGCCTATATCATATGCATTATATCGATATTGTTAAACTACTGACTGAGGATTAAGAATAAGAATAAAAATAAATAAAAATGGCCACTAACGAAATGTGACGATCGCAATCGCAATGAAATCAATGCAAATAACTGGCATAAAAATATGTTTATTTAAACGCTTTTTTAAAAATATTTTAAACGGATAGATAGTTCATTAAAGTAAAAATAAAAATAATTTTTTTGAAAAGAAGCACATAACAATAAAGAAAGATGAAAATGTGTTTTTGAGTAGTATCTGCTTTTTTATATTTTTTTTAAAAATCAGACAAAAAAAATCTTTAAAAACATGTTTTTGTGTAGTATCTCCCTGTTTAAATTTAAAAAAAACAAAAAAACTGACCGTCCGACCCAGACATTGGCCCTGAAAGGGCGAGTCAACTTTTTTTTTGTGCCTTACAGGGGTTAGTTAAATATCATATGCCAGCTGGGTGGATGAAGCAGGCAGGAAACCAGTGCTAGTTTCAGATTGAAAAGTGCAGTGTTCCTATGGAAACATTTTCAGAGAATTTCAAGCGTTCCACGAAGGTCGACTGGGTAACAGCCTGTATGCTCCCATCCCATAAAATTCCCTACATGTATACTCAATACCCTTGTCTGTACATCACGCCATATAAAACGATGGGAATTGCGGTTAAAAAAACCTGGTTTGCCTTAATTAAATTCACCCATAATTTATTTCGTAACTTATTTTTCGCGAAATTGCAACAAAAATGTATATCATTATTTTTATTTGGAATTTTGCGAATCTGTCTTGGTCTACAAGTGTCAGACAACATGGCATACTATGGTTTTCAATTACAGCCACTCAAATGTACTCTTTATTACCGTACTAATAATATATACACTCTTAGTAGTGTCGAACCAATCGGAAAGCAAGAAACTAAAATACACGAAGTGCATTGAAAGTGTCTAACGCACTGCACGTGTGCGCCGTTCAATGCGCGCACCATGCGCTTTGATTTGTTGTTCAGGCATCGTGGGTTCGCCGATTTTCACTGCGGGTGTTAGTAAAACTTGTTAACATGTTTTTATTCTTTATTACATTGATCCAATTTATGCTCAAATTATGAATTTTGATTTGTATAGTGTCGTGTATGAATTATGTCAATACATTTGAAAGTTTGTTTCTTGAAAAATTCGAAAAATCAATGCACTTGCGCAATGTTTATTATGCGCAATTTTTCACACATCAACATTTATCTGCAATGATATTCTAATTTCTCTCGAAACAACAACATACGCATTTATTGACCTATAATTGCTTGACCCGGCTGCTAAAACATGCTTCATGTATTAACAAGGGAGGTCAGCTCGTGATGTTGCAAAAAAGGGTTTGTATATTTATCCTAACATTTTGTGATTTTGTGTAAAAGGGGTATTTTGATGCATAAAAAAGATGGAAAATGTGTGTTTTTCAATTCCTTTACAAGAGCATAGGTAGCGGTACTGGGAATGAATGTACATACACAGTCCTTTTATAAATTTGAGATTTTAAAAATAATTGAAATTGTATCTATGTCTTCACCTAATTTTAAATTTAAAATCTAATATCAGAGTAGGGATTCATGACCTTACCTGATTGATAAAACAGAGCACACCCTGTTAATTGTCATAAGTGTTATAGTTTGTTTCATGCTTAATGATCCTGTAACCATAGCGGTCATAAACTGTTCACCATTTTCATTTATAGGAAATCTGTTTTGCAGGACTGTCTGGCTGACTAAACACGTACAAGCGTGACCAGCATGCGGATGGAAATCACATTCCACATTCTGTCCTGTTAGAATTATAGTTTGATCAGTTCCAAATTGGCGAAGCCGCCTTTCAGCAGGGAATGAATACAGCCCGGAATACAGAAGGATGCAGACGTGTGTAAAGGCAACTAGCGCACTGTGCATCATGCGTTCGTGCGACCTGCTGTTTGTGGCCATAATCGCAGGCGTACACTGGGATTACCTTTGCGCGTTCACCATGGGCGGGCGCGTGTGGTCCAGCGGATTCACCCTCGCTCCACAATGCAAAGATTGTGGGTTCGAGCCCCGTTGGTGCCAATGTGTTGTGTCCTTGGGCAAGGCACTTTACCGCACTTGCCACGCTTCACCCAGGTGTATAATTGGGTACCGGCATTAATTCATGTTGGGAAGTAAAACAGACTCGCTGTGCGGGAGGAGTGGCAAACCCCCCACAGCCAAGTATTACATGGGGAGTCTGGCCCAAACGCTAATGAAAAAGAGATGGGCACTCCGCGCGCGAGCTTTGCTCGGCACGAGTCTTTACTCTTTTTTTTAACCTTTGCGCGTGGAGAGATAAAAAACCCGACTATTTCTCGAGAATTTGGAGCTGATTTAACCTAAATAGCACATGTCGTTTTTAATAACTGATTTTTTGTGACACCAGGTGTAATTATGATAAATATTGAACTTGAAACATAAGATAGCACATTTATTTAAAAGTCTGAAGTTTTGTGACAAATGGCAATAAAATCAACTTGAATTAAAATTGAAACCATCTTTTAAGAATTGGACATCAGCAAAAGCCTAAACTTAACTATAATAAAAGAGAAATACTTAAAATATAATGAAATTAGGTCAACAAATAAACCATTGGAATACAAAATTGCAATCAGCACTTATTGACAAAATATACAGTTTTAGAGCAATGAACTCTGCACTCTAACGATGAGGTTATAGGTTATTCAATGGTGAAATGCTTTTCAAGACGAGCAGAAATATACAACATGTATTTTTCCGGTTAACAGGTTTAAAAGCAATACGATATAAAGGGTTATTTTTCACAAGATTTTAATTTTTGGTGATATTTTCACAAGTGATTGTTTCACGTAGGACCGTACTTGAGGAACAAATATTGGTTTTATTTTTATTTTCACACAATGTGATGGTTTTATGCCATGTTAAGTGCACAGAAATGTTTGGGAGTATAAAAATCTGAACTCTAAAGTCTTAGTGTTTTACAGTCTAATTAATAGTAGAATTAATTATAAATGGTTATAATACCGGTCACTATAAGTCGCCAACTTCGATTTAGGTTAAGAGGATGGATCTATAGAGCAAAAATAAAAGCGTAATATTCGCTCCAGACAGACCAGTCTATGCAACCATTGTCTAGTGTAAAGACGCAAGCTGGTTATTTGGTTCGTACAGACAGGGACGGGTTGCGTGGGCGGTAGGAGCCTCCGGGATGTAGGGATGCCTGGCTATAGTGCGATGGACATTTTTTTCAGTCACACTCACAGTTACTGCACCGCACCTTTGTAGAGATGATTTTGTTAATATTCGGGGAAGGTTCATTAACATAGAACCAGTTTCTTAATATTTTGTCATAATCATCCTTTATCAATTTAAGTTGCTTTTCATAAAACACTATATTACTTTTTTTGTAAATGTGCACAAGGGAAATAGTAAGGATCTTATGAGGGAACCAAATTGTGAAATAATTATTTTTACATAATTAATTCACCCACCCACACTCTTTTGATCAGATACACTTTACCGTCTTTTAGTTACAAATGTTCATTATTTCTTCACCCCGTATATCTTTACAAATTTAGAGCTCCAGAAAGTGCTTTTGCATTTCCGATCCTGTTTATGCATTTTCTCCCCGCGCCCCTGGATGCTCCGTTTTGTCCGTATTTGCCACGAGGACGACGATACACGCGAGGGCAACGAGCTATGATTACAGACTTGAACTGCAGCATCTTTCGCTTTCTCTTGGAGATGAAATGTAGGTCGGAGTGTGACCTTATACTGCATTAGTGTTGCCAGACTCCACAGTGAAGTAGCCCAATGGGGGTCTTAATGATAATAATACTCAAAAAATTGAACATTTTACTACAAATATGCCAATGCAGACACATAACCTATAATTTCTCTGAGACTGTCGTTGCTCAACAGCATAATTAAAAGCACACTTTGCGTAATTGGTCAGGTAGTAACTAGGCTGTGGTTACGTTATTCACACACGTGTGCGTAACGCATGGACATGATAGTATCCATTGTCTAGGATAACCAAGGGTGTGAGCGTTCCTCTTTTTAGCTGATTTCCTCTTTTTAAACTTTTTCTATTGCCAAAATATCAGCCTTGTCTTTTTAGCCCATATTTGGCATTTCCCCCCAATTTTTACGCTGTTTTCCCTCTATTTTCTCTTCTTTTTTTGTGGCCTCTTACACCCCTAGATAATGTGTCAGCCTAATGTCCTGAATACATCACTGTGGTTTGGTAAATATTGTCTTTTGATCATGTAGACCAAGCGTGTGCAACCTGCGGCCCGCGGACCACATGCGGCCCGCCGGCCTCTAATCTGCGGCCCGCGAAGCAATCCCCAAATTCCCATTGATGCGGTTAAGCTTACACAAATGACGGATTGATTTAGTGGTGTGGTCCCTTATAATTAGTAGGGTGACGTACTGCATTTAGTAAATATAATTCGAGGCGTGATTGCGTGTTAAAATCCCTGGTAAAAATGACACTTACAACAGCAACAGCGAGTAAAAAGAGGAAATTGCACGAAGAGAAGCGGGTATTCAATGGCTGAGGATTATATCTTCATTGAACAAAACAGTGCGTGTCTATGCCTCATTTGTATGGTGTCTATTTTCTGCTTCAAAGAGTACAATCTGAAGCGGGATTACCATTCCTAAGCTTCCCCTCCCCCTATTACCCTTCCTCCGGACATGTTTTGGAATGTTTGACATCACTGCGGCCCGTGAATGGATCTCAAAATCACAATGAGGCCCGGGTGATAGAAAAGGTTGCACATGCTTGATGTAGACGCTATGCGCACCTTCACCACAATGACCCAAATTTCCCATTGTCCAGGTGTATGTATGTTGACCTTATTATTGTTCTTTCTTCAGTTAGTTTCAGCCCGTTTTTGCCCATTTTAGCCAAATTGTACACACTTTTTCAGGTTTTTCAAAAAAAGTTGTGTTGCCCTCAGCAACCGACCGTAAAATCGCAAAAACAAGGGTCTGCTTTTTTTTCTTCATTTTTTTTTTACAATTTAAATTTGATCTTAAAGACTCTAAATTATACTATTTTTTGCTTGAAATGAATACGTTAGCTTGAAGAAAAAAAAGCTTTTTAGACTATTATCACACTAGAAACTTTAGTTAAATTGACTTACAGCCTATACCAATTTTGTCTCAACATTACCCATTTATTTTTCAGCAAGAAAAAAAGAGAAGAAAAAAAAATCCAACCGGCCGACCCAATTTTACATTTTTAGCACTTGAGGGCCACACAACTCTTTTATTTTTGTTGGCCTAAGATGGAATTGTTCTTAGATTTGTTTTTCTTACGACGACGAGTGTGTTGCTTTGCCCACACTTCTTTATTCTAAACCCACATATTTGGGCTGCTTCTCAGCTCAGTCTTTAGTGGCAACCTGTGTCTGAAATGTGTGCTGAACCCGTTTGCGCCAGCCTCGGACCTACTTGGCCTCGTGATGGCTGGCCGTGCATCTTAAACACTCGTCTATCCAAAACGGAATATTTATGTCTGGTTTACGGACGAACAGGCATTAAGAAAATTGCCTCTATGCCCTATCCACAGACACTGTTTTCGTTTGGTCACCGGTTATTTGCATTTAATCTTTTAGTACGGGTTGTACCATTTCAGTTTTGGCCGTCTTTCGTACGCAGTTTGCGTTATTATTGCGTAGTATTGCTTTTCACCCCACCCAGTTTCATTTTAATGAAAAAATGTCAGCTTTGATTTCATGTTACTTAAATGTCAACTAGTATTTGATTATTAGATTGACATTATTTTCTAACATTCTTACAGACACGAGTTTAGCAAAGAAAATCCTGTTCTACACATACGAGCAATCGGACCTCTCAAGTGGATCGGTCGGGTGATTTCCCCCAAATTGTTGGGGAATTTTCAAAAGAAAATCAAAAATTGTGAATTTGTCCTATGTTTAAAAAAAAATCCAACACATTTTCACACGAAAGATCTAAAAGAAATTCCCAAAAAATAAAGGAGAAAAGGACAAAACTGCACATGAACGGATCGGTAATTGTGCCTACAGGCATGAGAATTTTCAGGCTGTGGCCTGAATTCAGGCTATTTTGTTTTCCAAATTTCACACACTTTTTCAGGCTGTTAGGTTTTTTTCATTCTCATGCCTGTGTCTAGTACAAATGGTTCCATCAATATAGTGAAAGGAATGGATTTACCATCAAGTGCATTAGCTGTTTAGTTAGAAGGGTGTATAGCCTGAGATAATGAAGCCATAGAGTCAACAGAGGCCTAGACTAGATGAGGCCATGCTGACCAGAAGACAAATCAAGGGGCATTAATCATCACAGGCATTGTCTCTCCAAACCAGGGTTTGGTTTTTGCCTTTTTGCCGGCAAAAAGGGCAAAAACCTATTTTTGCCAGTTTCTGCCGGCAAAAATGGCAACAACTGGCAAAAACTAGGAAAAACCCATACATGGCTAGGAACATTTACCTATCAGTAAACACATGGTAAACAATATTTAGTGAATCATTTCAACCAACATCTGGTTTCACTAATTCCCTGAAATCGCAAACCAATACATAAATGTATAACCAATTTGAGTCAAATGTACTGGTACCAAAAAGCTTGCGATAGCAACTGCCAGCAAACTTAATCTATTAATGTTTTTTACATATTATATAAAGTGACAACACTCAGAAACAAATATTTATGATTTTCATTGGCTTTTGAGATGAATTCAGTAATTTTTTGCATTTTGCCACTACATTTTTTTTAGATTTTGCCATTTTTGCCACTATTAAGTGGCAAAAAGGTACTTTTGCCAGATGGTTAAAACCGCAGTTTGAACCATGTTTTAAACAGCCTGTGGCAAAAACCTGTGAACCCTGCTCCAAACCAAGCCTCGAATAAAGCGGGGGATCTGGGAGTTTTTTTACCTCTGGTTGCTAAGTTTGAGCTCTGTAGTTCAGTCGTTCCAAATTGGCGAAATCTGTTTACAGCAGCGAATGAATTCAGAAGAGCGTCGCATGCAAAACTCTTGCATGGCGCAATATGGAGTGCAATGTCACAGTGTCATTGTAAACTTGACGCTTGCGTATGCCAAAATCGGGCTCATGTGTTTGGATTACTTTTGTGCGCGGATAGATAAAAAATAAATATTTCTCGCCAATTTCCAGTTTTTGCACAGCGACAGCATGTATAGGACCAGGAGCTACTTCTGTCAAAAAAGTTACAAAGTAGCTCCTGGTCCATGTATGCTTAATGCGGGGCTTGGTCATGACTCCTACCTAGCCTTTAGCGAGAAATGGAGATTTTTGTTGATTTCTTTGAATTAGATTTATGATGGAAGAACTTGTTTGTCTGCACGTTGGCAATCAGTGGTGTCATTGATCAAGAAAAATGCCACGATTCTTTATAGTCTGATGGGATGTATTTATAATTACAAAATAACATGTACAGTTTAACAATGATTTCAAACAACATTTTTAAAGGTTTCATGGAGCTGTTTGGGATCATTTTGCCAATGACAACGCCTATGTGTACTGTAAATGTATAATTCATATTATTATTATTTCAAGTGTATTCCATAATTTGCCCTCATTTGTTACAGGAAACATTTGGACAGTTCAATGTTTTGTGCCGATTATTCAAATTGATATTTGTCTTGTTTTGTTTTGTGATTTCCCAGGTTTACTACGCTAAGAAGAAGAAACGAGGTATTCATCACGCTCAGGGTGAAGACACAGGACACAAAAAGGAGAAAAGGGTGTACAACGACGGTTATGATGACGATAATTACGACTATGTCATCAAGAATGGAGAGAAATGGCTGGATCGATACGAAATTGATTCATTAATAGGCAAAGGATCATTTGGACAGGTATGCATTGCACAAGGTTGCTGTTTAGGGCAACCCTGAAAAAAAAGTTGCAATAAGGAGAGGAAAAAACAAATCTGTTTTATGGGCCCGACGACCCACTTTTTCACAATGTAAAAATCAGCCGTTTTTGGCCGAAAATATGTCAACAATTTTCAGAATTGACAGATTTTGGTGATATTTTAGGTCGACTGACCAACCCTACGACAGGTCCGTCCGCCTATAAAACAGGTGTGGTTTTTTTCGTCGCCATATATAAGAAAGAATTCTTGGGTTTTTTCCCCTTCTGAATTCCAATTATAGAAAGGGTAGATCTATTCTTAAATATTTGAGCAAATGCGGCAGAACAGCAAAACCCTGTTGGATGTTATTTGAAAAATTAGCCTATCTAGGGAATACCTAGATTGAATATAGAAACACTGAGTCATGTCCTCTTTCTAACCTGTACTCGTTTTCGGCCATTTAATTCCACGTCCTATTTTTTGCAATTTTTTCCCCTCGTCTTGAATATTTTTATTCTCTTTAAAAAAGAAAAAAGCAGAGTGTAATGTAATGTGTCATATAATAATTATCGCTCGGATCTTTGATTTCAATAATAACGGAGCTAACCAATCACCTACCCACTGACCGTGGCCGTCCACGTGGACAGTTAATACTATAATTAACGACAACGCAGTAGGTTCAACGCGGTAAATTTATGGTGGTGTTCAAACTGACCCAGGTACGGTCAGCTGTATGCTGCATATTTAATTTAAGCACCTGGGTCTTCTTGCAATTAATTTTATATCATAATATGATTTCCCGGGACGTATTTTTAGCAACGTTTTATGGGGTTCTTTTTTTTATTGGCGGTCATTAATTTTACCGATTGATGCTCAATCATAACTCATAGTCATTGCTTGAAATGAGGAGGAGGGGTTGGAGAGCAGCGTAATAAATAAAAATAATAAACTGATACGCTCTGTTCCTGTGATATTTATTTTAGGGCCTTCAATTAGGCAAAATGGTCTGTATGTACCTACAGATCCTATGTTCGTTGTAGTGACACAACATTTAAGCTGCTATAGTCTGTTTGGCCATCACGAGACAGTGACGTAATTGCTTATTCTACTAATTGCAGCGCATGACGCACGAGCCTACTCGAGGCGCTGGCGTATATACACGAGTTGCGCCTGTTAAGTTAGGTCACTGTCCGGAGAAAGCCAAATAGAGTATAGTAAGCAAAGCAACAGTTTTGTTTTGATAATCCTCTTTGAGAAATGATTTGCACAGGTTCTCGCTGAAATACTAGCCCTTCATACATCAGCTTTTGGAGCAGTTGCAACAAAAATTGGTCTTTTTACCCCTACCCCTCCTACCTACCTCCCTCTAGCATTAAGGCAACCTTCACCATGGTCTATCCCTTAACTGTTTAAGTCATGTAAGTGTAGCTCAGAGCTTTTCATAATTATAACCGCGAGTGCATTAACGTAATTAACTCACGCCAGCCAGCATCACGTCACTCTGGGACAGTCAAACTAAATTTGAAAGTGTTAATTCTCATTTGGTATTAAATTGTGATTCTCTTGCGATCAGAGGGGGGCACAGCAGGGTGCAAGAATCTTTCTTGCTTGATTCTATATCTACTGCCCCAGTGATCTGAATGAATTGTTCTGAAGATCAAACAAAGCGTGTGAATTTTGGGGAAAACTGTGAAGGGTGAGTTATGGTTGCGTATGGTAGCGAATTATTGCTTCATGCTCTTGCAATCCAATCATCAAGAGAATTTGGCGTCTGAATCAATAATGCTTCGGATAAATCAACCATCTTTTGAGGAAAAGCAAAGACATGTGCACTGACTTCGCAAGTTTTTCAACATCAGCATAACAAGGGGAGATGGGTGGTGGTGGGGGGGGGGGGGTTGAAACAGTGAGATCTATTACCGGTGTATCATTAATTTACAATTACTACCAACTAGTCATCATACCCACCCATTATCTCCCCACTGATGCAATAATACACCTATCAGTTGTAAGACGCACTATACAACCCCCGAGAGCGGTGCGTCACTTTACCGAGGTACGTCAACTTCTCATGGGGGGGGGGGGGGGGGGGGGGGGGGGGGGGGGCATCCTTCATCCCTTGTTATACATGTAGGCCTATTTAAAAGTGATGTTTGCGGTATTAAAGTAGAGCTTGGTTGGTAGTATAGTATAGCATTATTTAAAGGTCGTATTTTGTTGTTCGTAAAAAGATGTACACTGTGACGCACCCATGTAAAGTGACGGACATTGACGCACCCTCCGTCAATTTTTTGATGGACCAAAGGCTGCCACTGACGTACCCTCCGTCAAGAATGTGTTGGTAAACGACACACCCATGACGCGCCTCTCCCGGGGGTCGTATAGTGCGTCTACTCTTACAACTGATAGGTGTATAAGTTGGACATATCACACACACATTTTACTATCCTGCAATAAGTGCATGAATTGTTTTAGACTTTAAACTCACTTCTTTCAAATCCAATATCGATGATTTGATTTCAATTACAAATAATATTGAATATTGATTGATATTTGATACATATTTTATTGATTCAATGATCTAGATAGCCATTGTAACGTCATTAACATCCATTGGTAACCCGATTACCAGTAGCAACACACCCGTGTCAGTCTTATCAGAACGGCATATCAATTTCAACTTCCGATCGCCTCTCCATTCCATGATTTTATGACACACTCACAAATTTATGATAGCGGCAGACAACTAGCTGGCTTTTGCCTGGCATATAAACAACACCGTGGCATTCTACCAAACTTGACCGTTTGCTCTTGTGAACTTTGCGTAACAGGCTCTCATGTTTATTTTGTATATACACCATGTTGTAGGATAAATCAAAGTTGGACTTTATCCTGCGACATACCGCACAAGACAAGCAACCTTTTCTGTGCTGTTAGGTTATGTGTTACATAATAATAATAACTTGGAGTAGCTTCTGCATACATTGGTTCAATGTATACAAATAGCACATACAGTCATCACAAGAAGTAACTGACCAGGTAATAAATGTGCTGATAACTCTTAAAGTTATAGCTCATAAATAAAAATAGTAATTAATAAAGTTGTAAAGAAATTTCTCTTCTTTAACTTGATACAATATTCATTAAGATCGGTTAATAATTAAGGACGCGACATTGAAAAGGATAGAACAAAGTGCAGTTTACATTTTAACACTTGGGATATGAACACGCGGGACAGTGTGACAGGTATGTGTATGGGTTGCCTCGATCAATTGATGCATCCCCAATCCCGGTCTTACTATCGACCAGTGAGTTGTCGCTACTAGTTAATCAATAATCTGCCTGTTGCTAGTCTGAGGCTGCGTGTAGACGAACGAAATGTTAAAATGAAAAACGGACTTTGTTTTGGTTTAGGGCACATATCTGAGTAAATATCCATTCAATCTTCACGTGTAATATCTCAAATTAAAGACAAGAAATTTCCTTACAACATTATTGTTACGTAGGAGTTATAGTTTTGGAGTTGAGAGCATATTTATCACCTGGTCAGTTACTTATTTTGAGGACTGTACACTGTTATACAGATGGATAACTGATGAATACAACCCACTCTATAGTCTATTTGACCATCACGAGACGGTGACATAACTGCGTATTCTATTAAGTGCAGCATATAACGCACGCGCCTACTCTAGGCGCTGGCGTTTACATATGCGTGCGTATAAGCTGCACCTGTTACATGTAAAGTTACATCACTGTCCAGAAGAGAAGAAGCCAAATAGAGTATCATGGGGACTAACGGCCCTCTAGACTGTCAAATTGTCACACTGAAGACCATTGTATTTTGGAGCTCTTCATCTCCACTCTTCTCCCTATCTCCAGAGCTCCCTGGAGAGCTGATGACATTTCAGAATACACAATTCATCAAACCCCTTTCTTACAAACATTTTGCTTTAAATGCACAACATTTTAATAAACCAAGCTCTTTGATTAACCTCTTTCTAAATGAAGTCGGAAAAGCGTTATTCCAGACAGCTTCACCAGTTTTTAAAAGTTCATGTATGCCCGTGTCACAATTCACACACAAAATCAATGGCTGAATAAAACTTGCATCTTGGTACCGACATTTTTAATCATTCAAATCAAACTTTTTGACACTATACAAAATGCGTCATAGTAAGAAGACCCCCGAACAGATTCCAACGCAGGAAAAGAGTTAAATACGGGATGCGGCATTCTTAAGGGTGTTCAAATTCTCATTTGCTACTGTCATTAATACGCCCATGCTGGGCAATTAGCTCAAATGATAAGATTGGATTGCTTGCTTGACCACTGGTAAATTCTGATACTAAGGCCAACATTTTTTGTTTGTTTGCTTGCCCTCGTCCGACCGACCGGTTTTTTTATTTTTTATTTTTTATTTATTTTTCTTCTTTTACCAGCGGAAGCTCAAAGTTCAGCCAACAAGAAGTTGAAATCACTCTAAGAGTCGCACATATGTTTTAAACACTTTATTTAATATTCAATGCCATTTAACTGTTAACAAAATATATCTGAAAAAAAATCTGAAAAAAAATCTGAACCAAAAAAAAAAATCTGAAAAAATAAAATAATAAAATCTGTTTTTAAAAAAATAATAAAATAATCGCAGCGGCCCTAAATCTGACAGGCGGGCGGTCGAGGACAACATACCATTTTTTTTTTGGCCTAATTTTAGTTTTACACCCTCCAATAATTTTACCCATTGAAATTACTGAAAGGACAGCCATTGCTTTAATATTAATGATATGTGGAGCGGCCTGTACAGAAACCGTGGTAATAGGAAATGACAATGCCAAGGTTACGGAATTAGATGAAATGTCTATTTTTAGGTAATTTTCTAGCTGGACTTGGTTGTGGTTCAATGACCAGTTTACTAAACTGTCCGCAGTTGACCTTGAAATGTATTGTGGGTAATTGCCATGTAGATGGAGTCAATTTAATTAATTTAAGGAAGTCTTTATTTCTGATTTTTAGGTCGTCCGTAGGAAGAGACCTTATGGCAGCATCCTTCGTGTGTAGTCTGTGTGTGTAGTCTGTGTGTGTGTGTGTCAACAATTTGGTATACACTTTTTGGTATACACTTTTTGTTACAATTTGGTATACACTTTTTGTTTTGTCCATTTCTTTTCCATACAATGTCCAATTGCAATCAAACTTCGGTCATAGATGCAACATGGGAACCTTCATATGTTATTGAGGTCAAAGGTCACATACCAAGGTCAAAGGTCATCCGAGGTCAAGATGTATATGTAAAAGTGGCTGCATATGTAAAATTGATTACATTTGTTCATTTCTTTTCCATACAATGACCAATTGTAACCAAACTTTGGTCATAGATACAACATGGAAACCTTCATATGTTAATGAGGTCAAAGGTCACATACCAAGGTCAAAGGTCATCTGAGGTCAAGATGTAAATGTAGAAATGGCTGCATATGTAAAATTGATTACATTTTTCCATTTCTTTTCCATACAATGTCCAATTGCAATCAAACTTCGGTCATAGATGCAACATGGGAACCTTCATATGTCAATGAGGTCAAAGGTCACATACTAAGGTCAAAGGTCATCCGAGGTCAAGCTGCATATGTAGAATTGATTACATTTGTCCATTTCTTTTCCATACAATGACCAATTGTAACCTAACTTTGGTCATAGATACAACATGGAAACCTTCATATGTTAATGAGGTCAAAGGTCACATACCAAGGTCAAAGGTCATCTGAGGTCAAGATGTAAATGTAGAAATGGCTGCATATGTAAAATTGATTACATTTTTCCATTTCTTTTCCATACAATGACCAATTGCAACCAAACTTCAGTCATAGATACAACATGGACACCCGCATATGTTAATGAGGTCAAAGGTCGCATAGAAAGGTCAAAGGTCATCTGAGGTCAAGATGTAAAAATTAGTACACTTTTTTTTTGTCTCTTGTTCATTTTTTTTTTGTCTCTTGTTCATTTTTCCATACAATGACCAATTGCAACCAAACTTGGGTCACGGATGCAACATGGAAACATTCATATGTTAATTAGGTCAAAGGTCACATACCAAGGTCAAAGGTCATATGAGGTCAAGATGTAAAATTAGCTGCATATGTAAAATTAATTACATTTAAACAGGTGAAGTACAATTGCAACCAAACTCCAGGATGTTTATTTTATTTTTTATATCCTGGATCCGCTAGTGGTCTAACCTCTTTCTTTCTAGATGCCTGTGGTTTGAGATCCACCTTGTTTTTAATCTACCCTATAAACGGACGACCTATTTGGGACCGCTGTCCCTATTTTTCCCGTTTAAATTTGTAATCTAATCATCAGTGACAATTGAATGGTGCAGTTGTAGGCAACTTCTAGCTACCCTAGTTCAATCAGTTCCAAATTGGCGTGAAATAAGCATTTTTAATCTTTCCACACGCACAAGTAATCCAAGCTTCACACGCCACGCAGTTGACGTACAATGCGCGTGGTGCGTTCATGTGTGCCTACACCCTTCTGTATTAATTCCCTGCTGATAACCCCTAACCCTACCATATACCCCAAAAAGTTTTTTGATGACAAAATGGACCCAGCCCATATACATTTGTATAGTTTGCGCAAAGTAGCCTTGACAGCCGTGGTAGTCCATGGATCAAATCCTGGGGGGTGGGGGGATGATATTTTGGTCGATTTTCCAGGTTGAAGGAAAAAAAGTGGGGGATAGAGTTCTAGGGTTAAGGAGGCTTTCAGTAATTTTCGTGACGTACTGACTGAGGTTTGCTCCTGACCGAAGCCACTATACTGATTTGAATTGTAGTAATGCCAATTTGTTTTTGTTTTGATTTTTCATTAGTCAGAGACCCACAATTCATAGCAGACGCCGCCCCTGCCACCATCCAGACTTTCTCCTGTGAAACAAAACAGGGTTCGAAATCCTTCAAATGTTGCAAAAATCCATTTAGTGAGAATCTGTGGGTTCTCCTCCATTCGAATAATATGCAAAGTTTTCCAGGATCAGCCAAGATTCTTGCAACTTTATTCACCTTCTTGTATAGGGATAAGGAATGTGCAATTTTTAAAAGTACTAGATATGCTGCCTGAATTTAGAAGTAAAGTGTGCTATTTTGCATAACAAATTTGCCATGTGTTAAAAATAATCCCAAATACGTGGCTATGTTGTGCTTTTTGATGTTTACATTTACGCATTTCTGATTCAATTGTCAAAACCCTAATTTTTTTTTCAAAACTAAATTCAAACTAAACACGGTGGTCTAGAATAAACACTTCCACAGTTATATTATTAATTTTTGGTTAATGGATATTATTTTTCAATGTTAAATTTAAGACAACTTTTGAAGAAATGTGCTCTGAGCTCAACTGCTCTAAGATGAAAAAGGTGCTTTTTTGGGGGGGGGGGGGGGGGACGGCGTGGGGATTGTTTTTTTGGGACTCTTGCTCTGTAGAGCATTTCCCCTATCCCTATACTTCATTCATTCATTTATTCATAAAAGGTTTATTAACATAATGGTTATAGCAGAATTACATCTGAATTGCAACAATTTTACAATATAAAAACATGTGTAAATATCAAAATACAATTGCACAAGCCCATCAATAATTATTTAAAAGATAATATCAAGAACAGTATTTAACAAAATAAATGAACCACACATTACATACAAACCTCACAAACCAATCCACACCCACCTGGCATACCTTGTACACACCCCTACATACTCACCCCTACCCCACACAGACAGAAACACCTTACGCCCAACACTCGCCCATCACACCCACATACATTCAAAGCAAACTAACTAACTTGTATAATCCATGAGGTTATTTGATACTTAACAGGTTGTTGTATCCAAAGTTCCATCCAAGTCATTTACATCATTTATCTGTTAATAAAATTGTCAAGTATGTGTCGAAGATCAACGTTTAAAATAGACCAACATTTGACAAAAGATCTATATATGGAATTCTATTGAACGCATGAAGCTGTGTACAGTGAAGCTGTTCCCACTTGGTGTGACGTTTTACCAAATGAGCAAGAAAGTTTCATAACAAGTGAAAACGTGTTTACGTCACAAACACGTAACCATTCCCAATCAAAACGCCAGAAATAGATGTTTAGGCGGGATTTCATCATGCGTGATGATTTCAAGGTTTTTGTTTTTTAGTTATCCACAATACTGCACTTTCATGCAGGGGGGGTTCAGCCCAATTTGACATACTTGTTGTCATTTTTTTCCCCTTCAGGTTTTCAATAATTGTTCATTGTAATGCCTGCAGTGGGTGTGTAAAACTAAGAAAAAATCCAAATATTTTAGGAAAGTATAGCCTTGGTCCCATAGCCTGGAAATAAGTGTGTAATTTTCAAAACTGGCCATGCAAAATGGACAAAACAAAGCCTGCATGTCTGGCCGCATACACCTGTGGTCAGAAATGAACTAAATTAGCAATTGCATTCGTATTTGGTTTGGAAAGATACTAAATGAGTAGTGACTGTCGTCCTCTGATCACAGCAATTCACCACATTCTCTCCTACCTCGCATCAATTATATTAGCTCAATTTCAAGGATCCTCAAATGCAATTACTAAGGATTTTTTCTTTCAAACATACAAGGCCAAAATATATGAAGATTTGTTAAAGCTATAGTGGAGGCAATTACCATGCATGTAGCTTAAAATAATGATAATATATGCACTTGGTGGATGAAAGAAGACTTTCGATCTTGGAGAGGAAATATTCTGCTCATGACATGATTACAGTCTTCCAACTTGTGATGATAAAGAAGTTTAGACACGTACCCTCCCTGAGACCCAACTTGATAATTGAATATTGTCTTAAACTGTTTTGTTGCATTAAACTGACCAACTCTGCATTTATCGTCTCATTACAGGTTGCCAAGGCCTATGATCATCAAGAGCAGGAGTATGTCGCCATCAAAATCATCAAGAACAAGAAGCCATTTCTAAACCAGGCGCAGATTGAAGTGAGGCTTCTTGACCTCATGAATAAGCATGACGTCGATAGTAAATACTATATTGGTAAGTGCCAAAACCGGGATGAGGTTGGGTATAGGAATAGAAATCAAATCAAGAATCTTTAACTCCCTAATCGGCCATGTGGTGTACCTCGTTTTTCTGAGAGAGGAACGTGACGTCACTGTGTATTCTAATGATGACGTAGATAGACGCATCATTTACGTATATGTCAACATATTACAGTCTTGTGCCTGATATTTAATAAGCCATGATTCTGTGAATCTTTTAAAAATTGGAAGCATAGCAGAAGTGAAAGCAGTAGCACAATATTGATGCACAACACACATTCATAACATATTTCAAATGATAGAAATTTACAATTTTTGTTCTCTCTCTTCCAAATTTGCAGCACACATTCATAAAATATTTCAAATGATAGAAATTTACAATTTGTTGTTTTCTCTCTTCCAAATATGCAGTTAAACTGAAGAGGCACTTCATGTTCCGCAACCATCTATGTCTCGTCTTTGAACTCTTGTCGTACAACCTGTACGACCTATTGCGCAATACAAACTTCCGGGGTGTATCCCTCAATCTCACGCGCAAATTTGCGCAGCAGATGTGCACGGCGTTGCTGTTTCTAGCGACGCCGGAGCTGAACATTATCCATTGTGATCTGAAGCCGGAGAACATCCTCCTGTGCAATCCAAAACGTAGTGCAATTAAGATTGTCGACTTTGGAAGCTCCTGTCAACTTGGGCAGAGGGTAAGTTTTTGTGATGATTTCTTGTCTCCCCCTGTCCCCCCTTCTCCCTCCAGAGTGGAGGAATGCATGGGCTTGCTACCAATTACCATAATAGGGATGAACCACAAACCAGGAGTCACAAGGATATAATGCATCAAACATCGAAAACTTACATGGTTTGAATGTTAGAGGTTAGTCAACTGGGGATGTAGTCCAGCGTCGTTTGATTCATAGTTTCACAGCCTCCAAGAAAACTGAGAGTGTACACAATTTATATCTGAAGTACTTTTAGTGGCCCTTTGGTTTATTAAACACTAATTTCCCAGTCCCTCGATTTAGTCTGCCATTGTTAATGATGACAGCCATATAGAGGGACATAGGGGATCCAGTATATGATCCATAAGTCTTGAGTCCATGTTTGATTCACCTTGAAAGACTGTCCATTGTAACAGTATACAATAGGAACAATGTAACCGAGTCATTTTGCGATATTGGTACCTAAACAATCCTCGTTACCCCAAGGTTCCAAGGAAGTTAAAGCCTGCAGCCCAATTCATTTTTTACACAAAATATTTAAACTCGTTTTAGTCAGAATGTCTTTTTTTATAGTTCTGTCTTTCTGGTTGTTAACCCTTTCCACGCAGCTATTGGTTTTACCAATTACAAAACAGATTTTTCAGAAACTTTCCCAACTTGCAAGGTCTATCTTAAGGATTATTGAATACACTAGACATGTTTGTACTCATTTCAATGCATTTCTCATGATGATTCCAAATATGGTAATGAAATTAAACAATTTTTCGTTTGTGAAATTTTGGAATGTTGTCTGCAGACACCTGCCGCGTGGAAAGTGTTAAAACATTTGATACTTACATTTCTCTGACTAAACGTTCAATTATTATTTTTTCCGCTCACTCACTCACTCACTCACTGTACAGATTTACCAATACATCCAAAGTCGGTTCTACCGGTCGCCAGAAGTGTTATTAGGAATACCATACGACATGGCCATAGACATGTGGAGTCTTGGATGCATACTGGTAGAAATGCACACTGGAGAACCACTGTTTAGTGGATCAAATGAGGTATGTCGGTTGGTGTTTAATCGTTAAGTGTAAAAAAGATGGAATCTAAAATATGTGAAATGTGTAGGCAAGGGCAAAGAAATTATGTTATTCATCTCAGATTTTGCTAGTACCAGTTATCATTTCATGCAATTTATAAGGATTCAACAACTGTACATTGATGTGGGGCGTCTCTTTTCAGAATACAAAATTTTGTCAATTGTACCAAAAATGTTACAAACCACAATTTTTAAAAATGTTAATCCTGCATTTTCACTACAGAATTGAGAAATGAGGATTTTGTCATTTGACTTTAAGTTAAGGGTTATCACTGTCAGAGGCACTTCATCGCCAATAATAGTAACAGAATCCATTTAGACACATGGTACTATGTTCAATGTCCATGACGTTGGTCTAATTGAAAATTGGGGGTCCATTTTTGTTGGGAGATAAAAGTCAAATTCCAAATGTATCAAGCAGACGGTAAAAAGTGAAAATATAACCCCAAATCTCTTTCATCTCACTGTTTTTGTTACTGATATGCCGCAACATCAACTTTGTGAGGGATACAATCTATCACCAACACCAGCGCAATTTACCACACGAGCAGACGGGTGAAAACATGTTTGTTTTTCTCAGGCACATGGACATGACCTGTGAGCTGACAGGTCATGAAACCGAGCGTCAAATCACTCAGCTAATCGGAAGCATTCAAAACCGACCGTATATTTTCGGATTTGAAATGGTCTATGTCAAATGATTGCAAACAAATTGGAGTATGACTAATTCATAAGAAGCTGTAACATTGAAAAAATGAAAACTATTTGCATTTAATGATTTGTCTATGTTGATTTCTTCAGGTTGATCAGATGAATAAGATAATTGAGGTGTTGGGTATGCCGCCACCACACATCATAGACCAAGCCCCGAAGGCTCACAAGTACTTTGTAAAGACAGACAGGGGATGGGTGCTCAAGAAGACAAGAGAAGGCAAAAAGGTAAATATTTCGGATCAAGCTTTATCAGGTTCTGTGAAAATTCATGAACTGTTAAAGGTGTATGTTCCGATTGCTATAGATTTTTTTCTTCTTTACATCAACATATTTTGATATCAAAAGAAAACCAATATTTTTCGTATTAGGTCTTATTATTTTGTCTCAAAGCTCCCGCGCGCGTTAGTTAATTGATGCGCATTATTTATTTATTTATTTATTTTCCAAAAAAAAAAAATGTCTTCAAGTTTCACCGATTTTTCAGATTAACATTTGATCACATCATTTTATTTACAAAAGGTAACTTTTAAAAAACTGAAGAGCTTTGAGACAAGAGATTTGTTTAATATAGCCTAATATCTGTAAAATCTGAGGCGCAAGATTTGTTCCATTTAGACGTTATATGCCAAAATGCAGTGAATTACCGCCAAAGGTGTTTAACCACCAGACTAGTTTATGTAGGCCTACTACTCAATTGGCAAATTTCATGTCACCTTGTGCTTCTAAATAAAAACCATTGGAGTTATGCAACTCAAACTTTGGAATATGAGACCTGTCATCACGAAATGAGAGCTAAGTCGGAAAATTTAATTTTGAGGTTTATCCAGATTCAGAATGCTCAGAAAACAAGCTTTAAATTGATATGCAACATGTCATAATTGCTCAATGTTTTCCCTGTCAAAAATCAAATTAAAGTTGCAAAATTCTTATTTTTTCTATTGATTGTTGGCATGTTCATTGGACCATATCTCCTAATGCACACTGGCGACTTAACGCTCATTATGTGGTGACAAGGTCTCATATGACTATTTTTAAGGATGACCCTTCATATACAGAAAAGAAAACATCAAGTTGAAAATCGGAACACCTACCTTTAACTTTAGACCTCGGAATATCCCTCGGGGCCAAAGTGAAATGTTACGAACTTTCACAGTACCCTCTAAACAAAACTGATACACACTCATTAACCTCTAAGTGTACAGCGCATGTTTACGAACGGAATCTCTTCTATTTTAAAAATCAAAGGATTAATCAAACTATCTGCGATTAGAAACTGAGGCCTAATTCTGTTATATACCCTACACATCAACATCGGTAGTATGCGTCGTTCTTAAAAATCGTGCACTATGAATACCTCTGTGAAGGGTAAAACAGAATTACTCCGAAACTGATTATGTATGAGGACTGTTCGTCCACAGTGCCTATCAGATTGTATATGTACAGCATCTCAATAGATTTTTCTCTCCTTCGCTTTTGTTCGCAGTACAAGTCTCCTGGCACGAGAAAGTTGCATGACATTCTTGGCGTGGAGACAGGCGGCCCAGGTGGTAGGAGAGTAGGAGAACCCGGTCATACAGTCTCAGACTATCTTAAATTTAAGGATCTCATTCTCAGGTAAGCTACTTCATTCACATGGTCATTGCCCAAGTTCACTGGCCCATATTGCCGTTTTAGGTAAGGTACTTTATTCTGATGGTCAAGGCCCAAGTATAAGGTACTTAATTCTGATGGTCAAGGCAGGGATTCTATTAATTTTGGGATAGGAAAGTGCTATACTGATGTACGTAGCGAAAACGGACCCTTTGCATATTTAAATAAATTAGGGTAATCGTCCGGAATGCATCCGTGACCGGTGTTTAACCAGGTTTAACGTCATTTTTGGTCAGCATAGGTTTGGTGGCGCACTGGCGCTGTTCTCGCGGTAGATTTACACAGACGACGATGGCCACGGGAAACCTAAATTTTGAATTCGTATTGGAATAACACGTAATCGCGAATGTTAATCTTAACATTTTGACAAATTCATCATAATTAGAAGAATTTTCAATCGTAAACAGGGCGATGACTGTTAATAATAATTCAAAATGGTGCACTCCCGTTGTCATATTGGGTCGTCTGAGAGACGCGTGGCCTGCGTCGCGTCGTCTGCTACAATCACGCCTTATCGGTATAGCGCCGCCAATTCTATGCTGACCATTTTTAATTTAAAAGTGGCTTCCGATCGACAAGCTGGGTGGCACACCCCTGGTCAAGACCCAAGTATAAGGTACTTTATTCTCACAGTCAAGGCACAAGTTCATTGACCCATGTTGCCTTCTTAGGTAGGACCCTTTTTTATTGGGTTTTGTACAATGCCCCACTGTTCATGTGGGGCTTATGCGACGGATAAAAAACACCTTACACAGTTTTGAAAATCGTTTGAAAATGTGTTTCAATACTTTAAAAAAATTTGTGCAACATTTTTGCAAGGCATTTGTGTTGTTGAAATTGTTGAAATATTTAGACAATTGACAAAAAGTCACCAACATTTCCTGATGGTGGTATTCTACTGTTGGTTTATTTATGATCCCCAACCGACTGACTGACCGACCGACTGATCGACCAACCCTACCTGAGAGGTGTGTTTGTCCATACAACAGGGTTTTTGTGTATATTTTTTCGCCGCCTCTATCTCAAATTTAAGGCCTCTTACTCAAAGTGATATACTTTATACTCTCATGGTCAAGGCTGATGTTCATTGACCCACATTGCTTTCTTGGGCAAGACGCTGATCTTTTATGGGTTGGGTTGCTTGGTACTATGCCCCAAATGTTCATGGGGGGGGGGGGGGGGGGGGGGGGGCTTATCTAAAATTCAAGAACATCGTACTCAAGGTGATATACTCTCAAGGTCATGGCCCAAGTTCATTGATCCACACTGCATACTTAATGAGAAACTGACCTCATTTGGTTCGCAAATACATTTTCCTGAGTGCATTAACCTGGTGCTTATCTCAAATTTATGGATATCATACTTGGGTACAGAACATCATTCTCATGATTGAGGCTCAAGTTAATTGAGCCATAGAAACATAAACATGATCATTAATTTGCTGATTTTCTACATCTTTTATTACAAAAATCAACCTGAAAAAAATAGCCTAAAAACATCCCAGCCTCTGAGCCGCGAGAATTGTGTAACCAAATAGCGAAATATTGCGCCCTGAACTCAAAATGCTCTGGCTACAACCCTGCTAGTATTGATTCAGTAATCCTTTGGATAGACCTTGAAAGGTTTCTGAAAAATCTTGTTTTGTATGGTAAAACCAATAGCCATGTGGAAAGTGTTACACAAAGCTGCGTTTAAATCTGCCACTGCCTGATCGAGGAGACTCGCACTATCAAGCAAGTCTCCCTAACATTACAAAGAAAAGTGATTGTATAACTAGATATGACTGCATACAACCACAATCAGTGACAGGTATGCAGGCATCACATTATTTGAATTCTTATCAAATATCCTATAAATATTTCATGAGAGCTGCACTACATGATACTGGTATAAGACTTGAATCTTGCTTCTAGCTGATCAACACGACTCCTCTACCATATTTGAGGTGATCAAGCAAAATAAGTCTAAAGTAGAAAATGTCATTAGTTTCTATGTGTGTATTAGCCATTTGTAACGCAACATTTTGCAGAAAACCCCATTAACCCTTACAACCCCTGAACACCATGAAATCCCATTTGAAAACTATGCTGGCAGCATGTGTTCATAGTCCGGACGGCACGCTTTATAAAGGGTGGGACTCCAGAAATCAAAAAATCAACAAAAGGGTGGGGGTCAGAATATTTCTGATATAAAGGGTGTAGTTGTATAAAGCGTGGAGATAAAATAAAAAGGGTGGGGGTTTCTCAGCGATCATCAAAATAATCAAAATACCAACCTTGTCGGCGCGCTAGCGCTATATCATAAATCGGGTCCGATATACTTCAAAATTAAAATGTCGCCATCTTTAAATTGAGCAGGGATTGAGTTTGTTGTTATATAGTGCCATCTATTGTTGAAATCGTGACATTTATTCAAAATGGAAACTCATCGCGAGCTACGAAAGTGTTGTACGCGGTGTAATATCACATTTTAGGGAGCACAAGAGTACAAAAAATGCACTGATTTGATGATATAAATCCATTTCAAATGAATCTCCTCTATACATTTGCATTAAATAATCGTGATTTAGCCGACAAGGTGGTTTTTAAGTAAGCTTTTCCCCCTTTTTTCAATTATTGTTTTTGATGAATAATTTCGGCAATCCTGGGACCCGCCCGAAAAACAAAACGGGTCCCTGGATGTTTCTGTCACTTTCTTTCAATGAGTGCCTTTTCAAATTTGAATGCACAAAATGATCAAAATGTCCCCTTTTCGGTATAAAGGGTGGGGGTTGAACATTCCCAAATAAAAAGGGTGGCTCTGTAAAAAGGGTGGGGCAAAAATAAAAAGGGTGGGGGTCTGACCCCTGTCCGGACAGTGGTGTCGCCTCAGTCTATCTCGGCAGGCGCTGGCGGCGGGTGATAAATGCGCACGGAATTTGTCATTGCAGGCGCATGACCCCCTGGCCGAGTGGTCTAAGACAAGGTCATCTATGCTTGAGGACATGGGATCAAATCCCGTCATCGGCAAGTCCGGTTTTCCCCGCTAAATTTCGCCCATTTCCACGCCCGGATATCTTTTTCAACATTTCCATCCCAAAAGAGTTAGGGTTAAGGGGGCAATTCATTCAAAAGATACAAGCAAAATTTAGGGGTTTTGAAAACAAAAGAAATTCTATCCTTTGTCTGGTTATATCTCAAAATGAATATTTCCGACTTCTGACTGATTTGACTTGATCACATCACATATGTGCCAGGTAGTGAGTAGGTGCCTTGAGTCATTGTTTGCAAGTGCCGTGAGTAATTGTATGCAATAAAGGTTACAAGTAAGTTGGATCAGGGATACTATTAAATTTGGGATAGGAAAGTCTTATACTGCACGTATATAGAAAACAGGTCCCGATTGCATAAAACATGCAACAGTGCCACTTTATGATTACCACCGGAATGAAAGGAATTTATAGACTCGCATCAAGTCCATAGGACACAAACAATGATGGTATGGAGTTAAGTGAGAAAATGAATTCAAATATATAAAATAAACAATTAAGTATCAAATATTTCAGGCTGGTAAAAACCGCCCAGCACATACTTTTTATCATAACTTTCAAAACCGTACAATTTTTGGGGAATTTTTTCCAACAATTCTGTGTAAACTTCAATCAAGTCTAATGCAGACGAAACAAACAGCGCCACCTAACATGATTACGGCAAAGTCGAGTCGCATACCCCTTGTTGGATTCAGGTGAGAACCTATTTAGTGTGACTTGCAATGCAAATTTTTCGTTTGACTAAACCGTTATTAATACATTTCACCTCTGAACTTTGACCCTCCACAGAATGCTGGAATACGACCCAGCAGTGAGGATAAAACCGTACTATGCCCTCCAGCACTCATTCTTTAAGCGTACTGCAGATGAGAGCACCAATACAAGTAACAGCACGTCCACGAGTCCGGCGATGGATCAGGCAGGTACGCCACCAACAGAGGGAGCTTCGTCAGGGTCAAGTTCAGGTAACATTTTTGTGTTCTATCTACTTCATAGTGCATTCCACATCTAATCAAAGATGATTTCTTGTATGATCCAGCGTGCTTCACTTTCATCACATGACCACTGGTTTCTGCCACCAGTGTCAACTGGTTCCCATTGACATTACATTGCATGAAAGGCATATAATGTTATTAAAAGACGGTGCTGCAATTAGTACAATTAATGTGACTTCAATTCAGTTCTCTCTTTATTTTCTTAAAAGACCCTTTATTTTTTAAATAACACATGCACGTTTTAGTTGGGATTCAACTTCTTTTTTTAAAGTTATGCATAACCTGTATTATATCATGGTAGGCCTGATATCAACCATGTGATAGTTTTTATTATATAATGATAGGCCTGATTTCAGCCATGTGATAGTTTTTACTATCATTATGGCTAGATATTAAATTTGTGATATCATTATATAAAACAAATATTGAATGCCTTTTGCTCATGCAATAGTAAAACTATATCACTCTGTCCAATTTGGATTGTTCCATCACACTCGGCTGCGCCTCGTGTAATGGAAAAATCCAAATTTGACCTCGTGATATAGTTTTTACTATCACACTCTCCGGCATTCAATATTTGTATACTATCATTATGGCTGGAAAAGAATGATGTGATATCATGATATAAAACAAATATTTAATGCGTTTTGTTTGTGTAATAGTAAAACTATATCACTCGGTCCAATTTGGATTATTCCATTACACTCGGCTACGCCTCGTGCAATGGAAAAATCAAAATTTGACCTTGTGACATAGTTTTTACTATGACACTCTCCGGCATTCAATATTTGTATACTATGTATTTCAGGATGGAAGTCAGACGACCTGCAGTTGTTAAAACACATGCTTTGTACATCTAATAGACCTTTTCAAATTGAAGTTCTCATAATGCAAACAAATTATGTTGTTAAACCTGTAGCTTGGATCTACTACTTAGCCTTATACTAGTTATGCCTTTGAATGGATTTTCTTAGGAAAGGCATTGAGAATATTCAGAAGATTTGTGTGATATTACCAGAGTACTTAATTGTGTCTTTCAAGATAGAATTTTTATTCCAGCTAATTTTCATTCTTGGATTATATTTCTAGGTGCTGGCCCAGGTAGTGCAGGACGTGGTTCTGGTTCTGGAGGAAGGGCAAGATCGGACCCAACCCAGCAGAACACCAATGCGGCGCAGCATTCCATCGGACAACCGCCGCATCAGAACTCATCAGCCGGTGTAATGGAATACGAACCAACGTCGGCCGGACAACCGGGGTCAGTGTGGGTGTCACCGACCGGTGGAGAGATCACTGGTCCGCATCCGAGCGGCGGTATTCATGGACATGCTCATACGTTTCCTCATGCCCACAGGAAACATCACCATTCGCATGGGTTATCACCTGGCGGCCACCACACAAAACACTCACAGAGTGCTACACTACCAAACCAAATTCCCCCTTCACTGTCTTCCGGTACCGGAGTGACGATACCCCATGTGCACATGGGAAGTGGCAGTGGAAGTTACGTCTACCCGACACACAGTAATCTTGACTGTACCACGAGCGGGTCAATGAATATCCCACTCGGAGGTTTTAGGACAAGCGGGCATCATCACGGCCCAAACATTCATAAGCCTCAATCGATACCGGCTGTGCCAAGCACGCAATCGGTGAGTGCTGGGGCCAGTTCAACGTACACCACTTCGTCAACGGCGGTGCCGGCAACTACGAGTAGCGGGACAGGCTACGGCGGGTATTCAATATCGGCGCAAGCGACGGTAAATCCTGGACTTGTATCCACGCAAGGGGGCGCCACGAGACAAGGGGAGGAGTCCCCGATGCATGGCGTGTGTGTACAGCAAAGCCCCGTAGCAAGCCATTGACCCCCGTGATAAGCTGTAGGGTTCTTGTAGCTAGAGCTTATCTCTGTAGGAGATACCGTAGACCTCTGCCTTTGTCCCGAGTCGGCGTGGACGGATAATGTCCAATACCATTTCCTGAGCTGGGTAGACGGCGTAGAATTGCTGTTAATGGTCAGAGAGAAGTAACACCAATTCCCTCGAATAAGCAATGGAAAAGATAAGCGACCACACCAAAGCAAGCTGTCATCCGCTGCAAGAAGGGAGAATGGAGGAAAGAGAGCAGTGCTGCTGCAGAGGCAAGCCAGTTGAGCAAACGATCAGCTTTGTAGTCATTCATAAGTATTGCTAAATGTATCTCATACATCCAAGATGATAGGGTTTGCTAGGCTTGGTAGGCGCTAGTGTATAAAAAGATGTCACTCAGGGGTAGCACTGATACGAGATAGCACAGGGAGAGTTGCTGTCTTTATATTAATGATTATCCAAGAAAAAAGTCTAGTGCTTTTACGGCTCACAGTCAAACACTGTACAATGCTATCCCTGAGGAAGTCGGTTGTTGTATCTAAAAAGTAGACCTTTTTTTTAAGATCCAAAGAATGTCGATATGGGATCGGAGAAACTTGTTTCTGATTGGGGCCGTTAGGAAGAAGTAAGTTGGCGAGTAGTTATGGCTTGGCAATCTGGTTACAAAATATGCTCATATGTTATCCATTCGCTATTTTAAAGGTAGATGACCCGATCACATTTTCATAACACAGAATTATTTCAAACATACGGAGATTTTCATATCATATGAAAGCTTGTATTTTTCTCATCATCATACTGAAATTTGACGGCCTAAATAGGTATAATTACGGAGAAATCGATGAAATAACGTCGAATTACCGCGAATGGTGGTAACCACCGATATAGTTTGTGTACTAACTACTCAATGGGTACAGTTCACAGCATCTTGTGCGTCTAAAATAAGAACCATTAGAGCTATGCAACTCAAACTTTGGAACACGACTTTTTTTAAGGATGACCTTTCATGTAGAATAGAAAACTTCAAGTTGAAAATCGGAACATCTACCTTTAACTCCAATATTAGCTGGGAAAGGTGACCCGTGAAAGAATGAATTCCTTAAAATATATTAAGATAGCTACCAAAAAGTTATGTAAAAGTAAAAGATGGTCACCAAAAGTCTTTAGGAAGATGGTTGCCTAAATGTCTTTGGAAATGATGGTCACCAAAAGGTGTTAGAGAGATTGCTGCTAAAATGACTTATTAAAAGAGGCCCCCAAAACCTGTAAGAATATGGCCAATAAAAGGTCTTTAGGAAGATTGCTGTCAACTGCTATAGAGGTTTATACAGCAAGCCAGTCCAGTATTGAATATCTTGCATAACAATGTTACAAATGAAATGTACGAATAACTACTATTGAAAGTCATTTTTGCTTTTTTGTATACACATTTTTTTGTAAGAAAATTTTGAAAAAATATTGTATCAATGTTACTCTAATCGTGCAAAAAATTGTAGTACAAAATTGCCACCAAAAAATAATGATAATCATAATAATAATAATAACATGTATCAATGGTGTATTACCAAGGTTTTTGATACAAGAAGTCCGTATACTGAATAGCTGCCTTTTGTGTTATGATTGAAAGTCTGTGTAGAGCTATAGTTAATCAGATCCAAGTGGACGGGAATTGTGGGGCTTGTATTCATACGCACGCAAAAGGAATCTCTGCTGATGCGCTTATTTGTTAGTTAAAAAGTGTGTCCGCATTGTATAAGCAAGTATGAACGCAGTAGGCATCAACTTAATATGTTGGTTGGACACACTCATGCTAACAGATGCACTTGCAAGTAGGGATTCCAAAAGTGCCTGTAGATAAGTATGGGCATAATAATTGTCGCCAATTTGGAGCGGATTAAACTATTGCTATTACGCTTATGGAAATGGAAGTTTTCAAAAAGTTTCATGGAGGTGACTTGACAACCTTAATGCAAAATGCCTTCCTCCCCCAGCTTTATTTTTGACATCAGGGTGACCAATTTTATAACTTCTTTGAATATATTGCGGGAACTTGATTTGTGTTCAGAAATCGTATGGTATTGACGGTCTATAAAATTGCATTCTGGAGATTTCCCCTGAATGTTAAATTATTATCCACAACAAAACGTAGTTCAAATGGCTCTAAAACACCACCTAAAGAAGACAAACTTTTTAAAGCCTTAGGCCAAAAAACAACCAGTAATATTATTCAGCAAAATAATAAGGAAAATCAACCGACCACCTCGACCTCAAGATTGTTGACACTTGAGGGCGTCACAACATTATTTTGTTGGGCCTAATTTGCTTAGTCTTTGTAGATAACTTATATTGACGCTGAAAATCACCCCAAAATAAAACGCAGAGAGCAGCTATTTAGCACATATTTTGGATGAGAAACCTTGTTATTTTTGTCAAGAACAAGTCCCCATGTTTCTGCTGTTTGCCATGTCTATCTAAGCATTGTACAATAACTTGTATGCAAATTTTGTGAACAAAAAAAATACATAAAATGAAAAGTAAATGTTGAAAAAAGAATCTCACTGAGCCGGCTCAGATGATGATATCATAGGGCATTATGGGTAGTTAGGTCTGTTGAGACAACATATTTGTATTTCAAACATAATACCTGCTTCACTCAGCACTGCTATATAGTTCAAATCACTGTCACAATCCATCCAAACAATCCTGCATCGGACCATTGTATTAACTCGCTGCTGTAAGGAGGCTCGCCAATAACTAACTATAGCAGTGTTTGTTTACTAATGCGGTGGAGCTAACTGGCGTAAACATGTGCCTGTTACCAATCTCTATCTTATATAGGCAATCCCATTAGTTTAAATAAAGGATAACTAACGTTGACCTAACATGAGTAAATGAGGCACAAATGTGGAACAAGGTCATAATAATTCAAATTCATAAAAAGACTTATTTCTGATATTTTGTATCCAACCAAAGACTCAAATTCATGAAAATAAATACTAAACGACAATTTTCATTTACTTAAATCTAAAACTTTGTATTTGGTGTTTTGAAACAAAGTGATTTTTCAATAATCTGTAACTTAGGTTAGGACTGAGATATAACATTGACTTAGGTACCAATATGTCCCTTAATTAATACATATTACCATGTTATACAAATAAGTCAATATTCATATATTCCTCATTGTGCTTCAATTGCTCGTGTTTGGTCACATTTGGTTGGCATAACCTAGGAAGACCTTTTCAATACACAACCGTCCATTGAGATTCTAGCAATTCTGAACAAGCAGCTTATTAGATGATCAATAAATACTCCTTTTCATTGTGAATGTCATACACGGTGTATCGAAAAAAGGAAGACACTTTCATGATGGTTCTAATCCCAGTTAAAATCACTGAACCACAACCAATTTGATATAATTGTAAAGTACAACAATTTGAAAAATGAAGCCATGAAGTGGTTCGTATTTTCCCATTGGATTAATCTCAAATGTTCAGGATATCATCAGTATTATTTGGGCTTTATTGGTCATGGTCCAGTGTATTTTATAAGTATAAGAAACAGGGTCCCACTCTTTTGATACACCCTGTATAGAGAATCTCATAAAGATTCTCGTCAGAACTCTCAGTCAAAGTTATTGGTTATAGGTCCATTATATATTATTAAACCAGTTTAACGGGTCCACTGTAAACCAGATGAGTGGGTCCTTAACAAGACTGCCACATACTCAGTGTAAATTGTAACTAGTGTACATGGGAAATTTAATATACATTGCACAGATATCATTAGGGATTTATCTGTAGGGACTTGTATGTATACGCTGCACAAGTGAGAGTTGTGTCTTTGACCCCTGTCGTACATGTACTTGTAGTATTCTAATTAGGAAGTACAGGGTGTTTATTGTGACATGTACATACGGGGTCAATGACCTGTACATGTGCCATGTTGTTGTGAATGTAAAGGTACAAGATACGCATGTGACCGACCGGTACATTGAGGTCACATTGAACATGTACCCTGTTGTTTTCAATACGAACATACCTGTAAGGTCAACCCCTGGTGATATCTAACATACAATATAAAATGTAAATCTGTTTAATATGGATATAAATATGAAAGTTGTGATCGAGGATATAAATAATATAGCGAGTCAGAATTGTACTTCTGTTGGAACTCCTTCCAAGTGTCAGGATAACATGCCGTTATATTTTGATCCCGAATGTGGATTTGCAGACCTGGAGACAAGCGCGTGGCTCATACTCCGTATCAGCTCAAGGGGTGACATCAGCGTGCTTTCTATCATTTAATTGGTGCCAAATTGGTGAACCTTCTTACGCCAGCGAATTAATACAGAAAAGCGTGGGCACGGATGAAAGCAACGAGGTCATTTGTGTATCATGTGTGTGATGTGTGCATATGCCAAGACCGCACGCATGAAAAATCGCACACATGCAGAAACGCTTGAGTGAGATCGGATTACTTTAGTGAGCGGAGAGATAAAAACGCATATTTCTCCACAATTTGAAACTGCCTAAACTAAAGTTATAAAATCATAATATTGGGCGCACTCTACACAAATGTGAGGGAAGTTGCACCTGTGCAATCCCCAAAAAAGTATGTCGCCCCTGTGCTGTAAACGCTGAATGTGTGTGTGTGATGACATCACATCAGGTTGGTATGAGTGTCGATAATTTCAGAGAAAAGTTATCAAACATTTTGCAATTCACGGTACGGTTTACACCAAAGTATGCATGTGGTAAAAGGATGTGCACTAGGTACAGTGTTGCACTCATGCGTATTTCCTATTGCGTGCTCAATGACAAAGAATTATGTATTCTAATTGTTGTGGAAAGCTTTTTTTGTGTACAGTAGTTGATAGTTCAATGCGACAGATATGTATATTGGTTTTCTCTTAACCCTAACCACCCCCAGTGCCACAAATGGCCACGGTGCAGTCTGTCTGTGTAAGCTGGCATAGCACTTTTTCGATGAAATGATGGCGCCAGGCTTTATAGTTGGCCGAGTATACTCAGCCAAGTATGGTTGACCCCGTGGCTCACACTGGTAGAGCTTTCGTCTCTCAACTGAGAGATCGTGGGTTCAAGCCCCGGGAGCGTTGCCACTCTTTTTGTCCGCGCTTTTTGTCGTTGAAAAAAATCCCCTTGGAAAATGTGGGTAGGAGGTTAGGGTTAATAGGAAACGAAGATGTGGATAGTGGTAAGAATGAGAACTCCAGTAAATGGCACAATGTGCAATCATTCTGTAATACTGTAAAAGTGACAATTTTCACGCTACATATTTTTCGCGTTCGAATTAGCTGCCACGAAAATAATTACACACAAAATATATTTCTTTTTAATTTGAAATTAAAACCACGCAAAACAGTTAAAAATCGATGAAGCGCGAAAAATTAGCACTTTTACAGTTCACTTCACAGGTAACATAAGTAAATATATGGTCTCTTTTACGGAATACAGTGCAACAGTGTTAAATGAGTGTGACGGGTATAGCAGAATTATGCCTAATAGGTATCATAAGTTCCTTAACACCTTCCAGACGACAGTTGGAAAATTGCTTGAAGTGTTTCAAAAATGTCAAAGTTATTGAATATCATCACCATATGTTGAATCGGCATAAGAAATGCATTTAAATAAGTACAAAAGTGCTTAGTATTGGTTCAGTAATTCTTGAGATACGACTTTGAAAGTTGGGAAAAGTTTCTGAAAAATCTGTTTCATATATGCAAAACTAATAATAGCCGCGTGGAAAGTGTTAAGACGGGTAAAATGGAAACAACCGCATAGTTGTACTTACGGGTAGCTTCCCCTCAAGGATTACTAAACCAATACTAGGCATGTTTGTACTCATTTCAATGCATTTCTCTTAGAGATTCCAATGGTAATGAAATGATGTTGATCTTTTTGAAACAATTTGTTAAATTTTGGAAAGTCGTCTGCAGACACCTGCCGCTTGGAAAGCGTTAAGAACTGCCATAAGGAGGAGGCCATTGACACATCGGTGAAGCTATGTGACTTCAGTGACGTTATTGTTGGCATCTGTGAAGCAGTTATGGCATTTGATCAGGGCAGCAATCCTTGCGACTTCACTGATGCCAAAGTGACTTGACCTGCAGTCAAAACAGTTGCATCAATACCAACGCCATCGCAAGCCAAAAGTAGTAGCACAATGAAGTCTATTTTAGTTTTCTTAGTGTAATGTTATCATAGGTTCCTAATAAGGCCAAAATAAATAAATGTTACGTTATCCACCACCACACATTACCTATGTAAAATCAGGCGGTTTTTTGAGCAAAAATCTGTTGAATTTATTTTCTGCAAATGTTTACAAATAAATTACAGATTTTTGTGACATTTTAGGTAAATTTTTTTTAAAAAATCCATGACCGACTGACAGGTCCATCCGCCTGTAAAACAGGGTTGTTGTTTTTTGTCGCCATAGCGAATTGGGAGAGATGTGTTTTGGCACAGTAAATTGAAAAATAACTAGTCCCCAGTTTTCAAAACATTAGGTGTGTGTTGGAGGACAACCATCTTCTTTTCTTGTTTGCCTTCTCTAGTTATGCCATGGATCCATAACCTTTTTATCTTCATGAACTGCTACGTGCTAAAGGAGCAGGCCTATTGGCGCATGTTTTTACAAAACTTTAATTACATAATCAGATTGGGAGTTCTATTAAAGGTTTTATTCATGTTATCTGTTTTACAGTTCTTTCCATGGTATTCTTTACTTGCCCTGAGAAGTATTTTATACAACCACTTGTAATAACCTCCAAACCGGAATTTGTTATATAGACGGACATGTTTATTCTCATGAAATGGTACAAAATAACCGGTTATGTGCATTTTTGGACGCTCTATTTTTTATCATCAGCATCATCATCGTGTTGTGTTCCAAGACGAAAACTTTGCTCCATTTTAAACTATCTTGGTTTTATACAGAATGTACACTATTTTTACAATCATCTCTTCAAATCAATTTTTAAAATCTTTTCAAACATAAATCTTGATCAGAAATCAGCATTTTACCAAAACATTTTAGCGACATTCCCAAATCGTATTGTATTCAAAAGCAGTAAGCAATGTCATATCACAGGTGGAGATGTGTTTCAGAGGCATAGTGTTTTTATCGTTTTTATGCTATTCGTTGACGAGTAGACACAAAAATGAATATTTTTAACATCGCCATAAATGTCCTGGTTAATGTTATAATGCTCTTTGCTAGGGACATGAAATTAGCTTTGAAAATGTTAATTATCAATTGTTTTCCATAAATCATTTTCAGTTTCGTAAGTGGTTTTTTTTTTTTGGGGGGGGGGGTAATAATTTGATTATCAGTAGAAACTCTGGCGTACCATACATTAGTTGGATAGTTACATCTAACCTTGCCAAACGTGTCAGACTATGTGACAAAACCTCTAAATGATGAACATCAAAAATCACACATTTTGGCCGAGACTTTTTGTACATAGATATTTGAGCGAAAACCACAGCTTGAATGCAAACTTTCCTGAGCTGGTGTTCATGCAGGCATGAGACGTGAGAATATATATTATATTTTTTTCATTTTATACCACACTTGTATCACCAAATATCAACATTTAACTTAACAATTATTCATACTTCCCTTGGCCATTTTTTGCCAAGATTGTGCTAGCTTTGTATTGGCGAACTTTTACGAAAAAAGAAAAAGTTTCATGACTAACACCGCCCACCTTCATGATAATAAGCAAATTTGTGATTGCAGAACTTTTGTTGAACACCTTTTACACTGTCCAGAGAGCCTAGACCGACTTCTTTGATTTCGAGAATGATACTTCAATATAAGCTGCTATCGCACCGCTCACAATTAAGGTGCTAATGAGTTTTGCTGGAGAAAAAAAATTAAACTACAGGAGAAAAAAGGAATAAACCTAAAACATTTAAACAAAATTGAAGGAGATATATTTTGACTTGATGTTACATCGGTTTCAGTATCAACACTACATGATTTATTCATAAATTATGCCCACGAAAATAAAAAGCAATTTCATTGAAATTTATCTTGTTTGTATATCATATCCAAGCCCATTTTAGTGGCCCTCTATTTTTCTACAAAACTGGTTTTGAGAAAAAATCTCTGAACGAGAGCGGTAAAAAACTCTTTTTTTTTAAAGTCAACAAAAGTTAAATTTTTATTAAATATAAATGAACCAACCGGTTCCTGGTTATTTGGAACCCGCCTTATTTTTTTCTTTTCTGATCAAATCAGTTTTTGTATCAATGTTCGTTTGTTTCTCCCACCCCACCCCTCCCCCATAAATTGCAGCAAGAGATCTAGATGTGATTTTGAAAATTGGTTCGTGTTGCTAAATTCGTTCTCCCATCATTAAGGTGCAAAATTTTGCAGGTAGTTAAAGGCATATTATGTTATCTTTTCCAAGTAGCGCCCTCTATCATTGATTTTTACTATGAAAACAGATTGTCTTGCAGATTTGTATTTTTGATCATAAATCATAACAATCTTCTAATTTACAGATCAATACGATTCCTAATTACTTCAAATTTTACTCTAAATTCACTCTTTAAACCATGATTGTGAGGTTATTAGGAATCGTATCGCTCTGTAATTTGAATATATTTATGATTTAGGATCAGAAAAATAACTCTGCAAGAAAATCTTCTTCCAATTTTTTTTCGAGGATTGAGGGCGTCTCATGGAAAAGATAACATAATATACCTTTAATCTTACGGTCAAGAAGCCGACACTTCAAACTGCACATACTCAGTTTGATCGGCGGAATTTGATTTGAGATACCATACACTGACATTACTGTAGTGTTCCTATGTGTTGATCTGAGCCTCTTGCATTGTACATCACAATTAGGTAAATTGGCGTCTCTAGTGCCTGTCGTTTCATTTTGGATTTTCCCATGAAAATTGCACTTTGGAGCATTGATTGATAATATCGCCTACTGAAAATGATTGAAAATCTCCCACAATCACTGTTTGTGGTGTTGGTATTTTTTTTGGAGGGGAGGGGGTAAAATAAAGTCAAAGCCAAAATGCCCAATCCATTGTCACAAATAGCCCAATTGTGACCAGTCATACAAAAGTGTTTATTTTGTCGGCATTATGCATTTTTTGAGGAAAAAGGAATTTCCACTTAACATTTTCCTCACAATCTGAAACCATTTACCAAATACGATACATCAAGAGAGGCGTCATTTTAAAGCTTACGAAATACACTTTTGCACGAAAATAAAATCTCAATTTTCATTTTGAACGACAAGAGGTCCCTCTTGATGTGACTGGTCACAATTCTATCTTCAACCATGGGTTTCAATGTGACAAACATTATAGTCCAACTGCTGCTTGGGTTACATTTCACTGCCTGCTCTAGTACGTCCAAAGCCGCCAATTCTGATGCTATTCAATATGACAAGAATAAAAAAGTGAAAGATTTACAGATTGTTTTTCATCATCCAGATGCCACACTTCATTGACAGGTCTTTGTGTACATATTTTACTACCCGCCATCATTTGCCCTCATTATACGTACCCAGAGTGCAAAGGTAACAAGCCTTTTTTTGCGAGCACTGATGATGGGCCCAGCCCTGTTTGCGCTCTCTGTTGTGATGCAATATGAATGGAATTATAACATATCGACTGCATGCCAATTATGACCAGACTGCGTGTCGTAGATTTGTTTTTATCCAGTTATTTTTTATGATATGTAATTATAAGTAATTAATGATTGTCTTTTTAGTTTATTTATTTTTAAGATGTTATTTTCTTCTTCTTGGTGAGCAAGAGATAGACTATCCATTACGGTTGCGAGAATCTAAATGGATTCTCATAAAAAAAAACCCAGTTGTTTATGAAGTTTGTAAAAACAACTTTTACGAGAATCCATTTAAATTTGCACAATAATCGTCGGGATTTTTTTTACGATGGAAATGATTCATGTGTGGGATTTCTTGAAACCTAGAAGTGGTTGCTATGGCTTACAAAACACTTGCCCATGCACATAACTACAAGAATTGTACAAAGAAAAGTCGTCAAAGTTGTTTTTAAAAAGAATTGATGGATTGCTTGAATGTCAGTTAGGCATACAAAAGAATATTGTTCGTTTGGCATAATTCTTCTTTCTGGGGTTTTTACTTACCCCTTCCTTTTTATGTTTCATTTGTATGACAAATGTGTATTAAAAGATAGCAACATTTGTGGGTTTTCTTTAGCTGGTCAGTTGGATTTCTTTGCAACAAACAAACATTTTTTGTTATTGCCTTGGGTCTTGTTATGTGAACATGCCCACAATGTATTGCAAGCCACCATCAAATGGTGGCATTTTTCAGCTCATGATCGACTCCAAACTGATGCAGCTGTTTAAAAGGGCAACGTTTGCATAATATTTGCGTAGCAACAGATATGTAAATTAATTACGACTCGTAAATAAAATTGTATTTAAAAAATGATGGTTACTTTGGTACCGAATAATAAAGGTGTATTCCAAGATGTCTAATTTTGATAAAAGGCTATAAATATGTAAATGTGATGGGGTGAAAAACATGATGATTTGAGGCAGATGGATTGAGGGGTGAGAAGAGAGGAATCTTGTTTTGAATTCAATGACCTATATATGCCAGGGAGTGCATTCTGGGTGAAATAACCACTACCCAGTTGAGCAGTCATACCCTGGTATATATGTCTCATTGAACTTGAACATGTTCCCATGTGTTCTGGGAATTCTATATCATCATACCCAGAAAGTTGAGTTCAGGATAGGTCATGACACTAAGCCCCGAGATTGATCTGTGTATTTGTTAATGGTTTTGTTCAAGCTACTGAGCAGATAGATATGTGGGCAATGAACTCTGATTTTGGTTTATTTATTCCTTGTAATTATACATAAGTACTAAATAGAGTAAACCAATGGCCTCTTACTTGTAGGGTTGATCTCAAACTGATGGTAAACGTATAGACCTGTTACTGTAAAACACTATCATTTTGTTGATACTTTATTTTGCGAGTTTAAAATTACTGCTATTTTAGCAGGCATTTAAATTTGCGAATCTGGAAATTTTGACTGTTACTTTCAATGCAAAATGTCAGTTTCGTGGGTATTTAATTTCATGAATCCACATCCCTCGCAAAATTAAATCTGTCACAAAATTTAGTGGTTTTACAGTACTTGAAGGTTGATACAAAACTGGTACAGACCTTTTCAAATTTAAATTTTCCAAAAGTATATTTAATGACTTGATCAAATTTGTTGGTCATTATGTTTTATGGTTATACTGCAGGAAGGAACCTCATACCAAACCCAAACTTTTCCGATCTAGATTTGAAATGGTCTATATTCAGATTTTTGCACTGATTGAATTTGCACTAGAATGTTAATGAATGACATTATCAATCAATGATAAGATAATGAATGTTACAGCAAAATGTGTTAAATGCCATCTCAAAATCCTGCACCAACAATGCTTGGACACGGCGATTCCCATTTTTGGTTGTATCATAATATTGGAGTATGTCATTAATGGATGAATGATTTCCATTTAGACCAATTTTGAGCATTTTGTGAGCTATATTTTTATATTTATCTCCAAAATAGTCACACCGGTCTTTAGTTGCATCGTTTGAGGCATGATCATTTGCTTAGCTATGATGTACGCCGGTCCAAGGTATAATTGTGCGGAATTTTGAGATGTTCCATCACCAAGACATTTGTGATATATTCATTTATTGATGTACAAAGTCAAAATTGTGCAGTCTTTCCTTCTGATATCAGTTGAGTGTGTCACCACACCACAGTTCACCTCTTATTACAATGTTTTGTGCTCAAAATATTGATAAGAGCTTACTGTAACGGTATAATCTCATAACCAGGGTACAACTGAATGACCCACAGGCACATTTATACCATGAAATTGATACCATTGGCATTCTGGGTATTCAATGTGAGATGCCGAAGCATTGGGTCACATCTTGGAGTATTAGGGGCTATTTAGTTATTTAAGCATACTCTCATAACCAGGGTGCAACTGACTGACTGTTATACACACACTTATATCCATTTATGACCACATCAGCATTCTGAGTATCAAACTTAAACACTCAAAGTAATTGGTCATGTCTTGTTGTAAAAGGCCATACAGCATACTCTAATAATCAGGGTAAAACTCAATGGCCCATATATGAATCTGATCACACCAGATTTCTGCTGAAGAAGCAATTTGCTCTTTGCAGGTTTGCGCCATTTGTGAGGAGAGCCTTGAACTGGAATCAGATTGAATGAAAGTGTTGCTTCTATGACGATGTCTCACTTGTACAGGGAGTCGAACTAGTTACATAATGTTATGGAATAGTCCCATTCAATGCGGTACCAGTTTAAGGCTCTCCTCACAACTAAAATAGCGAATAGGGTCAATCGTGGTCAGATATGACCTTAATCTTTCCCACAGAGAATGTGAATTTCAAACGGGGTTGGGTAATTCCAATGAAATCTCCACTCACAGTGTCAAAGATAAGGTAATGTCTTGCACAAAAGGTGTACGGATTTCAAATGGAATAGCCTTTGCACCACATGTGAGAAGACAGATGGACCATATCAGTTGTTTTTAGGGGTCAAACATGTAGGGTATTATTATATACAAAAAACAGTGAGACACAAGAGCCTTACTATAAGTAATGTTGATAATGTACAAAATTAATGGTGCTATGCTTGACTGTTTACCATTTATTATCATGTACTTTCAGGGGGTGCAAAGGACTGGTCTCTGACACGACTTCAGTTGCCCACTTTTTGAAACGAGACAAAATGTGTGTACCACAATATTCGATTACAAACAGTATACATATAATATACCATGCCAATAAATATGTCGGACTAGTTTGTTTTTTTAATTTAAGAAATGTTTCTGGGTTTTTTAATGAATTGTTTTAAAATGTAGGTTGATTCTCAATTGTATAGAGTGCCCTAGTTAAGTTACTAGAGAGACTAGTGAAAGCACCCCCCTGATTGTTTTATATAACCCGTACATATGTGTCATCATGTTGAAATACACTGTACCATAGGGTCACGTGCAATTCGCTGGCTCCCGGTGTTACGTCCACCAGTTTGGGAGAAAGAAATTGCTGTGAATCAAACCAGCAAGCAAGCGCATACTATAAAAGTGCGATATTATTAATTACATCAATTTGTAAATTTCATGGTAAGAATTTTAAACAAATAATGGGTCGATAACCAAAGTCAAACAAACTACACAATGTAGAGGTGTTTGTTTGTTTGTTTTGACATTGGACAGACTCCGTCTTGTAAATAGCCAACCTAATTCCGCATTAATGAATAATTAATAAAAAACAAAACATGACCATGGACCCGCTGCGAACACGTAAGTGGTCGGGCTTTCAAATCTTGTTGTTTCGTGTGTGTTATTTTGATTTCTGTGTCAAGAGTGATGATTTAGGGGTACTAAGTATGAGGACGTACTTAACACTTTCCACGTGGCTATTGGTTTTACCATATACAAAACAGAGTTCAGAAACCTTTCTCAACTTTCAAGGTCTATCTCAAGGATTACTATGAGGATTTCTCATCGTGATTCCAAATATCACCAATTATTTTGTGAAACATTGGAATGTCGTCTGCAGACAGACGCCTGCCATATGGAAAGTGTTAAACTATATTCTTTTATGTTTTGAATGTCAGCAGGCAATTAATTGGATTTTGGCTGATTTTCGGCTGATTTTCAGCCAATATGCACTATATATTATGAGACAATGGTGTATAGTTTGGGGCGGCGCCATAATTCATTCGAATAATAATACCTTCAGTGCATCGTATTAGCGTGCCCTACACAAAGTCGCCGGCGTATGCGTTGTGCGTGTGTGCTAAAGAACGCGATTAATTCAAAGCACGAAGTTGATAAACAGCTTGCTGGATTTGCCGATTTCATATAGGTGGAAATTTGTTGTTGTTTGATTAAAATAAATCAAACAAACTGCATCATTTTATGATAACAGATCAAAATAACCAATAAACTAAATAAGAATGAGAATAAAATATATTTCTTAGCTGTTTTGCTATACAATGGTCTTATAATGTACAATCTAAGACCCATCCTGTAGCAAAACAGCCAATAACTATATTTATTCTCTATCATACAAATATTGAATGCTTGAGAGTGTGACATGATCAAATCCGCACTTTTCCACTGCACAAGACGAAGCCATGTATGACTGATGGAATATTGTTTTACTATTGAACATAAAAAAGCCATGTTTCAGCCATGGCTAAAATCAGGCCTATCATTATAATCAATATCGCCAGGTGAACGCTGTAAAGGATTTTTTCAATATGACAATACTGCCATGCCTTGAGTCGAGCGGGCTTGATATTTGTACAGGGTGTGCCAAAAGTTTCAATATCTTAAATTTTAAACGTTTTATATCTCTGTTAAAATAATTTGCAGCATTCAACAGAAAACATGGATTGAGAACACTTTGTAGATTTATTTTATACCAAACTTGTCCCCTTTTCTGAGTCTCCTTAATATATAACACACTACGAAAGGTTTGGCATATGACTCGCAATATAATTAATTTGTTCAATTTACCAGATGCCCTGTGTGTGTACCTACTGTAATTACATGCTGCCGATTCCTCGCATTCCATTCATGTTGATATTGCCAAAAGGCTTTCACTTGCCACATTATATGCGCAGCATTAATAATATTCTTAATAAGGATGATTTCAGTCTGAAATTAAAACAAAAAACACAATTGAAAACCTTTTTCTTACCTACTTCTCTCCTCTAGCTCCCTTCATTTCATTACATAGCTCATTATCAAGTGTTTATAAGAAAATGCAGTTACAGTTTGGCAAACTTCTGTACTTTGGCAACACGGATAGCTATAATTGGTATTGTTATCAAAATAATTCTACAAGTTGTCTCTATGCAATATATCAGCAGCCTGCTTCGATCTAGTTACGAGAAAACAACAAAAATAGGAAAAGTAAGTTAGGTAGTTATCGATCGAAGCAGGCTGACGATATGTTGAATAGCACCATGAATAGTGCAGGTGAATTCCAACAGGAGCAGTACCTGTTGGACAGAATTTGGTTGGGGATATACCTTTAAGTGAAATGTGGCTTGTTATAGGCCTAATACGAGTTAATATGACCCATTTTAAACATTTTACATAATAATTACAATCTGCCTAACTCACAATGCTGACTTAAACAGAATTGCAATTGTGAATTTATCAACACTTTTGATTTGTCAATGACTTAGATATTATTACAGCATGTGCATAATGTAATGAAGTCATGATTTATGCAAAAAACTCAAATTCGCTGAAAAGTGAGTTAGGCAATTATCGAAGCAGGCTGACAATATGTTTTCAGTTATATACTTCAAATTATTTTACTGGAGATATGAAGCTTTATAAAGGTATCGGAACGATTGGGACACCATGGACAGACAATAGAGAGATTCCATGTTTAGGATTAGCTGCTGCCATTTTAGAGGAGCACAACAATAGGGCCAAAAAAAAAAGAATTGACTTGCCCTTTCCGACCGACCCGAATTTTCGGAAATCTAGCGTCGCTATTTTTTTATTATTATTTTTTTTAAATTATAAAGGAGCACATGTAACAATAAAGAAAGATGAAAACGTGTTTTTGAGTACGGTAGTATCTGCTCGTTTAAAAATATAATTTTTAAAAAAAAAAATCAACAAAAACATCTTTAAAACATGTGTTTTTGTAGTATCTCCCTGTTATTTTTTTAAATTTTTTAAATAAATAAAAAAATCAGACCGTCCGACCCAGACTGGCCCTGAAAGGGCAAGTCAACTTTTTTTTTTTGCCTAGTGTTTGCAACAGTTTGAATCCACAGACTTTCATTCAATACAACCTGGTGAATGCCCGCCCACCCAATCTGGGCTCTTAAATTAACACTTTCCATGAGGCTATAGTATTAGTTTTACCATAATACAAAATAGACTTTGTAGAAACCTTTCCCAATTTTCAAAGACTTATCTCATGAATTACTGTACCAATACTAGGCATATTTGTACTTAATTCAATGCATTTTTCATGGTGATTCCACATATCGTCAGCCTGCTTCGATAATTGTCTAACTCACTTTTCAGCAAAATTGAGTTTTTTTGCATAAATCATGACTTCATTACATTATGCACATGCTGTTATAATACCTAGGTCATTGACCAATCAAAAGTGTTGATAAATGAAGAGCTTTGTTGCAAAAGGGCCACCAGATCACTTCAACATGTTACTCATTTTGCATTATTGAATTTGCATTAACAAATCCATGGAATTAATCAAATTATTGTATGGCTGTGTTCATCTGTTTCTATGACTTGGATTAGTGCATCCATGCACGCCAATCCTCAATTGGCATGCATGGATGCACTAATCCAAGTCACATCAACAATACAAGCCTCGCATCAACAATACAAACCTCATTCCACATAATGAATATCCATCCATTAATAATGCAAAATGAGTAACAGGTACACAGGTAACAGATTTCATACTTTTGTTGTTTTCTAAGAACTAGAAAAAGTGAGTTAGGCAATTATCGAAGCAGGCTGACGATATGGTAATGTTATTCAATAATTTTGACATTTTTGAAACATTTTGTGAAATTTCGGAATGGATTTTTTTTTTAATTCAAGGGAAGGTCAATTAGCAATAAAACATGAAGTCAATGAAACACACAAGTTCCAGGTCTCGGTAAAATGCAAGCTGTGAATGTACTGGTAGATTTATAACCTGACACGCTCTGCCCTCCCCCCCCCCCCCCCCCATTTAGCACCCGTTAAACACTTGAAATTTTCAGAGTACAAATTTGTCACCTAATTTCCTAAATGAACTCGATTGACCATATACGTGACCGCTTATATGTGACCCACACCATGTCCATAATAATTAAGAAATATTTAAATTTCGAACAACAGAGACATGTTACATTTTGGAAAGATACTTAAATTCAGTAAATTATCTTTAATATGGCAATATACATGTGTTGCCTAATGGTCACAGGTCACTAATAGGTATATCAAATAAAGTGGGATCGTTTCAAAAAATCCTTAAAATCGTGATACGTGTCTCTATTTTAAATAGAAGTTGTCAAAAAAACATAACATTTTTGGTATCATATTAAAGACAATTTATCCAGCTACCCAATAAAATAAGGATTAAAGCCACATGTTTAGCAACAGTGAGGTTATCAATCTAAACGTCAAGGGTGGGATCGGTGGATGTGGCGCCGGTGAATGTGGCGCCCATAGGTTTGTACACAAAATAGCGGAAAACTAGAACTTTTGAAATTGATGCCATTTTAAAAGTATACATAGGAAAGTTTTCAAACTTCTCATATGTGTTAATAACACGTGCCTGCTACTATGAATTGTTTTAATGTAAAAAATACACAGTTTTATTCATTTTATTGATTAAACAATGGCCAAATCGCAGTCTCTCTATTTCATTTGTGTGACTCTTCGGTCCTTTTCTACCCTGGGTAGTAAAACATTTAACTAAAAAAGCCAGAAGTGTTTCTTCACGTCACAGAATTGTTCATAGATTTATGAAAAATTTGCTATCTAGACCTATTTTGGACCACCCTGTATTCAAAATAAAAAAAACTTTAACGATATTCATGTAGTTCATTTTGATAACCATTTTCTTTTAAATTAAATGGTCCATGCTAACTTAATTTCATAGAATATTATATACAAACCTTCATTTTATGCATAGTATTTCATCATAATTTTAGACATCCTGTACTTTTCCTGTGTACATTTTGGGCAAATGATTCTTAGCAAATTTGATAGCACCTTCTGCGGTTGTTCTGATTTTGGTGACTATTTTCAGCTAAACCCTAATTGAGTACAAACTATCAAACTATTTTGTGAGGAGCAAAAACGATCAATTTTTTTATGTTCCACCCTGTAACATTTTTACACACCCTGTATAATTTGATTCTTTTTTGCAAAAATAAAAAACCTTGAATCATAAGCTTTCCAACGGTTTGTGGGTCATTAAGTATGTAAAACTTAAATTTTGTCCCGTTTAATCAGAATTGGTGCATTTCTCAACATTAGAAGTGCAACTTTTTTTGGACCAGTTTGTGACTTCTGACCTATTATAGTATTAAACAATGGGCCTAGAATAAAATAAAAAATGTTTGAAATTTATTTGGAAATTCAAGTCAGAAAAATTTAGTATTTTAGTTCACATGCATGTGATTTGGTAAGGAAAGGTGCATGTGTCCATCCACAGGTGTCCATCATAATACATGAACCATGAAATTCATTTTTTTTTTTTTTTAAATCAAAATAAATTATACAGTTGGTATTTAAATGTGGCGTATTTTTATTTTTTTACATCTGAAGGTTGGTGAAGTTTTCTTTCAGGGATTAATAAATGACAACGAAAAATACGACAAAATCCAATGAAAAAAGACAAAAAACCCTGAAAACATATAAACAAATATTAAATATCAATATAAAAATTTGATAAAATACTAAAAAATGAAAATTATGAAATATAAACATTTAATTAAAGCATTTTAATATAGTCTAGATGGAGCCCAATCACATAAAAACTTGGCTGTTTGCACTACACTAACAGTCTATACATTACAGACATGCATGCGTGTATAAAAGAATGTTCAGTAAAAAAAATCTATTTCAAATTTCAGGGAGAGAAAAAGATATATTTTCTAAATTGTTTATAGAAATTACCATTTAAAATTATGCCATGAATATAAAAATTCGAGAGGGATATGGGAAAAACAAAATAGCAGAGCAAGGTTTCGATCCTTGGACCTCTGGGTTATGGGCCCAGCACGCTTCCGCTGCGCCACTCTGCTCTGATGAAAACATGGTAATCAAAATATCATTATATAGTACTTTGCAAATTTGATGAACAGCGCAAACGATTTTTAATCTTATAACTAAGTAAAATGCCTATAAGATATGAAACGGACGGTGAAGTAAGTATTTTTTAAAAATATAAATGCAAATTTCAACGTGAATAGTGATGATTTTAAAACAAAATACGCCGGGAAATACGCAGAATGATCACACGTGTGAATGATCAACCAACGCCGAGTGGTGGCGCTATGCTATTGATTCAAATGGTCCAGACAGGCCAGGGCGTACGGGCGGAACACTTCATCAGGCCATCCTCAATCTAGGGCTGCTTGCTACTGTGTCCAAAATACACGATTTTAGCGATAGTCATCATCCAGACCCGGGGGGGGGGGGGGGGGGGGATGGTACTCACGTATTTAAGGCATACTGGGACGTGCCGCTCCAGTAGGTCGTAGGCTTTTCAACTGAAAAATCCTTAGACATGGGTCTATTTTCGCGAAAATTTGCAAAAAATAGGTCTTTTTCCCGATAATTTGCGAAAATTTGGTCTAAAATGAAGCAAAACCCCTAAAAATGGGTACCGATTTTCCAACATCACCCTTAGAAATGGGTAGGGGTTTTGAATCTCCAGCGGCACACCGGCCCCGACTAAACCAAATCTGAGTACCCCCCCCCCCCCCCCGGGCATCCAGAGCGGCGCATTTTAAAGGTTTGATCCATGGAATGGAAATAGTACGGAGAAGGAATAACAACTAGATAACTATTCAACTTGACAGGAATAACAACTAGGCCTATAGATAACTATTCAACTTTACAAAGGATTGGACATTGCTACAGTTACCCTAGGTCTATGTGTTAGAATCATATTTAATCATATTGCCGACTATATAAAAGCAATTCGAAATATAGATAGGCCTATTATATACATTTTGCTATACATTTCTATGTCAAATAAATACTCAAAATCATACGAGACGCGCCGACACATTGTAATTGGAAATGTATATTTTGTTCAATGTAATTAAACAGCATAGCTCCATGAATATTAACACAATATAGGGCCTACAGAGTGGCCTGTTTTGACAAATTAAATATGATAAAATGTCATTAAAGGTTAAGGTAATTAAAGGCATATTAGGCCTAGGTGATCTTTTCCAGGGGGCGCCCTCTATCATTTTTTTTTAGAAAGTAGATTTTCTTGCAGATTTACATTTCAATGATCATAAATCATAAATAATTATATTCTGAGCTACAGAGCGATACGATTCCTAATTAATTGTCCGTGCGGACAATTTATTTTCACTTTATTTTCACTCAACAAACATTATTTTGAAGTAATTAGGAATCGTATCGCTCTGTAACTCAGAATTTTCATGATTTATGATCAGAAATGTAAATCTGCAAGAAAATCTAATAGGCTAACAAAAGTCATATAGACGGTGCTCCCTGGAAAAGATCACATAATATGCCTTTAATTAATAATATTAAACATTCCTCATATAGGAGGCTAGGCCAAAATACATCAATGACAATCACATTTTATATAAGCCAAACATAATCTGCCACAACTATCAAATGGTCCATATATAATTCACTAGTGGTTTTCTTATTGGACCGCTGATATGAGCAGGGACAAACGTACACATCATGATACTCAGGACAGAAAGGGGTGGGGGGGGGGGGAGTTTTTTTGCATAAATCCACACAAAATTAGGTGTTTTGAGAGATTATAACTCTTATGAATTAATAGGAAAAACGCTTGGCTACCAACATAAAGTTTTTTCTTTTCAATACCATGACTGTTTCCTTTTCCAAAAACAGTCACATTTCCCCAAAATGATGATTTCCGAAAAGTAGCACTTTTCAATGATTCGGGGAAATTATTGACGTGAATGGTGGATAGTATTGGCTAGTCATGCGTGCATTTTTTTATTTTATAAATTTCAAATAAAGACCAGCTAGCTAAAGAAAGAAGAGACTGTCTTTTAATTAAAAATTAAGCCAATCGAAATTGATTTTAAAAAAGAACTGGAGACATTCTAGTAACTTCTTGTATGGAATCTTAAAAGTGCCACTTTTTCTGAAAACATCATCTTGGGGAGATGTGACTGTGTTGGGAAAAGTAAAAATGATATTGAAGTGAAAACACTTTTTATGGGTATAGCCAGTGGCGGCACCACCGGGGGGGGGCTCCGACAAAAGTCTTGCCCCCCCAGTCCCCCCCCCCCAATTGGTTAAAATAAGAACAAATAGACAATTTAAGCATAAACAGGCAATTTTTTCCGCGCTGCGCGCACATTTTCTTAATTAATTAGGTTTAATTAGACCAATTTTTTTATTGACAATTTTAGCATAAAACCGCTAAATTTTGCGCGCAAGCGCGCATTTTCATACCAAATTAGTTAGTATTATACCAAATTTTACCATTTAAGCGTAAAAAGGCTTCGCGCGCATCATTTTTGTTCATGCCCCCTAAAAAATTCTTGCCTCCCCCCAAATGCCCCACCCCCAATTATGAGGCTGGTGCCGCCACTGTGGGTACTCTCTAAATTCGAGAGATTAAAAATAATAATCTATGGAGCGATTACAATTTTTTTTAATCTATTTTGATTATTTATTGTCGTTGTCAATCCGAAATGGTTTACAAATCGACAAATTCGCGCGCATTTAAGTAATCGAAATATCCATTTGAAAGTATACAAAGTTTCAACCAATGAAAATACTTAAAATGTGTAGACTGATTTTTTTTAATCGAAATCTTTCTTTCGGTAAGCGACGCGACGGAGCATAGCGAAGCGACTCAGATCATGGAGATGGCAGACACTTATCTACAATCAGATTTGATTAAAGACTATTTGGAAAACATGTCTCACAATGCCGGCGTCTAAATTAGGCAAAAATCATCTCACAACTAACATGAATAACACCATGGAAAGTCGATTCGTAGGATAGTATAGGTACATATCTAACCAAAAGAATTCAAGACGTCACTGCTTGATGGCAGGCAGTGATTGTTCATACTGTATATTAGAAGCACATTATTTGTTTTTATGAAGTAATAAACACGATGTTTAAAGCCGTTATACAGGTTTTCTTGACCTCGTGTTTCCCGACTTACAAATTAGAATAACCAATCTAATACAAAATCTAAAAGAGATTTAAAGTTAATCCATAACTGATTAGTTTTTAATCCAATTTGATTATAACGGATTTTTTTTTATATAGTGCTGTCAAAGTGTGAGGTAATCTAAAAGAGATTTAAAGTTAATCCATAACTGATTAGTTTTTAATCCAATTTGATTATAATTGATGTAATCTTTTTAAAGATTAAAAAAAAGTAATCCAAGAAAAGATTACTTTTTAATCCTAATAGATTTGTCCTTCAGGACAATCCGAAATAGATTAAAAAGTTAATCTTTTAGATTTAAATTTTAATCTTTCAAATTTAGAGAGTAGTCAAGCGTTGACCCATTGTCTCATTTCATAAACGTGTCAATTTTTCAAAAACTCTAATCGTGTGCGGAGCGGAGTTATACAAACAAACGTGAACTAATTTTAGGGGGACTTAGTTTTTTTGACCCCTTTATATAGAATAATATCTATAATATAGATAACTCGTGTTCATCTCCTACAAATCAAAACATTTTGACAAAGGAACCATTCGATGAGATCTTGTAGCTAGCTATTATAAGCACATCACATAGTTCTGGAGAGTACTTTTCCACATTCTACACCTGTTTGCTTAACTTGAAATACGATTTCATTGAAAATGTTAAATGAGAAACAGTTTCTCATTTTATGCAAAATTAGTTTGAATATAATGCTTCTATATGGCGGATTCTATGTTTTGATATCACTAAAACAATCTCTTTTCCGACTCCATCTTACAGACCAATTGAACAGCCCAATTAGTACATCAATTATTGTTACCAAACGTTTGGGAGTTTTAATATTGCTACATTTTTCTTATTGCGTCTTTCGTGTCTCTCAAAAATGTGTTAATGTCTTGACTGCAAAGATGTCGATACATTCACCATTTTTTTACATGAACTATTAACCTTGTCTATTATAATAGATCTGTCAACAAAAGCCTGGGGTGGTTTTGTCAAAAATTAGCACGTTGGTTTTCGGATATGTACATGTAGGCTGCGCCTACACTGTTAAAAATTGCCGTAATTTTACGGACAAAATTTAACAGAAATCCTCCGTAAACGGTAAAATACGGAATAAAATTGTAAATTTACGGATTTCTACGGAAAACTAGTAAAATTTACAGAAAAATCAGGTAAATGATAAATTTTACAGACGATGTCCGTAATTGTACAGAAGATCATTATTGAAAGGAGACGTTTACGGTACATCTTGTAAATTTACAGGAAATTAGCTGTAGTTTTACGGACAAATTAGCAGAATTCGTAAAATATCGTAACGGAAGAGTGCAAAAGTTAAAAAAACACCATGGAATGCATATTTGTATTGAAAATACTATTCCATTTTCGGCCCATCCTGAACAAGACCGTACCGAAAATCAAAGATCGTAAAAAAAAAATGGAATCTGTAATCTGTTATTTTTACGGATATGTGTAAATTTACATGGGAATTTTGTTAAAGTTACGCAAAAGGAATCCGTAAAATTACGGATTAAAAAAAAAATTCCGGCAGCAAAATTTCCGGACAATTTTTTTTGTTCCGTTATTTATTTTTACGGAATTATGTTAATTTACGTCAAGTTTCTGTAAAATTTTCGTAAATAGAATCTGTATTTTCACAAATTATGATTTACGGAATTTTGTATATTTTACAGGAACTTTTCCGTAAATTTCAACTTTCTGTAAATTTACGGGCAAAAAAAAAGAGTCCGGAAATTTTGCTGCCGGAATTTTTCTGTAAAAAAACGGAACATTTTCTAACAGTGTACGCCTCGAGATTGATCAGTTTTGGAAACTATGTTTCTTTTCCTCACAGTGATTTGATAAGATCGGATATTTATGAACAGACAAGAATAGCGAGTAGCCTACTAAGTCTCATCCTTAAATATCTGGCAATTCAAAAATCACAGGAAAAAATGAACACAATTTCGAATTTGACCACCTCCATTAGAATGGCTTTTAGGTTGTTGTATAGCAAACCTGTCTTTCGCGACGCCTCTTTATCATGCATTCGTAACCCGAGGGTCCAGAGATTCAAGATTCCTAAAGCATCTATTTCATACGTCTGCATATTGCATAAGGACGAAAATGGCAAAGGACGAAATAGCATTATGACAAAATGGCAAAGGACGAAATGGGAGAGGAAGAAATAGCACAAGGACGAAGTGCCAAACGACGAAGTGCAAAGGACGAAATAGGAAAGGACGACGGGAATAGGACGACCTACAGCACAAGGACAAAGTAGCCGAGGACGAAATAGGAAAGGGGGTGCGTACACAGGTATACAGGCAAAATATGATATCATTGCTACCGTCATAATAAGTATCCTGAGATATCCAGCAAATGTTGTCCATGTATACTTCTTCGGCTGAATAAATGCATTTTTGCCCCCCCCCCCCGTTCTGGATGTGACCCGGCAGCAATATCCAAATATTTACTACTCTGGGCTATTGGACTATGGGGGTGTGATGTGCTTGATCTTGATCAAGACTATGTATCATACAACTTTTCTTATTCATAATAATGTGCACAGAAGCAAATTCTTTCCAGGGCACACAAGAAAAAGAAAAACTTCCGGTTTGGGCCGATTGTTTATGAAGCAATCCTGGATGAACACCGCTTCCTTTCCTTCATGATAGCTTCCTCTATATATAATGGCCAAATTAAAGTTTTTTCCTATGGGTAAATGTACAAGTTAAAGCAATTGTTATGTGTTTTTTTCAAACTTTTACCCATATTTTTTCTCTTAAAATGAAGTTTGAGCAAAGATATTGGAACAAATGGATTATCATTGTGATTTTACGTTTGTAATGCGCGGGTGATCAATATGGGTATAGTCTGTTCCCACACGATACAATGTTGCTTTTAGTAGCTGCTAGGATGCAAAACTATCATTAGGAATCGTGCAACGGTGAAAGTTTAAATTATTCGAACATTGTGAATATGTTTGATTAATAAATACAACTACCGTTGCAATTGCTGTAACAATATCGATACAATATCTATAAGGTATCATATACCCAGTATTTTAAATAGACAAAACTCGAGCCACGCGCGGACAGTAGATCAATTATCAAATTATACAAAGAGATGTAATCGCTGCTGGGAATGAGGTGGAAGTTTTATCAATGGCTTTTCAAAGTTATTTCATGACAGCGCTAACGACTACTCTGGATTTGTGATGGTTCCTGTTTGCGGCAATCTTGAATTGAGATACGCCTGAAGGAATTGTGGCGGGTCCCATCCACGTGTTCCAACATTTGTGGTATTTGACTATCAGAAATGTCCCGGCCTCATTAATCGATCTTGTCAGTCGTCCGTAAAAGCATCACAGAACTTTACTAAATCACAAAATGGATATCTGCTTCCAATTTCAAGATTTTTTCAACATATTTTTCTTTTCTATTTTCATCATAAAGCATTCCTTATACTTCACTGTATACAGTTTAAGTGATCAAACCCTAGAACTCTATATTAACTTTACGAACGAAAAAACATTCAGAAAATAATTATAACTTCTCGGAGTTTAATGTATATTCAAACCATGATTTTGATGTAATCGGAGGTTGCTCTGAGTGTAAGATATTTTATGGTTATAAATGTAATTTGACAAAAGATAGAGGGTGTACAATGAAAAAGATCGCATAATATGCCTTTAAGATATTTTTTGGCTCTTTTAAATAATATGTGGAATGCAAAAGACTAAACAAGTCATTGAAAATTTGAGAGTGTGAGATAATTGACTTAAGGAAACGGTAATTTTGCTACCTAACACATTATACAAAACAAAAACATTCAAGGGATAATTGTCTTAACATACATACACCCCTTTTTTACAACAATGAATTTGCTTTCCTTGTTTTTGTTACAAATTGATTTGATCAGTGTTACGGAATTATTTTTTTCGTAATATTTTTATGCTCACTTATAATGTCAAAATTAAAAACCGCTGAATTGCTATATTATGATAAAAACCCTCCTTATATACCTAAAATGCGTGTATTTAATTCATTTACTGTTTGATGTAGTTTACCAAACATGTTTTTCTTCCATTTAGGCCACTAATATCACTGGCCACCGTTACACAAATAATACCAGGTTCATATTTTTCCAATTGTTAACGAAAGGAAGCTTGGTTACCGTTTAATCTAAAAATATCTAATGTATAGAGAAACAAAATCTCTCAATTTTTCATACTTTCTCTGTTATTTCATGAGCTGACAGTGCAAGGACACACGCACGCAGTGTGGACATAATTATACGGCCGTGCTTCGTGTTAAGGTAAAAAAGATGAATAATTATTTTGTTCTGTTAACTAAAACGTTATAATAATAAGTTTACTAAATATTGTAGGATTTATACCAATTAATTACGATGTAACATTGTTAAGAGCAGAAAATTTCGCCACAATTTATAAATGGTAGGGGTGTGTATGTATTGGGCTATTCCGATTATAAGTCCATACACTCCTAACAGTACACTCACAACCAAAACTAGTCGGGCACACGCTTGACTAGCTTAAAACTAGTCAATCTGGCTAGTCCAGCATGCTTGACTAGTTTATTCTAGTCAAGCGGTACTTCAAACTAGTTTACTAGCTTCAGATATCGGAAAAACTAGTTGAGAATGCTTGACTAGGTTAAAATCAGTGCTGGACTAGTTTTTGCACCAGCCTCGACAAACTAGTCAAGCGGGAACCTGAAGACTGACTAGTTTAAAGCTGAGATCCCAACTGCACATGCGTTGATCATAGCCTCATCGAGAGAACAGCAACTGTTCTGAGCGCTGAAGAAATTTCTCTTTTTAGCGGAAATATGTAACACAAACATGAAAAGAATGATAAAGGTGCAACACCAAACTGCAAGGGCCAAACTATAAGTTTGGCCACCAAAGATTCAAAGGAATTCAGAGAAAAAACCTGAATGAAAAGCATGTGGTAACACAGGTGCAAAATTCGGCACATGTGCGTCTCTACGACACTGGCGAGTGCCGACCATGTAAAAACCACCAGATAGTTCGCAGAATTCCAAAATGGAAGAAAAGAATGGGCTGATTAGAGTGATCTGTCTTAACGCAGAGCAACCAGCAAGATCAATTTCAACGCATGATACTTCATGGGTCTGAATTTGATATAGATATAGAGGTCACGCCATTTTCCCATAGCAACCGATGACTAGGCAAAAGCTAGGTAGTCGATCATGACTGACTAGGCAAAAGCTAGTCCAAATGGGCACCATCTGGACTAGCTTTTAGCCAGTCAAAAACTAGTCGAGCGACTAGTTTAACTAGTCAAGCAGGGTTGACCAACTAGGCAAAAGCTAGTCGAGCGACTAGCCTAAATTGGCTTGACTAGATAAAAGCTAGTCCAGATGGGCACCATCTGGACTAGCTTTTTCTAGTCAGGCTTACCAGTTTAGGTTTTCAGTGTAACATTGTCTTAATCTTCCACGCAGGCAGTGTGAATTTCAAATAAGGTTACCTGCAGGGGTGAGTGTGACTCCAATTAAAATCTTACACTCCCTGAATGTGGAATATTAAAGTCATGTCTCTTGGTTGCAGGTGTAGAATAGCCCATTGTTGTTTCCGTCTCTGAAACAGCCTCAATGCGAAGGTTTGCAAAGACATGCGGAACTATAATATGAATGGCAGGGTAAAGAAAATATAGGCCTTATATACAACATCTTTCTCGGAACTGAATTATTATTTTCTGCGATATTAAACAGGATGAGTGAGAGTGATTGGGACTCAGGTCTTGGTATTCTATGTAGTATGAATGTCAGGCCTTGTGCCATGTCTTTGGAATGTCAAATTCGTCAAAACTAGTCGGGCACACGCTTGACTAGCTTAAAACTAGTCAATCTGGCTAGTCCAGCATGCTTGACTAGTTTATTCTAGTCAAGCGGTACTTCAAACTAGTTTACTAGCTTCAGATATCGGAAAAACTAGTTGAGAATGCTTGACTAGGTTAAAATCAGTGCTGGACTAGTTTTTGCACCAGCCTCGACAAACTAGTCAAGCGGGAACCTGAAGACTGACTAGTTTAAAGCTGAGATCCCAACTGCACATGCGTTGATCATAGCCTCATCGAGAGAACAGCAACTGTTCTGAGCATGAAAAGAATGATAAAGGTGCAACACCAAACTGCAAGGGCCAAACTATAAGTTTGGCCACCAAAGATTCAAAGGAATTTAGAGAAAAAACCTGAATGAAAAGCATGTGGTAACACAGGTGCAAAATTCGGCACATGTGCGTCTCTACGACACTGGCGAGTGCCGACCATGTAAAAACCACCAGATAGTTCGCAGAATTCCAAAATGGAAGAAAAGAATGGGCTGATTAGAGTGATCTGTCTTAACGCAGAGCAACCAGCAAGATCAATTTCAACGCATGATACTTCATGGGTCTGAATTTGATATAGATATAGAGGTCACGCCATTTTCCCATAGCAACCGATGACTAGGCAAAAGCTAGGTAGTCGATCATGACTGACTAGGCAAAAGCTAGTCCAAATGGGCACCATCTGGACTAGCTTTTAGCCAGTCAAAAACTAGTCGAGCGACTAGTTTAACTAGTCAAGCAGGGTTGACCAACTAGGCAAACGCTAGTCGAGCGACTAGCCTAAATTGGCTTGACTAGATAAAAGCTAGTCCAGATGGGCACCATCTGGACTAGCTTTTTCTAGTCAGGCTTACCAGTTTAGGTTTTCAGTGTAACATTGTCTTAATCTTCCACGCAGGCAGTGTGAATTTCAAATAAGGTTACCTGCAGGGGTGAGTGTGACTCCAATTAAAATCTTACACTCCCTGAATGTGGAATATTAAAGTCATGTCTCTTGGTTGCAGGTGTAGAATAGCCCATTGTTGTTTCCGTCTCTGAAACAGCCTCAATGCGAAGGTTTGCAAAGACATGCGGAACTATAATATGAATGGCAGGGTAAAGAAAATATAGGCCTTATATACAACATCTTTCTCGGAACTGAATTATTATTTTCTGCGATATTAAACAGGATGAGTGAGAGTGATTGGGACTCAGGTCTTGGTATTCTATGTAGTATGAATGTCAGGCCTTGTGCCATGTCTTTGGAATGTCAAATTCGTCATGTTAGTGAGGTGGTGAGGAGATATGTCATTTCCAATAAAATGGCTGTTATTTTCCAGTTGGCAAATTGAATTGGTTTGCCATTTTGTTGAATGGATTGATACCTACTGTACAAATGTGTCATTACCGTGACTGATTTATAACTTCGCCATGCACCGCTTTAGCTTAATCACCTAGTTCATGTGTGACGTTCTTTTCACCATCATTACAATGTGTAGCATAATAAAATGAATAGAATAAATAAAGTCACTTGAATGAAGGGTTAGTTCACACAGGTATTTTACATGTGAGTCTCTGAGAACCAAATAATATTGCCCTACCAAAATGGTCTTGCATGAACATTGCACAAAACAATGTATTTTTGATAATCAAAGTTCATGGTTTTTTAAAAAAAAAATGCAAATGTGATCTTTTTTATTCATAAGTTAAATCACAACAAAATGGAACAAAGTTACCTGTTTTAAAGGTCTTTTGTCTATGTCAACTGCATGATACACTTTTCAAAACACAATCATTAACCAGCTCGATGAATTGCCGTGTCGCGGCAGACAGAGTAATATGGTTAACAATAGACCATTGTTTCGCTTCTTATCTTATGTATTTTGTCGCAGTATTGCACAAACTGAAAAGTTAGATCCCTAGATCCATGGAAATACTAGACTTAATGAATGATGTGTGCGACCTTAACCTTTCTCGGGGTAATCCTATCTTTCGATCACTACTACTATACAATATTGTTGTAATATTGTTATTCCGATTTCTTCTATATTCACAGAAGCATACACTTGACGTACACAATAAGCAGCATATTTATACCGTATATGGTGGAATAGTTTGATGGAGACAGCACAGAGGTACCGGGCTGACGTCATAACGGCCATCTTTACGGCCGTTGTAAATTAACTCCATCCAAAATGATCAGGACATGAACTACAACGAAATCGCCAGCGATTATTATTGGTCTCATCAGTATACTGCTGACATATAGCTTGACGATGAATGCGGATTATTACGGTTCAGACATGATGCGAACAATTTTCCGTAGCATTAGAAAGCCCGACCTCTATTTGGAGATCTGGAATCCAATATAACCAATCATGCTGACTAACAGACGTTCTGCATCGTCATCTTTATATGAAATCATAAAATGCCACGTACGATAAACCATTAGCGAAATAGACAGATCATTAGCAGATTAGTAGCCAGATGCCTCCAAAATATTGAAGGCAATCACGAAGGTCAAATCTGGAGGCAAGACAATATAGATAATCTCTTTGCGGAAAACGTACCCTGCGTGCACGAACGCATTATCACCAAGTAAACATTCCAATATCTCCGTTACTTCCCCGGCGTCTAGGTTATCCTCTAGTGGTTCGTCCATCAATCGTGTACTCACGAGACACCTTACAACTTCAACATGTTCAAGGCAACAGACGGCAATGAGTCGACACCATATCTTTCCATTTAACACAATTTAGCGCTTGATAGCTCTTGAACAAAAGGAAATGTTGTCTGCTGGTATCCAAACAACTGAAAAATCAGACAGACTTGCCAATAACCATTATGGATGACGTAACATTTCTTCGCGTATAGTTACGTATCTTTAACCATCAGCGCAACTAAATATATCAACCAAACGGTAATCAGGTTTCAGGAATCATGTTAAAGATTGGTGTAAAGCAGAAAAACCTGACACGTAACCCAAAGGAATCAAGTTTACACAAACAAGGAAATTATACCCGTGACGATGTATGTCAAGCAGATAAACTTGCCAGTGACCAAACCGAACTCAATTCACGGAAACAAGTCATGTATTCCGGTCAAGATGGGCGTCCCGGTACCAGAGTACCAACAATGCCACATATATCCAGATGTATCCAGATACCTGAGGGTAGTCTGGTTCCAGAGGAAACACCTGTGTGTCTTATGTTCCAGCAGACGGAAGGATCTGCAGCAAATGATGTTCCATCATGTAATTCTCAATTTACAGGTAGCTATGTTCCATCCTTCAATGTTTCGTCTGCAGTAAACCATGCTTCATCGTACAAGGTTCCATCTACAGCTTGCCATGATCCACCATACTCTGTTCCCTCGACACTAAACCATGTTCCACCCTATGTGACATCTACAGCAAACGAAGTTCCATCATGCAATGCTCAATTTACCGCTAGCACCGTTCCATCCTGTAATGTTGTATCATCAGCCAACTATGTTCCGTCGTTCTATGTTTCACCTACTACAGTAAACCATATTCCTTCCCACAATGTTTCATCTGTAATCAACCACAATCCATCGACAGCAAACCATGCTCCATCGTACAGTGTTCCACTTACGACGGAAAACCGCGCTCAACCGTGCAATAGTGATCTATATACAGCAAACTATGTGCCATCTTCATCTATCCATGTCCCATCATCAGGCAATTTTCCATCGTCAAGAAACCATGTTCCATCCTGCAATGTTCCATCGTCTACAAACTATGATCCCCCATCCTACAATGTCCCAAGACCTATTATAGCTGGTTGCGTTCTATGCAACAAGTATTTTAAAGACATGAATGAATATGTGAAGCACATGGAAAGTCGTACCCATCTGCAAATGATGCCAGGATATTCAGCCAGATCTCACGTGTTACCTTCATTGAGCCAAGATGTCAGACCCGATGTGATGTGTGACGAGGACCGAAAACATTATTCCAAGCAGTCAGATGCTGTCCGAGATACAATGCCAGTAAATTGCTTAAGAATTGGCAATGTTGCAAACAAGAGATGTCTTGAGACCGTAGATTTGTCTAAGTATGAGATATGTGACAGGCCTCCAAAATTACGTATAGTAACAGATCCATCATCAACAGATGATCATAACAATGCTTATTTTCTCGGCTGTTCACAGTGTAATATCGTATTTAGCAGTAAGCAAATGTATTGTAATCATATAGAGCGATCTCACAGACGTCCTTCTATAAGAAGGGACACTGTAACAGAAGTTATGGATACCCACAAAGATGGCGCCGATGATCGGAGGCTTGCCTGTCATTCTTGTCAGATTATTTTTATATATGAGGACTCCTATGAAGATCACATGGAGATGCACCGGGCATCTATGTCCTATAGAACGACCATAGATAAGATCCCAGCATTGGACAACACTTATTATGACAAACAGAGTAAAAGCCATAATGTAGAGATTGAAAATCACGCGACATTACAGGAAGTAGACGAAAAGACAATGATTCCCGATATTGTTAGTGGTTCTCTACTAGCTTGTACAGAATGTAATATTGTCTTCCCCGATGTGTCATCGTACACATACCACATGCAGTCTCATAATCGGCCACAGGTGGCTGTTAATCCTACTATCGCGACCCAGGTTAAAAGTGAACAAAGCAACATCGGATACGCAGTGCATGGACAAAGTATGTCGAGCAGTGAAAGGAGGATTCCGACATGTATTCCTGAAAGAAGAGAGTTTGGAAGATGCTACATGTGTAGCAAACCATTTGAGGATTATACATCCTTTATGGTACATATAGCGTCTCATAACTCACACGGTCATATTGCTACAGGTGAAGACACACAGAGTTATCGAAGATATGTCAAAGGTCACTATGCAATACGTGCAGACGGCGATGCATCAAATACGTCTCATATCAATTCTAATAATTCATCTTATACCGCCCAGACTGATTATAGGCTGATCGCTAACTATAAACACACAATGGATTCAGACAACGCACGACTGGAGAGCTTAACAATGATCGACAATCCTGAAAACAGTGAAGTTCTGGGATATTCTAATTTCAAAACATCTGGGACCGGTTTGTCACATGAAGATTATTACCATTCGCCTGCAGCAACAAGAATCGGTAGGACTGAACTGACAGATCGAGTTGCAATTATGACGGAGACGCAATACGAAGAAATAGAACCGTTAGTATTGAGAAACACAGAGGACAAAGACGTGCTTTGCTGCGCCGGATGTAATATGGCATTTCCAGATGATACTTCATATGCAGACCATATAGCATGGCACAATTCTGTGTGTGTTTCACAACTTTCAAATATCCAGACGGATCACAATCATGCACTAAAGACAGAAGATATTTCGACGAAAGATCTTTCAACAATTAAAGATATATCACGTGTAAGACCAGACGAAGCATCATGTAGTGCTATTCGATGTCCCGAGTGTAAGCTATCATTCACAGAAAGAGCATCCTACGGAGCTCATCTTGAATTAGCTCATAAGACATTGCTGTCAAATGTATTTAACCATGTTAAACTCGGTAGATACTTTTCGAAGCCACGTGCTGGAAAGACTGATTCTCCCAGTTTGGCTACTTACACACGTTCCACTAAGACGGCGTCAGAGGAAGAAAGTGACATTGAAGAAATTGAACAAGTTCCGACTACCGGTTTGGACGCAATACATCATTTTGACATCAAAGATTCGACCCCACTTCAATCCGATGGTGACGAGCGGACATTATCTGAAGACGGAGATAGGTTTTATGGACCTATGAGAGAAACGTTTGATACCATGGCTGTCGAAGAGGGTGAAAATAATTCGGGCAGTTGTTGGCAAAGAAACTGCGTTGTCGTGAGGGACTTATCAACGAAAAACGATGGGCTTAGTGGACCCAATGTAGGAAATAATGCTTTAATTTTAGACGAGTGTGGTCAGAAACAAGGCAATCGTTGCAGAAAAATTGGTAACGTTGGAAGTAATGTATCAGCAGAAGATGATACTGTTGATAGGTTTGGTGGACGCAAAGAAAACATCGGTGTATGGGATTTAGATCATAGAAGTCGTCGGGGAAGAAACTCTGTTGATGATAGGGAATTATCTAAAGAAGATGATGGGTTAGGTGAACGCAGGGAAACCATCGGTGCATCAGATTTAGATCATGGCAGTCGTTGGAATATTAATTCTGCTGATGTAAGAGTATTACCAGCAGATGATTTGCACAGACGCAGGGAAGTCGTTGAAATATTGGATGAAGATAACGCGCGTGGGCAAAATCACGACAGTCGTTGCAGTATGAAGGCTGTTGATATAAGGAGATTATCAGCAGATAATGAGCTCAGTGGACGAAGTGAAGTAATTGATACATTGGTTGACGACGAGCATGTACCAGATCATGGCAGTCATAGAGGTTCTATTGACTCAAGGGAATCATCAGAAGATGATGACAGGGCTGCTGCTGGTGATGAAGCAGCCCTCAACGGACCTGATGTGGATGAGTGCCAACCAGAAGTCAGAACACATACCAATGGAGATGATACTCTAGGATGCAATAATGTCTACCTGAATAGAACACGGTACACTAAGAAAAGGAAGCCTCGGCAGTCATCGACAATATGGAACACTCGAAAATGTCGAATCAATTGTGATGTTACAAACGACATACGTGGTGATGACTTTGCTCGTATGAATCCTGGTAACAAGGATACTACATCGTATGATCAAAATCTGAATCCTTCTAAGCACACTGATGATGAGGATCGTGAATTCCACCTGTATCGGGAAGATCGTGATGAAAAAGAGATTGATAAAGAAGATCAGAATAGCTGTTTGACAGGTTTAAAAAACAATGGGTCGTTAACGAAAAGTTCCCTCCGTTCATCTCTTAACTTACGCGTGATCGACAAAGAGTGTCAACCAGATGCATCGACTTCCCATAGATCTTCGAATATTTCATCAACAGAAGATCGATATAGATACCCTTTTAGAAGAGATTTGAAACAACAAACACCATCTGTCATAGACGGAATGACCGTCTTAAATGAATGTGCCGAATCTTCGAAACGATATCTATTTACCTGCGTTCATTGTAACAGCGGGTTTCCAAAGTTCACATTGTATTGTGACCATGTGAGAACACACCAGTTTGTTAGTGATGATGTAACCAGCGCTGAATATAGTCCTGATACAGCTGTTGTGGACCCGACTTCCGATGCAGGACAGTTAACAGATTACGTTCGGCACGATCAGCAACAAAAGAAGGAGACAATGAGTGAGGGTGTAACAAGTACTGAGAAAATTCCTACGACAGCAGATAAAAAACAGGATCATGTTGTTGAGCTGAGAAATGGTTTCTGTAGGCAACATGAGATAGACACAAAAAGTGACCAGGCAGCAGTAATACACCAGTCTTCTGATCTGATCCCTGATTACTCTCGCCATTTATATCAAGAAACAAGGGCACCTTCAAAAGAGGTAAGCTGTTGTCAAACGCAGACACATAATGAAATTGTAAGATCGACAGGTTTTGGATGTCTCGAGCAGCGGCAGACATTTCCAGAGGTTAAAGGAAAAGGCGTTAAGAGACATCACGATAATTCAATGTCTTCGAGGCAAAACAACATACGTTATGATAGATTACAGTTAATCTATGACAATGATAGCAGGATTGGTAACGTAGATTCAAAGGCGGATCAGAATGAATCACAGTTATTGAGTATAATAATAAAGAAGGATAGACTACAGGACCATGAAGAAGGCATTAGAAAATGTAGAGTCAAATCACAACATCTCGATGATTCACCTAAATCACAAGAGACTACCATAAGTGACCACACGTTGCAACTCAAGCACCATAAAGACAATGCGGGAGAGAAGTATGGTCCAAAATTGGTATTGTATCAGGAGCACTGTGCTGCAAGGCAAAACACTAAAGAACGGTTTGGAAAGAATCGTACAATTTCTGAACCAAAAATCGGCGAGACATTCGCAAGAATAGATCCTCATAATGAACATAACAAAGGTAGCTGTTCATCACAACCTCGTCAGCAGAGCACATGCACTAAAGTGAGCGACTTCAGATGTAGCAATTGTCTTCAAGAATTTACATCGAAGAAGAAGTACAGGCGTCACAGATACATTCATTCATTGCACATGAAATGTTGCTACTGCAAGGTGGTTTTCAAATCGATGCGATTGTACAAGAAGCACGTGTGTTCTAAACAAGGAGGGAGACTTGTAAACAGACATACTAATGATGTGGCGGAATTGAGGTTCACGAATAAAGGGCATACTCAGACTATGACACGTTCAAATGCTAAGCAGCGCCGTGGTCTGAAGAATGATGAATGTCCCGGTAACATAAAGCGGAGGTTGAAGCGTCGAACGAAGAACATTTGGTGTAGGTTTTGTAATCCTGCCAAGAAAAAACTGGAAAAGCTCAAAGAATGCTACGATGGAAGAGAGTGCACGGATAAACATCCGAGACGGTATCAGTGTTCTGTGTGTATGAAGGTCTTTGAGACGGAGTCATCACTTAGAAAACATCAGATCGTGCGACGTCATCGGATACTTGTAAAGATTAGTCGTGCAAAATGCCAACTAAAGGTGGCTGACTCTACCACTAATGGTCTCAATTCCAAGGTTTTGACAGATGAACATATTACATCACCTGAACCATCGCGTGATAAAGAAGAGCAAACTATTGCAGGAGAGTCTTGCGCTGATACAATAAGCGGAAACAAGAGCAAACTCCATAAAGCTTGCTACGATGTGTCATCTGGCTTTAGAAGAAGGACCTCTGAGCATAAGAATCCGCATAATATTTGTACCCATACCAAACACAACGACATGTGTACAAGCAATAGAGACCTAGGAGTTACTCAAAATCCAATCAACCGTAGAGAAACAACACCAGATATGCAGTTTGTTAGCAAGAGAGGATCTACTGATGTAGATTGCGGACGCGAATACTCCAACACTATCCGCAATCAAGATGTGGATGAGCATGATGATCTTACTGACGATGATAGCAGTTCCATTAGTGGTAAAAGTAAAATAGATCAAAGTGAAGCGTCTACTGACGAGAGTGCTGCAGACCCTATCGAACCGATTCGAAGCGCTGGTTGCTCCATCAAACCAATTGTAAGTGTTGCTGACTCATCAACTGAACCGGATCAAAAACTTACCAACTCCAACAAAGAGTTAAGGACCACCGATCTCACTAAAACGGTTCAAATTAAGCGCGAGGTTTGCAATGATACATTCGATAACAGTTGTAAATATGACGTCCGAATTGGATCTCCGAAGGATTTTTATATAAAGAAGGAATGGGAACAACCTATTGGCAATCATACATGTTTATTATGGAACCATTGCAATCAAGATGTTGATAGTGCTAACCATTCGAGTACTACTATATTAAAATGTGTGTACTGCAAAGCGGAGTTTACCAATAGAGATCTGTATATCAGCCATTTTCAAACACATATGAAATCAGATGAAGAAATGGAATGCCCTATAATCAAAAAGGATCCGGAATATGTAGCGGTTAATCACCAATTTAACTCTCACCCTATAGAAAATGATCAGCACGTCGACAAAAGCAACAAAGACAAAGATCTTTCCATGGATTTGGAAGACTTCACTACCCACCAAAAGATCGTGCCGAAAGTATATCTTGACAACGGACAAAGGTCATCATTAATTGGCGTCAAAAACATTGTCAAAGAAAAAGTTTCCGGCCTACTACATACTAACGTTGTCAGTAGAAATATGACCAATAATGTTGATGAAAGCTCTGCTAATACATTACAAGAAGGACAAAGGTCACCAGCAAAGGTTGCAAAATATACTACTACCACAAAAAACAGCAGTGTGTACAGTGGACAATTAATTGATTCCAAGATTCATTGCTCTCATACAAATGGAGAATATTCAACGTCCACAACATCGTCATCATCATCAGCATCATCAGAATCCTCACCATCAAAGGTCAGAGATTACTGTGAATTTACGGATAAAGATCTTCCGGTCATTGATCTCAGTGATAAGAAGATGCCGTTATCAAAGTATATGAAAATTGAACATCTTAATCCTAGGAGAAATTCGACCAAACGAAAGTTTAGTTTGAATAGTAAAATGCGAGAGTATGGATTGCACATTGAGGAAGAAGATGAAATTCAATTTGTACAACCTGAATCTCAAATCTATGAGGATAATAATCAGAAACCATGGACATCCGAAAAATCTGTGTATCAGATTGCTGAAGAAGAAAAGGAACCTTTAACATCGGTACAATCGGCGTCTCGGATTGCTAAAGAAGATCATAGACGCTTAAACAAATCTGTACACGCCGCACTGTACCAGATTGTTGACGAAAACCAGAACGTTTTATCGTCTATGAAATCGGCGCTGTCACAGATTGCCGGATACGATCAGAAACCTTTATCATTTCTACAGCCGGTATCTCGGATCGCTGAAGAAAAATATCACAAGCATTCACTGTATGCGCAGCCACTGTCTCACATTGCTGAAGATCAAAGACCATCAACATCTGAGCAACCTGTGTATTATAATCCGAATGTTAATCCTAAAGATGCTACAAATGACAGACCGAATGAAGCCACTGATAACTGTAATCTTAAAGAAAACGCCACGGGTGCTCAGTTCGATTTGGATGGTCATACCAAGGAGGATGCATCTGATAGTGGAAAAGAGGGTGATACGATACCTGCAACAGCAGCCACAGCAGCATCATCTAAAGAATTAGTGTCTCAAACTTCGGAAGACGATGAAGATAAACCTAATGATAAGACATCCGACTATTGCAGTATTAACGATAATCCTCAAGGTAACGATAATGCTCAAGGTCTTCAGATAGGTCTGGAGATGCAATCGCATAAGAAGTTTGGATCTCATAATGAAGACGAAGAGAAGACCCTTAAGATGTCTCGAACTCCATACATTTCTGTTAGGCAAACTTTACATAAAGTTATTGATAAAGCGTATGGAATTATCACAGACACCAGATTTAACTACGACGCCTCTAGTGAGAAATGTGGAAATTCCCATTGCACTGGAAAGACGAATGAGAAGCCAGCTACCATGGCTACAGCTGAAGAACTGATGTCTGAAAATCCACGCACATTCCGTATTAAAGACACTATCAATAAGACGACTGATAGGACGTATGAAGCAACTGACGATTGGAATAGTAGTAGCAAGAAACATATGGATGTAAAGCTGGATATGCGGAGCAAATTATTAAATAAGGATGGGTATTGTTATAAAGAACAAGATGAGACACCGGAAGAAACAAAGATTCAAACGTTGCATCTCAATCTCAAAGACGTTATTCTAGATATAATGCTTGGTAAGACACCTGAAGCAATTGACAATTGTAATATTATCGAAAACGTCACCAATGCTAATGATAAAGCGTATGAGCTTCACCATGGAGAAGAATGTGAGAGTCCTGCCACATCGACGGAATTAGAGTCCCGATCTTTAGGTATCTGTCTTGAAGATGCTGTGGACACAATGGTAGATAAAATGATTGAAAAGACATGTGAATCAAATGATGATGATAAAGCGTATGAGCTTTACCACGGAGGAGAATGTGAGAGTCCTGCCACATCGACGGAATTTGAGTCCAAGTCTTTAGGTATCTGTCTTGAAGATGCTGTGGACATAACGGTAGATAAATCGATCGAAAAGACATGTGAATCAAATGATGATGATAAAGCGTATGAGCTTTACCACGGAGGAGAATGTGAGAGTCCTGCCACATCGACGGAATTTGAGTCCCAGTCTTTAGGTATCTGTCTTGAAGATGCTGTGGACATAACGGTAGATAAATCGACCGAAAAGACATGTGAATCAACTGATGATGATAAAACGTATGAGCTTTACCATGGAGAAGAATGTGAGAGTCCTGCCACATCGACGGAATTTGAGTCCCAGTCTTTAGGTATCTGTCTTGAAGATGCTGTGGACATAACGGTAGATAAATCGATTGAAAAGACATGTGAATCAACTGATGATGATAAAGTGTATAAGTTTTACCATGGAGAAGAATGTGAGAGTCCTGCCACATCGACAGAATTTGAGTTCCAGTCTTTAGGTATCTGTCTTGAAGATGCTGTGGACATAACGGTAGATAAATCGATTGAAAAGACATGTGAATCAACTGATGATGATAAAGTGTATAAGTTTTACCATGGAGAAGAATGTGAGAGTCCTGCCACATCGACGGAATTTGAATCCCAGTCTTTAGGTATCTGTCTTGAAGATACTGTGGACATAACGGTAGATAAATCGATTGAAAAGACATGTGAATCAACTGATGATGATAAAGCGTATACGCTTTACCATGGAGAAGAATGTGAGAGTCCTGCCACATCGACGGAATTTGAGTCCCAGTCTTTAGGTATCTGTCTTGAAGATACTGTGGACATAACGGTAGATAAATCGATTGAAAAGACATGTGAATCAACTGATGATTGCCAAATCATCGAATATAATGGGTCTGATAATAGTGCGCAAGTAGATGCTACTCTGAAACAACTGGAGAATCAGACACCAAATCTCAGTGGTAAAGAGGCTAACTATCAAATGATTGACGATAGAGCATTGGCACCTGAATTAACACGTAGCGCAATAAAACCTGTAATTGCCAATCGCGCCGTGACTGAGAATGATAATGATGATGATGTTTATAAAATTGAAAGTGAAAGGTCTTGGTTGCCAGAGGTTATGGTGGATGCACCCGTTACTGCCGGTGCCAAGGCTAACACCTATGACAATTCAGCGGATGAGATTGACTGCATGTACTGCTGGAAGATCCTCCCTGATTTAGACAGGTACCTGCAGCATATTGATTTACATATTTCGGGGTTGAACACCGACGATGATGGCGGCAGTCAGCAGGCTTCAAGTACTGAGAGAGAAACTGTACATATTTGTTCGGTGTGTGGCATGATGTTCCTGTCGGAGAGAAGATTTCAGTCACATTGTCGAACGCATAACGATTCGCAAAGGTGATGATAGCTATGGTGCTGAGGTGTTTTTTAAAGATATGTGCATGTTACCGTGGTGACGAATGTGAGAGCCCGGCATAAAGTGTAGCGCCATGACTGAGAATGATAATGATGATGTCTAAAAGAAATTGAAAGTGATAGGTCTTGAGGTGCCAGAGAGTATGGCGGATGCACCCAATACAGCCGGAACAGCCTAACACATGACAATTCGGCGAGTGAGACTCACTGCATGCATGATACTGCTGGAAAAACTTACCTAATACATATAATATATCTGCAGCACATATATTTACATATTTCAGGATGTTCACCGACGAAAAAGACGCGACCCAGACTTCGCCATTGAATATGTCCAAGACTTGTAAGTCCAGAGAGAGAGAGAGAGAGAGAGAGAAGCTATAGCTGTACATCTATATATGTTCAGTGTGTGTGGTATGATGTTCCTATCGGCAATTCAGTCACATGTCCTAACGCATAACGATCCGCAAAAGAGATGATGACTTTGAGGCTAAGATATTCTTTCTTCGATGCATTGATGTAACCGTGGCGAATGTGACACCCAGTCACATCGAAATAAATGATATCCCATCAGACTCCACATATCGTGGACACAATGGTAGATAACATATTGATTGAAAAGTTATGCCAACATGCATGGCAAATCAACACATAAAATGCAATTAGCGAATGTGGATTTGACAAGATGTTATATCTACTGGCTTCTCATCAGGAACTGTCTCAGCGATAAATAGGCTATCTTGAAGAGTAATTTAAACAGATTGGTGTTAAATGTTATTGGCATCTGACATGACAAGTTGTGTAAAGCCTGTAATAGTCAAACGCACCGTATTAAGAATGATGATGATGTCTAATTTGAAAGTGATAGGTCTTGGTTGCCAGAGATTATGGAGGAAGTACCCATCAGTACAGTACCAAGGCTAATACCAATAACAATTCGGTAGATGAAATTTACTGTTACTATTGCTGGAAAATCTTCCCTGATTTAGACAGGTATCTGCCGCATATTGATTTACATATTTCGGGGTTGTACATCGAAGAAGAAACAGATGACAACCAGAATTCATCATGTAAAATGACCATGTCTTCAAGTACTAAGATAGAAACTGCACCTTGTTTCCGTGTGTTTTATGATGTGCATATTGGATGAGATGCAGAATGACCAAGTGTTCAAGTACTATATAGAAACTGCACCTTTGTTCGCTACTGTGTTTTATGATGTGTCTATCGGATGAGAGACGATTTCAGGCCCACGAGTGCACGCATAACGATTTACAAAAGATATATGATGATGTTGGTTCGGAGTTTACGATTGTGTTGTGTAAAAGTGAATTGAACTTCTGATACTTTTGTAATTTCCGTCGCATCAAATCTGTATTGGGATATATTAAAACCTCACATACACAATAAGTAAACGCGTTGTTGAAAATGAACATTCTGTATCTTGTATGGGATGTCCAGGGATATACAGGCTGTCCCAAAATGATTAGTTCCCATCGATGTTCTAAGTTCATTAAATTGTTTCATCATCAAAATCAATGAGATTCAGGTCCGTTGTTTTTTCATCATCTTTGACATACTGTACCCTTTCATTAACATTTTAGAATATGCATATCGGACTTATTTAACTGAGGTTACACTCGATTGAGTAAGACAAGGTGATTTCACCTTTTTGGCAAAGTGCAAAGAAATGTGTGTGTGTTAAACATTTTTAAAGAAACACAAATCTCTCAATCTATTGTCTGTTATTATAAACTGCAACTGCTAATATTAAACTGTTGTTTGTTATGGTTGTTCAAATCATTAATATTCTTCACTTTGATTTTCCCTTTGATTCAATTTGAGTAAAAACGGATCGTCACACATGAGTGATCACAAGATTGTTTCTAAATGGGCTAAACTTGAGGCTAAACTTGAGGGACATTTTACAAGGAAGAGATTAGCAGTGGCTTACACTTCTTTTTCATATTGGGTGGAGTTCCTTACAGAATGGGTAAAAATGAAATAGTCTCTTACTTTTTAACCTGACCAAATTCATTCTACAATGTGAATATTAAATCTATAGTAGAGTCATTTTCTTGGGTTACGTGACCAATTTCTTGATACCAAAGTTTCTTAGTGAATTTGTCAACTAGACCCATTTTAAGAGAAAATGAGCTCCCTTGCACCTCTCAAAAGTGACGGGAAAGTTCTTTTATAGCGCAAATTCCAAAATGGCCGCCATACAGGGGCCCAAAAACTCAAATGACTTTAATTAAGCTGAAAAGCACACCAAATTGTTCGGCTGATCACAAGGATTCCGAAAAAGTATAGTTTGCCCTACTTCCGATGTTTGGTTAACGAGTTATCGGGTAAAACGTAAAAAGGTCGTTGACCTTTGCATATGGGGTCAAAATTTAAACTTGCTCCGATTTTGAAAAACAGTATCTCATATTGTTCGTATGATCACAAGGATTCCAGAAATAGGTTTTTTTTTTACCACCGGGAATATTTTGTGTAGGTCAAAAGGTCAAGGTACATTGCCCTATATAGAATCTGACCTGTTGACCCCTTTATAAGGTACAACAGACACTCTAGATGGTAAAAGCTATCATTTCTGGAATCCTTGCAATCAGACGAACAATTTGAGATATTGTTTTTCAAAATTGGAGCAAGTTTAAATTTTGACCCCATATGCAAAGGTCAACGACCTTTTTACGTTTTACCCGATAACTCGTTAACCAAACATCGGAAGTAGGGCAAACTATACTTTTTCGGAATCCTTGTGCTCAGCCGAACAATTTGGTGTGCTTTTCAGCTTAATTAAAGTCATTTGAATTTTTGGGCCCCTGTATGGCGGCCATTTTGGAATTTGCGCTATAAAAGAACTTTCCCGTCACTTTTGAGAGGTGCATGGGAGCTCATTTTCTCTTAAAATGGTTCTAGTTGACAAATTCACTAAGAAACTTTGGTATCAAGAAATTGGTCACGAAACCCAAGACAATGACTCTACTACTAAGCCACATATACCACTTCAGCTAGTCCCTGTCAAATAACACAATGCATGGGGTCACTCAAATGTGACGAACTTTTTGTGCACTTCAAGTTAAATTAAAATGAAGAATTATTAATGATTTGAACAACCATAACCAATAACGGTTCAAATAGAAAGAAGCAAAAAGATAATATTAGACAAGAGATTAAGAGAATATTATTTGTTTCTTTCAAACAAGCTGTTTAACACACTTTTTTTGCACTTTGTCGAAAAGGTGAAATCACCATACACCTATAATCCAAATGTTGCTCATCAAAACAGTTTCTGAGGAGAAGCACTGAATTGGGCTATTCCAGTTGAAATCCATACACCCCATATATTGAAGACATGATCTATATATATGGAAGACCTAGTAATCTCCCACAGTGTAGATTTGAAATGGGAGACACCCATGCTCTGGTCAACATTTGAAATTCACACTCCCTGTAGGAAGATTAAGCTTGCATCATGTTCCATAGTGGTATAATGGATTTCCAATGAAATAGTCCACGTAACATACATGTTATATAATGCATTTTGGTCATGTTATATTGCACATTCTTAAACAGCTAAGACAGTTTAAGCAATCTCATTGGTTCTCAGAGAAATCGGCGACATCTAGATGAGACAACTTAACACGGGGAGGTGGGGCTTACGTTTTAACAGTGCGTCCGACCTTCACAATGCGTGGTTTGCTCCATAACGCGCACTTCTGCAGTGCGTCTTTAGCGCTTTTTCTGCGTTTATGCCGGCGCCGCGACGCTTACGCATGGTTTACTCATCGCATGTGATTGGATGGAATGTTTGTGGGTTATTCGATCCTAGCAGGGGTAAAAGTTGTCAAATGTGGGCAATAAAATGTACTTATTTCTTTGATAAATGTCTAAAGTATGATTGTTTAAGAATGAGAATAAAGGTATTGTTTTTAGACCGTATACCCGTGTTATATTGTCTGACATAAATGCGTTCGATAGTATTATTTTTTGCGTAGAACAACGACGCCGCATCGTCCGCATTTATGTCAGACAATATATAACACGGGTACGGTCTAAAAACAATACCTTTATTCTCTAAATATAAAACCGACGAAAATATGAACTAAACTGACGTGGAAGTTCATTGCTAAACCCTGTCATACCTATAATTGTAGGTCAACCACATTTTGTTCGATCCTGTATTTCTTGAAATGGGATGGGTCAGGAATTAGGTTTTCACTAATTTTATATTTTGATTATTCCGGGTATACGGTATGTGTTCAATTCTTCTCTTTGCCTCCTGTCGTTGTACTGTTTTACAATGGTTTGTTCTTCAATTAAAAAAAAGTGATTTAAAATAATTAAGATTTTCAAGCAAATTAACACATTTTGTGAAATAAGATAAAATGAGATAAAATAACAATTATATAATTATATACAGTTATATTATTTGTATTAAGCATTTTTATAAATCAAGTGTATTCATTTTCATTTCAATGATAACTACTATAGACATATTGCCAAATGGAGAGTCTTTTTTATTTGTTTACGAACCGTGATAAAACGTGCAAAATAACGTAATTATGTGTGCACAACTGAAGTCTGCGTTATTAAAATATTCACCATATTTATAATATCTACACAATATTACCGTAATATTGAGAGAAAAAATCCTTTGGTTCACGTCCCTGTCGTTACGGTAAGTATCTTTTTACAAGTTGTTATTTTTTAATTGGAATTCGTTTGATCAAAGACGGTCTTGGTTTGATTAACGAAATTATTCGAATCGGAATTATTCTATTTTCTGCATGGCGCGGCAGAGATGAATACTTATGATACCAACGGAATATTTGTTTATTATATGATACAAATCGTAGGGCTTCGACCAGGGCGAAACTCAATTCGACGCCGGTTGTTTTAATAATTTGCATACTGCAAAAACTAGGGTGTTACTTTAATTAATACCGATATGAAGTTATTAGTTATAGGTCCAATTCAAACACCGGTGTTAAGGTTCTTGGTGTTATTTCAACACCAGTTGTTGTTATTTTCAACACCAGTTGGTGTTATTTTCAACACTACTATTATTGTTTTAACACTGGTAGGTTTTGAAATATCACTGATCGGATTGGACCCGAATTAACTCCAAATGGTGTTATTTTTAAAACCTTTGTTTTAAGGTTACACTCTCAGAACAAAGGTTAACATCTTTAACCATGTTGGTTAACATTTTAACCAACGGGAGGTTACCAGGTGAACCACACAATTGGTTGGTTAAAACCGTAACCAACAGCTGTTGTATAACAATGTTTTATATCATATATATAATATAATATAAAGCAGTTTACCAACCCACGGTGTTTACAATAGACATATAACAACAAATAATAACAACCACCGGCGAATGTCCCAACGAAAAATAAGCAAGGACACTCACTCACCGACGGGGAATTGAACCCCGGTCTCCCGATCTCTAGACGGGCGCCTTAACCACTATAGGCCACCGATACTTGCCGATAACAGCTGTTGGTTAAACTTTAACCTGTGGTTGGTTACAATTTTTAATCATTTGTTGGTTAATATGTTTTAACAAACAGTGGTTGGTTAAACTTTAACCTGTGGTTGGTTACAATTTTTTTATCATTTGTTGGTTAACCCTTACGGCCCCACACCCCATGAAATCCCATTTCCCAGCCTGTCGGTTCCACCTGCCGCTGAGGTTTTTGGGTGAAATAATGGCCCCGGGCTACATAGCTGGGCGAATACACTCGCCCAGCATAGCTCCCCCCGTGGCTCACTTGGTAGAGCGTTGGACTTGTAACCGAGAGGTCGTGGGTTCAAACCCCGAGGCGTGGCACCTCTTGTTGTGTGTGGTTTTTTTGCTTGAAAAAAAATTCGTTGGAAAATCCACCGGGAGTGTTAGGGTTATTATGTTTTAACCAACAATAGTTGGTTAAAAAATGTTGGTTACACTTTTATTTATTTTTGTTAAACTTCAACCCAGACAACATCACTGTATTGATGTTTCATTGGCCCAATATTGGCTTTCAATATTGGCGCCAACCCGTGGCCAGGACCAACTTTGGCAAAGGGCAAGCCCAGGACAAGGCAAAAGACAAGGCACAAGATCCTAGCCAAGAGGCCGGGAAAAGATAACTTAAAATAGCGGCCGCAATTTTAGACCACGTCAGAATTTGTATATGAAATCAATCGTGTTATTTTCCGCCCCTGGTATATTGTGCCCATTATTGGACTAATATTGATTGCCAACATGATGCCAATTGAAGAGCGCCAATGTAAAACCAATATTGGTCCAATATTGGCACAATATACCAGGGGCGGAAAATAACACGATTGATTTCATATACAAATTCTGACGTGGTCTAAATAATATGCGCAAAATAAACTCTTTAACCAACGCACAATAAAAAGGTATTTTTTACCAACGCTTCATTTTAAACCAATGTAGTATACTTTTTAACCAACATTCTTTTAACCCATGGTTTTTTTAATACCTGTTCTGAGAGTGTAGCAAGTATCCATTCTTTTGTAACGGCGAAATTGTTTTTTGAAGCATTTTAATTAAAACAAATTGAGAAAATTTCATAATTAATTCATCGAAGAAAAACCGCAATCAAACATATTAATCAGGGATAGCACTGGATCAAAAATGTGAGAGGTCCCATGACATTTTTCAGGACCCGTAGGACTTCAATTTTTTTTTTTAAGGGGTCCCCCAAGAAATTGAGGGGTCCTGAAGTTTGGGTATTTAAATGTATTACTTTTTTACGGACGGTTTTAATGAATTTATATTGTGAGCAAAGGATGGATATGTAATTTACAGAATTTCTATAATAAGCAAGTTAGAACGTTGTAATTCTTCACACACACTTCTCTTACCTCCTCTTTATTTTTCATTTCCCATTATTTTCCCCTTCCCTCTTTCAGTTCCATTTCTCTCCTACCTCTCTAAGTAAATAGACCGATTGATTGATTAATTGTAACTATACCTCGATTTTTTGAAATTGTCAAATATTGTGATACTACCAACCAAATGTGATGCTCAATAATTCCAGTACACTGAGTTAGGCACTGTAAAAATCTGTATGAATGTCTATGATTTAAAAGGTTCCAGCATCGTCTGGCAGCATGTCGGTGTCACAATGTTAATAGCGCCCTCTATTTTATGAATCACATTGATTGTATACCCACTGATTGACATGTCATGATTGATTGACCCGACCGCAGTAGCGCAGCTGAACCAATCGACCCTACACACACAAACAACTGATTGAATGAATGAGCGGTGTATGAAAGAAAGTTGAGAAGCATCTGAAGAATGCGTGGAGTCTCCTGTATAATAATGAATTTAAAGTAAGCGTCGTTGTACCTTCTTTGTGACGGAAAGGATGCTGAGGGACATGAGGGAGCTGGACAATAGTTCACAGGAAACTAAGATGATCCGACCGGGACAGTGAAGATCGGGTGTTACATGTATGAGGTAAGCTTTACTTTTACCGTAACTTTTAGTTTTTTAGTATATTAATATTTAATAAGCAAGTTATAAAATCAGCCTTTTTATTATTAAAGGCATAAGTCCATGCTCTCGCTAGACAGACGGATGTATTGTATCAGCAGCCATAAGCACGTCCACTGCTAGCAGCTCGTTCACTGTAGCGTAGTGTTGGCGTTTCTCCCACTACTACTAGCGTGGAGAGTAGATCAGTGATCGGAACAAGTCTGAGCTCACTCGGACTAGTCCACTGCCTCTGTCAATCACCGATGAAGTGCTATTGTTTTGTCTGATGTAGGCCTACTTGTTTACATCTACATCTACATCAATACTCGGCAATACCTTGGGACAATGTGTGTACAGCCACAGACCGGGATGATCCCCTACTCTTTACGAAGGAATCTGTGACCTTTTAACGTGCTCGGATTTTGCTCTTCTGTTTACCGTGCATGATGAGTGCGTTTTCCATTTCATTAAGGTTTATCACGAATCGAAAAAATCAATTGATTATCCTTTTCTGTTGCATTGTGGGATCGCAAAAGGGCAAAATCTGCCCCGTTCTGGATCCCACAATGCATCAAAAAAGGATAATCAATGGATTTTCCCCGATAAACCAATTGAGACACAACACCACACAACCCTCGTTTAGTTGCTGAAAGGCGTTGACGAGCACCAGCATAGATGTAGAAGGCTTACCACTTGGTCGGTGTCAATTGTACATGAAAATGTAAACACGGGCCGCCGCCTCGATTGAGCCTCGAAGCCAATATGAGTTGAAAACCATGAAAGGTGACGTAATAATGAAGAATACAACAATTCTTTTTCACCAAGTTTTTTTCTTCCCAAAGGCTGTTTAAACATGAGACAACCGACCATGTACACAGAAATGCAACCCTAATTGATATAAACACCACCCCAAACTAAAACAAAGAAATAATAAACAAACCGACAAACGACATAGATTTATTAGAAAACACACATGTCAGAAAACTGAAATTAATTGCTTATTTTGTATTTATTATTTTCTTTTCCACTTCATCAAGTGGGTGCTCCTAACAAGAGGAATTTATCACCGTTTTTCTAATGAATTTTCCTATTCATCAGTTGGAATGGAAACACATGGGACATTTAAAACCATCATAATTTGTCAGCATTAGCTTTAAATATTTGTTTATTTAGTGGGTAAAGCCCATTGCAATTATACTACTGACAAGATAGCTGCTACTACTGAACACACCACCGGATGTTGTTCCCCAATCGACCAAGTTGTTAATAGACTACATGTAAATAGTAAAACTGTTATACTGTAGTCGATATTTGATTGAAAAAGCACTGATGCACGGTAAATAAGTTTGTATCGCCAGACAATAGAAAGAACTTGTGATTGACAGAGGCAGTGGACGTCCGTCCTTATGGCTGCATATAGCCGTCTGTCCTCGGTACAGATCTCGGTAGTTGCTCAAATGGATCAGAATCAGGATTGTACAACTGTACTGTAGCCAATACCAACAATCATAAAGGTTCACAAGCAATCTGATTTTCAACCTGTCAGTGTCATGATATAAATAATATTAATAATAGTTTTATAAAAAAATAGTACATTTTAACATTACATAGGCCAACATTTCTCATGGCTATTTTTTATCCTAGGCGAATCGCAACCCCCAGTGTATTTTAAGCACTATTTATTGGCATGCTGACTAAATTATTTTTTACTGTAAAAACATCGTCATGAAAAACAATATTTCAAGCGTAGAATGGACATAATTTCTTTATTATGATATTACACATTTTTTTATCAATTTGATTGACGAGTTGATGAAAACCCATATAGTAGTGCTGAAAATTATTATGGCATCAGATATCATGGGGTCATATGATTATCAGGCATCACCTGAAGGCGTCATCAAAAAGTTGGCAATGTCATGACTTGCCACCTGTAGAAGAAAATGATAGCCCTCTCATTTATCCATCCCATCACTGTCACCACTATTCAAGCCCTCTCATTTATTAATCCCACCACTGTCACCAATAATTCAAGCCCTCTCATTTATCAATCCCACAATTGACACCAATATTCAAGCCCTCTCATTTAGCCGTCCCATCACTGTCACCAATATTCAAGCCCTCTCATTTATCCATCCCATCACTGTCACCAATATTCAAGCCCTCACTTATTAATCCCACCACTGTCACCAATATTCAAGCCCTCTCATTTATCCATCCTATCACTGTCACCAATATTCAAGCCCACTCATTTATCCATCCTATCGTTGTCACCAATATTCATGCCCTCTCATTATTCCATTCCATCACTGTCATCAATACTCAAGCCCTCTCATTTATCCATCCTATCACTGATATTCAAGCCCTCTCATTTATCCATCCCACCACTGACACCAATTTCAAGCCCTCTCATTTATCCATCCCACCACTGACACCAATGTCAAGCCCTCTCATTTATCCATCCTACCACTGACACCAATAGTCAAAAGCTTTTTCAGGTATCCATCCCACAACTGACACCAATAGTCAAGCTTTCTAATTTATCCATACCATCACTGACACCAATAGTCATGTCAAGCCCTCTCATATCCATCCTACCACTGACACCATTAGTCAAAGCTTTTTCATGTATCCATCCCACAACTGACACCAATAGTCGAGCTTTCTAATTTATCCATACCATAACTGACACCAATAGTCATGTCAAGCCCTCTCATTTATCCATCCCACCAGTGTCACCAATAGTCAAGCCCTCTCATCACAGCTCCCCCCCCCCCCCCATACAGATCACTTCTTTGGCCTGTACCTGCACCAAGTCATTTGTTTTCCTATTCTGATTATAATAAAAAAGGTGTCAAAATGCTCAGGAGATTACCCTGCATCAATTTAAGGGCAGCCCTAAAGGAATTTGAAATACCATCCTCTTTAACCCCTGAAAAGCCTACCACTATTTTTAGAACATTTTAAATTTAATGCCACAATTTAAAAATTGCTGTCAAAGATCTGACCAACATGCTGCCCCTTTTAAGTTTTATGACTCATCTGATGCAAAATAATTGTTATTCCCCCATCCTCAACAGACATCTGATACTCTTAATTTTGTATCAATTATAGAGTTCAATACTGTTCATCTAGATTACACCATTTTGATTTATTAAAAAGACCCCAGCATTTAAACATAAAACCTTTTGATATGGGTATAATGCATTTTACGTTGGGCCAGCAGTGGCGTGGGTGAAAGGGGGTGACCCCCCCAATATTTGAGTCGTGTCGATCGCAATTGGTACTATCGGCTAATATTAGTACTGTCAGTTTTTGAAGGCTCTTATTTTCGTGCCGGTTTTGGGAACAATACATTACAACCCCTCAAATTTCTGACTCTGTCAATTCTGAAAAGTTGACTTCTGGTAAAGTATTTGTCGGTTCATTTTCATTCCCCCGCCCACCCCTAATTTGAAAAACCTAGCTACGCCACTGTTTGTCAGTATGGCGTTAACATGCTTTTTTAAAAGCACTTGTAAAATGCATGGAATTGTGGTTTACAGGTTGTTTCTTTGTAGAACTTAAAAACAATCCCCCATACATACATTTTCTGAAAGTGAATCTCTTAATACACTTGACCTTGAAAAAGCACAATCCCCATGGGACTTATGACCTTGAAACAATGCCTAATTTGAATAATGATAAACATGTTTACATGTTTATATTTATAATGCTCTACATAATAGCTTTCCATTGATAATATGTTGGAATTCATTTGATGGTAGAGTATCATTATGAGCAAGTCTTTTTTGAAGCTTATTTTACCATAGAAGTCAATAGGAAACCACCAACTAAGAATATGATCAGAAATACAAAATCATTGATAAAATAAACTATCTGGAGTTAGATTGTTGGGTGTTAATATATATGGTGCTCCAAGGTTATAGATTGTTGGGTGTTATATATGGTGCTCCAAGGTTATAAAAAGAATAGCACACACTATTATGAAATGGTGGCGGCGACTATTTGGAGGACGGGTACCGGCATCCTAAGATTTTCAAATCGAAGTTTGTGTGCGAAATATCTCGAAAAATACAGCTTGAATTAGTAAGATTTGTGGACACGATATTGGTACAGTATTTACCTCGGCTGAGTTCGAGTGACTGGTTATTTGGAGAATTATGAGGGATAATGTTCCCGCGATAGGGATATTTATTTTCTATTCCGACATCGTCACATCAAAGAAAATGGCGGCGATTCTAGTTATTGTACCCCCGTATATCACCATAATGTTTTATATACTCCATGCGCTCCGTCGCTGATCGCAAGCGTGGATCACCGTTTTTCCAATCAAGGGGCGTAATTTTGTTTTGTCGTGGTTTACTACTCATGTGTGTGGGCGGAAAGAGTTCAAGCGTAATAGAGCATGAAGCTAAAACTATATAAATCCCCCCATCCCAAACGCCACTACGCGCAATTGAGTTTGTTGAATTTTGTTCACCGCTAGGCTATGTACCACCCCTAGAGATTGCCTCAGAAAAAAATTGTGTTTGCGATTTCGTCTTTATTAATCCATCAATGGATTCCGGATTTTGTGAGCATGTACAAATCGCAAATAACTTGGACGAGTTCAAAGTTGGGGTTAATCTGCCTCATAGGAGTAAAACTATTTTTTTGCCTTGAGAAGCATATTTTTCTTAGTAAAATACAACGATGCATGCTCGGGGGTGGTACTCACGTATGTAAGGCATACGGGGAGGTGCCGCTCCAGTGGGTCGTTTTTCATGAGACATCCTTAGCCATGGGTAGGCTTTTCAACTGAAAAATCCTTAGACATGGGTCTATCCAAAATCACCCTTAGAAATGGGTAGGGGATTTGATTCTCCAGCGGCACACCCCCGACCAAACCAAATCTGAGTACCCCCCCCCCCCCTTTTTCCCGGGGATGTATGAGCGTTGCTATTTTTGTTTGATGTTTACATAACAAACAGAGTCCCCCGACTTGTCGCGGTTTTAGTTATACCATTGTAATACTTGCTACGTCGCCATACTTGATGTATGAGGGCGAATCTTTGCTGTATAGATAATCAATTGTTTGATGTTTACGTAACAATTGGATGCCTTTTTCACTGAATCACGCTGGGCCCATTACTCATTAGTACATGGAAAGAGCGTGGACATTTACATAATTATGTTATGTTTACATAACAAACAGAAAAAACTTGTCGCCGCGGTTTTAGTTATACCATTGTAATACATGCTAGTATTACACCATACGGTAATATTGAAGACTGGGGGATGTAATCTATTCAAAATCATTGCCAAAGTTGGCCACATCGTTAGTTCGTAAAGAACTATGGGCAAATCATGCACATTTTTAAACCATTTTAGGTAAAAAGCGGTTTACTTTCATGATTTTTAGTTGCTTGTGCGGGGTTATATAGACATCAGTGAATACATTCTAGCCACATCGTACTACATCGCTGTATTCATCTAGGTAAACATGGAGTTTTCTACATATTTTGGTCAACTAATTTTCAAAAAAATGTCGCCCTCTGAAGTCAATGATATGAACATCCCTAGCATTATAATAGGCTATACCTTTTAATTGAATATATTATCGACTCGCACGTAGAAATGATCGGTTCTTTAAAAATAAAAAAATAAATTATCCAAACATTAATGATATTTGCGTCCATTTTCCAAATTTTGACATTTGTCGGTCAGACTCAGGCCTACTTTTTTTAATTTTTTTAAATGCTCATGATTTCTATACGAAAGACATTTTTGTCATGAAATTGATTGCGGCTTGACTTTTTTTGTATCATCGATCTCATGTACCCCCAAAAAATGAATTATTTAACCAAATAATGGTATTTGGGCTATTTTTTCAAATGTTGATATTTGTCGGTCAAGCCGAGAATTTAAAAATAAATCGTTATGATTTCTATGCGAATGACTTTTTTTGTCGCCAAATTGATTGCGGCTTGACTTTTTTGCATCATCGATCTCATATGTACCAAAAAAATTGAATTATTTAACCAAATAATGGTATTTGGGCTAATTTTTTTTCAAATTTTGATATTTGTCGGTCAAGCCTAGAATTAAAAAAAAATTGTTATGATTTCTATGCGAATTACTTTTTTGTGGTCAAATTGATTGCGGCTTGACTTTTTTGCATCATCGATCTCATACGTAGCAAAAATAAAATTGAATTATTTAACCAAATAATGGTATTTGGGCTAATTTATCAAATGTTGATATTTGTCGGTCAAGCCTGGAATTTAAAAAAAAATTGTTATGATTTCTATGCGAACAACTTTTTGTTGGTGTCAAATTGATTGCTACTTGACTTTTTTGTATCATCGATCTCATACGTACCCAAACAAAATTGAATTATTTAACCAAATAATGGTATTTGGGCGAATTTTTCAAATTTTGATATTTGTCAGTCAAGCCTAGAATAAAAAAAAAAAAAAATTTCTATGCGAATGACTTTTTTTGTCGCCAAATTCATTGCGGCTTGACTTTTTTGCATCATCGATCTCATGCGTACCCCAAATAATTGAATTACTTTAATAACCAAATAATGGTATTTGGGCTAATTTTTCAAATTTTGATATTTGTCAGTCAAGCCTAGAATTTAAAAATAAATAAATTATGATTTCTATGTGAATGACTTTTTTGTCGCCAAATTGATTGCGGCTTGACTTTTGCATCATCGATCTCATACGTACCAAAAATAAAATTGAATTATTTAACCAAATAATGGTATTTGGTCTATTTTTTTCAAATTTTGATATTTGTCGGTCAAGCTTGGAATTTAAAAAAAATATTGTTATGATTTCTATGCGAACAACTTTTTTTGTCGTCAAATTGATTGCGACTTGACTTTTTTGTATCATCGATCTCATACGTACCCAAACAAAATTGAATTATTTAACCAAATAATGGTATTTGGGCTAATTTTTCAAATTTTGATATTTGTCAGTCAAGTCTAGAATTTAAAAAAAAAAATTCTATGCAAATTACTTTTATGTCGCCAAATTGATTGCGGCTTGAGTTTTTTGTATCATCGATCTCATATGTACCCACAAAAATTGAATTACTTAGCTAAATAATGGTATTTGGGCTAATTTGTCAAATTTTGATATTTGTCGGTCAAGCCTAGAATTTTAAAAAATTGTTATGATTTCTATGCAAACAACTTTTTGTGTGTGTCAAATTGATTGCGGCTTGACTTTTTTGCATCATCGATCTCATATGTACCAAAAATAAATTTGAATTATTTAACCAAATAATGGTATTTGGGCTAATTTGTCAAATTTTGATATTTGTCGGTCAAGCCTGGAATTTGAAGAAAAAAAATGTTATGATTTCTATGCGAACAACTTTTTTATCGTCAAATTGATTGCGACTTGACTTTTTTGTATCATCGATCTCATGCGTACCCCAAAAAATTGAATTACTCTAATAACCAAATAATGGTATTTGGGCTAATTTGTCAAATTTTGATATTTGTCAGTCAAGCCTAGAATTTAAAAAATAATAATTATGATTTCTATGCGAATGACTTTTTTGTCGCCAAATTGATTGCGGCTTGACTTTTTTGCATCATCGATCTCATACGTACCAAATATAAAATTGAATTATTTAACCAAATAATGGTATTTGGGCTAATTTTTCAAATTTTGATATTTGTCAGTCAAGTCTAGAATTTAAAAAATTCTATGCAAATTACTTTTATGTCGCCAAATTGATTGCGACTTGAGTTTTTTGTATCATCGATCTCGCTATTTTTTCAAATTTTGATATTTGTCGGTCAAGCTTGGAATTTACAAAAATATTGTTATGATTTCTATGCGAACAACTTTTTTTGTCATCAAATTTATTGCGACTTGACTTTTTTGTATCATCGATCTCATACGTACCCAAACAAAATTGAATTATTTAACCAAATAATGGTATTTGGGCTAATTTTTCAAATTTTGATATTTGTTGGTCAAGCCTAGAATTTGTTTTAAAAAATCGTTATGATTTCTATGCGAATGACTTTTTTGTCGCCAAATTGATTGCGGTTTGAGTTTTTTGTATCATCGATCTCATATGTACCCACAAAAATTGAATTAACTAAATAATGGTATTTGGGCTAATTTTTCAAATTTTGATATTTGTCGGTCAAGCCTAGAATTTAAAAAAAAAATGTTATGATTTATATGCGAATTACTTTTTTTGTGGTCAAATTGATTGCGGCTTGACTTTTTTGTATCATCAATCTCATACGTACCCCAAAAAATTGAATTACTTTAATATTAACCAAATAATGGTATTTGAGCTAATTTTTCAAATTTTGATATTTGTCAGTCAAGCCTAGAATTTAAAAAAAATAATTATGATTTCTATGCGAATGACTTTTTTTGTCGCCAAATTGATTGCGGCTTGACTTTTTTGCATCGTCGATCCCATACGTACCAAAAAAAAATTTGGAATTATTTAAACCAAATAATGGTATTTGGGCTAATTTTTCAAATTTTGATATTTGTCGGTCAAGCCTAGAATTTAAAAAAAATGTTATGATTTCTATGCGAACAACTTTTTTTGTCGTCAAATTGATTGCGACTTGACTTTTTTTGTATCATCGATCTCATACGTACCCAAACAAAATTGAATTATTTAACCAAATAATGGTATTTGGGCTCATTTTTCAAATTTTGATATTTGTCGGTCCAGTCTAGAATTAAAAAAAAAATTGTTATGATTTCTATGCAAATGACTTTTTTGTCGCCAAATTGATTGCCGCTTGAGTTTTTTGTATCATCGATCTCATATGTACCCACAAACATTGAATTACTTAACCAAATAATGGTATTTGGGCTAATTTTTCAAATTTTGATATTTGTCGGTCAAGCCTAGAATTAAAAAAAATGTTATGATTTCTATGCAAATGACTTTTTTGTCGTCAAATTGATTGCAGCTTGACTTTTTTGTAACATTGATCTCATACGTACCCAAACAAAATTGAATTATTTAACCAAATAAAGGTATTTGGGCTAATTTTTAAAATTTTGATATTTTAGAATTAAAAAAATTAAAAAAATTCTATGCGAATGACTTTTTTGTCGCCAAATTGATTGCGGCTTGACTTTTTTGTATCATGGATCTCATACGTATCCAAAAAAAAAAATAAATCATATAATGATATTTGGGTCCATTTTCCAAATTTCGGCATTTGGCGGTCAGGCAAATTAAAAAAAAATCCTTATGATTTCTATGCGAATATAATTGTTGTCAAATTGATCTCATAGGTAACTAAAAAGGTGATAAAACAACAAAAAGCAACTACTGCACTGGCATTTTTAACTGTAGTGTAAACTAAAGTGCAAGTGAATGGCAGTAACAAAACAAGTAAATAAAGATGAATGATCGAATCTTTGACAAAAATAATCACACTAGAGTTAAGATTACATTTTTAACTGTAGTGTAAACTAAAGTGCAAGTGAATGGCAGTAACAAAACAAGTAAATAAAGATGAATGATCGAATCTTTGACAAAAATAATCACACTAGAGTTAAGATTACATTATGTTAATATCCATGCTGATCAAATTACCGGCAAAATATCTGTTTTCAATCGACTACGAAAACTAATCTCAGTCATTCAATGCATCGCGAGACTGCCGAATTATACGTATTCGCTGTCAATTGAAAGCAAAACCCATTTTACCGCAAAGCTTTTAATTGCCTCTTTATGCAGTTTAAAGAAATTTTAAGCCAAGTTTTCAATTAGCGTTTGCCTGGACTGTCGGTATACAAAGACGAATTTCCAAATTATTAATTTTAATCGATCGCGGCTATTCCGTTCAAAAGCGCATGTGTGTATATTGCCTTGTTTACGATGTAAACAATAATATCATATGCCGCCGGGCGATCAGCTGATCGATGTTGAAAGAACACAATGCGCATGCTCTAATCAGTTTCGTTCATCTCTCGCCGGTGATGGCATAACGAATAAGATAGCCAAGTCGGCCCTCGTGATTGTGAGGATTGTTAGTTCAAAATGATGTTTTGGAATTCAATCAGGCAACTAAATTTGACTATCATGTCACACCTTGTGTACGCAACTTCGTGGATGGACCCATGTTCATCTTAATAAACTGTTTATGTAAAGATTATTACATTACTGTTTCTACTGCCTATTCTTCTTTGTATATTTTGCATTTTGTGTACAAGTGTGTTTAAATGTGCACTTCAATCAAACTTTCACCAGCCCCATTCCATATAAATGGAATTTGCATTTCAACTCTTGCTAATTAATAGACAAGCATGTCTATATAAATTACATGCTACAATCAGAGAGATGTTATATTACCTACACCTCCCTGCTACAATTGTATTGGTGACAAAACGTAATGATATACCACTAATGAGTACTGAATCTTGTCCCTGCGTAGAAAGGCAACATTTTCTTACCCGCATGGTCACCGCTAAGTCCTAGGTCCCCTTAGGGCGAAGGTTGCAACCGGAAAGTACATTAATCAAATCAAACTTTTTACCTTCACACCTAAATACAATCTCCAGGCCACATCAAACACCAACAGCAGCTCTGTCAGCAATTCATTCTTATGGTTGAATCAAATACAAAGCAAACCCTTTAGAACAAATAAACGGGTTTCAAATATTATCTCCCACACAATAAATCCAAACCACTTCATAATCATTTCATTTTCATACCATCACTCTCCGCCCGTCCTCCATGGTTCTGGTCAGATCCTAACATATCATGTTAAAACCAATACAATGTCAATAACTGCCCTATTGATAACCACTACATCTGACACTGCTAAACCCCATCAACCGCGAAACTCGAAAACCGCGAAACCCGAGAACCGCTCTAGTTTGAATATTGAGTTGGCCCAAAGTTTTGAGAGGTACGACCTGGCTCATTATTTCTTTAAAATGATCTGGCTAATTAAATCCACAAAGAAAAATAGTTCAAAGAAAATGGTCATGGATCCCTACATGTACATGTAGATATCTCTAAAAATAACATCTAAATGAAACCTCAGGTTTGAGTCAGTCTTTTTGGTTAGTGTTTTCCCCCTCAAAAATAATAAAAATCTGTAAATATTATGACATTTTTGGAAAACCAACAAAACCAACAACAAAATCACAAAATATTGAAACATAGGTCATGTGTAGTACATTAACAGTTTCCCCCAATTTGTATGTGTGCATATTTGTATGCATCCAAGAATGTATCACATAACAGTAGATTCTCTGCAAATAAAAGGATTTTTTGTATGAACAAGTCCTCTAGTAGACCATGGAATGTCTACTTGTGCCAGCATTTCAAAATTAATGTCTTTTATGTTAATTATGTGAATATTGATTAGCTGTCCACTTAAAATAATAATCTAAATCCTGCACTACAGGTGTTAGTAGCAACTCTTAGTGTTGCCATTTTTTTCCCTCCTGAAATTCTCTGGAGACAAACCATTTGGAATTAGGAATTAGGATAAACAAAAGTACAACCATGGTAGATGGCATGGCACTCAATTTCCCCTAGATACAATCTTAAAATTTCTTTTAGAACGATTTAAAACCAATACACGGAAGTAACATTTGCCATGGCAATATTTGGTGATAGAACAAGTGGAAATCTTACACTCATTTCACCCATGTTTAGCCAAATTGGGCTTGATAAATGCTGATCTAGCAACAGTTTGAAGGCCACACACTATTGCAGCTGTGGCATTGTGTGTGTGCATAACAAAAGGTTCCAAATCCTTGTGCTAATACAATGTGGTTTCTATTTCCTCTTAACTAGACCATGCATTTATTGGTAGTTATGTAATCACTTATTGACCCAATCAATGGTTCATGGTGATTATGTGATTATTCTAGAGGTATGGAGTAGAGTAAAAAAGAGTTGGGCACAGTGGAGTTCTGGCTTTAGGATGGAGTATACATTGAGTCAAGTGCTGGGGTGTGGGGTGTGTTTGGATTGGAAGTTCTTTTATTGTTTCTTGAAGCTGAACATACTAACCTTGGATTCTGCATCTGAGGGTCAATTTACAAGAGGGATTGTTTTGTTGTAAAACCCAATGTGTATTTTAACTCCAAACTGTATACTATGTGTGGTGGCATGGGAAAACCCTTCACATGATCATTTTCTAGCAACTTGGTTTTATTCTTTGGCAGAGAGCTTCATACTCTACTGAGTATAGGACTGTTTACATTTTTCAGATATTCCATCTAGAACTACAGTTATAAATAGTATTTTAAAGTCGGCAAGTTTAAACGCAACACACAAAATTGAAACTGACAATTCAAAGGTGGACACAAAATCTGTTAAATGCTCTAATAATAATAAAACTACATTGTTATATCACTCAGAATAAATAGCTTGTCATATGAAAAGGACTTTTGATATGAACATAGTTTTTTGCGATATTATTAACAATCATCGTAAGTTCTTCACTTTCAAAACCTTTATAATGCATTGTCGGAATTCACAAGTGGTTACCATGGTAACAATGTCATTTTACGTAAATAGCATTTTTCACATAAAATTTGATAAACAAGGTTCAGAAAAGTACTAAAATAAACTTCACATCTGGAATTTTGCATAAAAAGCTCCTGGAGACTAAAGTTCAAGGTATAATCTCTATCTTGGGACCAAAGTTGGAAAATTGACTTGGAACTCATTTGTTAGTAATATTTTGGTATGACCCAGATATCTCAATATTAACACTAGCGACTTCCGACGGGTTTTCCCATACCACCACACATATAAGCTTTCTATATGGAGGCTTTTGGGGCTATATACTTAGTATTCTTTAGTATGTATGCATTTTCCCAAACCTGCCGTATATGAGCAAGCTCTTGTTTATGTCTTTTATGTGTGCAATTTTATATGTAATTTTTGATATTGTGCAATTATGTGGTATGATAACTGAATAAAAATGAATACGTAGGCTTCATTTAATTGTTATCTGCTTTTGTCTACAATTCTCAATGTGAATCAAACAAAGGCCAGCTATCTATGATGTGCACTTTACAGTACTGGTGTCCAATTGATTACGATAGTAGATTCATAAACTTTGGCTGATGATTTATTGATTTGGACTTATTCCATATTTAACGTTGGAGAAACCACAATAGACCAATCACAATGATTTTAGATGCTATTGGTTTCGCTGCGATATAATTAACTTAGCATTGAAGTAACACTTTCCCAAATAGCATGCGTCCATGCATGAATTGCCCAAGCCCAAGCAAATAGCGTGCTATTCAAACGCGCCATCTTAACAATATTGATCATCATTTTTAATCCTTATACAGAGATGAGGATTAAATCATATGTGTATGATGTGTAAACATAAGAGGTGTATTTTTTTTTAAACGCGCCATCTTAACAAGTAACACATATTGATCATCATTTCTAATCCTTTTTGTATAGATATGGATGTAATCGAAATATGTAAAATTATGATGTTTCTACCTTGTGGAAACATAAGAGGTCAGTTTTTTCCTTCTTTAATATTGATCCTTGAAACACGAAATCGCACAATAGCGGGTAAACTTCTTCCTGCCATTCGAAAAAAAACCTGCAACCCCAAAAGAAACACCCCAGGGCAATGAATTATTGTACAAATTGTAATATAGAGCTTCACGCATGCCCTCATTATCAAATGTGCTTCTCTGTCACATTCTCCTAGCTAGGCTGATCAAGAGGGTGAAATTGCTAGCAAAAAAATCACAACAATTTCACACTTTAGATATTTTCTCACTCTTTAGATATTTTCTCACTCTTTAGATATTTTCTCACTCTTTGTATAAATGTATCTGTAGTCATATTTTCATATCACACATTTTCCTGCAAGAGGCTTCCTTAAGAGCTTTCATTTTTCCAGACCTCAAAATGAGAACAAAACTGGTGCAAATTGTAACTCGGTATGAAGTGTTTTAAAACTCCTCCATTTTGAAATCTCTATTGGTAATTTCTATTAAGTAGGAATTATAGGTGAAACCTGTTTTGTTAGTGCCTTTCAAAAACATGGCAAAGGCCAAACAACTAAAACGAAATAAACTCTTGAAATTATTGTATTGGCAGGCCTAACAATAGAGAGAATGTCAACTATTTTACAAAGTTTGGGAAAAACATGGTAAGGGTAATGGTCATGGCAGTACTACCTGATGGTGTATTTAACTCCAAGTATGCAAATGAGGATTAAGAAATGTATTCCATTGACCATCACTTATGTACATTGTTTACTAGGATTTGCATAATGAGTCACAGGGCTAGGGCAAAATGCTAGTCACAGTGATCAACAAACTGGACATAATACAAATTCCTAAACATGTTTTTTCTGTTGTGGCTTTTTTTAAATGTTTTAAAAAACATTACAAGATGGTTTAAAGGTTGTGGAAGATAGTGCTTAGGCTCCCATGTAACTGTAAAATGCAGAATTTCCTCTTTTATTTAGATAGAAGTTGATAAACTGATCAGTCCATACCATCGCACAGCGTAAAAAAACCATAATGGCAAGAAACAATTATGACATTGATGAGAACAAAAAATGATAGTACTTGGTAGTCCATCCACAATACTAGACAAGGAATTTATCCAATTCTCAAAGTTATTAGGAAAATATGTCTGTACTTAGACAGCGCTAATACACCTATCAGTTGTAAGACGCACTATACGACCCCGGGAATGGTGCGTCACTTTAACGAGGTGCATAAACTTCTCATGTACCATGACGCACCCTGTGTCAAGAAAGTGACGGACCTTTGTCATACAACATATGCACCTTCAGTCAATTTTGTGACGCACCATTGTTTATTCTGACGGACCATATGACGCACTAGTCCTTGCTACCAGAATCTATGATTTTGGTACTTACTCAAGGCATATTGTTGAAGGGAACCAATTCAATAACCTAACCATTTTCTTGACCAGACTTATTGCATAGTCTATACAGCAATTGAGTCCCTGGGGAGGTCAATAAACTTCTAGTTCTATTCATCCATTTATTAGGTTTATTGATTCTTTTGTCATGTTTGTCCTATGCTGGGCATGCATGGATTAACATAGGCCTAATCCCTACTTATCTTTTCTGGCATTTCTGGAGCAATCAATAACTTGTATTCATAAACATCAAATGCCTTCAAGATGAGATGGATGCTGATTATGCAATCTGCCACAGATTAGGTTTTTACAAGCATGGAGTTATTTTATAGACTGATTAAGTCTGATTAAGTCTGTGTTTCAAAAGATGGTTAGCTTCAGCCTTACACACTTGCCTGAGTAAGTACCAACATCATAGATATTTGTAGCAAGGACTAACGACGCACCCCCTTTGGCGATTTTTGTTGTTGTACATGATCCTAGAGAACGGGCCTGTCTGCATACCTCTGCCGAGGTTAGACTGTTCTGCGCTTGCGTGGTTGGTATAGCGCAAGGCTGATCCCCTATATTATATGTGACAGTACTCTCAAAATGAAAGGTTCTCGCTCTTCTGTCGGTTCCTTGTTTTTCCGTTTGCCAAACTCTTGCACACTTACATGTACATTGGACATTGACGCATCCTGCGTCAATTTCGTGACGGACCAAAGGCTGCCACTGACATACACTCCGTCAAGAATGTGGTGGTAAACGACACACCCATGACGCACCTCTCCCGGGGCCGGGGGTCGTATAGTGCATCTTACAACTGATAGGTGTATTATTATGAAAGGAATAATGATAATCTTGGTAATCCATTTAGTGGAGCGGATATGTGAAAAAGATGTTCACTTTTGGCAGGAAGCATAAAAATTGGCATATAGGGGTGTTTTAATGCACTGATTTCAAAAAGCCAGGAATCCACATTTTTCGAGCAATGGTGTGGCGGCCATCTTGGATTTCAAAATGGCCGCCATTCAAATATAGGAGATTTAGTAAAGTTGCTCTAAATAAAATATTTTTGAGATTTATACCATGAGATTTCACCAATATGTTCTCTATAACACGGTGCATAATTTTAAGTGGATAGGTTGTGCCAATTGTACTTTGTTTATTACTTGTTACCATGGAAACCATCAAAAATAGACATTTTTGGGCAAAAATTCCTCTAAAATCACTCTTATTTGGAGGTTTTTGTCATCTATTCATCATGAAATTGCTTTTAGTATCATCTGCAATTATACATAATTTGGATGAGAAATTTGCATTTCAATTTTGAGTGGTATCCATGGAAACTTTTTCAATGGCGGTTTGACGAAATATATGTCAAAATCACTCATTTTCAACCATTTTCACCAATCTATTGCTGGTAAAACACTAATATAATGAATCGGGTGTGAAAAAGATGTTCACTACTGGCAGGAAGAATTAAATTTGGCTTAAAGGAGTGTTTTGAAGCGCTGATTTCAAAAATCAAGGAACCCACATTTTTCGAGCAATGGTGCGGCGGCCATCTTGGATTTCAAAATGGCCGCCATTCAAACATAATAGATTTAGTAAAATTGCTCTAAATCAACTATTTTTGAGATTTATACCCCGAGATTTCACCAATATGTTCTCTATAACATGCTGCCTAATTTTAGATGGATTGGTTGTACCATTTGTAATTTGGTTATTGCTTGTTACCATGGAAACCATCAAAAACAGGCATTTTCAAGGGAATATACCTGTAAAATTGCTCTTAATCAACTATATTTGACATTTATACCCCATTATTTCACAAGTATGTTCTCTATAACATGGTGCATAATTTAAGATGGGTTGGTTGTGCCAGTTGTGCTTTGTTTATTACTTGTTACCATTGAAACCATCAAAAATAGACATTTATGGGCAGAAATACCTGTAAAATTACTCTTATTTTTGTCCACTATTCATTGTGATATTGTTTTAGTATCATCTGCAATGTACATAACTTACACATGTATAGGCCTACACGTACAAATGTACATAATTTAGGTTATAAACTGGCATTTTAATTGAGTGGTCTCCATGGAAACCTTTTAAATGGCAGTTTGGTGAACAAACAGGTCGAAATCACTCCTTTTTCAACAATTTCAAAATGTTCACCACTCTATTAGTTTCTAAACACAACAGTTCAATATATATTTCAGTGTGGATGAAAAAAAGAAAGTTGAAGATACGAGGTTTTGAAAGAATAGAAACGAAAAAACTGCCATAAACCAGTCCGTATATCAATTCAAGCCATTTGCAATAAAATCTCACCTCTAGTTCACACATTTGCTGCGAAATATCAAGAAAGTTGTAAGTTTCCCCTCAGCACATGGTCAGCACTTGTGTTTCAAAACCTTGTATGCATACGAGGTTTTGAAACACAGGTGCTGAAAAAGCCAAATTTGTCTGCCTTCTGATTGGCTGTGACAAATAAAAACATTACCATCATTTGCATAATGTCTCTGACATCATGATAAACACACAAAAATCAATTTTGAGGTAAGTTGGAGATACGAGGTTTTGAAAGAATAGCGACGAAATTTATTTACCCAACAACGGGGTTGTTCATAGTTTACCCAACGCTAAATAATTGCCCAACGTTCTAACAGTGTAATAACCTTCTCTAAGTGGTTACCACTGCGTCGTGAGATGTGGGCAAAGTAGCTCAGCATTTGGGTGTTGATAGAATGAAGAAGTCGTTTATTATTTCTAATTGTGTTTTGGAAAATATGTGTAGTATATAACATTTAGAAACTTGAAGGTCCTGCCTTCACCATTGTTTAAGTTTGTACCTAATAATCAAGCAATAATTCTCGATCATTATCTTGCCTTGCATACAGGCAATGGTTTCAGGTCCTGTCCTCATAATGACACAATGATTCTCGATCATTTTACCTTGCCTTGCATTCACACTTCTACAGGCAGTGGTTTGAGGTCCTGTCCTCACCATTGTTCATGTTCGTACATAAATCAAGCAATAATTCTTATTCGTCATTTTGTCTTGAATCTACAGGCAATGGTTTCATGTCCTTTTCTCGCCATTGTTTATGTATGTACCTATAAATCAAGCAATAATTCTTGATCCTAATTTCGCTCTTCTTTGTTCATTCACTTAAAGCTTACAGTCTAAGCACCCTGTCTTGATGGGAGACGTCCAAGCTTTCAGCCTACGTACACTCTCTATAGGGAGACGACCAAGTACCCATGTATAGGCACCATTTTTAATGTTTATCTGCACCATTCTTAATGGAGACGACTATAGGCTTTCAGTCTAGGCACCCTCTCGCAGGTAGACGACCAATCCCTCAAATCAACCATTTTGAAATTCAGTATAGGCACCCTCTTGTATGGAGGTGACAACCATTTTAGGTGCCATTTTCTTTAATGCAGACGACTTTAGACCGTTTTTCTACATAGTCCCTGCTATTTAACGGCGACAAGATAACCGGCTAGAGAAGCAGATGCATTTGAGCTGTACTGTTTCTAGTTTTTCGCAAAAGACGGCTAATATCTTTAAAACCTGCAAGAGAAGGTCAAGGGTTACGATTGCAGTGCATTGTGTGCACATTTTAGAGTCGAAATAGTGTGCAACTGATCGAGATTCTGTGATGGTCAAGACAACTTAATATTTTCAAACTTAATATTAAAATTGTAATGTTTTAATTTAATTCACACCAAAAAGATTGTGTGCTCGCGTTGCAAAATTTCTTCTGTCCCATTGTAGCCTTAAATATTCCGTAATGCCTGTGATAATGTTAAGGGGCAAAAGCGCTTTCGTGATAATATATCATCATCCTTCGTCTGAAGAGCAGGCGACTAGAAGTTTTCTCTATGTATACGTAGGTCTTCAGCAAGAGTGATTATCTGTCACAGTCGTTCTTGAATCATGCTTTCATTGTCCACTATTATACGTGTTGTATATACATGTAGGTCAAATATGATGTACATTGACGACCAGGCCTTCTTTGGGCGACCAGGTCGCGCAAGCCTAACCTTCGGCAATTGGTATATGTAGGTGGCATACATTACTCTTCATCAAGGATTCTCAGCTGGCGGCACTTTACACGGTGGATAAAAGGTGGATAAAAGGCTCTGTAAGTTGGCCATGTCATAAATTGTGGTTTGAAGCATGATCCGTGCGTTATTTAACACTTTCCACGCGGCAGGCGTCTGCAGACGACATTCCAAAATTTCACAAAATGTTGAAAATGACATATTGCATTGAATTTCAATACCCTCTTTGGAATCACCATGAGAAAAGCATTGAAAGAAATACAAACAAGCCTAGTCTTGGTTATCCTTGAGGTAAACTTTCCCAAATGCACACCATGCTAAGTCCTGCATATTTTAAGGTCACTTGCGCCCGATGCTATAATAGACCCACAGATACCTGAAATCTGTGCCATAATAGACCCACAGATACCTGAAATATGTGCCATAATAGACCCAAGATACCTGAAATCCGCCACATGGCTGATAGCATACCAATATACCTGGAGTGTTAGGTGAGGACTGCATCAGTTGGCAGTCATCTATACTGTTTTGGATACGCTAATTAATGATGAGGCCAAGGTACGTCTTTTGCTGCTGTAGCAGTATTTGTCAGCTGAGCTCACATAATTGTGGTCTCAAGTAAGGCGAAGTCATCTGCAAAATGTAGGTCGTTTTAGAACAACGGCAGGATGCCGTCTCAAGGAAAGTGGATGTGTCACAACTCCTCAGTCAAGATCACATGCAGCCTTCTTCAATAATTGTAGTCTTCAAATATTGCAACAAGGAATGAAGCCAGCATGTAATGTACCCTGTTGCACTCCAGTGGAGACAGCGGAGACTACCATTGGATAGCTTAGTCAGCATGCCATGCGATTTCAGTTTGCCATACACTTTATCAGCGGCTAGAGGATAAACTTTAGCTGTACTGTTTCTACAGACATGCAAAAAGACGGCTAATATCTTAAAAGCAGCAAGAAATTTACGGCAGAGGAAGCTAAGAATGTGGTAAAAAGTATGGCATAACACAATAAAGAAAGTATTTTCTTGTGTAGCTGGAGCACTGATCCGCCCTCGTAATCAAACACATGCCCGGTTATTTTGGCCCGGTCGGGCAAGCTATACGAGTGATCAGCACTGATTAGCTCTGCTCCGGGGAAACTTATTTAGCCCGTATAGTTAGGACTATTTACCCTATCAATCGGTAAAATGCGATAAAAACATCCAACAGCACATTTGTTTGCGTCCATCTTGTGTGTTTTTCAGGCATGTGTGCTTTTTTTTTGCAAAACATATGCACTTTTTTACAAAACTAGGCAGCACAATTAGTCCTCTTTAAAATACGCAAATTCCCTACCTAATTTACCCATAATGACAATGATCAGTAGAGAGCTACTCCTATGGGGAACTATTGCAGTAGACTATAAGGGTGATGAAATGGATGGTTGGTTGGTTGGTTCCTGTCATGACTGACAGCTCGTGACCTCGCAGATACTGCGCTGCAGATGATGATTTTCAGCAAAGGAGTAACAATCACAGAGAGGGAGTCCAGTAATAGATATTATTTGGTCAATCCATCAGGACCAAGATCCGCCTTTCTTTCTCTTCCCTTCAATCATGCCTTGCATAATAACCTTCTCTAAGTTGTTACCCTTGCGTCTCGTCGTGAGAGGTGACCAAAGTTGCTCAGCATATGGGTGTTCACAGAGTGAAGAAGTCGTTTAGACTATCTACCACCTTAATAATCTACCATCTTAAGAAATAATAGTACAAGCAAAGCATGAACATGATGAAGGTGCATAGAAGGAACACACATGTTAGAAACAGGGTGGGAATAATAGGGATTGAATAAAAATAGAAAGGAAGATTGCATCCGTGCTACGTCCATGATATAGCAAAAGGCTAAAATTCAAATACTAATGAAAATGAACAACAACTCAATTCAACGCTATCCTATAATCGATCCCATCACATTAAATCATCAACAGTTTATTGGTATCTATGATCAATGATGCGTCTCATGCTCGTAGCAATTTCTGATTAGCTGTCTAAATTCGCTGAACGCTGTTTCTACAGAGCTCTCACCGCTTTTTAGCCGGCTAATCTCTCTACATTATCCTACTTTTTAAGGATAATTTAAATGATTATCCGTCTAGGCACCAAACATGAAAGATGACTATCTTTCAGTCTAGGCACCCTCTTGCCTCACTGTGTACTGGCTATCGATGCTTTTGCATATACTGCTTCTCAATCCTCAGGTATGAACTTTTGTTTTCACTCAGAAAATGTATTGACAAAGCTCTGAAACTTGCGCTGCAAATAATGTCCGATGTATATTCTTTCGTTGTCAAAAAATGCCTAAATCACAAATACAAACACCTCTGTCCATATAACATATCATATTTTTACACTGATTTAGGTGACCGTTGTATCCCGGCGTTGTATGGACCCTTTACCTGCTCGTTTCCCAACTGTATGGGATCATTACATTTTGGCTGGCCCTTACCATACCAGTTTGTTCCTGTCATTAGCGTACCTCCCGGTGGTCATGTGCCACCCCCAACGGCTTTGACCGGGAAGGCCAGCTCAATTGGCTACAGGGCAAAAAACTACAAGCCGTTGATTGGTGAACATTTGTGAAAATTGTTGAAAAGGAGTGATTTTGACCTTTTAGTTCAACCGCCATTTAAAAGGTGTCCATGGAAACCACTCAAAACATTATCATCAACATATATATAATTGCAGATCATAACATTATAAAACAGGTATTTCTGCCCATAAATGTCTATTTTTGATAGTTTCCATGGTAACAAGTAATAAACAAAGCACAACTGGCACAACCAACCCATCTAATATTATCCACCATGTTATAGAGAACATACTTGTGAAATATCGGGGTATAAATGTCAAATATAGTTGATTAAGAGCAATTTTACAGGTATTTTCCCTTGAAAATGTCTGTTTTTGATGGTTTCCATGGTAACAAGCAATAACCAAATTACAAATGGTACAACCAATCCATCTGAAATTAGGCAGCATGTGATAGAGAACATATTGGTGAAATCTCAGGGTATAAATCTCAAAAATAGTTGATTTAGAGCAATTTTACTAAATCTACTATGTTTGAATGGCGGCCATTTTGAAATACAAGATGGCCGCCGCACCATTGCTCGAAAAACGTGGGTTCCTTGATTTTTGAAATCAGCGCTTAAAAACACTCCTTTAAGCTAATTTTAATTCTGCCTGCCAGTAGTGAACATCTTTTTCACACCCGATTCTCTATAATAGTGTTTACCAGCAACAGATTGGTGAAAATGGTTGAAAAATGAGTGATTTTGACATATATTTCGTCAAACTGCCATTGAAAAAGTTTCCATGGATACCACTCAAAATTGAAATGCAAATTTCTCATCCAAATTATGTATAATTGCAGATGATACTAAAAGCAATTTCATGATGAATAGATGACAAAAACCTCCAAATAAGAGTGATTTTAGAGGTATTTTTGCCCAAAAACGTATATTTTTGATGGTTTCCATGGTAACAAGGAATAAACAAAGTACAACTGGCACAACCTATCCACCTACAATTATGCACCGTGTTATAGAGAACATATTGGTGAAATTTCATGGTATGAATCTCAAAAATATTTTATTTAGAGCAATTTTACTCAATCTCCTATATTTGAATGGCGGCCATTTTGAAATCCAAGATGGCCGCCACACCAATGCTCGAAAAATGTGGGTTCCTGGCTTTTTGAAATCAGTGCATCAAAACACCCCTATATGCCAATTTTCATGCTTCCTGCCAAAAGTGAACATCTTGGCCATTTTTTGTTACATATCCGCTCCACTAATTCCCGCAACACCAGAGATGGAATTTATCCTGTTCTCAAATTTATTAGGAAAATAATTTCTTTACTTGGACAATGCTAATGACCAAAGGAATAATGATAGTACTTGGAAGTCCCTACCCACAGCACTAAGAGAAGGAATTTATCCAGTTCCCAAATTTATTAGGAAAATAATTTCTGTACTTGGACAACGCTAATGACTAAAAGAATAATGATAATAATTGGTAGTCCATACTGGCAACACCAGAGAAGGAATTTATCCAGATCTCAAATTTATTAGGAAAATAATTTCTGTACTTGGATTGAACAACGCTAATGACTAAAGGAATAATGATTGTACTTGGTAGTCCATACCCACAACACTAGAGATGGAATTTATCCATGCAGATCTCAAATTTATTAGGGAAATAATTTCTGTACTTGGACAACGCTAATGACTTAGGAATAATGATAGTACTTGGTAGTCCACTCCATACCCACAACACTAGAGATGGAATTTATCCATGCAGATCTCAAATTTATTAGGGAAATAATTTCTGTACTTGGACAACGCTAATGACTTAGGAATAATGATAGTACTTGGTAGTCCATATACCCACAACAGTCTAGAGATGGAATTTATCCAGATCTCAAATTTATTAGGAAAATAATTTCTGTACTTGGACAACGCTAATGACTAAAGGAATAATGATAGTACTTGGTAGTCCATACCCACAACACTAGAGAAGGAATTTATTCAGTTCTCAAATTTATTTGGAAAATAACATCATTACTTAGGATAGTGCTAATGATGAAGGAATAATGATAGTACTTGGTACTCCATACACACAGCACTAGAGAAGGAATTTATCCAGTTCTTAAATTTATTAGGAAAATAATTTCTGTACTTAGACAGCGCTAATGATGAAAGAAATAATGATAGTACTTGGAAGTCCATACCCTCAACACTAGAGAAGGAATTTATCTAGATCTCAAATTTATAAGGAAAATAATATCTGTACTTGACAACGCTAATGACTAAAGGAATAATTATAGTACTTGGTAGTCCATACCCACAACACTAGAGAAGGAATTTATTAGGAAAATAACATCATTACTTAAGATAGTGCTAATGATGAAGGAATAGTGATAGTACTTGGTACTCCATACATGTACACACAGCACTAGAGAAGGAATTTATCTAGTTCGCAAATTTATTATGAAAATAATTTCTGTAGTTATAGCGCTAAATGATAAAAGGAATAATGATAGTATTTGGTAGTCCATACCCACAACACTAGAGAAGGAATTTATCCAGTTCTCAATTTTTATTAGGAAAATAATTTCTGTACTTAAACAGTGCTAATGATGAAAGGAATAATGATAGTAGTTGGTAGTCCATACCAGGCCCGTCGGAAGGAATTTTAAAGTAGTACGGCACGAGCGGGGGTTTGGGGTTCGAAGGGGCGAAGCCACTCGTGGGGGTGAAAGGGGGCGAAGCCCCCTTTAAGCTAGCGCTTTTTGGGAAATGAAATAAAACATTTCATGGTAAAGTTAATAGCACTTATAATAAATTATATGGAATAATGATCAACTGTTAAACATTATGTCCAGTGCAGTAAAGTCATAGATTACAGTCTATGATATTAATAGTACGATAGGTACGTGTTATGCCTTGTTCTCTCGAATAATTTTTTTTTTTTGAAGAATTTTTTTAAATTTTTTTTTTAAAACTTTTTTTTTTTTTTTTTTTTTTTTTCCCTTTCCGAAAAAGTGGTACGGCAGCTGCCGTACCTGCCGTAGCGGTTCCGACGGGCCTGGTCCATACCAACTACACTAGAGAAGGAATTTATCCAGTTCTGAAATTTATTAGGAAAATTAATTTCTGTATACTTATACCAGGGAGGTGTTGAACTGTTGATGATGGTCTCCCTGCTTAGACAGTGCTAATGATGAAAGGAATAATGATAGTACTTGGTAGTCCATACCCACAGCACTAGAGAAGAAATTTATCAAGTTCTCAAATTTATTAGGAAAATAACATCTTTACTAAGAATAGTTAATGATAAAAGAATATTGATAGTACTTGGTAGTCCATACCCTCAACACTAGATAAGGAATTTATCCAGTTCTCAAATTTATTAGGATAATAATTTCTGTACTTAGACAGCACAAAAGATGAAAGGAATAATGATAGTACATAATTTATGTACTTAGACAGTGCTAATGACTAGACTGGAGTTTGCGATCTTCTTGGCGCTTGGGTTGGAGTAAAACATGGCTGACTCTGTTAGTACTGAGTTTGTCTGTTGATACTCATGCCACTGAAGAGGTGAAGGTGACCTGGATTGGTTGTACTGAGGTTGCCACTCTCGATTAGGATATGGTGATCTTGAATGTTGATGCTGTGGAGCTTGCTGCTGCCATTGACCAGGCTGTCCAGGAGATGGGGATTGGAATCGTGGACGTTGAGAGTTTCTCTCCTGTTTTTGCGACTGTGGGCAATTACGTGCAAAATGTCCATACCCTTTGAAGGAATAATACTGCATATCTGCGCTATTTTTCGTCGCCATTTAAGCTTTTAAGGCTTCGGCCACAGCTCCAATACAAAGTTTTTCAGTTGGCTCTGTGTGACTACTGGGTCATCACATGGTATTTCACGGATTTGATCCTTATCTTTCCAGGGTTGACCGAATCGGTACTCGGTTGAACATAGGATAAAATACAGGTATATGATAACTCTCAGATCTCAACAATACTTATTAGACAGTGCTAATGATAAAGGAATAATGATAGTTTAAGTAGTCCATATACCTACAACACTAGAGAAGGAATTTATCCAGCTCTCAAATGTATTATTACTATTAGGAAAATAATTTCTGTACTTAGACAACGTTAAAGATGAAAGGAATAATGCTAGTACTTGGTAGTCTATACCGACAGTACTAGAGAAGGAATTTATCCAGTTCTCAAATTTATTAGGAAAATAATTTCTGTACTAAGACAGCACTAAAGATAAAAGGAATAATGATAGTACTTGGTAGTCCATACCCACAACACTAGAAAAGGAATTTATCCAGTTCTCAAATTTTGGCGTGTTGGCGCAGCGGTTGTTCCCTCGCCTTGCACCAATGAAACCCGGGTTCAATTCTGTGCACGACCGGGCTTTATGTGCGTTTGGTTTATCACGATCCATGCATGCTCTCGCAGGTTTTCTCCGGGTTCTCCGGTTTCCTCCTGCTCTCAAAATCAGTGATCAGTTGTTTCGGTTATCAAAAACTTCCTTGACCCAAAGTATTTGGGGAGCTGCATTGAAAATGGTGGATGTTACAATCTAACTGCGGATAGGTTTGCGCTAGAAATTGGCAGCACCCTAGTTGATGCGACCTGATTCTGATGATTCACCTCAGCAAAATTACAGCGCTTTGAGCCATTTGGAAAAGGTGCTATATAAATACTGATTATTATTATTATTATTATTATTATTATTATTATTATTATTGTTATTATTATTATTAGGAAAATAATTTCTGTACTTAGACAGCACAAAGATGAAAGGAGTAATGATAGTACTTGGTATTGGTAGTCCATACCCACAACATAAGAGACGGAATTTATCAAATTCTTAAATTCATTAGGAAAATAATAGCTTTACACAATGAACTTGTTCTCATGAGAAAAAAATAACACTTGGCAAAGAGTTCTTTGTACCCAAATTGGTGACTGTAGAACTATAATCAGATGACCTTACTCCCTTTAGAAGGCAAACTTCTGACCTCAGGCATTGAAAAATCTGTTAAAAGGAAGACCTTGCCTGAACCAATTAGCTGTACACTATAGACTGCAATCTGATATTTCCCACGCTGAGTTGACATGGCTCCACATTTCTTGAATGCATGCCAGACTTTGCTGTGAGTCATACAGTAGTTTCCTGTCATGGGCACATGGTATGGTAGGACCACTTAGTTATAGTCACATGATTATGCTTTTGATTTTGCCGACATAATTAAAGCTGTGGCGGTGCGTGGAGATAGATAGGGTTAATTATGCATGAACTGATTATAATCAGTGGTCTCATATTGGTGATAACGTTATTTACCCTTGAATATATTTATAGTCGTAACAGCTTGTCCTTCCACAGATAACTGTTTCAGTGCGACTGCACCTTGGTTCCTGCTGGTTTGTCTGCAATCGACACAATGATTTTAGGGTGCCCTTTTGCCGATTTAGCTGAAACGTTCTTTCAAAAACCTTATTTGTCTGAGATATCATAGCTTAAAGGGGTATTGAGCGATATGTATGGGAGTGCGCCCTCAATAATCCTGGAAATCAGTTTTATGCATCAAAGTTATACTTAGGTATATAATAGTAACTACCATCTGAAACAGTTTACCAAAATTCGCAGTTTATCATATAAAATTTCATGATTTTCTTAGTTTCGATATCATCATATCGAAACTAGGTGCTGAATTTAGAAGTTATGCTATTGTTTTACGTGCGGCCTTTCGCGTCAAATCTCAACACGGAAATGCCGTTATTTGCTTTATATTTGGCATGAAGGCGATGTTGGAATTGTACGACATTTTGGATTTGAGCTATGTTGATGATTATCTTTACATTATTTGCTCATTTAGTATTTATTGAATATATTCGATACATCTCTCAATGCCCCAGTGGCGGCAGAAGTATGGAACCTGAACAATTTATGCTTAGGGACGAGCTCAAAGTTTGTTTTATAATGTTAAAACATGTAGAAAAAATGTGCGCAAAGTGCTCAAATATTTTCAGTTTTTGAACTAAAAATGGGCCAGAAAAATGTCCCTGAACCCATCTGGTGTGACATCAAGCTTATTCAAGTGTAACCTGATGAAATAAATATTGAAACTAATTTGCACGAAGCACACACAAATTGCTAATTTTAACACTAAAAGGATCTATTCATGTAGTATGATGTTAAAACATGTCACTTGTAAATATGTTATCATTGTTACGAACATGTCAGTAGTATGATGCACTATATGACCCCCGGGAATGGTGCATCACTTTACCGAGGTGAGTCACTTTCTCATGTACCATGACGCACACCTGTGTCACAAAAGTGACGGACATTTGCGATACAATGACTGTACCCGTTGCAATTTTGTGACTCGCCATTTATTGATTCGGACGGACCGTGACTGTCTCAAATGACGCACCCTTACCATCATACATCATTGTTGACTGAACTGGATTGCAATATGAAAATACTTTTAAAAAAGTTTATTTTTCTTTAGATCTCCGTATAACACCCAAAACAAACAATAATTGAAAGAGAAGTTGGCCGACTATAAGCATCTAAATCTCGTTTGAAGTGGAGTTCTGGCTTTAGGATGGAGTATACATTGAGTCAAGTGCTGGGGTGTGGTGGGGGTGTGTTTGGAAGTTCTTTTATTGTTTCTTGAAGCTGAACACAATAACCTTGGATTCTGCATATGAGGGTCAATTGACAAGAGTGATACTGATTGTTTTGTTGTAAAACCCAATGTGTAATTTTAGCTCCAAACTGTTTTCCAAACTGTAATCTGTATAAGCTTTCTATATGGAGGCTTTTGGGGCTATCCTTAGTATTCTTTGGTAGTAAGCATTCTCCCAAACCTGCCGTATGAGCAAGGTATTGTTTATTTCTTTTATGTGTGCAATTTTATATGTAATTTTTGATATTGTGCAATTATGTGGTATGAGTACTGAATAAAAATGAATGAATACGTAGGCTTCATTTCATTGTTATCTGCTTTTGTCTACAATTCTCAATGTGAATCAAACAAAGGCCAGCTGTCTATGATGTGCACTCTACAGTACTGGTGTCCAATTGATTACGATAGTAGATTCATAAACTTTGGCTGATGATTTATTGATTTGGACCTATTCCATTTAACGTTGGAGAAACCACAATAGACCAATCACAATGATTTAGATGCTATTGGTTTCGCTGCGATATAATGAACTTAAAGCGTTGAAGTAACACTTTCCCAAATAGCATGCGTCCATGCATGACCGTGACTGTCTCAAATGACGCACCCTTACCATCATACATCATTGTTGACTGAACTGGATTGCAATATGAAAATACTTTTAAAAAAGTTTATTTTTCTTTAGATCTCCGTATAACACCCAAAGGAAACAATAATTGAAAGAGAAGTTGGCCGACTATAAGCATCTAAATCTCGTTTGAAGTTATTTTCGTAATTATTTTGCAATTGCCTTACCATTTTTGGCCTCAGTCAACTTTATTCATCTTTAGAAACGTTTCCGCAGCCTATATCAACTCGTTTCTTGTTTGTGCCGCTATTTGACTGAGTGTGTTTTGCTCGACGTATTATTATTAATACACATGGCCAATGAATACTGGAAATGAATCTACTTAATGATTCACTGGGGACTTATTGTTTTTACCTAAAAATGGTTGATTTGACGATTTTCTTGATTTGGGACCTATGATTTTTTTTTCTCAATCACAGCACATACCAGTCCTATATGTGGGTATTTCCGGTATCGGTATTTAATAGGTCATAAATGGTGTTCAGGTGATTTTACGCATGCAATTTGTGCACTGAACATACGGTGAGAATAATTATTGTAATAGTGATATTTGCATTTTGGGAGTTGCATATATCTAAAAAATAAAGCCTGTTTGGTGGTGAGTAGCGCCTATGTGAAATAAGGTCAGTATTTGTTGTACCATTGTACGCATGATGAAGTACCCTGTGACGCACCCAGGTAAAGTGACTGACATTGATGCATCACTATTGTGACAGACCAAAGGCTGCCTATGACGTACCCTGCATCAGAATATGGTAGTAAATGTCGCTCCCATGACACACCTTTCCCGGGGGTCGTATAGTGTGTCATACAAATGATATGTGCATTACTTTGGCAGAATTTGAGAGAGAACAAGTTCAAGATCTCTTTGTTCTGTAGGTCAAGTGCATCCATCATTGCATGAAAACTGGAAATAAAATTCAAAAGATTATATTTCTATTTAGTGAAATCAGTGACAGTTGTGTTACACTCAGAGTGTTATTCTAATTCGTTATGATCTAATACACCTATCAGTTGCAAGACGCACTATACGACCCCCGGGAGAGTTGCGTCGTGGGTGCGTCGTTTACCAATAATTCTTGACGGAGGGTACGTCAGTGGCAGCCTTTGGTCCGTCAAAAAAATGACGGAGGGTGCGTAAAGGTCCGTCACTTTACATGGGTGCGAATGGGCTGATAGTTGACTGAGGGTGCGTATTTGGATGGCAATGGTCCGTCGTTTTTTTGACACAGGCTGCGTCATGGTACATGAGAAGTTGACGCACCTCGGTAAAGTGACGCACCACTCCCGGGGGTCGTATAGTGCGTCTTACAACTGATAGGTGTATATAATGGACTTCAAGAAAAGAACCCATAGGCCTCTACACAAAATAAATTGGGAAAAGTAGACAGAAAATAATAGCATTTTTTATATGATATCTGGTTTTTAGAAAGAAGCATATTTTTAAGATTGGGGATATGAAATAACAATTCAGAGAGTTTAATATTTTCTCTCTAAGCTGAAATCATCAACAGGGAATTTGATTTTATCCATACTTTTAAACAGCAATTTGTATGATGTGACCCAGTAAAATCGAATAACCCTGGTTTCCTAAACCCTTTTTATGGGTATACAAATTAACTTCTAGCAACAATGTTACCATACCCAGGTGTTGCCTGTTTTGTGACTTGTTTTACCTGCTGACCCAATCCATAGACGGTTACCGTCTATGCCCAATCACAGTTGTTTGTTGTCTGTGTCACTCTAGCTAAGACAAACAAGTGCTGTACAAAGGTCATTGTTATTTATAGCTTTGTATTGACTAAAGGGATTGTGCACCTGTTTGAACAATAAGAACTTATTAAAGATTGAACAACTATCAATCACTGCATGTCAGGTGACATTCTACTCAAGATTTGTTGTTGTTTTAGTGCACTATTGTGTGTGTTTAAAGCTGCAAAAAGAGTTTGTATGGATACGTTTGGTACTCTGAAACCCTTTTATTAGTGGTATATTCACCTTGCCTAAGAACGAAATGCAATGGCAGTGTGTGTTATACATGGATGATCTTTACACTTTAAATTAGGGGGTGGGTGGACTCTTAAGAACTTTGAACAAACTAAACATTTTGTTTTTGGATCTCTTTCTTTGATAATTGTGATTTCACCCATTGATATTGATCTGTACTCATGAGCACCAGGTGACTCACTGCAAAAACTTGTAAACACTTAATTTGCCAAATTTGTGTCCAATGACTCACCCAATTTCAAAACATGTGTTTATTATATAAGTTTACACATTTATTGTATGGTTAACCAAGCCTTTACTGTGGCTGCAGGAATTTTGTACTTTAAATCCCCATTTGTGTAATTATGTAAAACACTATAATATCATGGCATTAAAGTTTAGTGAATCTGCAAAACATCACCTTTTAGTGGCATTTTAATGTCACTAATTTGCATCATCTTGCTATGTTTTAACCTATGTATAAAATCTTAATTGGCGGCATTTTAATTTAGCGTATAGTGGTCGTTAAGGAAATTAAAATGCTAGCGAAATGTTGTTGCTTTACAGTAATATATACCTGGTGGGGAATACAATGCTTTGGTTGTTCTTCATGTTGGACAATAGAAAGAACCTTGGGTATATCAGTAGTGTAAGACATTAAACCTGAGATATTATTGGCTAGTGTTGGGTGATGTAAGTAACCTTAAGGTAGGAGTGATGGGCGCTAAGCTAGAGATTAGCTAGTCCCCATGATTAATTTAGATACCTTTTTAGAGCCAGTCTATCTACATGTACATATACATGCTGATAAATCTGTTAATATATACCCAAGTTTTGATATTTAAACAAAGCAGTAAACAAAAAATGTGAACAATTTGATCAAAACTGAATGGTTGTTGTGGTCTTTGTGGATATTTGAAGAAATCAGGGAATATATTCAACCATGAAGTTATCCATATTTGAGCAATACAAGCCATGCATATATATTTGAATACTGGTGAATAAAAGTACTTAGGAGCTTTCCATTGGGATATGTATTAAGCTGCAAATATTTCACAAAAGTTGTTAATAGAAAAAAGAGGCTGAACCTGAAGCTGTCGAAAGAAAATAAATGTGTGAATAATTCAACAAAGTAATGGGTGTTTCACAAATATCTTGGATATTTTAGCATTGAAGCTGATTACTATTTTACAAAGTTGTGTGAATATTTGAAACAAGCTAGTTGAGAATATCTTGCAAAGAATTGTTAGTTGAAAATGTTTGAATATTTGAACAAAGCAGTGAAAATTTTGCCAAAGTTATTGATATTGTGCCTATCAGGAACAGGAACTTATATTCAGTAAATTCGAAATCTATAATCGGTACTGAAATTCTGAGATACACCAAGCGACCACATTTCTTCCCATAGTTTGACTCCAATCATAAAATCTGAGTGGATACTTTGAAAGTTATGTTTTAATTAACCACACCTGATAAAAAAAGAAATTGTGGCAAATTGTGTTTGTTTTCTATAGGATATCATTGCTTAGTGAATGCTAGCTATGCAGTGACAATTTGTGTGTAATGAATCACTGCTAACCATTCATTCATACAATGCCTGACTGCTTTTGATAGCACACTAGAATACAAGTCGATGAAATCCCATAGAAAAATGGATTTGCTCACACAAGTTTTGTTTGGTCTGATCATCAAAGCTTCAAAAGTATGTATTCAAAATGCGAGTATTTGAAAACAAGAGCTGTGGCATATTTCACAAAATATGATGTGACTATTTCACAAGGGTTGCATGAAGTGTGAACATTTTCCAAAATTGTTAATAGTTACACATTTGTGACACATACAAAGCTGGGAATATTTCTCAATCTATTGGAACAATACTCAAAGGTGTTAATTAATGAATTTGTGAACATTTCTGCGAATAGAGTCTGTGAATAGAAGTTGTAAGCATTTCACAAAAGCTGTGAATATTTCACAAGAACTGACGAAAATATTTAAAATGTCACCACAAAAGTTGTGAAACTATTTCACAAACCTTTCACAAATGTTTCAAAAAATTGTGAAAATATTTCATACACATTGTGAACATTTTCATAGAAGTTGTAAACAATTGTAAAAGTTGTACTTTATTTCTCCGATACTGTGAATATCAGAAGTATAGTTAACAAGCAGTGAACACTTGCTAGGTATACTTCACAAAAATGTGAATATTTCACCAAAGCCTTGACTTTCACCATTAGTAGGAACAACAGTTTGGGAAAACTTCACCTGTGATATTTCATTAAAAATCAGGGACACTTAGTCACAAAAAGCTACATGGGCATTTCACACAACCTCAGTAAGTCACAACAGTTGTGAACATTTCACCAAACCTATGTGAGTGTGAATCTTTCACAACAGCTGTAAACTACCTTACATTAGGTTTTGTGTATTTCACATGATTTCAACTAAGTTAAAAAGCAACAACAAGTGTCTATTTCACTATATTTGCCTTTAACCGCCTTTAATAGTTGGTAAGATACCGGTTGTTATTTACATAGTATTATCATTATGCCTCAAAACCTCAGTACAATGAGTCAGTACTAAATTTAGCCATAGCCAGGGCACTCCACATTCCTCAGCCATTCCGTGGCAGTGAGCATGAGAAATTCAATGAAACCCATACATAGTTAGTTGCTAGCGTTATCGCTCAGCAGCATGTCCCAGCTGCTCTGGTGCGTGCTTGAATTCAAAAGAATTTACTCTCAGAACAATATTGACCCTGTACACACCTCGTGTGCATACATCACCATGGCCAACTAACTGGTGGTAGTTTTGTTTTCGGCAGTGCAATATATTTTCATGTCTGTAATATTTTTGTAATCCCTTAATCATAATTTAAAATGTTAAATAACAACTGTACTAGGTCATGAATTTGTTTGACAGAAACCCCTGATTATGATTGATTCTCAGATATTCCAATCTGAAATCCACAGCATTTTGTTGTTGTTTGCAAATCATCAAACAATCCTGGCTCACTTGAAAGTTCAATGGGTCATGGTGTGCATACATGTACATGATAACCACATTGTCACTTTGAATTCAACTACCAGCTGTTGCATTTCCTGTTATGTTTGTGTTGTTGAAAGGCCACATTGTCCATGCATAGAAAGTATCATGGTACATACAGCTGCTGCTGTGAGCTTGCTTCTTGCGCAGTAGAGCGGGGGCCTACGTGCCGGCAGCTGCTGGGTTTGTTAAGCCTGAGACAATAATTATACTAAATGACCTTATAATTTGCTCCAAGCCCTAGGGCATAGAACTGGCTTTGTATGGCAGGGTCATTCACATATTTATCTATACCCCATTTAGTGTATGTTGAGACATGACCTTTGTTTAATAAAAGTACATTGTGTGTTAAAAGAAAGCAAGTTACAAGGGGTGACACTCCAATTACAAACTGAACCAAACAAAATGGAATCGGACTTGCTTTGCTGTGGACTCCGTTATTTGAACATAAGGCATTTTGATTTTGTGTTGGGTTGGGTGATGTGTAAAGCGTGTATATATTTATTTTTGTAACATTTGTGTCCACTGGTTGGGCACAGTTTTGATCATACATTTTTTAAGAATTTCTCAGCAAAAGAACATTTTTCTAAGAAACATTTGGTATTTATGATTACCTGAACAATGTGCTTTCTTCTTCCCATTGCCTCTATATTTACTTAAGGCTAGGAAAGATATTTTGATTTCTTGATAATTTCAAACTTACTAAATTCCACCCGAATAATAAATAGTCCTGGTACTGGCAGGCCTGTCCAAAAATGGTTCTCACTCGATCTTGGAGAAAAGGAAAGAAAGCTCTAAAATCTGTTCAACATGAAGCTGTGAGGAACTTCCAGTTTCTAGTCTCGGTAATGGATTGATGAAGTTGTGAAGAACTTTCAGTTTCTTGTCTCTACAATGGATTGATGAAGCTGTGAGGAACTCCAGTTTCTTGTCTCTGGGATGGATTGATGACGCTGTGAAGAGCTTCCAGTTTCTTGTCTGTACAACAAATTGATGAAACTGTGAAGAACTTTCAGTTTCTTGTCTGTAGCTGTGAAGAGCTTCCAGTTTCTTGTCTGTACAACAAATTGATGAAACTGTGAAGAACTTCCAGTTTCTTGTCCCTGCAATGGATTGATGAAACTGTGAAGAGCTTCCAGTTTCTTGTCTGTAGCTGTGAAGAGCTTCCAGTTTCTAGGATTGATTGAGCTGTGTAGAACTTCCAGTTTCCTGTCTCTGCAATGAATTGATGAAGCTATGAGGAACTTCCAGTTTCTTGTATCTACAATGGATTGATGAAGCTGTGAGGAACTTTCAGTTTCTTGTCTCTACATACAATGGATTGATTAATCTGTGTAGAACTTTCAGTTTTTTGTCTCTACAATGGATTGATTAAGCTGTGTAGAACTTTCTGTTTCCTGTCTCTGCAATGGATTGATTAAGCTGTGTAGAACTTTCAGTTTCTTGTCTCTACAATGGATTGATTCAGCTGTGTAGAACTTAATGTTTCCTGTCTCTGCAATCGACTGAGGAAGCTGTTAAGAACTTCCAGTTTCTTGTCTGTAGCTGTGAAGAGCTTCCAGTTTCTAGGATTGATTGAGCTGTGTAGAACCTCCAGTTTCCTGTCTCTGCAATGAATTGATGAAGCTATGAGGAACTTCCAGTTTCTTGTATCTACAATGGATTGATGAAGCTGTGAGGAACTTTCAGTTTCTTGTCTCTACATACAATGGATTGATTAATCTGTGTAGAACTTTCAGTTTTTTGTCTCTACAATGGATTGATTAAGCTGTGTAGAACTTTCTGTTTCCTGTCTCTGCAATGGATTGATTAAGCTGTGTAGAACTTTCAGTTTCTTGTCTCTACAATGGATTGATTCAGCTGTGTAGAACTTAATGTTTCCTGTCTCTGCAATGGATTGATGAAGCTATGAGGAACTTCCAGTCTCTTGTATCTGCAATGAATTGATGAAGCTGTGTAGAACTTTCTGTTTCCTGTCTCTGCAATGGATTGATTAAGCTGTGTAGAACTTTCAGTTTTTTGTCTCTACAATGGATTGATTCAGCTGTGTAGAACTTAATGTTTCCTGTCTCTGCAATGGATTGATGAAGCTATGAGGAACTTCCAGTCTCTTGTATCTGCAATGAATTGATGAAGCTGTGAGGAACTTTCAGTTTCTTGTCTCTGCAATAGATTGATTAAGCTGTGTAGAACTTTCAGTTTCTTGTCTCTACAATGGATTGATTAATCTGTGTAGAACTTTCTGTTTCCTGTCTCTGCAATGGATTGATTAAGCTTTGTAGAACTTTCTGTTTCCTGTCTCTGCAACGGATTGATGAAGCTATGAGGAACTTCCAGTCAATTGTATCTACAATGGATTGACGAAGCTTCCAGTTTCTAGTCTCGGTAATGGCTTCATGAAGTTGTGAAGAATTTTCAGTTTCTTGTCTCTACAATGAATTGACGAAGCTGTGAGGAACTTCCAGTTTCTAGTCTCGGTATTGGCTTCATGAAGTTGTGAAGAATTTTCAGTTTCTTGTCTCTACAATGAATTGACGAAGCTGTGAAGAACTTCTAGTTTCTTGTCTCTGCAATGGATTGATGAAGTTGCAACGGATTGATAAAGCTGTGAGGAACTTCTAGTTTCTTGTATCTGCAATGGATTGATGAAGCTGTGAAGATCTTCCAGTTTCTTGTCCTTGCAATGGATTCATGAAATTGTGGAGAACTTTCAGTTTCTTGTCTCTGCAATGGATTGATGAAACTGTGGAGAACTTTCAGTTTCTTGTCTCTACAATGAATTGATGATGAAACTGTGAAGAGCTTCTAGTTTCTGTCCTTGCAATGGATTCATGAAACTGTGAAGATCTTCCAGTTTCTGTCTTTGCAATGAATTGATGAAACTGTGAAGAACTTTCAGTTTCTTGTCCCTGCAATGGATTGATGAAGCTGTGAAGATCTTTCAGTTTCTTGTCCCTGCAATGGATTGATGAAGCTGTGAAGAATGGATGAAGCTGTGAGGAACTTCCAGTTTCTTGTCTCTACAATGGTTTGATGAATCTGTGAAGATCTTCCAGTTTCTTGTCCCTGCAATGGATTGATAAAACTGTGAAGAACTTTCAGTTTCTTGTCTCTGCAATGGATTCATGAAGTTGTGGAGAACTTTCAGTTTCTTGTCTCTGTGATGGATTGATGATGCTGTGAAGAGCTTCCAGTTTCTTGTCTCTACAATGGTTTGATGAAACTGTGAAGATCTTCCAGTTTCTTGTCCCTGCAATGGATTGATAAAACTGTGAAGAACTTTCAGTTTCTTGTCTCTGCAATGGATTCATGAAGTTGTGGAGAACTTTCAGTTTCTTGTCTCTGTGATGGATTGATGATGCTGTGAAGAGCTTCCAGTTTCTTGTCTCTACAAAGAATTGATGAAACTGTGAAGATCTTCCAGTTTCTTGACCCTGCAATGGATTGATGAAGCTGTGAAGAACTTCTAGTTTGCTTTGATCATAGCTATGGCCATCATACAGAGCAGAGACCGCAAGACTTTTCCATGCATGGCAAGTAGCAATCTGTCATTCCTGTATAATACCTTATTGATCCCCCTAGTATACATCAATCCCATTGTCAAAAAGCTCTGTTACTTTCCTTACGATGTTATGAAGGCAATGCGAATATGTTTGATCCCTTATATTTTCGATAGACCTTGCTCTTACATTGTTTATTTCGAAAGTCTGTTTTTTGTTTGTATTTGAACTTCCATGTAAAGGTATCACATGCCCTCTCGTTTATTCTGTTCTGTGGTGTTTCAGAAGATATTACAAACTTGATTGGATGCTCCTGAAAATAAATAATGAGACAATGTAATGCAGGCAATGCAAATCTGAACTTGAAAATGCCCCCCCCCCACCCCCACCCCCACACACACTCAAAGGTAGGGGTATTGTGTAGAAGTCCCATCCATCCAAATGAGGATTATGAGATTGATTCTGTTGTGGAGTACTGGATTAGATTATGTGGTAGAGCGTGACAATGTATTCAGTGATATCACTTGCATACTGGGGACTTACTGCTACCCAAAAACACTTCCTGTCCTGCCTGTTCTTCTTTTAACGTATTTGTCCTGTACAATTGAAATGCTTAAAATGCTTGAGAAGATTATTGATTTATAGAGGCACTTTTCAATTCTAGTACTTATAATAATACCCATAAAAGATGGATTTGGGATTATCCAATGCATCATAATATGGGTCATTATATCGCTTCAGAGATTATTATCAACAGATCTGAATACAATTAATACATGCATACCATCGGCATGATGCATATCTAATAAGCATAATGTTTGCACTTTGTATGGTATACAGTTGTACAGGGACAAAATTGATCCAACCAATCTATAGCACTCTGGCTATTAATTATTTGTGGCACAGATGCATACTTGAAATACCATGCTCACACAGATTAGCATAATTATTGATTTAAACCTGAGTGGTAGAGCTGTCTTCTTTAGTAATATTATTTGTAAAGGGAGGACATTTCATTGAACAGTGTTGCTAATGTTGCCAAAGCCGCTGATATTCTGAGTTTTGGTTGGAGTCATGTGAAAGTTGCAGTCAGATTATAATCGTGGTTTCATGTGAGATTATAGGCCTGTTATTTATTTATAGAATATATGCTTTTTGGATAGGAGACTGTGGTTGATAGGATGTATACATTCTTTTACAGTTCATGTACAGTGATAGATTTATGTGAACAAATGTGTGTAGCAAATTGTTGTCAAATTCCAACCGTTCATTAAAATTGATAATTTGTTACATTGAAGTGCATAGTATAAAACTGCTATACACTTTTAGATTATATGGCAAATTCCTCAAAGTGTGGCGTTTTAGCGACGCGACACTGGGTAAATTGTACGCTGTAATCATGTATCATATCATGTGGGAATATCAGACATTTCTTTAGGGCTAGTTAGGTTGAGACATGTGAACAGGTCTATGTGCAAGGTTTTTGAAAGATCACTGTCTAACTTCACATTGATTTTAGAGGCAAGATGTGTCTTTTTTTGACAATGTCAATTGTAAAATTTTGAATTTAGATATTTGATCCTTATACATATTCAAAATACATGTATATCAAGGGTTTAAAACATATTTTATAATAACGAAAAAGAAAGAAGGGTTTAGTGCAACAGCGGTGGTCCATCTGCAATAGCTGCCAGATGTTATCATGTGTGGTAGTCTATAGTCTTTAGTCTATAATTATAAACTTAAAGTAACACAGCTAGGGCAGCTATAGAAAATAGGATATTTTCCACTTACATCTCAGTTATGTGAAAAGGCAATATCAACAATAGCTGCCACATGTTATATATTAAGGGTGCTGTAACTGCCCATGTTTAGCACAATCTAACAAATGGCAGTCATTGCAGATAGGACTTATAAGCAGCCAGCTCAAACCAACTGTTCAACTTAAATCATTGGTCCTTCACTTCTGTTACAAATACCTTGAAATTAATGCCTGTAAACAATGCCTGTATTTTGAATGACAATATAACAATATATATCGTCACAGCCAGCTTGCGCAAAAACAACCCAAGCATCACTACATGAAAGGTCAGACATAATGCAAGATGGTATCAGGGAATATCATTATACGCAATGCTGCTTATAAACGGAGCGGTGCTTAAACGTGGAGCGGTGCACGTTTGCTTACTTTAATCACCCAAGCACCTGTCTTCACAAAAGAGCCGCCTGCTCGCACGCACCGCTGTATGTACTTTATGTTAATGAGTATTGAGCTTTAGACCTGGTTGCCGCACACACTGATTTGAATATTTTCCAATTCATTACGAGCCATTCTGTGCTGGGAAAAAAAGGTTGATGCCCTCCAGGCGTGAGTAGGTGAGTGACTAGGGAAAAGAGAAATGTGTTGGTTACACATGTGTGGAAAGATTGCGGGTTTTATATTTCGGATTCATGCAAAGATTGCACCAACGGGGCTCTCTGCATGCCCGAGTTGTTCATATGACTGAAATTGAAGTGTGTGTGTGAGCAATCAACAAGATCTTGTGTGGAGAGGTTAGTGAGTGAAGGGATAGTTCAGCGGCGCCACCGAGGGCAAGCCAATTAACATACAGGATATTTATAAACTCTGGCTGGCTGGCTGGCTAGCTCCAAGCTACTATGGGTTATTTGCTAGACACCCAGCGCTGCTCTGTATAGTAAATTGTAAGCAGCTGTGGAACTGTTCAGCGGCACTCACTGAGCAGCTAACTTTCACTCATCTGTCATTTCTTATGGCGGGCCTGCATCGCAGGTTGGATAAAAGTAGCTCGAGGATCCTCAGGCATTGGGTTTGTTTTTAAATAAAACTCAATGCATTTGGATTCGCATGTTAGTCTGATCATGCATGAGTGCTGACCTGGCTGGCACTTTACATTTTACAGTGTTTTAAAGAACTGCATAATACATTTAGGTGATTTGAGAACAAGAAATTCAGTGTGTTTTGAGTTGTCAAGGATTTTGAGGACAAAAGATTTGTGACCTGCACCAAGGCCCTGTGGGAGTTAATTTCCTTGACTGTTTATGAACGTGATTAAATCTCCTTTGAAAATCTTGAAATCACTGGAGGCATAAATCGGATTAATTCAAAGCAGATTATGATATGGAATAAAAAGCTAAACTGAGAGGTATGTGGGTGCAGTTGGTGGTGTGGATTTTTAATAGGATTCAAAAGATGTATTGGGGTGGTGAGTGATTTTAAGACAGGGATTATTATTTGAGAGGAGGGAACTTTTGTGTTCATGCAGGGTTGGGGGGGGGGGGGGGTGATTTTACTTAATTCACTGTTGAAATGTTATGCGTAATGTGTATCATAAAATGTTGACTTTATAATGTCAATATTTCCTATATTAATTAGCTTAAATGAATAATTTCAGACCAAATTAAAGGCATATTATGTGATTTTTTACATAGGACGCTTTCTATCTGTGATTTTTTCTGAGAAATGCAATTTTTTGATCAAATTACATCGATAACCATGAAACTAAAATTTTGAAATAAATTGTCCTGGTACCAGTGGGTTTTTGATCGTAGATAGAGTTCTATTGTTTGACACCATTTTAACATTGTTCACAGTGTTTCCGGTCACTACCGCAACTAAATACAAGTGAACACACCCTTACGGGAATGCTTTATGATGAAAATCAAACAAACATGTTGGACAATTTCTTAAATTGGAAGCAGATTTCCATTATGATTTTATGTGTTGTGATGTTTTTTAACAGAAAAATAGATTTATGAATTCAGGAATGTCTCTCCTGATAGTCAAACTTGACTAATTTTAGATTTGTTTCTTTCTTGTTAAAATAAAACACATTATTTTTCAGAATCTATGATGCTAGATCAAAGAGTATGCATCAATTTTAGTTGGTAATAATTTACACAGCGCAAAATCAAACCCCTGGGTTGATAATTAGCATCTTCAAATGAAAAAGTTAAAGGGGCACTGAGAGATATGGAGTGTGCCCTCAATTTGTATGGAAATCAGTTTTTGTGCACCTACGTAAGCCTTAGGCATATACTAACTACCCTCTGAAACCGTTTACCTTAATTCGCCGTCTATCATGTAAAATTTCACGATTTGGTAATTTCAACATAGATCACATTGAAATTATCAGCACGACTCACCGTGCACAACTTGCTTCAACCAAATTACAATCTAGCGCCAATATTCAACGGTTTTACAATAAAGCATTACACTTAAGGTTACTACGTACCTTATCTATTGAAACAATTCATTTTCCCCCTTTAACAGTTTTTGTGCGCTACACCCTCATCTTACTCCCATTTTTCTCTTGCCCCAGATTTGCTTCTTGTTGTTAAAAAAACAATATTTATATGATAGGTATGCTAGAACAGTGAGTGCATAGGGATGCTTTTACTTGCATGAGGTACATGTACACGTAACTCAAAAAGTTTCTGACCAGGTGCTTTGATGTTGGCTAATCCAAGTGTTTGGCGCAAGATATGTTCTATTATAGGCCAAAAAGCATTGAGTTACTGCCAAAGGTGGTTACCACCTGGCCAGTTTGTGTACTACTCAATGGCTTCAATGGGCAAATTTCATGTCCCCTTGTACCATCGGAGTTACGCAATTCAAACTTTGGAATGTTCTCAGCTATTTTAAGGATAACCCTTCATGTAGAATAGAAAACATCAAGTTGAAAAGCAGGCCAATAATTGGAACACCTATCTTTTATACTTCGCTCTTTTGAACGGAAAAAAATCCATTCCTTTTGACCTGTCTGATCACATTTTTTTATAAATAACTCTGCTTTTTATAATTGACAATTACCAATTATTATTATTTGTTTTATTTGTTTCAGATATTCCATGTTAACCCCTACGTGACTGGTGGTCAAGTTGAAGGATGAACATGTCACAGAATGAAAAGCCGGCTTTGCTCCAGACAGCTCCAGCAGAATCAAATGGACAGTCACACACCAGCCAGCTTGATTGTCCAGTTTGTGGCGCTGTGTTTCATGATTACACCCAGTATATGGACCATTTAACTCTTCACAAGGACAGCGCCGCTGCGAAGAAATCGCCCGGCAACATAATTCTCTGTCGCTTTCCGTTGTGCAACACGTTATGCGTTGATAGCGAATCTTATCAAAAGCATCTTGCCGGCCATGGAGAGGAACCAGCCCACAGTGATACGGGAGAATTTAAATCGGAGAATGGTCAAATCGGTAGTAGGATGATGCAATCAGTATCAAGAAAGGGTGTTAAAAGGAAGTTAAAAGTTAAAGAACTGGATTCAATGGTGATGGCAACAAAGAAAATATCCAAGAAATCTGAGGTTGGCATTGCAGTTCACTCCATGTTGAAGAACAATGCTGCAAGAAGGAAGAAGCAGAGAGTTGATAGTGATCCTGTGAAAGACCCAACCCAGCAATTATCCATGTCCACAACTATACACCAAGTTATCTGCCCACATTGTAATATCCAGATGTATGCTCCAATGGCATTATGTATGTCGCACATAAGAACTCATGCATTATCTAATGAAAATGATTCGTCAACAAAGTCTCTGCAGAACCCCTGGGTGTGTATGTGGCGTAACAACAGACTGAGTTCACATTGTAAGACTAACACGCTTAAGTTTGCCTGTGCGGAATGTCAAGCGACCTTTGGTGACTATGACAAACTGGCGGAACATGCGCTGGAACATCGTCTGAAAGAAAAGGTTGATTTGACCTCGACTGCAACAACTGATACCAAAGAAGCAATAAATAATGCAACCCAATTAGCAGTTGATACAAGCATACTACAACAACACATAGAGCAATCAAATGAACAGCTAGTACCAATGACATCAGGATCTGCAACATATGCTACTATTTGTTCTGTCCCTTCTGATGAGGGTGTACTCACTCCTGTTGACCATTCCGATTTCTCATCTGACCAACCAAGTAGGCGATTGTTCACTTGTACTGAGAATTCATGTACTTATTCAACATATTCTCCAAGTGACTTCCATACGCATCTGGGTGAAGCCCACTCTTCACATCAGCAGCAAGCCCACTCTACACTTCAGCAGCAACATTCCAGATCAGCCACGATTCCAGCATGTGAATCCATTATTCTTAACATTCCAGATGTAAGTGGCAGAGTTGCCAAGGGAGATTCTTCAAAGAAAACCAAGAAGGCTTCCACAAGGAGAGGTGAAGAAGTGCTAGATGGCAATCAGGAAGCCAGCTCTTCTGACTCCAATCAAGAGAAGACAGGTAATCTATTCCGATGTAATGTGTGCTGTATTGAGTATAACAACTACGATACTTTCTATAAGTCTCATATGCAGCGTGTGGAACAACGACAACTGCAGAAAGGTTCAACCGATTTCATAAAGACCTATGAGACATCAGTGGCATTGGCTTGTATTCACTGTCAGAAAAACTTTCCTGCTTATTATTTGTATATGAATCACATGCAAAGTCATATGGAGAAGCATACGCCTCTGTCTCCAAGTCAGGAGTCTGTGCCACATATTCATCAGAGCTCTCTGCCTCAAATGACATCTCCAGGACAAGTTTCTGTGGTAGAGACTGCAGATATGCCAGTATCTCCAATGAATTCCCCAGAACCAGTCTCTGTTGCAACACCAATTCCTGCTACTAGTCCAGACCTCATAAACATAAGAGCACCTGATGCCAATTTGGAAATGGATGTGATAGAGACATCATGTGTAGAGAAAAGTCCAGATAAATCGCAAACCATGGATCCAGTTCATTGCAGACAATGTAACAAAGTAAGCACCACACAGTCAGAATTTGAAATGCATCAGAAGCTTTGCTTTGGAATAAACATCCCCAAGCAAGGTACATATACAATGTTAGGTAGCCGCATACCACAGTATAAGCCAAGCAGCAACATACCATCTGTGATGCCACCCCTAGCACCCAATATGCAACCACTCACAACATCTTTGCCAGTGCTAGCACCAGCCATGCCACCCCTAGCACCACATATGCCACCGCTAGCACCGATTGTACCACCGCCTCTATCACAAGCAAGATCAGTAAACATACCGATTCCGCCCATCAACCCTTCTTCTCCATTGCCAAGTGTGCGTTGCTGCAAGCCTTGTCGCGCAGCATTTGAAAAACTTAATCTGTTCTATGATCACATGGTATCACAAAGGCATCGCCAAGATAGCAATCAGTACTATTTTGAAAAACTGACAGAAATGAGGGGAAATCTGCAGAAAAATGTTCTTCCATATTTCACTCAAGCCGAACAATGCACCCCATGTGGATTTACTTTTGAACGGGTAGATTTACATCATGCTCATATGATTTGCGAGGAACATGTGAAACAAAGTCGCCAGTATTATTATAAGAAAAGAGATGAAGCTTTGTTAGCCGCCACAGAGGCATTCTTTCAGAGGAAGCAACTTTCCCAAATTCTGCAAAACAAATCGATAAATGACACCATAACTGTTTGTGACCAACTGGAGGAAAGACAGCAGGTTGAGAGCCAACCAGTTGCTCAGAGGAAGATGGTGCCACACTATGGGTCTGGGATTATATGGGAAAAGTCCAACCCTCAAAATCCCGCAACAGTGCCTGCAGCAGTGCAAAATTTAATTTCATCTCCATATCGGCTGGTGTCTGCTTCAGGTATGAATGCCATTGCTGCTCAGGACCAACTACCTCAAGATGTTCAGAATGTTTCCGAGTCTGAAAGTGGACGTCTTGAACTTGTATCAGATGGAGATGGGGTGTCAAGGTGGGTTGTGAGGACACAAACTGAACACGCTGAACAAAGCCGAGAGAATGTTAATATGGGTGTAACCACTGCTATGAATCAACCTATTTCATCTCCAGATTCAGACAAGACACAAGCCAAACAGCAACATAAACCTATAAAAGGACTAGTAGATATCCTTGACAGCATTGGATCTGACAGACAGCTCACAGCAAATACCTCCCTCCAAGGCCAGTACCAGAAGGTGTATATGTCAGATATTAACAATGACTCTTCAAGAGCGCCCTCTAACCTCTCCAGGCTACCACCTGAGAAGATCTCTATAGCTCCATCTGCACAGAGCAGAGTATCAGATACACCAGATATCCAAATATCTCCCTACAGTGTGATACGATCAGAGCCTGCCAAACCACTGAAACCTTTCAGTAGGTTCTATAGCACAATATTTCTCCATGAAAAGCATCATTATAGGTTCAATACAATTGAAGACATTGGACAAGTGGTGTATAACCAATGGAGAAAACTTGATGACTCAAAGAAAGAAGCTCTCCAAAGAGAGTATGAGAAAGATCTAGACAAATATAACGAAGCTATGCAATCCTATCATGAATATCTAAATCATCATAGACCACCAGGTATAACTGTATCAGATGAAGAGCTTGCCAGTGGTATCCTAAATAAAGAAACTAATGTACCAAATAAGGACATTAGCAGCCACATTGAGGACAACAGCACTGCAAGTAAGAATATTGACAACCTTGATATGGTAACTGAAAACCCAAATATGGAGGTAGCTGTGGCAAATATGGAAAGTGACATCTCGAATCCCAGTTCTGCGTCTGATGTCCCAAGTAAGGAGGTGGAAACACCTAATATGGAAAGAGACATTTCAAGTGAGCAAAGTGACCCACAAAATGATATTTCGACTAATAAAGCGGACACACTTAACAAGGAGACCGACATCTCAAATGTTGACCCTGACATTCCAAGTAAGGAAATTGACATCTCAAATAAGGTAACTGGTCTCTCAAATAAGGATACTGATAACCCAAATGAGGAAGCTGAGAAGGACGCACATGCCACTATCTCGGCAACTGCAAATGATGAAGCAATAGACACAACAGTAGCACTTGAACATAGTAAGGAAAGAGACGATGTTAATATGGAAACTGATATTCTTAATAAGGAAACTAATATGACTCATAAGGAAACTGATATTCCCAATACGGAAACTGATATGACTGATAAGGATACTGTTGTGACTGATACAGAAACTGATAGGACTGATAAGGATGCTGAAAATCCTAATTTGGAAACTAACATTCTTAATAAGGAAAAGGAGATCCCCAGTAAGGAAACAGAGATGTATAATAAGAAAACAGACTCTTTTGATGAAGGAAGAGTAATTTCTGGAACTAGTGGATTACAAGACGATCCTCTTGAAACTGCTGGTTCTTGCCAACCAGATCAAGTAACCAACAAGGATGCAGATAATCCAAACAAAGTTTCTGACATGTCAAATAAAGATCTAAACCTCCCAAATAAGGAAAATGATGTCACAAATAAGGATCTAAACCTCCCTAATGAGGAATCTGATATTCATAACAAAGATACATCAGTGTCTGCCAATGAGATTCATTCTATGGAAGATGGCATTCAAACCGCTGATCAAAGTAGCGCAAATCCAGGAAATAAGGACTCTCACATGCCTAATAAGGACATTGTTACTGCCAATGATGAGACTTCTAATATGGTGACGGGAGGATCTGCTAATGGTGAGATAGTTAGTAATGACAGAGCTGAAACCACTAATAAGGAAACTGACTCGCCTAACAAGGATGCAGATGTCCCTACTAAAGATACAGATGTTCCTAATGAGGACATAGGCCAGATCAGCATGATGGCACCGGTTGAAGACAGTGTTGACTTGACATTGAAGGTTGGCAAGGACACGGCAGATCAGGTTACTACATCATCACCCAACAATGACGCACATAATGAGAAATCCAATGACCCTAGTAAGGAAACAAGTTTAACTGACAAGGAAATGGACATGTCAAATGAGGAAATAGATGACGATGTCATACCAATCGAAGCCCCAGAATGTAACAATGTCGTAGAAGTCATTGACTTAACAGATGTAGAGGAAAGTGAGCAGCCAATCAAGACACAAGGACATCTGCCAACTGGAAAACCTACATGTATACCAATTAAACCTCCGTCAGCATTTCAAAGATTTCAGAAGGATGTGTTTGGTGGTGTGCAACAGGATAATGGTGAGCTGAATTACCAGGATATTATGAAGGTCATCCGTAATATGTGGAAGATGTTACCATTGGACGAAGCATGGGTGTATCAGCAGCAGTCGGATGTCGAGTACCAACATTACAACGAGCAGATGAAGAAGTATATCAAAGAAGTGAGTGGAATAGGAGAAGAGGAGATGAAGATGAATAAAGCCATTACTCCTCCAGCTAGTACTGCACATAGCAGTCAAAATTATCAGCATCCAGCATATACCAGCGGTCACTTTGGCTATATTTCAAAGCCAAAAGCTCCACAGCCACCTGTTACGCCTGACCATAAGTTCATAAGTGGTCTCATTACCAAATGGAAAAAAGACCACCCAAAGTGGACAAATGAATTGGAAATGAGAGAGATTGCCTCTAGCAAGTGGAAGAATTTGAGGCCAGAGTTGAGGCATGCATATAAATTGGACTACCAGAATGAATATATGCAGTACCGAATGGCACTTGATAAGTATAATGACTCTCCAGCTTATAAACAGTGGTTAATGCAACAGAGCCAAGAACAAGTGGAAGCAGGTGGGCCTGAGGTTATAGATGGGCCGGGAGAAAGCAACACACCTCATGAACGCACTGCCAATCTGCGAAATTGGCTGCAACAAAAGGAAGCTTATAGCAAATCTCTACCAAATAACGCTCTGCAGGTACCTAACTATCGAAAATCATCTACGTCTCATTCAAATCCCTCACAAAGGACATGGAATGTTCCCCATCAGAATTCCTCTTCAGCGCCAAAGCCAAACTCAAAGAAGGGTTTGGATGGCTCCAAAAAGAACAAAATTAAGAGACCGTTGTCGGCTTACATGCGGTTCAGTTCCGGTGTCTACAAAGAATTGAAAGCAAAGAATCCGGAGCTATCATTTATGGAGCTTGGTAGATTGATAGGACAGATGTGGAGAGAGCTATCGGAGGAAAAAAAAGCAAAGTACAAGAATGCCTATGAGGAAGCCAAGGTGGAATATGACAGACAAATAAAAGCTAGTAGAGTAAGCAATGTGCAGGAAGTGGCTAATTCTGGTCAGAGCCCTGCTAACAACCCTGCTGACGCCAATTGGTTGCAGTATTATGGTAAAAGCTCTGGTCCAATGGGTTCAAGAGCAGTGCCTGCAAGATCTATGAATTCCAAAGAAGGACAGTATATGAGCCCAGATGGAGTACAATATCGTATGAGTGTGGACAAGGAAGCAATGCATGGCATGGCTTACACAAATTCAGGATCCGGAGGGAATCCTGTAGTTTCACATGAACACTTATCAGGAACTCCTGGATATCATGCTGCTACTCGGAGAAATATCCCAGCTTCCTACGGACATCCCGCTTCCCACGGACATCCCGCTTCCCATGGACAACATACAGTTTCCCATGGACAACATACAGTTTCCCATGGACAACATACAGTTTCCCACGGAAAACCTATTGCTTCACACGCACATCAAGCTACTTCCCGTGGACGACATACAGTTTCCCATGGACAACCTATCACTTCCCAAGGATATCCTACCTCATCCCATGGAGATCATAATGCTTCCCAAAGAAATCAGACTGCTCCACATGGGTATCATAATGCTTCTGAAAGACAGACGGCATCTCACGGATATCATGTGACGTCGTCAGAAGCCACTTCCACAAGCATGACCACAACTGCTTCCCACAGCAACCAATGTGCTTCACCACAAGTGAAATCCACTGATTCCCGCAAGATCAGTTATGGAGATACAACACCTGACGTTGCGATGCAGGAATTAGACACTTTGTTTGCGCATGTCAATACAGCCTCTCCTGCAATGGGATCTGACAATTCTGAGAGCTACAAATGCTGCTATTGTGGACAGGTTCTGTACAACTACGAGCTGTTCTTAACACATTCTAGATCGCATGAGCAGGAGCATACTAATACTTGCACCAAATGTCAGCGCCATTTTAGCGATCAGTATTCCTTACAACAGCATATGAAGATACATAATACAGAGTTTGATGGTGAAGCAGGATCATCTTCACAAAATGTGAAAAAGCAGTATCTCGCATTACCTCAAAGTCACCCACTCAGTAAGGCCACAAATCAGCAATCCTTCCTATGTATATACTGCCTAAAAGCGATCAAGTATGATGATCTCCAACTGCATGAAGAAGGTTGCGGAATAGTTGTGGATTTGGATGAAAGAAATGCTGCTTATAAGAATAGTGATGATACATCAAGTACTCATAGCTCCCCGCATAAGACCAGTGCAGAGCTTACAGAAGATCTTCTTTCACCTGAGAATGACCAGGATAAGCATCAAGGAAGCAGCAGTTTAGACTATGATGCAGAGGATGATGATTCATCCAAGGATGATGAAAATGATGATGAAATATCAAGATGGGTTGTTGCTCCAGGAGCCACCCATACTCTATTTCCAGTGAAATACATGACAAGTGCGAGCAAAGGCATACCTTGTCAAACACCGGTGGAATCAAGTTCAACTGTAACAAAGTCACCCCCTCCTCTCGTACCCATGGAGACGGATGTTGTGCCAGCCTCAGGCGAGTCTTCTCAAAGTGTAACAGTTGGAAATGATGATAGTGGAGCTGGCAAAGAGATGAAACAGAAATGCCAACATTGTAACAAGATGATTTGCTGCAGCAATGTATTGGAGCTTACCTCACATATCAGTAATTGCTTGAAGACCAAGGTGGCATGTCCTTACTGTCTATCCAGTTACTTTTATGATAGCACCTTTCAGATGAAGATGCACCTGGCTATTTGCCAGGGCAATAAATCCTCATTTAGCACCAAAATGGGCAGTGACGACGTAAGGAACTATTGTGATCTGTGTGAATTGAAATTTGACACCCGAGGTGCTCTCCAGATGCATGTGGATTTCCACACAGTTGACCAGTTGATGAATCGTAAGAAACCGAAGCAGAAGGCAGTTGTTGTGTGTGAATCAAGTAACGCTGCTAAAGGAGGAAATGATGATGAGCTTGGTAGAGTGGCAGGGATATATAGAATCAAAACAGGTGACTCTGGAAGGGACCAGTTGCAGGCACGGTGCCCACATTGTTGTTTGACCATGTGTTTTGATGATATGCTTGGTGTTAAGATGCACCTTGCCACCTGTTTCAAACCAGTGATGAAGACGGGTGTGTATAGAGATCAACTCAAGAACATATGTGAGTATTGCAACAAGAATCTTGAAACAAGAGAACAACTTGAAGACCATGTAGCTCAGCATTCGTTGGAAAACCTGATGAAGTTTTTCAGTTGCGGAGTGTGTAATCAACGCTTCCGTTATGAAAAAGGGCTCATCAGTCACCGTAGGGTCCATGGATCAGTGTGGAATGCCAACCAGCCAAGGAAGAACAATGAAAGTAGAGGATGGTGTGGCTCTAGGCAGCTCCAGATTACTTCCGTACAAAGTGGCTTTAGTTCTGAATCATTGCAAGATAGTCCTCCTGCCCCTGTTGGTAGTCCATGTGCTGATGTAACAACTTCCATGTTATGCCCACACTGTGATACAGAGATGAGCTATAGCAGTGAAATAGACTTGAAAATCCATCTGGCAACATGTCGTATCATGAATATAGAAAAGGCAAAAAAACAGAGTGTCCTCTTGGCCAGTTACCATGGCGCTTGTGAAATATGCGATGCCTATTTTACGTGTAAGGATAACTTGGTGGAGCATGTGGAAGGACATTCAATGAAAGAGTTACTGACCTGCAAGATGTGTATCTCCTGTAACCAGAGATTTCGCCACGAAGAAGAACTGTTGAGACACCGAACGGAGCAGCATAGTTTTCAAATTCCAGTAGACAAGCCAGAGATTAATGAACGACCACCTAGCAATGATAGAGAGCAAGCCAATTCGTCAGAGCGCCCTCTATACCAAGTCAAACAGCCTTTGATCACTTCTGGAAACAAACCAGCTCACCATGTTATGTGTTCTCATTGCGACAAAGAAATCTACTACGATTCAGAGACTAATCTGAGGACACATCTTGCCACTTGTATCAGTAAAAATGTAGAGAAACTGAAAGAGAGAGAAGCCAATCCAACAAAGTGGCAACACCTGTTCATATGCGAAGTTTGCGATGGACGTAATCAAAGTGAAAAGTTTGACACTTACAAGTTGTTATCGAGTCACGTCAAGGGACATACCATGAGTCATCTGCTCATGGTAAAAATGTGTAAACCGTGTGACAACCGCTTCAGAACAAAAGAACAGTTTGTTGGACATACAAACAGGTGGCAAGGAAAATGCAAGGATGCGATGAAAGAGATGCTGAGTACCCTGACACAGAATTCTTCTCCAATGGATGACATGACAGAGGAGGTCGAAGTTGAAATTGACCTTGGTTCCCTCCGTGAAGGAGTTGCACGACAGAAGACACGCTCCATGAAATGCCCTCATTGCCAAATGAGTTATGAATACAGACAAGTCGAAGATTTGAAATGCCACTTGGCTTATTGTGTACCAAAAGGACGCTCTTTGCTGACTTCCAGTGATGTATGTCAGATATGTGGTGATCAGCAAATCAGGAAAGTGGCTCTGTGGGATCACGCACAGACCCATTTGCTGAATGATTTGATGACTCCAAGAATATGTGCTTGGACCATTAAAAATCGCCATCTAATGCAGTGTCGCGTGTGGAAGAGAATTGAAGAGGAGCGTAAGAGGAAGGATAGAGATGAGCAAGGCCGGAGCAGAGATGAGGTCACTCAATGTGTTGATGGAGAGGAATTTGCAACATCACCGAAACGGAAGAAACTGAAGGTCACTCAATGTGTTGATGGAGAGAATTTTGCAACATCACCGAAACGGAAGAAACTGAAAACAAGCGAAACGGGTGAGAACGAACACCAGATGCCAAGTAACACTCTTGAGGGGATTAATTTGAGGGCTCCTAGTCAGTGCCCACATTGTGACGAAGTATTATTGATAATACCACGTAACAGGACAAATCCCCATCAATGCCACTTTTGTCAGTACAAGATATCATCGTTGGCTGAGCTGAGGAAGCATGAGAAGAATCACACAATCAATAATCATATATGTCTGATGTGTGTAGAATGCAAGAGTAAGCACGACACCAGGGAAGAGCTCAACGGACATTTACTGGTTCATATCAAGGATTATTCGTTGCATGGTGATCTCCTCACATGTCATATCTGTGACTATACAGTAAACCTTAATGAGGCAAGGTCTTTTGTGTACCATGTACAGTCACACGCTAGTGAACAGCAAAGTGAAAGGAAATCAAAAGGCGATAAAGACTCTGATGGAAATGATAAGGAATTCGATATAGTGGACCTTTCTGTTGACAAGATCGCTTGCACACCTGAAGATTCTGGACAAAGTCTCCAAGAAAATGACAAAGTTGATGCCCCCGAGGATGATGTTATCTGTTTGGAAAACTCAGCAGATGTTGTCATGTCCAATCCTGACAGTTTGAATAGAAAATCTGTTTCAGAAAATCCAGGTTGTTTGGAAACAGTCGGTGTTGCAACAACAGATGCTGAGATGGTGATTGTTTTGGATGATGATGGCAACATGCAGAATAAAATGAAGATATCCGGTGTCAGCATGTCTTGTGGAACAACTGGAACGGGTGTGGAACAACCAAGCCTGATTGGGGAGACGCTACCACATTTAGGTAACTATCCAAATCTTGCTCTTGTTTCCACCCAATTTAGTGCTAAGTCATCTGATCCTAATATTACCACCATTGCTTGTAGTGCGGGGAGGGATTCCACCAATGAGTGCATGCCTAAACACGATACTAATGATAATTCACTCAACATAGTAGGTACTGACTGTGAAGAAGCTTCTCCCCTTGAAGAGCATGGTTGTAACTTGTCGTCCCCACCCAAAAAGAGAGACGAAAGAGATGCACCAGAGGTCCAAATGTGTTTGACTAAGGATCATACATGTAGCTATTCCAAATCTGCTGTTAGTTGGCCAGGTAATGACACAGGTAGTTCGATTGCACAAGAGGGGTCTACGACCTCAATGTTCAAGATGTTTGGGGATAGCTCCAGAGTCAATGCTGTTGTGAAGGAAATAGATGATATTCAATATGGTGCCACCATTACTACTAGTGTTGGCAGCAGTGAAATGGTACAATTAAATACACCAATGGGTCTTATTAGCAAGTCACTTAGAACCATCACCACAAAGCAGAATGATGCCAATATTGGAGGAACGTTATCATGCCCACACTGCTCAATCGAGGATTTTACCCAGCAAAAAGCGATGAATGAGCATCTAGCCACATGTCCTGTGTCAAATGTTGTGGGAGATATGCACTGTGATGATGAAAATGCTAGGAAAGATGCATTCACACAAGATAACTCTCAAGGTAGGCCTCTTCTCCAGCAGATTGCACAGGAGTCAAACCAATTGACAGAAAAAACAGGTAGCTCATCTTCTCCTCTTCCAGAAAAAGAAATGGTGGGTGACCTTGATTGTGTTCAAAAGAATTCATTACATACTCCTAGAGTCAAAGATAGAGCAACAAGTTCTATCGGTAAGGCTAAGAAGTGTGATGATTTCAATAATGCATGTGGGGAAGAGGGTAGTGGTCCAGAGTCATCCATTGTCAAGGATTACCATAATTCCAGAATGTCTGAAAACGTAACAAACTCACAAGTTGGAGGTACATCTACTGTAGATTCTCGTGATGCTAATGAATGTGGTGATAAACAAAAACTATCTGAAAGTTTTGCTGCTGGTAATCTGACCCAGGATATTCAAGTAGATGGATCAGAAAGTTCATCTGATCTGCACCATGTTGTCAATGAATCCTCTCCTCCTGATGCACAGAATACCAGTACTTCTGTTACCAAAGATGATACTTGTAAAGGTAATGCAGCCATGTCAACAACATCATCTAAAAAAACAGAGGTACAGTTGGAAGGAATGGTAGATGCCATATCAGAAATATCTGGAAGTGAGGATGATACAAGTGTACTTGTAGAACTGGCAACAAAGCCTTCTGACTCTAAAGATGAAGAAGAGGAGCAACTTGGAAGCAAAGTTGATGGAGAACCACCTGCATCACAACCATCTCATAATGATGAAGAGGACCATTCGCTGAAAAAAGATGAGACAAATGTTGAAAATCCAAGTGATCAAAACATTTGTGTAGAGACTTTTGAAAAAGTGTTACTACCGAAGATGTTGACGGCAGATGACAAATTGTTGGCAGCAAACATCAAACCTTTAGGTGCAGATGACACAGTGGTGGTTATAGATGACGATGTGAGTTTGGCAGCAGACATCAAACCTGTAGGTGCGGATGACACAGTGGCGGAAATAGATGACAATGTGAGTTTGGCTGCAGACATCAAACCTTTAGGTGAAGATGACACAGTGGCGGAAATAGATAACAATGTGAGTTTGGCTGCAGACATCAAACCTGTAGGTGCAGATGACACAGTGGCGGAAATAGATAACAATGTGAGTTTGGCTCCAGACATCAAACCTGTAGGTGCAGATGACACAGTGGCGGTAATAGATGACAATGTGAGTTTGGCTGCAGACATCAAACCTGTAGGTGCAGATGACACAGTGGCGGTACTAGATGACAATGTGAGTTTGGCTGCAGACACCAAACCTGTACATGTAGGTGCAGATGCCACAGTGGCGATAATAGATGACAATGTGAGTTTGGCTGCAGACATCAAACCTGTTGGTGCAGATGACACAGTGGCGGAAATAGATGACAATGTGAGTTTGGCTGCAGACATCAAACCTTTAGGTGCAGATGTTGTACAGAATACAAAATTGGATGCAAGTGAGTCAGTTGCAGTAACAGATGGGAGAGTGAATGAGCCAGACTGTAAAACAACACCAGCAGATGATAACATGTTGGATGCCGAAGATATGGATACAGACGTCAACAAGGATACAAACGTCAACACGGATACAAATGTCAACATGGATACAGACATCAACATGGATACAGACATCAACATGGATACAAATGTCAACACGGATACAAATGTCAACACGGATACAAATGTCAACACGGATACAGACATCAACATGGGTACAAATGTCAACATGGATACAGACATCAACATGGATACAGACATCAACATGGATGCAGACGTCAACATGGATACAGACGTCAAAGATGTTGAGGCAGCAGCAGTTGATACAACTTTAGATGCAGCCAATAAAACCTTAGACACGGTCAAAACAGCAGCGGTAATAACAGAAGGAGGAAGCAAAATGTTGGATACAGACAGTAAAATGTTGGCAGCAGATAAAGCATTAGATGTGGAGAGTAAACACCTGGAAACAGATAACACCATGGTGGAAGCAGATGGGAAAGTGGAGGAGGCAGAAAGTAACATTGTATCAGCAGATGACCAAATGTTAGGAACAGATGGAAAGATGGAGGAGATAGACAGCAACATTGTATCAGCAGATGACCAAATGTTAGGAGCAGATAGAAAGATGGAGGAGACAGAGAGTAACATTGTATCAGCAGATGACCAAAGGTTAGGAGCAGATGGAAAGGTGGAGGAGACAGAGAGTAACATTGTATCAGCAGATGACCAAAGGTTAGGAGCAGATAGAAAGGTGAAGGAGACAGAGAGTAACATTGTATCAGCAGATGACCAAAGGTTAGGAGCAGATGGAAAGGTGGAGGAGATAGACAGTAACATTGTATCAGCAGATGACCAAATGTTAGGAACAGATGGAAAGGTGGAGGAGACAGAGAGTAACATTGTATCAGCAGATGACCAAATGTTAGGAGCAGATGGAAAAGTGGAGGAGACAGAGAGTAACATTGTATCAGCAGATGACCAAATGTTAGGAACAGATGGAAAAGTGGAGGAGACAGAGAGTAACATTGTATCAGCAGATGACCAAATGTTAGGAACAGATGGAAAGGTGGAGGAGACAGAGAGTAACATTGTATCAGCAGATGACCAAATGTTAGGAGCAGATGGAAAGGTGAAGGAGACAGACAATAACATTGTATCAGCAGATGACCAAATGTTAGGAGCAGATGGAAAGGTGAAGGAGACAGAGAGTAACATTGTATCAGCAGATGACCAAATATTAGGAACAGATGGAAAGGTGAAGGAGACAGAGAGTAACATTGTATCAGCAGATGACCAAATGTTAGAAGCAGATGGAAAGGTGAAGGAGACAGAGAGTAACATTGTATCAGCAGATGACCAAATGTTAGGAACAGATGGAAAGGTGGAGGAGAGTAACATTGTATCAGCAGATGACCAAATGTTAGGAACAGATGGAAAGGTGAAGAAGACAGACAGTAACATTGTATCAGCAGATGGCCAAAGGTTAGGAACAGATGGAAAGGTGGAGGAGACAGAGAGTAACATTGTATCAGCAGATGACCAAATGTTAGAAGCCGATGATGAAACATTGGATGCAGGGGACAAACAATTGGGTGCAGACTTCACAATGCTAGAAGCAGATGACAATGCATTTAAGGCAATGGATAGTGATAGCAAAATGATTGATGAAACAGACAAGAAATTGTTGAAATCTGACAAAGTGGGAACTGACAGCAAAAAGTTGGAAAAAGATGATACGAACATAGTAACCAATGACAAATCGTTTTTTTCTAGCAATCTGGTGGCAGCAGACAACAGTGTTACCCTAGCCGCAAACAAAAAATTATTGGTAGATGAAGACAGATTATTAGAAGAAGACAATGAAAGTGATGGTGCAAATAGTGATGAGGATGACTTGTTAGATGACTATGAAGATGATTCAATGCCTCTGGATATTGATGAAGATAAGTTGAATACATTGCATATAGATGAAAATGTTTCCAATGCCTTGGATGAAGGTGAATCAAAATCCTCTGATGTCGAAATGTCCTCTTCGTTGAACCAATCCACTGTTACCGTCCATGACCCCACACCTAAATGTCTATTCTGCCACCATAACCATGACATCACCGACCCCTGTGTTAAAACCGGCCAATCACTGCATCCAAAGTGCCCATTCTGCAGGGAGAACCATGGAGTAAATCAAAGATGCGCTGCTATGGTGAATTATCTGAAAAGATACGAGAACTCTTCAGCAGAACATCCAGGAGAACCCCCCACAAAAATTGCCAAACCATCAAATAAAATGAGACCCGCTTCAAGTCTTCTTAGCTCTCTACCAGTTAAAGATCTCCTGAAAATGAAACTAGGGAAGGCCACAGCTAATCTCGTATCTTCTGAAAGTTGTGCTCCATCAAATATTCCAGTTCGTTCCAAAGATCCTCAGACTTTGTCAGTGCCTGCCAGAAATCAAGTGAATATTCCAGTTCAAATGCCACCAAAACCTCCACAGAATGCACCAGCATTATCCAAAGGGCAACAGAACAATCCAGGATCTTCTCAAGCTCCACAGAATATGCCGTATCCTGTACAGAATGCCTCTAGTCTTCCTTGCCCTGTGCCTGTCACTAACCTCCAGATGATTACACCAGAGAAGTCTGTAGACATGGTCAGATATGGTCGGAGTCCAAGAACTAAGCTAACAACTGTTTTGGCTGAAAGAGCTCGTATGGGTGCAGCAGTACAAATGCCATTATCTATGACTGATAATTCCAATGATATCACCAGACAACCACAATGCAAAGAAGGTAATCCTGTTGAAGGGATGTCTGATAGTAGCGCTGTGGAGTCAATGTGTGCTTATTCCTCAGCTTATTCCGCACAGAGAAGTTTCACTACAACAAAGACTACTAGATCTATTGACGAAGCCATACTGAGCAGTATTGTGTTCGAGAACAGCCAACGACCCTACAAGAGCCAACATGATATAGATAGAGAACAGGCTATAGGCATTGGAACGAGTCTAGCAGGGGTAACAGAAGGCTCCAAATGGGACCCATCTATTGTTTATGATGATCTTGGAGGACGTAAAGATATGGGTGATATCAAATGTCCTTTCTGCTACGAAGCCCATGACAGAATATATGTGTGCCACCAGACAATTGTCTATCTATCAACATTTGGTAAATATGAACCGATGAAAGTGGGGGATGGTCACCGGGCAAAATTTATGTGCCCCGTCTGCTATGAGGATTTTCCATGGGACTACAACTGCCGAGGGCATATTTACACAAGACATGTTAAGCTTCTCATGGATTCCGATGTCAGCATATCGGTGAAACCAGGCCCTGTACCTGTGAAAATTGATGAAGACAAGTTCTTATGCCCATTGTGTCAATCACATTTTGCTTCGCACCAAGGATGCAGAAGTCATATGCGAATTTGTGAAGGAAATCCGGATGCAGTTACGAACTCTACAGAGACTGTTTCTCCATGGAAATCATCCAAACCACGTTACAGATGTCCATTTTGCCCTGAGGTGCACACACGACCGTACAATTGTCGGTATCATGTGCAGAAGCAGCACACTCGTTGCGATAAGCCATCCGATCAGAACGAACCAGTTAAATTAGATCACAGCAGCTATCTCTGTCCCCATTGCAGCAAGGTTTTTGCCAGAGAGTCATCCTGCAAGAAACATATTGATTGGACACACAGGGATGATGATATGATGGTATGCGGTACTTGTCGCATTACATATCCGAGATACGAAGTACACAAATGTCTTGCTTTGCCGATGAAGACCAAGAGTGGCAAGTATAGGTGCCCGTATTGTCCACATAAGGTATTCACACGTTGCTATAACTGCACTGCTCACATACGAGAGAAACATAGCGGACCAAATGAACATTCACAGTTAAACCAACATGATATTATCAAATATGTTGTGCCAAATACCACTGCACTAGCCACAATGCCTCCTAGCTATAGTGCACCTGTTATTGGCCAAAGCGCTCCCCCTGCTGTAGCTGGCTATGGAACACCAGTTAGTGGAAATGGAGCTACTACTTCTAGTAGTTTGAACAATGAACTTGATGACGGTTCATACAAGAATGGAAACTATACAAATGGTCTATCGACGTGTCCCCACTGTGCACGGAATTTTAGTCTACGATCAGAACTTATGCAACACATCTTGTCGAATCACAAGCTGCACACTACAGCAGGTGGCTTGGACAACACAGGTCCCAGGAAAGAAATTGAGGAGTTAAAGGCAGCTGCTGATTTTTACTCCAACGATGGAAAAGATGGGGCAGAAGTTCTTGCAAATGAGGAGGAACAATGGAGCAGCAAAACCCAAACGAATGAGACAGGATTGCAAATGGAAGGGAGTCATTCAAAGATGCCAGTGATCCAAAGTGTGTTCTCTCAACGTGATGGAGGCAATATACAGGATAGTATCCCAGCGAGTAGAGATCAAGTGGAAGAAGCAGATGATGAGTTTGATGAGGATGATGAAGCATTTGCTGAGGATCTGGACTTCGAAAGAGCCATCACCCCACAAAGCCCAGCTGTGTCTAATGCCTCGGGCGATACTCAAGAGGACAAAGCACAACCAGATGCTGATAAGCAACAAGATGTTGAGGATGTGGAGCGAATGATCAACATCATCGAAGTGGAAGAGCTGACCAAGATGCATCAATTACAATCTCAAGGAGTTGAAGTTGTTGGGATAAAGAAAGAGTTGGACGAGATGAGAGCAGGTCTTGAGGAATTGTCAAAGAGAGGAGAAATACCATCCTGTGACACCATGAAGCTGAAGAAACACATTGCAAGACTGGTGTCTGAAGCCATGGCTACCGCAAAAGATCTACTGACAGTGTACAAGATACCGAATCAAAGAGAATCTACTGTGAATGAATCACTAATACGTAACAACAATATGAATGCCTCACACAACAGGTGCAATGAATCAAAAATGCCTGCAAGGAAGAGAAAGTTGGATGTTTCTTCTGAAATACCTGAGGCCAGTGCTAATAGTGAACATTTTATAGCATTGCCACCTAGAAAAAGAAAAGCTGTCATCACCAATCGATATGTCATGCCAACATCTTCTCAAAAGAAAGTGTTGATCAAGGAGACACTTCAAGCTGAGGGTAGAGCACTTAATGTTTCAGTGTACAAACCAGTTTCAAATTCCGGCATCAGTCGCTCTCCTGTTCTGAAAGAATGTTCTCCAAGTGCAGCAATGGACCTCGGTATTCCATGCAACGGTGGAAAAATGAAGATACCAGCTGAAGTGCCAGGCACAGATATGAGCATTGGCTATACACCTGATGTAGAGGTACATGTAGCAGCAATAGATCTAAGTATTCCTCGTAATGGTGGACTGGTTGGTGAAACAGGCACATCTTTGGATATGAGTCATGTTCCAGAAGAGTTTCCTCAAGAAGTAGAAGCATTGGACTTGAGTATTTCACACAATGGTGCTTCTCAAGAAGTACATGTAGCAGCACTGGACTTAAGCGTTCCACGTGATATTGGGAAAACCCAGGTATCGGTAGGAGAAACATCTATTGCCATGAGTCATCAACATATTCTGGAAGAATCTTCCTCTCATGAAGCAGCAGCAATGGACCTAAGTTTTCCAAGCAAAACAAATAACATGAAGTACAGTGAAATGTCTTCCATTGATAGACAAGGAGGTGTTATGAGGAAGGCCATAGATGATGGCAGACATGCGGTTACCACACAGGAACAAGAACAGATGCTGAAGAAGACCAAGGCAGGATTTAATACAGTTTCTGGACAAAATTACCACAGAACTATGAGGTCAGATGATCATGAAGCGTTATTGCAGACCAGAGTGGCTTGTCCTGTTTCTGAAAAAGATGGCAGAGGACATGATGAAATCGTTGAGGTTAGTTTTCATCATCATGTGTTAGTTAGTTGGTGGTCTCTAACCTACGCACAATTATTTCTTAGCACACCATACTAATATTCTCACTTTATTCCATTAATCATTGCTTGGAGTATCTTTACAGCATCTACAACATATCCTTATGGTGTATTTAAACACTCTCTGTGTCTGTCAATCCTGAGCATCATCTGTCAATCCTGGGCATCATTCAGAAATTCTTCTTGTAAGACTTGAAGTCTATATTTCATATGGTTCCTCATCACCATTTATCATCTTATATTAATTTATATTAATAGTGGTAGATATTGACAATATCAATCACAGGTTATGGGATTCACTCGCTGACATTCATTTTATAATTAATTGGTGTTACCTTCATGTAAGATGGCCAGAGCTAGTCTCGGGTAATACTTCATCCAAGGATTACACGGAATAAAGCTTATATTCCTTGACACTAGACTCGTTTTGTGAAGGTAGAACCAATGATGTGTACTGACTTTGGTAGCCTATGGTGAGAGGCATTTGTCTGGATGTCTGTGTGTTCGTGATAACTTGTATTGTTCTGGTGAAGGGATCAGCATCTTCCAGCTTCCTCTGTTCATTATGTCTCACTCATCACAATCTCTTCAATTGTTCTGTTGGGTATCTTGTATTACCTTTATAGTATGGAATACCTGAACTTGAGTTCTAGTTTCCATCAGTTGTACTTCATTATTCATGCAATCCTTAATTCTTTAACCTTTTTGTGGTAGCAGATAATGAAATGTTTCATTCTTCGTCAGCTAATGTTGGTGCTGCCCGTTATTCTTTGTCAGAAAAAATGAACCTTATTAGAATCCTGTTTTTACTCTTCCCAAAAACACCATTACTAATACATCTTCATTGTTGTGGTTAGAGCCATCCAATCGGGATTATTCTAAGTGTTTGTCTTTATGTCAGCAAAAAGTTGTGTAGGGAAAAGCACAAAGGGAAAAACACAATAGTCTTCATTTTATGGTGGTTAACAGCCATCTAATACCATCTGTCCCTATAGACCATGAGCACAATAGTCTTCATTCTATGGTGGTTGTTGACAGCCATTTGAAACCATCTGTCCCTATAGACCATGTTGATCAACAATGTTAAGTGTCTGGTTCTATTTCAACCATGGGGGAACATGCATTGACTGCTGTTGTTATAGATGACTGATTTGGTTTAGTGTATGGTTTATACAGTGGACAGTGTGGACGCCCCCTTCTAATGCATGCGCATACAGACAGGAAAGCTTTTTGTTTGCTTGTCTGCTGTGACGTTCAGGTGACATCATCTATATTGACCATCTATGGTGCAAGGAACCTCACATGAGGAATAGCACCACAGAGGTTGCTACATTCATTCATTCTCATCAATCACCGGCACAGGCATGCATTTCTCATACCTATAGGATAGGTTGCAGCCACTTATTATTTACATTTTAATTGTTAGATTATCAGTCCTAGTACAGATCATTGTTGTCTTGTGTACATCTTAAAGGCAATAGTAACATCCTTGCCAGCTTTCTGTTTTTCCCTTTTCATTTTCCTCATCACTCGCAGGTCTTTATTGTGGTTGGTGGTAGCCATTAGCCAATGATGGCAAACCTTTTTTCTTCTCTATCAGCTAGCTACTCTTGGATAACTCGTACTTCATTTTGACAAATATAGTATTTCCCTAGCTTTCTTGGTTCACTATTTCTCACATCACCCATGGTGACATACAATGATAGTTCTTGATCCTGATGTGGTAGTGAATGATTCATAACCAACTTGAGTAGTTGCATGAAATACTCATCCCAGACCTGCCAATTGTCCACAATCCTGCAGGAGACAACCTATCTGGGCACACACATTTGACAACTTCCCTGATCAGAGAATAAATTGTTCTATTACATTACATGTAATTTCTAAAGTCTCCTTGATTGGTGAAAGGAATTTCCCTGATTGGTTGAAAGAATCTCCCTGATTGGTTGAAATGATCTCCCTGATTGGTTGAAAGAATCTCCCTGATTGGTGTAAAGAACCCCCCCCCCTCCCCCACCCCACCCCTGATTGGTGGAAAGAATCGCCCTGATTGGCGGAAAGAATCTCCGTGATAGGTTTATGATTGGTGGAAAGAACCCCCCCTCCTGATTGGTGGAAAGAATCGCCCTGATTGGTGGAAAGAATCTCCCTGATTAGTGGATGCAAAGGTTGGCAGCTCTGCCATGAGCTTACTAACAATCATATCACTAAACATGTAACACACAGTTTGTGACAATAAATCAACATGAAATCTGATTTGTTCGCTGTTTAATATGCACAAAAGTGTGACCGGGTGTTACTTTAAACCTGTATGAAATTTAAAAAAAGATAGTCGAACACAAATGATTTTTGTTACTAATACTGGAACTTACTTTTTTACAACTGATACCTTGCGTGTGAAATGAAGTCGGCTTGGAATACCTTGAAGGGCCTGGTCCCAGGCATGTGATAGCTGAAATCTTAGTCCTCACGTGACTCGTCATTATCAGCGGGTCAGTTGCCTGATGAAGTGTGATGGTTTCACACGCAACATAGTTATTTTTAACTACTGGATGATTGATTACATGCAGATATTTGTTAGTATTACCACACCAATAAGTAGTACATAGTATAGACAATGGCACAAAAGGCATTGTTTTTGTCGTAAAAATAGTAAATACAGGTTTTGGCGATATCTCAGCATTTAAACACAGTAGGGCCTACCCTTTTTTCTTTCAAAGAGTTACATATTTAAATGTTTCTTTTCATTCTTTTTTTTCTAACAGAATCAAGGTATCAGTGATCTCAGGAAATCTTATGCAGCAAGACAACCATGCCAGGGTGTGTACTTTCATCAAGTGGTCGACACCTTGATCAACAACATCAATTCACCTGGCAGCACTACTGTAGCTAAGCAAACAGATGGTAGGGAGCAGGACTTCAGCCCTGAGAACTTAAGTGCCCACTTGAAACACCAGGGGATAATGATCAACAAGATAGTGAAGTCAGTAGCCAAGAAATGAGACAGGTTGGCTGGCTACTCAAGTTATATCCATGCTATAGGTGCTGCTTATCATGCAGTGCAGTGTGTTGGCCCAGAATAGCAATTCATTACATATGTATTGGCATGCGACACCAGCCTGATATTGTGACCAAAAAGTATTATTTCAACCCAAAATGATTTTATGTTTCAATAATGTTTGTTGTTGTTGAATTAATCGTTATTTAAAAAATAATGTAATTACATTGCATTGTAACCTACCCAGATAACGGTTAAATATTGTTAAATATTATTGCAACACCGCACAGCATTGAAGAGTAAGCATTGCTTGTTATGAACGTAAATATTCCAACATGAATTATCCCATCTATGGTGTATTCTAATTATTGGTTTTGAACTTCATGTATTTTGGGCAACCACGTGAACATATCTCGAAGGCCTCTGATGGAAACCTTTAATAGATAGATATCCACAAATTGTTAGGAATTATGGGAAAGAAATTGATGGTTTGGAGCCACAATGCCTTATCTACAATGGCTGCCATGTGTAAGTATGCATTTTTACAAGGGTGCACCGAATACTTCACAAGTTACTTTTTTGTATATCACATACGGCAGCTATAGCAGATGGTGGCTTTCACATCGTATGGCATCAGTGCAAAAAGACCATATTTTCACTAGCTGCTCTGAGTTGCGTTTAGTTTATATCCATTGCTTATCATGTAAACAACTCTATACATAACAACTGGCAGCTATTAGAGTCGGGCCTCCAACATATGATCAGAAGGGTCCCCTTAGGGCTCGGCCCTAGTAAGGGCTCGGCCCTAGTACACTTAATACTGCAGCTAAATTAGTATTGTACTGTAAAACACTATAATTTTGCGGATCCTTAAAATTACTGCTATTTTAGCGGGCATGTAAATTCGCGAACCTGGAAATGTTACTGTTACTTCCAATGTAAAATTGTCAGTTCGCGGTTATTTAATTTTGCGAATCCCCATATCCCTTGCGAAATTTGCGAAATTAAATCCACATGAAATTAAGTGGTTTTACAGTACTTGTATTCGTAGAACAAACAAGGTGTTGTAATAATGTATCCATATAACACATCACAACTCAAGATGGTAGCGAAAGATTGCAAATTTGTTGGTGTAGTGATTCTTGGACATGCAAAAGTACAAACAGTCACTCCAGCATCTAAAGACCTTTATCGACATTTTCAACACACTATGCGGGGAGAAATTACAGGGGAAACAGGCAGTGATAAATACGGGACAAATACCAAATTGTGCCAAAAAGAATCATCCAAATGTCTATTTAGACTGTTTGGTCAACAAAAAATCTGAGTCGCCCTAAAAGACGTAAACAAAGTGTGTGATTTTTGTTGTTGAAGTCTTCATTACACTACCCTTGAGTAGCTTTGATATTACTTAAATTGCAATGTTCACTGCAATACTTAAAGCTACATATAACTTACTTAAAATTGAACCTCACTGAATTGAGAGGATTTTGTTCACTTTTTACTTAAACTAATACAGTGGAACCTCAGTTGCCTGGGCCTTGCATTTTGGTTTGTTAACAGGAATTTGTGTTATCCAGTCATATTATATGTGACCCATCACATCAAAACATACCTCTTGTCCGATTTTCTAGTTTCTAGATATGAAGTCAAATGTCTTGAAAAATTTATAGAAATTAAAAGGAAATGCTAAGCTTCTATTCATCATATTTCCTGTTTCTTTAAGTCTAAATTTCAATTATGAGGTATCAATTTAAAGCTTGATTTTTGCATGTTTTGATGATGTTAAAATCAGCCATTGGATAAAATCCAATAAGAGGTATGTTTTGTTGTGATGGGTCACATATGGTAAAATATAAGCTTGGGACTTGAATAACACTTTGTTAAAAGGTGTTTTGTTAACAAGGTTCCACTGTACTACCACTGTTAATTGAAGAATGTCATTTTAAGAAATGTTTATCCAATATTTTGTTCAGTTATGGATACTTGCAAATGTGTGCGCTTACATTGCTTGTGCTTCTTCATTTGATTTGTACATTCCAAGGTTGTACATAATGTAAAAATACAAATAAGAGTTAAAATTCTATTCTGTATAAAATCATGATTTTAAGGAAACATTTTCACCATTGAAGAGCATCTCCAACATGTGTTTGGTCATGTGAATGCATTGCATTTATTTCAACATGATGCCAAGAGACCTTCCAATTAGTAAATTTATTATCATAAATAAAGGATTCTACTATCCTGTTTGATTAGAATGATTGGTAAGGTATGTTCATACTCCTATTTTTGGCAGACATATGCGGATATTGCCGTCTTAGTTGAAGCAATGTCAATTGTTTATCTGCGGACGTCGATAGACGCCCAATGGAGTAAGAACAGGCCATTGGGTACACGTTTAGAAGAATGTTGCTTTTTAAATACAGATACAAAATTGTTACAGTGGCTCCAATCAATACTTAAATGTACTTAGAGCATCTGTGGAGAAACATAGTCAATATTCCGGTTCTACCTCCATTTAAGGGTGTCAGGAAACTAGTCTAGCGTGAAAACTTCATTCTGGGATTATAAGCTTTATTCAGTATAATCTCTCATGAAGTCTAGACTAACTCTGCTTCCCTTACATGAAGGAAACACCAATATTCCTTTTCCAGTGCAAACATGACATCAGTCTGTACTGCTTATATGTTTTTATATTATTACCACCAATAACCAGCAATAATCACTAAATGCCTGCTTCTATTTAGCAGGTGTTCATGCTGGAATTCTACCAAATCAAGGGTATCCAAGCAAATTGTCACACTACATGCTCATCTTATTAACCTGTTTGCAGGCGCACCGTGGAAAAGGTTTTGGCACATAATGCGCATTGCATAACTTAATGCGCTGAAAGTCATCGCAACTAAAATAACACCCCCATTGTGAATACTACACTGCTCTTTTGTTGTTTGGTTAATTCCAGGTGGAACGTAATACTAATATACTTTATAGCACATACTGGTCTTCATTATAACATTTTTCTTGTCCCATGTGCACAAAAAGAGCAAAATAGTCATTTTAAGGTCACAGTGTAAAAAGCATAAGAGCATTCAGATATGTAACCCATCACATCAAAACATACCTCTGTCTTGTAAAAATATAAAGTAATTAAAAGGAAATTTTAAGCTTCTATTCATCATCTTTCCTGATTCTTAAGGCTAAATTTCAATTATGAGGTTACAATTTAAAGCTAGATTTTTGCATGTTTTGATGATGTTAAAAACGGACGTTGGATAAAAGACCCCAAGAGGTATGTTTTGATGTGACAGATCACATATTTTCTGCACAATAAAGATAGCTTTAATATTTATTCTTAAACTTAACTTATTTTTACAATATTCATTTTTAACAAACAATTTATATTTATTCAGTATTAGCTTTTGTAGTGTTCATAATTTTAGTCATGCGTTATTGGTTGTGGGATACTAACTATATGGGTGCGTTTGACGACCTGAGTGTAAAAGAAATATATATTCAGAAGTCCATATTAGAGGTTCATGTTGGAGTTATCGAATCGAATATGTTGTATTGGTGAAGAGAGAAGAAACTGACATCAGCTATTTATTACCAATGGTTCAAAGAATGACAGTACAGGTGTTTTAATAGTGGCATATCTGATCCTCATAGATTTTAATGAACACAAATATTGAAATATTACACAAAATGGGACGTACATATTTGCATGCTCAGGTCTAAATTTGTGAAAATTCCACTACTGTGTGGCCGTGGGTATGGTCAGTTGTATGTTCGGATCGGTATGAAAAACTTAAATTCTTCCATCCATGATTGTATTTACTTAATTCAATAAACTGTTAATTGGCGATAAAAGTTCAGTGTTTGTACAATTCAATTGCTATCGTAGTGTAACACACTGCGGGTATTTATTTGATTTTGATATCTGATGCCAAATATGGTCAGGTCATTTGCCACAATCTGATGCCAAATATGGTCAGGTCATTTGTCACAATCATTATTCAACAATATTCATTAAACACTATCTTACACCTTAGGGTCAAGGGTGGTGTTGTAAGATTGTACTAGTTTTGATATGTATTATACGTAAGCTCCTAAAAGGCAAGTGCCATAATGCTATGGACGAAATTCAAGCAAATTCACGATTTCACTATCAACCAATCAGGACGTGGTCATTTTTTTAAAGCGCTTCCGTATATTACAAACATACCCTCGTATGCATGCACGCATTGCTTAAATTATGTCTATATCATTATGACGCTGATTTTAGCTCCAAGCAAGCAATGCATTTGTATTTGTATATCTTTGTGTGTGGTTTTTATATTGTACTTCTAAGACAATTCTAAGCCAGTTAGAAGGGAACCAAATAGTGTATGCAATAATTCCTTTAATTGTTTTCTACATTTTGTATTATTCTTATAATATACAGGGTTACAAAGATCATATATTTTCGCTTTGTTTATGTACCATACCATTTATACTAAAGTTTAATCAGTTCCAATTTGGCGAGAAATATTTGGTTTTATATCCGTGTGCAAAAAGTATTCCAAGCATATGAGCGCGATTATGACCACACACACACACGGTTTTAGTAGCACTGAAGTGTCACACATATGATGCACAGTGCGCTTGTTGCCTTTATGCGCACCCACAACCGTCTGTATTCTTCCACTGCTGTAAACAGGTTATAAACAGGTTATAAACAGGTTATAAACAGGTTTTTAAACAGGTTATTTGCCAATTTGGAACTGAGTAAACTATAGTAGTCAAAAGATGAAACCCACTCATGATTTTCAGTTCCGCCCAAGAAATATTCACTATCCAGATTTTGTATCCATGTAAGTGTTATATAATGATGTACATGATTATACCATGTAAAGACTTCCCCAAAAAATTAACTTGGTCATTATGATTGTATCTATGATTTCGGCATACTTCTGTTATACCCTACACACCAACATCGGTTGTATGCGTCGTTCTTAAAAATCATGCACTATGAATATCTCTGTGAAGGGTATAACAGAATTACTCCATGATTTCAAACTAATGGGCTTAATCTGTTCATTATTAACAAAGGCTCAGCATAAAGATAACGAAAATCTCTGCCTAGTTTTGACTTTTCTTTGTATTGATCACAAGTATTGCAATTCACGTTGTTTTTGTTTTCCTGCAACAATAAAAATGTTCAGAACTAGCAATAATTTGTCACTTGTAACACACCGAGGTATCAAAGTAATTATATCAGGGTTCTACTAAGTGTATTTAACACTTTCCATGCGGCTATTGGGTTTACCAAATAGAAAACAGATTTTTCAGAAACCTTTCCCAACTTTCAAGGTCTATCTCAAGGATTACTGAACCAAAACTAGACATGTTAGTGCATTTCTTATGGTAATTCAAATATGGTAATCAAATTCAATAGCTTTGACACTTTTGAAACATTTGGTGAAATTTGGAAGGTTGTCTGCAGACGCCTGCCTCGTGGAAAGTGTTAAGTCTACAGATTAAATCTACAGATTATAAATTACTGGCATGTTGATAACAGTTACTTTTTATGATATCCATATGTCTGTTAGACTAACTTATTTCAAAGAAAATATAGACATACTGATAAAATATTATAGTTACTGATTGCTGAATTTGAAATAGCTAAAATGTATGCACCTGGTCAGAAACTGTTCATGTTTGGTGTATATCAAACTAATTCAATTGATGGGATATGCACTTGTTGGTTACAAAAAACTGACTATAGATGTGGGTTGGTTGGATATACACAAATCGTGGCTCTGGATAGAGACTTGATAATGGTTTTCACATTCATGTTTTGTTATATACATGAATATTCAAACTTCATCTAGTACATGACAGAATTTTTGAAATTACAAGACAAGGCATCTCACGTCCGGTTTTGTCTTTGATTGCTTCCCCCATTGAAAGCTTTATTTTTTCAGTATTCCCAAGTAGAAACGTTTAAGTATTGACCCATATTATGATGCTTCCACATTTGTTTTTGTACAAGATGACATAATGTATGTTGTAATTATTAGCTTATTTTTTCTACGTTTACATTTTTGTTGGTAAAGGAACCAATCAATGTCTGTGTCAATAAAATATAACAATTTATTATTGATAAAACACAACGACTTCTCTTTGTGTATCATTCTTTTGAGTAAGGCTGAAATATAAGTTTGTGACTTCGGTTCATCCTTTCCATTGACTCAAAAGCAACTATGTGTTTAAAAGGGAAAAAAACAGGTTTCCAGTAGGTGACTTTACCTATTGCATAAAAAGTTGAGATTCAGTAAGAAGAGTGATTCTAAGTTCTAACGTGTTCAACTCCTGTTGATAAATAATTCGATCTTAATTCATAGGACCCACACCTGGGTCTAACTTAATAAAGCTCAACTTAGGATGAATTTTTAGCTTACTACAAGTAAGCTAAAGCGACCTGACGCGAAAGGTCACGGTATAGGTCAAGGGGAAAGTGCGACTGTGAAATATGGTTTTATCTTGGTCACACAAGTGGTTATTTGTCGGGAAATGTACTTGAGATAGTGAAACAATATGATCGCATAAATATGTTAGAAAATGGGCCTGATTGCCATTCGACAAAATAGGCAATTTCGCGTTATTTACTTTATTGTCATAACTGTATTGAAAATGCATGTAAACGCTATGATAGAAAAGTTGATTCAACACATGGCACGCATGTATCATGACGTACAAGCGTGATTGTCTTATTGTGATTGGTTTAACTACTAGAGATCATTATTATTCATGATACGAAATAGCGGAAAGTAAAAAAACAGCCGTCAAAGTGAAAAATAGGTGGGGAGGTCGTTTTTCGTTAATTGATGTTAATCGCTTCTGTATATATTCTTCAAACTATTTCTCCGATTTCAGCGGCCAAAATTATTGGAAAATATTGTTTTCAAAGGTTTTTCATCATGAGGTGCTGTTAGAAATTCGCGAAAAAGAGTAAAACTTACGAATATTGCCTTGCCAAAATGTTGAATTTGCGTGATTTATCGTGCCGTAATATCTTTTATTACCCCCACCAGTTTGGTATCGTCTGCCATTGATCAAATGTCAAATCTACATATTATAGTCCGATGTAAATGAGGCAATTACATTTACCGAGTTACCCCGTCTGTTTCAATGTGTCGTGAGCTTTCCTCAAACAGTTGCACGTGCGAATATGTGAGGGTGCAGTGTTTAATAACGAAACAATCGGAGCTCTACGAGTTCACTCATTTTTTGAAAGTCGTGTTATAACGGGGGAGGGTTGGGTTTAACGGCACATTTATGTATTATATTTAGATATTGTGTAACTTCCGCCATGTCGAAATTCCACATTTAATACAAATTTACTCAATAAATATTCATAATGACATGCCGCATGTTTATATTATAGCTCAAGTAATTTATTGAAAATAAAAACATTGTTTAAATAAAACATGACACCCCTTTCAAAAGTGAAAGCGTCCAACCCCCAAAAAAGTTTTCAGTCCGAGCATGCCGCGGATGTGTGTTCTCAGAAAATAATGGCGTCTTCTCACCTTATTTCATGTTCTGTTTCTTGTTGTTCTGTAATACTTCAAGTTGTTTTCATCTGCATCTACTTTGACGTTAATTTTTAGCAGATAAAAAATGACTACGAGTGAGTCGAAAGGCTGATATAGCCTAGACGTGAGTACAAAATAAACCAAATATAAAATGAAAAGGGGGTACTTTAAAATAAATACTACATCATCGTCCAACCCCGCCTGTTCCTGATACGGTTGTTCTCCTACTAAAAAAGGAACCCAAGAGTATGGCGCCGCTCACATCGCCAGCGGTGTGTGTTTACGCCGTACGCACGATGTTGCTCTAAAATTCGCTTCATTGTGCACATTTGGTTGCACTTATGAAAGTTTTATGCATTTTGGTAGTACACAAAATTATTCTGATGGTAAATCTTGAACGAATCGCGATTTTAATATGTAATGTTAATGTCCGGAAGCTGATTAAAACCGGTGCAGATTTGACAATAATAAAAGGCAAATGAACTGAAGACAACACAGAGAACAGAAGTACATATCTACTGTACAGTACAGTACACTTTGGTGGACATTTAGTATATTTTATTGCGTTTTCACTTCCTCGAAAATCTGGACTACCAATTTTCGTAAATCCTGAGTCCCGCCCGAAAAACAAAATCGAGTCCCGGGAGCACTGAATTCCCGAACATCCTAGACCCAATGGTGGCTATACTATCGTTCATGCTTCACTATACTATAGCCACAACACCCTCTATAGACACACGACGCCGGGACACGACGTCGCGAAAATCACATTTTTAATTCAAGATTTTCACATCAAATATGATTTAAATCAATCAAAATGCACTCACATGTTGTTCCTAGAACTCTTAGTAATACATTGTGTTAATTAATTTTGATCAAGCGGCAGTCGGCAGTGCTGACACTCGATGTGAATTTCGCGACGTGAACAGTCAATAGGGAGTTTTGTGACCCTAGGTAGCCAGCTACCTAGGACAGGTCACTATTGGGACTCCGAACATCCCAGCCTAGCCCTATGCCTATAGGCTATAGCCTAGGCTATGTAGCCTATAGCCTAGGCTATGTAGCCTAGGCTATGTATGGTTTAACCAGGGAGGTGTAATATCTCTCTGGTTAAACTATATGTAGTACTAGTAGTACTATTTTGATATCAGAAGAAAAGCCTATCTTATTTTCAATATTCCCCTAAACCAATCACCTCGGTAGATGTTATTGTTACTTATTGAACCATCCAGAAGAGAACGCCAATTCGCCAACTGGTTTTTGTGGCATTACCAAAGTCAAAGTGGCGCACCATTTAAAAGGCCAAATAAAAAATAGTAGTTTCTCTTCCCCGCGCGTGCGCATCCATTTTGGCCGCCACGTCAAAAAAATAGTTTTTTTCTTCAAATTTTGTTCAAATTTTGTTTTCTAATTTTTTTTAATTTTTTTTTTTTAAAATTCTTTTTCTTCAATTTTTATTTTTTGAATGTTCTCAAGATCACACTGATGTTGTCAATGGAGAACGTGTCAATATTTTTAAAAAAACCTGTTAAAATGAAAGAACAACATAACAGGCAAACTGTTAATATCAAAACATGATACAAATTAAACTGTATCTGCATCAGATGATATAAATAAACCGTGAGTAAAACTGGTGTTTTAAAATACCAGTGTGGTCTTCGCCTTCGGAACATTTGTTTGTCGTTTTTGGCTGGAACTGATTTATTTATCAAGATATTCCCGAGATCACACTGATATTTTGTAAATCTAGAATACACATCTTTTCTTATTTAGCTTTGTATTCCTGAAAGAGAAAAAATAGAGAATAAATCCTTGTGTTATCTATATAATAATACTCTACTCTATGTCTGTCTGTTTTTTTGTTGGTCTGTTTGTTTGTCTGTCTGTCTGTGCGCGCTTTTTCGTTGCCTTCCCGGGGTCGGGCGGCGTTCAAACTCAGTGGGTGGGTGCAGCTCGGTCCCCGCAAGAGCAAGTTCGCATTCGCTAGAGCGTACGAGGTCAAAGGTCATATAGGGGTCAAAGGTCATATGGGGGTCAACTTTTTGAAGTTGGTCGGATCATGCTTAAACTCGGTGATCTCGATGCGAGGCGAGCGTGGCAAAAATAAAACGGGTTGGCGTTTGTCGGGTCTTCCGGGGTCAAAGGTCGTCTAGGGGTCGAATTTTCAAAGTTTGTCCGATCGGGCTTAAACTCGGTGACGGGAAGCCTGAATATGAGTCGAGCGTGGAAAAAATAATACGCCTTTGTTTTTCTTGGGTCGTCCGGGGTCAAAGGTCATCTAGGGGTCAAATTTTTAAAGTTTGTCCGATCGGGCTTAAACTCGGTGATGAGAAACTCGGTGTCTGTTTGTTCAGTCCCCGCAAGAGCAAGTTCGCATTTGCTAGAGCATACGAGGTCAAAGGTCATCTAGGGGTCAACTTTTTGAAGTTGGTCGGATCGTGCTTAAACTCGGTGATCACAATGCTCGATGCGAGGCGAGCGTGGCAAAAATTTAACGGGTTAGCGTTTGTCGGGTCTTCCGGGGTCAAAAGTCGGGGTCACAAAGGTCGTCTAAGGGTCGAATTTTCAAAGTTTGTCCGATCGGGCTTAAACTCGGTGACGGGAAGCCCGAATACGAGTCGAGTGTGGAAAAAATAACACGGCTTTGCTTTTCTTGGGTCGTCCGGGGTCAAAGGTCGTCTAGGGGTCCAATTTTCAAAGTTTGTCCGATCTGGCTTAAACTCGGTGACGGGAAGCCCGAATACGAGTCGAGCGTGGAAAAAATAAAACGGTTTTGCTTTTCTTGGGTCGTCCGGGTCAAAGGTCGTCTAAGGGTCGAATTTTCAAAGTTTGTCCGATCGGGCTTTATGCATGCATTCTACAAACCACCAAACCCGAGAACCGACAAACCCCGGGTGACCGCCCAAACCCGAGAACCGACAAACCCCGTGTGACCGCCTAGTATTAAAATAAACATGTAAAATATCGCGAGCAGTTTCCAGTATGTACCCATTTTAAGGTTATAAAGCTAGTCTTAGAAAAGTGGCAGCCATTTTGAAGCAAAAACATTTCCACCATGTTGGAAAAAGCGAAACCAGTTTTGGAAAAAGGGGCATTCGCCATTTTGGGAAGAAGAAAAAAACAAACTCATCTTCCTTTTTTCAAAAAGTTAGCACGAGAAACTAGTTTTATTTTTACTTGGCCTAAGATCCAGGGGCCATGGGAGTTTGGTGACCTGTAAATATTATTATTTTCATTAAATGATGCATATTTTCATAAAATAGGTGTTTGTATTTTGCCATTGTTATGTACCGAAGTTATTCATCTCTGTACATATTATTTATTGAACCTTCACACATTACAAAAGAGAACAATCATCTACCATTAGGTCGCACCATTTAATATCCAAGGTGTTTGGCAATAATTTGTTTTAATATCAGAAAGAGACTATTTCTTGATCTTGAAATCTCAACCGAAGCATATAGAAGGGCAAATGTGCTTACACGGTGAACGGTGAATGCATAATAATATCTAAATACTATTTGTGGCGATTCTGTCTGTCCAATGACTCCGAGTGTAGATTCCTGCCCATCTATCCGTGCAATCGCTATGCGCAGGGATCTTCGCCCCACGTAGCAACCATTGCCACGCAACAGTCACGAGAGTGTCACGAACGGCCCGCTACCGAAATTTTGATTTTCTTTAACCCCGGTAGCTACTATTTGGACTCAAATTGTGGCTTACCGACTGAGTGATGACATATGGTCTTCACCCAAAATATTTTCATTATGGACATAGCTACATTCCTGTATATGTGGCTGTTTGTTATCCTTAAAGATCGCATCGCAATAAGCATTTATACAGGATAATACGATCGACAAATAAAACATTTTACGAACTTTTCTATATGTAAACAAACATTTGCACTGTTGCTGCGCGCTCGCATATAAACAAAACATGGCGCACGCGTAATGGCGCAGACCGTAAGGTGCGTACGCGTTCGTGGCACAAACTGGGTCTTATGGGGCGGGTAAACGGACCGTGTCTCCGCAGTGCAAACCGTTCAGTAGACCTACAAAACGGCGCACGAGGACTGACGAGAACAAAAAGTCAATCATACAGCCAGGATAGAGAGAGGACTCCAATTAACTTTAACTCTCGGGCGTGTTTTTGTATGAGTTAAACTATGTATATGATCAGGATGAAAAAGGGTGAAATGGGGTGGAGGCGGTCAGTCTCTATGCGCCGGGAATCAAACCCACACCGTGAGCGTGCAAGTGTGTAGTGTTGTAGTTTAACACTATAGCAATTCGGATAGGCCCTTAGGCCAATCATGGGATGTCTGTTATATAAATGGGAATGTTACATGGATATAGGTGTGCGCTTTAATACATTATACGTTTGGGCATGCCTATGGAGGAATATCCCGGGAACAATTAAAATGTCAATATGCAGACAAATAACCCTCTGAAATAAGACCCCGCTATAAAATCCTAACCCTACACATAGGCCTACTGAATTACATGGATAGTATATGTGCATGGGGTAGCCTACCTGGATTTAAGGGCACATGGGGTTCCATTATCATGGGGTATCTGGAATATTAAGGGCACCTGTGATAACTGGATTTTAAGAGTAAAAGTACACATCCCATGAACCCCCAACCCGAGAACCGCCCAACCCACGAACAGCGAATTCTAGTATATATATAATTGTTTCATGTAAGATATAATATGGATTCGAGCTTTGCATCATTTGTTATATGCTGGACAGATTATAGTGGTTTACAATATGAAGAGGTTTTTTGCAAAAGGGCCTGCATCCACTTTGGCTCTTATTGAGAAAAAGTTAAAAAAAACCTGTTTCTAAATATTCAAGTTGAGCAATTGAAAAACTGAATGGATTATGAAAGAGGTACACTACATACTAATTTAAATTGAAATACATTCCAAATGCGCTAGTTTTCAAAAACAAACAAAAATCATGTTTACATTTTTTGAACATTTGGATGTAGGCTCTTTTGCAACAAAACTCCATCTGTTTGTACTTAGAGAAAAAATCATTTATTTTAATCATTTAAAAAAAAAAAGTTTGATACAGAAATGTTAAATGATACAATCATATGTTTCAAGGAAATAAAGTCATTTTTTTTCAAAAAGACCTACATCTCATTGTAAACTATTGAAGTTGTTGTTTTGTTTTAAAAGGGCCTGTATCCCGATTTAATTCTGGACACAGGCCCTTTTGCAACTTCAATGACTGTTTACAATGAGAAAAAAAATGACTTTTTGAAAATGACTTTTTGAAAAATGTCTTTTTGAAAAAAAATGACTTTGTTTCCTTGAAACATAAGATTTTCCCCTATACATTTCTATAGTAAAATCATTTTTGAAAAAAATGCACCATAGCCCTTTTGCAACAACGCTCTTCATATATAGACATGAGTTATGAATTTTCCCAAATTCTCAGCTGTAGTCAGCTTCTGCATCATTGATGCTCTCGTTTAATATTCTTCTCAAGGCTTAATAAGAGTTCAATAATCACTCTTCTTACATCCACTTTAGTGGGTTGAGATGTTGGGTTTTTTCATACGTATTGGCTTACAATTCCTAAAAAGAAATCACAGAACTCATTTGCAATCTTTCATGTAAAATTCATGAATTTGATAGCTTTAATTTCGATGTAGATGCTATCAAAATTAACCAAATTCATCTTAATTGCCATAGATGGCTTCTACCGAATTATTTACCATAAATAATCTTGACGACCAGTTGTGACTTGTTATCTGAAGCACGGGTATGACCTCCTGAATCAATTGGTGATGATCTTAAATCGATTGAAAAAAGGGATTGTAGAGTACTTCAGAAATGTTTGTTTTTTAATTTTTACTGATTTTTTGAAGAAATCATTACATTAGAGGGTTTCTAAATTATATCAATCTGGCTCAACAAAGTAGTGATATTTAAATTCATTTTCTTTTAACAAATCTCTAGGATCTCTCAATGCCCCTTTAAGAAGACTCTTACTTTGTGAAATAGGTCCCTGGAAACAAATTCAAAAGGCATTTGATTTTTTAAGGTGCAATACTCAATTTTTCGATCTTTTATCATCTGGCAAAAAATCCCCAGATAATAAATAAACTGGGAACTCCCAAGACTGCAATACAGTTGGCTTTCAAATACGGAAAAATCTCCCACGGTAATGCACTTATCAATTGCAGCCCCGGCCCCGGGGGACCCGGGGATAGCAGGGATTAGGGCCGGGACGTACAAATTGCCGATGTGACGTCCCGGCTACAGTCGTGTACGGTCCCCGCAGGGCGGGGCACCACTTTTTGTCATAAATAATCTTGACGACCAGTTGTGACTTGTTATCTGAAGCACGGGTATGACCTCCTGAATCAATTGGTGATGATCTTAAATCGATTGAAAAAAGGGATTGTAGAGTACTTCAGAAATGTTTGTTTTTTAATTTTTACTGATTTTTTGAAGAAATCATTACATTAGAGGGTTTCTAAATTATATCAATCTGGCTCAACAAAGTAGTGATATTTAAATTCATTTTCTTTTAACAAATCTCTAGGATCTCTCAATGCCCCTTTAAGAAGACTCTTACTTTGTGAAATAGGTCCCTGGAAACAAATTCAAAAGGCATTTGATTTTTTAAGGTGCAATACTCAATTTTTCGATCTTTTATCATCTGGCAAAAAATCCCCAGATAATAAATAAACTGGGAACTCCCAAGACTGCAATACAGTTGGCTTTCAAATACGGAAAAATCTCCCACGGTAATGCACTTATCAATTGCAGCCCCGGCCCCGGGGGACCCGGGGATAGCAGGGATTAGGGCCGGGACGTACAAATTGCCGATGTGACGTCCCGGCTACAGTCGTGTACGGTCCCCGCAGGGCGGGGCACCACTTTTTGTACGCCCCCGCTACAGTCCCGGCCCCCCATGGCCGGGACAAAGTGTACGCCGGCGTACGGTCCCGGCCCCCCATAGCCGGGACCAAGTGTACGACGGCGTACGGTCCCGGCCCCCATAGCCGGGGCATAGTGTACGCCCCGGCTACGCCAGGCCTCGGACAGCCGGGCCAATATTAGCGAATCGTTATTATGGTACACGGTTTCATGATTTACCGTTGACTTCTATGGTTTTGTGAATAGTTTTAAATTATACAATACAAATCGTACCCAATGGCAACATTGGAAAGTTTTGATCCAATTTATTTATTATGAACAAACAGTAGGCCTATTTAAGTTTTAAAAATGAACCGAAAACATGATGATTGATCTAGCTAATTGACTTGGGAGGGTATTTTGGACCTTCTTGGGGACTTGGGAGGGGGAATTGAGGGTGGGGGCTCCCCCTCCCTGACTTACGGGCCTGCAAGTAGGTATGTGTTTGTTTGTTTGTTTGTTTTGTTTGATCCTCCCTAAGGAACTCGGCAGGAACGACCTTCGTCGCTATTTCGCCAAGCTGACCATTACTGGCCAGTATCGTTACATACAAATTTTACGTCTATTTGGAAACATCATAAAGGATGCTCCTTTTTTGGACGTTACAATGATTGCTCTTGGAGTTTATGACAATCGCTTGAGATGGGATTCGAACCCACAACCTTTCGATTGCAGGTCTGATGCTCTAGCCATTGCGCCACGACACTCCTGTTGAAGTGTTGTCTATCTGTCCGGGCCCTACCGTGTACATTATTCCAGGCAAAAGCACTATATGGTCAAATTGTACTAAGTTTACCGTAGTCATGGTAGTGAAAATCCAGGCATTGATCAATCGAGGTGACTAATTTTAAAGTTTAATATAGTGCATGTCTGTATTTTATATCTCTATGCACCGGTGTGGATGATATGTACCGTAGCGTACATCCCCGCTATGTGTGCGTACACGGTTTTTACGCCCCGGCTATGCCCCGGGGTGTACATTTGTGTACCCTAGCGTACGCCCCCGCTACAATGCCCGGCCTATTTTTTCAGTAATGTACGTCCCCGCTATGCCCCGGCTACACGCCCCGGCTAGCGGGGGCACGTTTTGTACGCCCCGGGTATACGTCCCCGCATAGCCGGGCCATGTTTTTTGTACGTTGGCGTACGGTCCCCGCGTAGTCCCCGCCATGCCCCGGGTGCCCCGGGTCCCCCGGGGCCGGGACTGCAATTGATAAGTGCATAATTATCTTAGTTCTACCAATGCAACAATATGTTTAAAGGCATGCTACCACTCTGGGATCACTACCCATTAGGGTGGGGCGTAAATAGGGCAGGTATTTTGTTCAAATCGGCCATGGTCAAAATGTATTCCACTTGTTTAATTGTTTAGGGTCATGTGTTTTAAGCTCGCCTCCTTTCGCGTTACACAGGGATTTTGGCTTTCGCGATATGATTTTAACTTTACACATTTATATTTGCTTGTATACCCCCTGAGGTGGTAAAAGTATACATTTTCTGAAGGGAAATTACATGAGGAAACCAAATATGCCATTGAAATTATAGTACGTCCAAGAACTAAAATGGTATGATCGGAAATGTTCGGAAAAATATTTTTAATTTTTAATTTGAGATCCATATATTTTTATACCTACCCCTATCATTATTTACTTTACATATTTGAATTTCTCATGAAATTACCCATTAGATGATATATAATTGTCAAAGTTACTACGTCGGTATGGTAATTATACCTGCTAGTGAATATCTCCAATTTTTATTTTATATATTTTTAGAATTTTCAGGAATATTTGTTTAAGGATGAACCCTTCCCTGATCTAAACTGCATTTATGAATTCCCCTAGTTACGAGCTTTCCAAAAATGTATACTTTTGCTATCATAGGTTGAATTTTTTTTCTGTATAGTCATTTTTATAAATCCGGTAAATTGAGGCTGATTAGTCATGTTGACTGTGTAGCGAATAGGAAGAAAGCTGATGATCATGGTCTTATCCATAATTAATTAGTTGTTACAAATAGTTGGCAAGTCTGTTGAACCACATACTTAAAGACTACTAAATATCCATTAGGGGATGACTAGTTATTGTAAAAAGAACAAAGCATGGGATTATCCCCATTGAGTTTGTACAGGCGGCACCCCTTCCGGCGGCACCCCTTCCAGCACCACCCCTGGTCCCCAAACTTCAAACAGCTGTATCTCCATTTCTGTAATAGCTATACCAATGCCATTTTGCAGGCAGATAGCTTGTTATTAGGGCTTTAAAATGATACCAAATTTGTTGAGATAGCTTTTGTGGTTTTAAAAATATTTGAGGAATATGACAGAATGAGACTAAAAATGTAACGGCACCACCCTATTGGGTTCATTACGCGTGACCTTAGATACAAAGTTAAATAGATCAAGAGTTAAATGATAGATAAATAAATCAAAAGAAAACTATAAACGCATGTGCGGCCTTTATAATTTATAAAAATTGACATAACAATGATGCAACATTAATCCACCATCAAGTTTAAAAAATAGAAAAATAAAAGGATAACAAGGAATATACGAGAATCGAACCCGTGATTGCCGATTGCCAACGACATGGCCAACGTATGCACGCCACAGAGATCGACGAGTATAATTGTGATAGTTTTATTATTTAACCATATCCATTTATTTATAACGTACGGATTTTTATTGTGCAGATACAGATTTGCGTAACTCCCGTAAAGGATTATGTTAACGTTAAAATCTTAAGATTTGAATAGCTACGGTAAAGAATATGACGTTAAAAGAGTACGGACTTGCATAACTCCCGTGAAGGATTATGTTGACGGTTTATCTCCAAAATCATGACCATCATATATTTTTGAAACTTTTTGGTCAATAATTAAAAATAAGTCAGATATTCAAAGCAAACAACAGACCCTCCTAGAGAACTTTATTAAGATTATAATAAATCTAGAACGACAACATTTGACCAAATATATGTTTAGTTATCTTGACGAAATCTAAAATGGGTCAAAAACCGTGATTGTTATAATATTTCAAAAGAGTCCATTACATGTTCAAGGTTGGATTCATTGAACCATTTCCTTCAAGAAAATGTATACTTTATATAGATTACATGAATAATGAAGGAGTTACAGCAGTTTTACGGAGGCTATATTGGCAATATTGGTTATTATTCACGAGAGTCATGTACGTATCATGTGTTTTGAATCTATTTAGGGCTCCCTTGTATTGCAGGCCCAATGTCCAGTAACTCGAAAAATAATTCGCCGAAAAACCAAGTTTATCGAGTGAAAATCCAAGTTTATCGAGTGAAAATCCAAGTTTCTCGAGTGAAAATCCAAGTTTCTCGAGTGAAAATCCAAGTTTCTCGAGTGAAAATCCAAGTTTCTCGAGTGAAAATCCAAGTTTCTCGAGTGAAAATCCAAGTTTCTCGAGTGAAAATCCAAGTTTCTCGAGTGAAAATCCAAGTTTCTCGAGTGAAAATCCAAGTTTATCGAGTGAAAATCCAAGTTTATCGAGTGAAAATCCAAGTTTATCGAGTGAAAATCCAAGTTTATCGAGTGAAAATCCAAGTTTATCGAGTGAAAATCTAAGTTTATTGAGTGAAAATCCAAGTTTTTCTCGAAAAACTTGGTTTATCAATTGAAAAACCAAGTTATTCGACAGCAAGGCGAAAAACTTGGTTTTTTCAAATGAAAAACCAAGATTATCGATTTGAAAAACCAAGATTTTCAGTTGGCTGGAGAAAATCTTGGTTTTTCGATTGAAAACCAAGTAATTAGATAAACTTGGTTTATGAAAATGATAAACCAAGTTTTTCGACGCCTAATGTCCAATAATTCGAAAAACTTGGTTTTTCGATTAAAAAAATTGGTTTATCATTTTGAAAAACCAAGTTTTTCTATCATGTCAAATAATTCGAAAAACTTAGTTTGTCAATTGAAAAACCAAGTTTTTCGACGTCTAATGTCCAATAATTCGAAAAACTTGGTTTATCATTTTGAAACACCAAGTTTTTTGATTGAAAATCTTGTTTTTTCAACGTTGAATGTAAAATATTTCAAAAACTTGGTTTATCAATTGAAAAACTAAGTTTTTCGACGCCTAATGTCCAATAATTCGAAAAACTTGGTTTATCATTTTGAAAAACCAAGCCAATTGAAAATCTTGGTTTTTCAAATCAATAATCCTGGTTTTTCATTTAAAAAACCAAGTTTTTCGCCTATAGCTGTCCGAAAAACTTGGTTTTTCAATTGATAAACCAAGTTTTTCGAGAAAAACTTGGTTTTTCAATCGATAAACCAAGTTTTTCGAGTTACTGGACATTGGGCCTGCCATACCCTTGTGCGTACCATTCGAAATTATGGACTGAAGGTGAGGTAACCGGGGGGGGGGGGGGGGGGGGCAAACGTGTTTTATTTTTACAATAATATCAGGGATTAACTAGAGAGGGGGCGGGCATCGCTGCCCCTGATGCCTTTTCACCAAAATGCAGGGACTATTTAACTATGGGACAAGTAATAAATCTAGCACAACAACATTTCACCTAATATTTTTTTAGTTATCTTGACGAAACCTAAAATGGGTCAAAAACCGTGATTTTTATAATATTTCCAAAATGATCAATTTCATGTTCATGGTTGGATTCATTGAACCCTTTCCTTCAAGAAAATGTATACTTTTATATAGATTAGGCCCGGGGATTAGGCTAATATAATGAAAGTTCCAGTTTCCCGTTTCCCGACCGACCCAACTTTTCAGTGTTACCAAAACTTTCATTATTTTGTGCAAAAATTACATTTTCTGACTAACTTAAATAAAATCATTTTTTTTAGTGGCTCAAAATACTAGACAAGCTTCCTGTTGATTTTAATGGATTTTAATGGCAGTGGTATCATGGTATGGTTAATAATGAAATTGTTTGCATTACCAACTCAGATTTCAGATGTAATTGACGTTGCAATATTTCGGACAGATCTGTTGACATTTTCAATAACACATCTGCAAATGATTCCTTAATTGTTTTTCAAAGTGTTGAAGTGTTAATTAAGGTGTAATATATACGAATCAATAGGTAGCAGTGGCGTAGCCAAGGGGGGGGGGGGGGGGCAAGGGGGGGCAGCTGCCCCCCCCCTGTGGGGTTCTCTGCCCCCCCTGTTGCCCCCCCTGTGGGAAATGTCAGTTGAAATAATTTGGGACTAACCTATTCACAACACAAGGAAATTCAATCCTCAATTTGGTTGTTGCCCCCCCACCAAAACTCCCGGCCCCCCCTTTGCCCCCCCACTGAGAAAAACCTGGCTACGCCACTGATAGGTAGTTAGTAGTTAACACCCCTTGCAGATGCAATAATGAAATTGAGTGAAATAATGAATAATGAATAATGAAATAGACACCTACCCACTCTTTTAAAATATAAAACGGGAAACTTGGTATTATATTTCGTTAGCCTTACATGAATAATGAAGGAGTTACAGCAGTTTTACGGAGGCTGTAACCCATCCTTAACCCTCCCCCATTAAACCAGTTATTATGGGTGCACACCACTATCAATGCGCGACCTCATTAAGATCGCCATTATACTGCACAGCTAGTCCCTAAATAACGGAAATAATTTTTCATATTGACATCATTTGGCATTAAAAATGATTGCATTTGGTCTCTATGTGTTCCCTAAATTGTAGCCGATATATTTTGAACAAAAAGAGTGTATACATCGAATGTTTTATTTATACAATATTGGCGGATGATGCCCCCTCCGCGCCGCGGGCGCCCCCCATAACATTTATTTTATATTGGATGGCTTTGAGGGTGATACAAGAAAATATTGCACGAGCTATAAAAAATATTGCACGAGTCGGAGACGAGTGCAATATTTTTTTTATAGCGAGTGCAATATTTATATCAGGCTTTTACCCATAGTTGCGTTGCGTGTTGGTTTAATTGTATTTGCAGAATCTTTGTTCCGCTAAAGTTCGTTAAAATCATCATCACTTAGAGAGAAGCGAATCTCCCGGGAGTCTGCTGCTGCGGTTCCGACATTTCTGACATTTGCAAACTTGTTGATTTGTTGTTTTCGTAGTGGTTCCCCACGTAAGCCTGCTTCATTAAGCCGATAACACGTATTTGCGAAACCCATGCAATCAGCGAAAATTAGTCTCGACTGCATGCTTAATAAACGCTAAAGTTGCGTGAGCTCCTTTGTATACAATAGTATAGACGAATATTCGTAACGAACAAATAATGGGTATGAGACTAAAATATATTGGACGGCAATATTTTTAGAATATTGGATGCATCCGGGTACTTTGATTAAACAATATTGAATACACAGTTTTATTGTACCGTTAAAAAGCCTGATATAAATAATAATTTACAATGTATCACTGTACTTTTTCAGTGGCGTACCCAATGGTTTCATCTTGGTACATTTGCGATTTCGACCGTGCGGGTTTTTGTTGCCGGTTTTGTTGACAACCCCCTAAAATATCAGAGTTTTTTAATTTTTAATTTGAGATCCATATATTTTTATACCTACCCCTATCATTATTTACTTTACATATTTTATCAACGTTGTCAATTGAAAAACCAAGTTTTTCGACGTCTAATGTCCAATAATTCGAAAAACTTGGTTTATCATTTTGAAACACCAAGTTTTTTGATTGAAAAACTTGTTTTTCCAACGCGAAATGTAAAATATTTCAAAAAACTTGGTTTATCAATTGAAAAACCAAGTTTTTCGACGCCTAATGTCCAATAATTCGAAAAACTTGGTTTATCATTTTGAAAAACCAAGCCAATTGAAAATCTTGGTTTTCAAATCAATAATCCTGGTTTTTCATTTAAAAAACCAAGTTTTTCGCCTATAGCTGTCCGAAAAACTTGGTTTTTCAATTGATAAACCAAGTTTTTCGAGAAAAACTTGGATTTTCAATCGATAAACCAAGTTTTTCGAGTTACTCGACATTGGACCTGCCATACCCTTGTGCGTACCATTCGAAATTATGGACTGAAGGTGAGGTAACCGTGGTGGTGGGGGTGGGGGGGGGGGGGGGGGGGGGAGGAAACGTGTTTTATTTTTACAATAATATCAGGGAGTAACTAGAGAGGGGCCCCTGATGCCTTTTCACCAAAATGCAGGGACTATAACTATGGGACAAGTGTCCTATTGTTTTACAATAATAAATCTAGAACAACAACATTTCACCTAATATTTTTTTAGTTATCTTGACGAAACCTAAAATGGGTCCAAAAACCGAGATTTTTTATAATATTTCCAAAATGATCAATTTCATGTTCATGGTTGGATTCATTGAACCCTTTCCTTCAAGAAAATGTATACTTTTATATAGATTAGGCTAATATAATGAAAGTTCCAGTTTCCCGTTTTTCCCGACCGACCCAACTTTTCAGTGTTACCAAAACTTTCATTATTTTGTGCAAAAATTACATTTTCTGACTATCTTAAATAAAATAATTTTTTTTTAGTGGCTCAAAATACCAGACATATCTTCCTGTTGATTTTAAGGGATTTTAATGGCAGTGGTGTCATGGTATGGTTAATAATGAAATTGTGTGCATTACCTACTCAGATTTCAGATGTAATTGATAGTAGAGTCATTATCTTGGATTCCATGACCATTTTCTTCCTATCTTAGTTTCTTAGTGAATTTGTCAACTAGAACCATTTTAAAAGAAAATGAGCTCCCATGCACCTCTCAAAAGTGACGGGAATGTTCTTTTATAGCGCAAATTCCAAAATGGCCGCCATACAGGGCCCCAAAAATTCAAATGGCTTTAATTGAGCTAAAAAGCACACCAAATTGTTCGGCTGAGCACAAGGATTCCGAAAAAGTGTAGTTTGCCCTACTTCCGATGTTTAATTAACGAGTTATCGGGTAAAACGTAAAAAGGTCGTTGACCTTTGCACATGGGGTCAAAATTTAAACTTGCTCCGATTTTGAAAAACAATATCTCAAATTGTTCGTCTGATTGCAAGGATTCCAGAAATGATAGTTTATACCACCTAGAGTGTCTGTTGTACCTCATAAAGGGGTCAAAAGGTCAGATTCTATATAGGTCAGTGTACCTTGACCTTTTGACCTACACAAAATATTCCTGGTGGTAAAAAAATAACTATTTCTGGAATCCTTGTGCTTATACGAACAATATGAGATATTGTTTTTCAAAATCGGAGCAAGTTTAAATTTTGACCCCATATACAAAGGTCAACGACCTTTTTACGTTTTACCCGATAACTCGTTAACCAAACATCGGAAGTATAGCAAACTATACTTTTTCGGAATCCTTGTGCTCAGACGAACAATTTAGTGTGCTTTTTAGCTTAATTAAAGCTATTTGAATTTTTGGGCCCCTGTATGGCGGCCATTTTGGAATTTGCGCTATAAAAGAACATTCCCGTCACTTTTGAGAGGTGCATGGGAGCTCATTTTTTCTTAAAATGGTTCTAGTTGACAAATTCACTAAGAAACTAAGGTAGGAAGAAAATGGTCACGGAATCCAAGATAATGACTCTACTATGACGTTGCAATATTTCGGACAGATCTGTTGACATTTTCAATAACACATCTGCAAATGATTCCTTAATTGTTTTTCATGCGGGTTTTTGTTGCCGGTTTTGTTGACAACCCCCTAACCCCCTTCCCACTTACCAGGATTTCACGATCTGGCGGCAAAAAATGGGGCACCTACGATCTTTTGGGTCCAATTTCAAATATTTTTCGCCAATATTTGAAATTGTTTCAATTTTGTGAAATATTTCGAAAAAACAAATACAACCCCCCCGCTCTCAAATGTCTGACTCTGCGTCCGACCGACCGACCGACCCTGCCTGATACCTGAGAGGTCCGTTTGCCCAGTATGTTTTATTGAAAGGAAACCACAATTTACAGACTACAGTGCAACAGAGCATAAATTTCCAAAAGTGCATGTTATTGAAATTACGCTCTAATTAAAAAAGTAACATATGTAAGACAAGGAGACAATATTATAGTATAGAATACAGCTTGGAGATTTAATGTCATAGAAAAAAAAGGTTTGACCTTATTTGCATATGATTAGCATATTAAAAAGAAATATATTAAAATTTTGCTTTTTGGAATTTCCAGCCAAAAATGTAAATGCTATTAACACCAAAGTTACAGGAAATGAAGTTCCCATCATTGCCAACAATACTGTCTGAGAAAAAGTTCACATTTATCTTTACTTTTAACAAAAACCAAAAATCTGTCTTAATTAAGCTAAATTAATGACCAAACTCGTTGAAATTATTAGGTAATACTGTGTATCCAAACCAGACTTGCATGGTATCAAATTAAAGGTAAAGATGTGCTTAAAAGAATGGTCTGAGCAGATAATTAAATATCCCTTTAGTAGGTAAAATATCGTCCTCCAAACATTTAGTATATTTAAAAAGGGGAAAAACCACATGTAACCACTATTTCATACAACTGTACACAGACTTGGCAAAAGTCTATTAATACTTGTGCAGCCATGCACGCAAACAATGGAAGGAATATTCAAGGACATGCCCATGCTAAAGGACCAGTGGTTTAAAATTCGCGCTACATGAAATTTGAAATGCAATTCGCCAGTGTCCAGTCATAATGGTGTATGTTACTTCAGGTGACCGTGTGCTGACATGCATTGGTGTACAAACAGGTATCGTGTTATAAAGGCCTGCACTAAGTCTAAATAAAAAAAGAAATGTTTAAATAGTCAAGGCCATGAAAGGAAGTGAATTTCATTTTATGAGAAGAGATTCAGCAACACATTTGTTCAACTCATAGTGAAATATATCACTCCGATTTTTTTTCTAACACGTTAAATCATTGGCCATGCTCAGCAAAAAGCAAAATTTAAATCATGCATGCATGTATATCGTCTTTTAATTTACTCTACAAAGTTTATCAAATTTGGATGACTGTTTAAAGAAGCAATAGGGCAATATCCGAATGGTGTAAGGAAATTGTTCAGCTTGAGTGATGTTTACCGTCCTAGTTCGGTGTGAGTTTACCAATTGAAATACGCTGAAAGTGAAAATCAGGTTTTCACCGATGTTCAAAAATATCACGCCATATCGATATGGAAAAATGACAGAAATAAAATATCGTGATGAAATTGACAGAGAAAGTTCGAAACATGTTCCTCAAAATATGCAGGAATACGATTTTGACTGCAATGTTGTTTTTATATATATATGGGTTTCTTTACCGATCTCTATGTTTTATTTAGTAGTGATCTAACTTCAACTAAGTTCATGAATGACCTGTTTTAAAAGTTCAACTAAAGTTCATAAATGGTGTGGATCCATCACAAACATCACAGAGTGTGGTATATTATGTGTAATATTATATGATATATTATGTGATATATTTAAATGTGCTATTATATCCATCGATTACCGAGTAGATTCTATGCCACTATCGTCCTACTGCCTCCACCTGAAAATCAAATTAAAATGCAAAAACAAAATGAATTAATGTTTGTCTGTATTGTGATCTACCACTAGAGGGCGGGGTCATCGAACGATACTATACGTACAATATTGATACGAGTACATAATTCAATGGACGGTCAATATCAATGATCTAATTATTACGTCTTAAAAGCGCGCACACATTGAAAGAGCTCAGCAGACTCCACAATGCTCCAACGCTGAGCGCAAGCGTTGACCATAAATTGACCAATCACTCAGGCTGCGTCTACGTCATTTGGTTGTGGTGGAGCTACTATAACGAATGTGTGAGAGCGCAAAGAGTTAGAGCGTTGTGGAGTCTGCTGAGCCCTTTGAGCTTAAAAGCTATTAGAAATATTTGCATTTCTGTGGGTTTTTTAGAAAAAAGGCTGAGGTATGCGATAGGCCTATATATCTATTTTTTCTCGCTTATCCAAGCTTCCCAAAGACCCTTTTTGTTGTTGTTGTAGACAATCAAAAAATAAGTTCTGCTCTGTTATGAGTACACTGGCATGCATACTGTATAATGTGGAAATTCTAAAGTAAAACACGAATGCAATCCTGCCGTCAATTGGAGTGAAATATTTTAGAATCTGTATTTTAATTGGTTATTTAATAAGTATATCGTGTAACTAACCAATCATACACACGGTTATATAGGCAGTTTAGTTACGCCTGACTCACCTCCACATTTGATGTATCGATTGACGTTGTTCTTGTTCTTTATCTTCAAGTTACACAGCTCGCAATATACACCAGCCGGTGTAGAGCATGCTGCGGAATAAGGACACAATATGATATATGTTTTTGAATAAATTCATCAGATTTGCAGGAACAAAAAACAAAACAAATTTTATTCACAATTGACAGTTTCGTGCGTTATGGTATACACATACATAATCAACATTTAGGGTGCTGTTACGGTGAAACTTCATCAGAATAACCTCTTCTGACCCGTGCTGTTTCTGGTTGAAGGCGATGTTACGGTGATCACTGAGTCGTTTAAATAACTTTAAAAATGTGTACCTCACCTCTGTTCACTGTATATAGCACGAGTCAAAAGAGGTCATTCTGATGATGCGTGTACAGGGGCGTAACAGAGGTTGGTTGTCAGGGGGGGGGGGGGGGGGGCACAGCCAAAGAAATTCCTGGTTAGAATAATTCCGTCCCGGATTTTTCGTAAAAGGTTGCCCCAATTTTCCCAGTCAGTCACCTCGTGAATTTCACGTAAGTGGGGGGTGGGGGGGGGGGGGGGTAGGGTCACAAGATTTCGCACGGTCACAAAATTTCGCACGGACACAAAATTTCGCAGTACAAAAAGCACAACAGTCAACAATTTGTTGATGCTTTTTGTACTGTGAAATTTTCTTTCTTTCTTTCCCTTTCTTCTTTTCTTTCTTTCCCCTTTTTTCTCCTTTTCCTTTTTCTTTTTTCTCCCTTTTTCCTTTCTCTCTCTCTTTTCTTTCCCTTTCCCCCTTCTTTTCCTCTTTTCCCTTCCCCCATTTTTCCTGGTGGGTAGGTTTGAATTTCCTGCTGAGCACCTTCAGGGGGGGGCACTGTGCCCCCCCTGCCCCCCCCGGCTGTTACGCCACTGAGCGTGTAGACCATAAACACGAAACTGTTAATCGTGTGTAAAATCTGTTTGGGTTTTGACAAATATGAAAATCTTAACGATAAGAATTTATAAATGAGAACAGACAGCAACAAATGGTACGGGTTTGACTAACACTATTCTTTTACCTCGCAAACTTCAGGATTTTCAATTTGGACATAAGAAAGTACAGGATGAAGATTTGACACATGCCCGGGACGTGATATCTTTTTCCGTGGTTAACATTTGAAAAAGGCGTCTAATATTTCAAGTTTTTCTCATGAAACCCGAAACATAGTAAAGAAGAGTAGGCCTATATGCCAGGCCGAATACAGGTCCGTCTAACAAAATGGCACCCATCAGATTGATAATCAGCCGAGAAAACTGATCCAAATTATAATCAAAAATACAATACTTTGGACATCATCAGTACAATTTGGGTATTCAATTGTATCTTATGAAATTCTCAACATATAGACGACCTAACATGCACTACGGTATGTCATGACATCACAATATGGTTAGATTTAATGTTGTGTTCCTCCAATAATGGTTGCTTTCTTATAAATAATAATAGACACGATTTGCCCCCGATTTACATTTCGTATTGGTTTAAAGCGTAATCTCGGATATCCAAATATTTTTAATAGGCGTAATTATACAAAATTGAACAACAAATCTGCCCGCAATCAACTGGCTGTTCAATCTTACATGTAGGTTCAACTTACATCCAATTTTCGATTTTCTTTTTTCAATAGCGTCCTCATCACCCAGCTCGGCTCTCTTTGCCACATTCATTTCAAGATATTCATAGAAGTCTTCCACGGTCAAGGCGTCTTCCGATAAATCAGGCAGTACGGCTTCAAGGGTTTTGGCCGAAACTAATGACGTTACACCCACGCAGAATATGAATATAAGAGCTGACGTCTTCATTTTGAGATCTGTTGAAAAAGGCAAATGTTACCAGTATAGAAGTTTATATGGGCAGGGATGACAAACTGGGCACAATGTATCCCCATATCAAACTTCCTTCAACAAATTCAAATATTAGAAAAAAATGTCTTTAAGAAAAAGAACAGAGGATTGAAAGAAATCACTTCACTTGACCACTTGTAGAAGAGTTTTCTTAAATACCTTCAATTGGCATCTTTATGAGCCTTTCATTGCTATATCAATGTAAACTAGTAAAACCTGGTGACAGCAATCCACTGGTCATTTAGATGACTTTTCCCTTACAGATATAATTATGTTAGGTCGCTCTGAGACATTAGTACGTTTGGTTCATACGTATAAGTGACTTGCACGTATGACTTATACGATAGGCACCAAAGTACAAGCATCAATACAAATTGAACTGAACCCGATGCAAATATTTCTATTCTATATTTCGGAAGCATTTGCTTAGGTTTTTTTTGTACTGCAATGCATTTTCAACATATTTATGACAGGACATTCCTCATCTTATAATATGTTAATGCATTTGAGTGTATTCATGTCGTTTATGTTATTTTGGTTGATATACAGTGAAGCGCCATGAGCGTTGCTCGCGGCGGTTACCGGCGCTTTATAAATTTAACGGTCATCAGTGTTATCATATTATAATGGACTTATTTGCATCTTTCTCAATTCAATTTTCATAAATGCACTTGCCTATGGTGACGCAAATATTACTTTGGTGCGAATCGTATGTGTCTTACGTACAAGTCACTTACGTACAAGTCACTTACGTACAAGTCACTTACGTATGAGTCACTTACGTATGATTCACAATCTACGTACTGATTTTGCAGTGCCACCTAAGTATCTGTAAAATTCGATTGAATTTGTGACGGAACTCATAGTACGGGAGTCATAGAATGTTATCGGTAGAAACATTTATTTCAAAACAAGACGAAATTTCGTTTTGATCCTTAGTACATGTATTATATGGTAGCGTACGGGTATAACGCATACACACCAATAGTTTTCCCCGTGAGTTACGCACATATCGGGGGTTTTAAGCAATTTTAGTGGCATTTCGTCAATTATGTGATATCTGACATATTGTTTTGAAATATCGTCGTTTTCTTCATTAATTTTGCCAAGTGCCAAAGCACAAAAATGATTAATTAAATCACCAACAATTAATAGCTATTAATGTTGCACTGGAATGGACACTACAAATTACCTGTATATCCAAATCAATGATATTATGAGTTTCAATACAGGTAATTTTACTCAAACTTGGCATCTACCATTTGTACAAAAAAGACCATAAGTTCTGTCAGAAACGTCCGATTTTTAAATGTTAAAATTCCTAAGACAATGAAGAAAGCTAAATATACGAAGCTTGACCAAAGGCACCTTTCCCGGTGTCAATTATTCCGGGACACTCCGTACTATACGTCACTATGTGATGTCAACATACACCTAACCTAACGCAAAGGTTCCGATAAATCTGACCATTTGTAAGTGTTTAGATACTTTATTGGCGCAGTTAAATTAATACACACATTCACCGATGCGATTGATGTAACCCGCTTTATGGAGTTTAATAGACATCTATTTTACCCAGATTTAAATACACCTATAAACTAGAACCCATGAGTTCGATGGACCAACAAGCACATCTGTTCAAATCCAACAGAACGAGAGTGAAGTTTTATTTAAGGATTTTGAGAAGTTGTTTCATGAATGTGCGAAAGACTACACATGCCAACTTTTCCATCCATGCCTTCATAATGTATGGTTATACCTATAGTAAGATTGGAGGTGAGCATTTTAGTTCCCCGTCTGTACTAATAATTGAGAAAAATGTGACTTACCTGTTACGCTGTGTGTTTTAATACTGTTGATTGCAATGCACCACAAAACGTTAATGATAGTCACATCGAGATGTGTAGAACATTTATATTAAAACATGTTGCTTTATTTTGAATAAAAAAAACCAGAAAACTGTAACTTCATATGATACTTAATACAGAAACATATTGCGCAGAGATGGAAGCAGTTTTTATTAAGAGAGTTGGGGGCGACTGAATATCTACATGATGTGATACATCTGATCAGATTTAGTGACGATAATGACTTATTGAAATATTGAAATTTAATCTTGAAATGAAATTAATCTAGACGTAATTAATGTTTTAACATTAAACACGTGCATTAAACTCATGGGTTCTAGTATATAGGTGTATTTAAAACAAGTGCTCGGACAAGGCGCACTTTTGTTGCTTTGGTGACTCCTCTATCTGCCCAAATTGTAGAGAGTTTTGCCATGGCAGATCTTGCCATTGTCAGACGCCTTCTAATTTCTTGTTTACACCACATTTATAGCCTATAATTTCTAAATGGAACATTTCTGGCACCTAAGATTTTACAGACATAATGAGAAAAATATGGGGATCCTTCTGACATCAAAATATCATGATGTGAAAAAAAAAATTATAGCCAAAAAAAGTAATCGGAACATACACCTTTAACAGTTTCAACGCGGCTATTAGTTTTACTATTTCAAAACAGATTTTTCAGAAACCTTTCCCAATTTTTAAAACCTATCTCAAGAATACTGAATCAATACTAGGAATGTTTATACTTATTTTAATGCATTTCTCATGGTGATTCCTAATATGGTATTGCAATTTAATTATTTTGACATTTTTGAAACATTTTATAAAATTTTGGAATGTCGTTTGCAGACGTCTGCCGGGTTTCATTACATTATTCATGTTAATACAGAAATGAACGAGGAAATGTTCCATCTAATGCCGCGCCAATCCACAGAACGCCATGGCAGAGAAAACAACTATCATTATGGGAACTAAATATTAAGTGATATACATTTGCTGCGAGAATACAGGATGGGTCAGAATGATTGAGACTTAGGACTGGTTATTATATATCAGGGTTCTATATATGAATGTTTAGTACTGTCTTCCATTGTGGAATATTTAATTTGTCATAAAGAAATGGTGGTGAGAAGATATGCCATTTTCGATAAATGGCTGTTTCCATTTCAGGGCACGGTTGGTTTCACACAGGTATGATGTCTGTGAAAACCAACCTTGCTCTACAAATTGGTTTTTGATATCAGCTTGCTCTCAATTTTTGCATATGGGGTTACGTTTTTATCGGCAAGCAGGCCCCCCTCCCCTCCCAGCCTGAACAAATTTGACTGGGAAAATAAAGGAAAAATCAGGAAGGCAAAGGCATGAAAGGAATGAAAAGAAAGGGCCAGAGGGGACAAAAAGGGAAGGAAACGGAAAAGGAAACGGATAGAAAGGAGAAAGGAAGACAGGCAAATTAGTTGGAAATTGCAGTTTTTCACGCCGGTTTAAAAACAAACAGCACTATTTTTTAATAAACATGATGAAATCATCGCCCTCTCTCTTAAGTTGCCATTAGGTCAAGAAAAATAAATTGTCTGATTGTCCATATATCACTTGCAAAAGTTATGTCGGTCGGACGGGAAAAGTGTCTTTATTCTTTTTTTCTTCTTTGTATCCCTTGCCCTTTATTCAGGTACCAAAATTAAAATGAGATGTACTTGTTGTTGATAACCAAAATGGGTTCGCGTAGTTTTTCAATATGTTCACGTTTCAGATCTTATTGAAATCGAAATCATATAGTTTTAGAACCAGTCTACTTCCTCCAACGAACATATGTCATCATTTAAAAAACATCTTATAAAGCTTTATATAGTGTTTACAATGATCTTCCGAGCATTCCGACGTCATCAATAATCAATTTATAATGAATCAATATGAATCTTATGAATCTTCAAAAGCGTGTTCGTCACTGGAAATCACTGTTGGAGTTCCGCAAGGATCCATCTTAGGAGCCCTCCTTTTCATTATTTACATGAACGACATAACTTATACAACTAATATGCTAAAACTCATCCTCTATGCCGACGACACAAACATCTTTCTTTCTCACTCAAACCTTGATTCACTTTACCATAACATGAACACTGAACTAACCCACATCACTGACTGGATCAGGGCAAACAAACTTTCATTAAATGCCTCTAAAACTAACTACATGCTTTTCTCATCTAAAACTCCCCACTACTCTCACAACATCACAATTGACAGTCATGACATCTCACAAGTTCACAGTGAACTTGCCCTAATCATGCTAATTCACCTGTTTTACATACATGCTTATAACCAACAAAAAAAAGAGGGTATTTGACCGATGATAGCAAAATTATACATTTTTGGAAAGCTCTCAAATAGGGGAATTCAAAAATGGTGTTTAAATCAGGATAGGGTGCATACCTAAACAAATATATTTGTAAACTCTAATAAATATGAAATTTAAACGTTTGTGCTCATTCACTTCCTAATAATAGTATATTTCAACAAGTTACCCGTGACAACCATTATGTTCTGATGGGTAATAGCATGAGGAACTAATATATGCACAGTAAAATTATAATTGGGATAGGTATAAAAATAAATAAATATATCCCATCTAAATTCCAATATCATATTTGGATTTCTTGTGAGATTTCCTTTCAGAAAATATATACTTGCTACGGGGTAGAACAAGCAGTAATTGCGATATGCTAATTCGAATCTCAGATGGTGTAAAATGTAAAAATATGGACATGCAACGGGAAGGGTGGCGAGTTCAAAACATGGCCTTATAGTATTTATGTGGTGGTTCCAAGTGAGCTTATCATCAATGGTGATGCCAAGGAATTTCGTGTCAACTATTATGAAACAATTGTAATCATGAATCGATTGCATTGTCCTTGGCTTTCTCCCTATTCGCTACACAGTTGAAACAGAAACTTATAGATTAAATTAAAGTTGATATTTTGTTGAACAAATCCAATAAATGTACTCACATTTAGACGGTTTCGTCAACCAGTTCGGTTGACTTCTTCAGTAATGGTTTGATCCACTTCTGTTTCCCGCGAGAATTGGAGATCTCGTTCCCAGGATGCAAAGGTGTGATGAGTGGATCGAACACGTGACTTAGAGAATAAATGCCCTCGTCGCGGTTGAGAATGTTAGGCCCCTGTCGTCGTATCCAAATTGCTTCTCGAATCCATCTTTTCTGCTTGTCTGTGTCCTTGTCGAGGATTTTTGCCCCTGTCCAGTTAATGGTGTGATTCTCCTGAGCAATGTGGTCTGTTACTGCTGATTTGTGTTGTTCAGTTGTTGACTCTTTTCTGTTGGATCGTGTGAATTTTCTGTCACTGACTTTGTTGGCGTCCTTTTTGTGTTCATTTAACCTGGTGCCAAAAAGACGTCCCGTTTCTCCAACGTAGACCTTGTCACAGGATTGACATGGAATTTGATAAACACAATCTGTTGTTTTCGCCGCATCACGTTTGTCTTTGGGATGGGCAAGTAAGTTTTTGAGAGTGTTGTACGGCTTCATGGCAGTTTGGATGTTATATTTTCTGAAAGATCTCTGAAGTCTTTCTGACACTCCCTGGATATATGGTATTACCACCATTCCGTTGCTCACCTCGCTGTTGTCCTTTTTCTTGGGCTTTTTCTTTTGTTTTTGCTGCATCTGTGTTTTCACTCTTTCAAAGGCCCACTTAGGATAGCCACACAGTCCTAGCGCTTTCTTTATCCTCAGTTCTTCTGCTAGTCGGTCAGGCTCTTCTGTGACTATGTTCTGCATTCTATCGAACAGGGTCCGGATCACGCCAAGTTTCTGGTGTAGCGGGTGTTGCGATGCGAAGTTCAGGTATTGGTCCGTGTGCGTCTTTTCCCGGTAGATCAACAACTTGACAGCGCCATCTGGTTTGCGGACAATCAATGTGTCGAGGAAAGGTATCTGTCCGTTCGTTTCCTCTTCGAAAGTGAACTTGATATTGCCCGTCTTGTCGACTGTGTTGAGGTGGTCTGTTAGCTGTTGTGTTGCGTCCTTGGAGATGATTTCTAAGATATCGTCTACATATCTTTTCCATAGCTTGGGCTTACATGTGATTGGAGCACTGGCGATCGCTTCCTGTTCAAGCCATTCCATGAATATGTTTGCTATGATGGGGCTGACGGGGCTGCCCATGGCTGCACCAAACTTCTGTTTGTAGATGACGTCTCTGAATGAGAAATATGTAGTGGTTAACACAAATTGTAGAAGTTCTAGTATATCATTGATGTTCAGTTTAGTTCTGTTTTTCAAGTCGTCGTCTTTTTCCAGGGCAGTCCTGATGATTTCCAGAGCTTTGTCTATGGGTGTGTTGGTGAACAATGCCACCACATCATGCGAGTTGAAAATGTCGTCACGAAACCGTCTAAATGTGAGTACATTTATTGGATTTGTTCAACAAAATATCATCTTTAATGTATATCTACAATCCTGATGAACTTATTCAAAGAAACTTATAGAATATAAAACAATCTATAAAATGAGAGCAAAATCATGTTTGTACCATACAGGGATGAGGAGTTATTATAAATTGAACGTATAATTGGGTACATTTTCTGTATTCCCCATAGAGATTGTACATAGCGCCACCACCGCCACCGCCACCGCCACCGGCACCGCCACCGGCACCGCCACCGCCACCGCCACCGCCACTGTCTTTCGAAATACAATAATCATATCTCAGCTAAATAGTTGAATATAAATACCTGATTTATTCACACGATGTAGCTAGATAAATGGACTTTCGAATGACACCTAAACCATAGCTCTACCACATTTAGTTGTTGAGTTAATAGAGAACGATGGATGATTCGTCACCAAAAATGCAACGCCACAACCCTTTTTGGGTGGTGAGTTCAAATCACATGGCCATAACCACTAAAGTATCTCATGCCATCGGTATCATTTGCAGAGTTATTGATCTATTGTCTAGCCATTCCTCTCTATTGTTGCTTATTCATGCATATGCATGATGTGTTGTCTATTGATTTATTGTACATGTTTTGTAAGTTTGCCTAGCAACATGGATCTGTATTCTATAGTGAACTTGTTAGTTTTGGTTAGTGTTAACTCGGGTGTCTAGTAGTCAACATCTATTACTGACATTGTGCTATAATTACAGTGGTGGACTTGTCTAGTTCATCATCTTATTTATAGTTCTTAACACTTTTGTTTTTTATATTTTGTCTCTGATAAAGGGTGGTATATCCACTTGAAACGTCGGTCTTTATTGTTACCATATATATCTTTGTTGTTTCATTGCACAGCAATTATCATTGCTTGTCCCAGTGCATTTTCCGTGTGTTATTGTATTTTTGTTATTTATCTGTTTTATCGCCCATTTCCCCATACCCTGTCGGTATATCTTGCTTTTACTCTTAGCAATATATTAATGTTAACATTGGTGAGTCTTTCACGGCATAAAATATCTGAATTTGTAAAAGATTTGTCATTTGTCTTCACTTGCAAAATATGGAATAATGAACACTTCTGTCAGAATACATAAATAATCTGTGATTTTGGAGGCCATTGTGTATTTTACCTATAGTTATGTTACCTAAACACCACAAATATAATGTATAAAGCCCTATACACATATTATCCTACCTGAAAACACTAAAATCATGTATAAATTTAACGTTAGTGAGTCTTTCAAGATAGAAAATTTTCAAAATGTGTTAAAAATTGGTCATTTTAGCCACCCTCTTTTCCCCTTAAAGTTATGGTGTCTCAATACCAAAAGTAAAGTGTATAAACATTAAATGTATTCTCCTACATGAAAACATCTATAAGACAAAAAATCTTTAAATTCGTTAAAAATCGGTCATTTTGGCGGCCATTTTGTATTTTTCTCTATAAATATGGTGTCTAATATACCATAAATATAATTTATAATCACTACATGTATTCACCTACCTGAAAAAAAATCTAAAAACCTGTATTGATTTAACATTCATGAGTCTTTCCAGCCAGATAGAGTTTTAAATTCAATAAACATTTGTCCTTTTGGCGGCCATTTTGAATTTTGCCATTTTACCAACCTAACCGTTTTTCGGAGACATTCATTTTGGTCATATTCTTTCTTCTCACACAATTTGGACATAGAAAAACTGGGTTTTGAAAAATTGATACATATTTGCCCACCCCTAACAATTAAGGGATGCAAAAAGTGCGGGAGCGGGGAGCACCGCTCCAAGGAAGCAAAAGTTAAAATTCAGGAAATCATGCCAGTGCCTAAAAAAACTTAGAAAAAGGAAGAAGGAAAGAAGAAAGAGAAAAAAGGAGGAGAAAAAAAGGGGAGAGAAAAGATAAAGAGGAAAAAGAGGGAAAAAGAAGGAAAAAAGAAAAGAGAGGAAAAGCCTGACGAATAGTATTAGTACATTATAAATGTACCAGTTGAACATGGGAATAGGTACAATACAATACAACTCATATTTGAGGAAATTTACAAATATCATCACGACAGACATTCTATGAAAAACAGTGAAAAGATACGAGTCGAGTCGTGTAGGTGGAAAAACGGAGAATATCTGAGGAAAGTTATACAACATGTACAATGACGGTTCCGACTTCTGAGCCATAGGAAATTCAATTTATCAATGCAGCACTAAAATTGTTTTTGTGGATGACCTGGAAAACCTTGAGGAAATATTGGATCGATGAGATACAAAGATCTAAGAAGAACCATTATTAAAAGTATAGTAAAGTTTGAGAAATGGATTCATCAACATCAAGAGGAATAAGTATAGTTCATACCATGCTTCTTGAAGGCACATTTTCAGGTTTTCATATTCATTATTATTAGACAAGTACCATGTCATCATTGTCATGTTGTATGATGATGGGCATATTGTAATGCAAGTTGGTTGTTTACGTTTGTTTTAGATATGTTCATATACCCTAAAATACCAACAAATATATGCTATAATTAAATTTATCGTTTGAATATCATACAAAAACAAAGGTATCACAAATTGATTTTTATATGAATGAAAAAGTAACTTTGAGGCCTGAGGGTCCGAAAAAACTGTTTATATTATCCATCCATGGTTTAATTGTGATGATCTTTGACACACTTTGGCAGCAGTAACATCGAACTGCCTGTCTGTTATCATGACAATAATGAGGGAGGATCACGGTCCTTCTCGGAGAAAGATAAACCGTAATAACTTTCATGTAACAATTAGACGCAGTTTCTTTTACATCTGGATCCTTTAGGCATGAGAGACGTGCAATGAACCAAAGTCATTCACTGACAAGTTACTACGCCTAAATTTAATAAAACATAGTTTATCCATTTAGCTTATTTGATATATATATATTTCATAAAAAAGAAACCTTGGGTAACATCGTTTTTGTGTGCCGAATAACAATTAAATTACATCACAGACTTCTCGTGATATTATTATGTTCATGGTAATTATGGTAATGCCGACTGGCTAAAAAGACTACTACACGACGAATATAATGAGCGACGTGAGTTCAAATCAGTAGAACTCTTTCTTTTGAACAAAAGACACATAGCACTGAGCTTTTGGTATTGTATACACGTAGCAGTACTGGTGGAGTCGCATTCAATTTGTATGACTAATTTATTTCTCAATAATTTGCGGTAAAATGATGACAATTTATAATGCTATAAATTATACTCGCGATATGTTTAATTAAAAGATGTGAATGTTTGCTTTCTTCAGGTGAATTCATAGCATTGATAAAGTAAATTACTTTTATCAATGCTATTAAGATTTCACCTGAAGAAAGCTATTATTCACATCTTTTAATTAAACATAGAAATGTTTCTTCGGATTCCTGCGTGTCAATTAAAACACAATTAAATGTCAAAATCCCGCTTTATCGTGCATAAATTATGCAAATTAGGTATTATATGTGTCAAATAATATTTGAAAATTGAATTATTTCAATACAACTGTTTGTTCACTTCAATATCCAGGAAACCAATAAATCCCAACCATTTCCGTTGGTGTTTAATAATAAAATTGGGAAGATACATTTTTTATGAAAAATCTGTTAAGGGCTGATATCCAAACTCTCAGCGGTGTTGCACCGGTATTACACCGATGTTATACCGGTATTACACCGATATTTGTATAGAATATCGGTGTAATACCGGTATAACATCGGTATAATACCGGTGTAACACCGCTGAGAGTTTGGATATCAGCCCTAAATTGACTATATTGGACAAAAAGTGCATTTTCGACTTTTATGCTAAATATTGCAGACTTCGTTCAAGTAAACTGCAAACGGTCTACTTTAAATTCATGCCAACTCCTGGTAGTACTCTTAAACAATTATCTCGTTAACTAGAAGGCTTTCGAGAGCCGTCCTGCTTGCTTATGAGGGATATGAATGTAAAGAGATTTGTATGGAATGGAGAAACGGCTGCATTGTGTGATCGATTGCCCGCCGGTCAATCCTGGTTATAACAGTGTCACACACGGAGTGAACCTCACACACACACATTTTCCTCTCGCGTAGTGTATTTAAAATGTGACTTTTGAAAAGTGACTAATTTTCTTTAAATGGCGCTAAACATGGTTTATCTTTGTTGCTATGTGTTATGTTTGATATCAAAATGTGCCTAAAAGATTCATCCAAATGTCTATCTAGCCTGTTTGGTAAAAACATAATCGAAAGTTACTTTAAATGACCTAAACAAAGTGTACGACTTTCCTTTTTTGAGCACTGTATATGGTTTGAGCTGGACTAACCTAACGTGAGTCGAGCCGAACCGGACTAACCTTACGTTAGTTAGAATGGACACCATCTGGACTAACTTAAAGCTCTTCGAGCGACTAGCCTAAACTAGTCCACACTGCAAAAACTGTGATGTTAAATTTAACACCACGGGTGTTAAATTTAACACCAGTACGGATTCACTATAGGACCACACCACCTGGTGTTAAAATGACACCATCACTAGTGTTACAACGTTGGTGTTAAATATAACACCAATGGGTGTTACAATATGACAACACCAGTAACAATTTTACACTTTCTGGTGTTAAAACATTAAAAACTTTACACCTTCTGGTGTTAAAATATTATTTTTTTTACACCTTCTGGTGTTAAAATATTAATGTTAGATAAGTTGAAGTACTTAAACAATAAAATACTTGCAAATAACATATTTCACTGTTCAACAGTTCAAATTTATTAAAACTTGAACGTTTTTGTGAATTAATGTTCTTACTTGCCATTTAATTATGGAATGGTGCATGTTGCAGATCGAATCACTAGATCAAATGTATAAATATACAATCCAAAGTGTTAAAAAACCAATATAACCCACCCCCCGTGCGCATGTGTGGAATAGTGACACCCATGGGAGTTATTCTTACACCAAGTTTAACACAAGAAATTTAACACCATGAGAAGTGTTACTCAGTTATTCCTATGGTGTTGACCTAACACTAACATTAACACCAGGAGCGTAACACCGGCTCAGTGTTGCAGTTTAACACCGGAGTTTTTGCAGTTAACTAGGACTAACATCAAGCTAGTCGAGCTTAAAGCTAGTCCAGCAGTGCTAGACTAGGCTAAAGCTAGTCAAAATGGACACCATCTGGACTAGGTTTAAGTTAGGTTGTCAATGTATAGGCTTATACTTTTAGTCCAAATTCCAAGAGTTACTACACCAAGTTCGGTGTATATTTACTTTCCTTATATTCTAAAATTTATGTTGCTCAATTGTAGTGGTTTTCGGCCTCTACAGGTTCAAGAAACTGAGGCCATCGTCCTCGAAATGTTCAATACACACTGTTGAGGCCAACTAACACGCGACATATGGTCAATGTCTTTCCAACGATCAAGTTAACTTCATGGATGGTAGCCTGATTTATTCATTAACCACGCATGATGATGGAGGGGAACTGTAACGTGAAAAGAGGGGTACGGTTACTCAGAAACATGATTATTAATTTCAGTTTCCATGTTTTATCAATTATCCTGATCAATTTTCCACTTTAAAAAACCTGTTATAAGCCAACAACATGACAACACGGCGCCAACAGGGTGTCAAAAAGGGTATCGCCTGATATAATTAGGTGTAAATCCAACCATTTAGGACAATCCACATCATTAGTTGCCCGTCGATCAAAAAGGATCACATCTCGGGAAAAAGGCTAAGAACGCTACATTAGGATTGACACTACTTTTTAAATGAGCTTATTAAAAACAAAGGTGAAGATTTGCCACTTAGCAAAACTTTGCGAACTTATAAATAATTAATGTTATTATTGTTCATATGATTCAAACGAAGCGGGTACATTGCTGGACCCATTTATTTATAAAAGAATAACAGTTGTTTTGTTTGCTGACGATATCGATTGTAAATGAAAAACGCAAGGAAGGAATTTCAGAAACAAAGGACTGATACTGAGTACAAGCGAATAATCGTGTCATTTTCGCATATATCAAGGGCAGACGTGTCCAGTTGGCAAACCACAGCAAACCAGTGACAGTTGGAGCAAATCCACGCTGAGATCATGCTGTGATCTGTCATCGGCGAACTGAGGAGGAATGAACTGTGAATTGGCTAGCCCTGTATTAATACTAGGGAGCATATAGGAAAAAGCTATCCCTGGTTTAACACCACGCTGGCAAATATCCATCATTTTATTATTTATTTTCGATATCTTCCGAAAAACATGACCGTTTTTCCTCGTTTAACCAATAATCTGATGTAACATAGGCATGTTTTTGCCATTTTTGGCACTTAAAGAGACATTAAGTGGTGTTGAAAATTTTAAATGTTTAAAAATTTACTTCAGAATTCAAGATGAACATTAAAAATTGCCATTATTGTTGTTTCTACTAACAAAAACACAGCAACACTTGATTAAAACAATATCATCGCTATTAATTGAAAAACGCCCTCTATGCAAATATGGTTCGCGTTATGTATCACGCGTACTGCAGGGGGATACTGCCGGACATAAAATGCTCGTCGCGGCTGTACGAGCATTTTTGAATCGACTTTTTCTTGTACAAAGAGGGCTGATTTTATTTAATCCTTAGAGGTGTAAGTTCATACATGTAATACAATTATAAAAATATACTAATCCCAGTTTTTATCATAATTGAGGGCGCAGCCTCCAACACATCTCTTAGTGTCCCTTTAATTCATAATTAGCCACAAATAACCAAAACAAATTAACACCAGAGTTAACCGGTGACCTACCCCCTACCAACCACAAAGCCAAGCTATATGCCCAGATTACTGGGCGAAAAAGTCTAGATATGCCCGCCCTACTTATGTATTAACTGAAGTTACACACCATTGTGTAAGACATGGTGATTTCACCTTTTTGGCCAAGTGCAAAAAATGTGTGTGTAAACGGCTTGTTTGAAACACTTGTCACATAAAACAATGCATGGGGTCACTTAAATGTTACCAACTTCTTTTACCCTTCAAATTGAATTAAAGTGAAGAAGTATTAATGATTTGAACCACCATAACTAATAACAGTTTTACAACAGAAAGAAACACAAGATTATATTAGTAGACAAGAGATTATGAGAAATACGTATACAGTGTGGTTCAATAAAACGTTGACAGTTTTTTGAAGCCATTTTGTTGTTGTAATTCTGTAGATTTAAAAAAATCTTTTCAATATTCATCAACTATATGATCTTGACCATCTATGCTGAAAATATCGTTTCAAATAACCTTACGGTTGCAAAATAACAGCTATTTGAACAAAGTATGTCCCATTTCATTCTGTCCACGGGTACTGATTTCACTTTACATTGAATACTAAATGATGAATTGCATGCAAGTAATGTAAATCGGCTTTTTCAATTTGTTTTCGGGGTGGTTTAATACACGTGTTTAATATATGTAAAAACATTACGTCTAGATTAATTTCAGTTCAAGATTAAATTTCAATATTTTCAAGTCATTATCGTCACTAAATCTGATCAGATGTAACATATCGTAGATATTCAGCCGCCCCCAACTCTCTTAATGAAAACTGATTCGATCTCTGCGCAATATGTTTCTATATTAAGTATCATATGAAGTTACAGATTTTTGTCTTTTTTATTCAAAATAAAGCAACCCATTTTAATATAAATGTTCTACACATCTCGTTGTGACTATCACTAACGTATTGTGGCGCATTGCAGTCAACAGTAGTAGAACTTAACACACAGCATAACAGGTAAGTCACATTTTTCTCAATTATTAGTACAGACGGGTAACTAAAATGCTCACCTCCAATCTTACTATAGGTATAACCATAGATTATGAAGGCATGGATGGAGAAGTAAGCACTTTCCTTTGAAAAAGCACGTGTAGTCTTTCGCACATTCATGAAACAACTTCTCAAAATCCATAAATAAAACTTCACTCTCGTTCTGTTGGATTTGAACAGATGTGCTTGTTGGTCCATCGAACTCATGGGTTCTAGTTTATAGGTGTATTTAAATCTGGGTAAAATAGATGTCTATTAAACTTCATAAAGAGTGCTACATCGATCGCATCGGTGAATGTGTGTAATAATTAAAAATATTATTATAACTATTAGAAATAGTTGAATTTTCACCTCGGCTTCTTTTATTAGACATTTTGTATATATCCCATCAGCTACTATATGACTATGGGATATGCTGTTGCTACAATAGACTACCAATACCCAAATTTATTAAAGGGCTTTGCAAACATGCCAGTCATAAGGTGTGAGCGAAACCCACATAGTATCAGCTCTACACATCATTTCAACGGGATTTCAATTGAATAAAAATAGGGTCTATGGTTTAACTACTTACAACAAGATCAATAAGAAGCATACGAATTATTTCAAGTGAAATACGAAGTACAAATGAGCAAACCATTCTCGAGTATGATTATACATCATTTTAAAGCTAGTAAAATCAGCAATTCAAATCTTAAATAAAATTCAAAATCATTTTCCCACGTTTTTTTCTAGTTTCATGGGAGCAGGGGACATTTACTATAATTATATAAACACCTTACACAAACACCTCCTGACTTGGTGAAAATCTTTTACACTCTTTGTTGTGGTAAGTTCCGTTTTGGCTACCAGAATCATTTTATTTGGTCTTTTTAACTACTTGCGTTTAAAATTTATAACTAATCTACTAAGTCGTCTATAAACGGGTTGGGCCACTTTTACAATATCATACATTCTTATATCTTGTATAAATTAAATGGTTCATTAAAGAGAACATTAAAGAGAACAATATAATTCTTTTTCAAATAGTTTTATTTCATTTGAATAAATGAATTCATAAAATAAATAAATAATATTTGTAAAGACCTTACCTTCTTTGTAGTACTTTTAACCACCTGAAATGAACCATTGTTGTTTAACAATAGCACTCTACTGCTATGTTCCTGGTTCGATTCCATTCATATTCATCCCAGTTGGTTTACCATTGATTAAACCAAAGTGGCCCAGGTGATTTCATGACTACTTTAGACAATTGATCATATCTCTGCTTACCGACCATCGATTGTCATGAAACAAAGCTTATTCGAAAGCTAAGAAAAATTCCCTTGCACGCCATTAAAACTCTAAACAGAAATTTTACGGGAGATATTTTTAATATTTTTTTCAAAACTGTATAACTTTTTTTTGTTACAGCCTGTATATACCTGACCGGTTACAGTCATGGAAGTGTTTAATACAAATCAATCTTTTATGAATGAAGTGTCACGTGGGGAGGGAATTTGTGTTATTTTTAATACTGATTACCGATTTTAATAAGCACCTGTTCAGGAACCTTTTGCGTTTGGTTAGGTGTATTTTGACATCACATAGTGACGTATATTACAGTGTGTCCCGGAATAATTGACACCGGGAAAGGTGCCTTTGGTCAAGCTTCGTATATTTAGCTTTCTTAAGAATTTTAACATTTAAAAACCAGACGTTTCTGACAGAACTTATGCTCTCTTTTTGTATATATGGTAGATGCCAAGTTTGAGTAAAATTACCTGTATTGAAACTCTTAATATCATTGATTTGGATATATAGGTACTTTGTTGTGTCCATTTCAGTGCAACATTAATAGCTATTAATTGTTGGTGATTTTATTAAACATTTTTGTGCTTTGGCACTTTGGCAAAATTAATGAAGAAAACGACGATATTTCAAAAACAATATGTCAGATATCACAAAATTGAAGAAATGCCACTAAAATTGCTTAAAACCCCGATATGTGCGTAACTCACGGGGAAGAACTATTGGTGTGTATGCGATGCGTTATACCTGTACGCTACCATATACTACATGTACTAAGGATCAAAACGAAATTTCGTCTTATTTTGAAATAAACGTTTCTACTGATATCCTTCTATGACTCCCGCACTATGAGTTCCGTCACAAATTCAATCGAATTTTACAGATACTAAGGTGGCACTGCTAAATCAATACGTAGATTATGACTCATACGTAAGCGACTTGTACGTAAGTGACTTGTATGTATGTGACTTGTACGTAAGCGACTTGTACGTAAGTGACTTGTATGTATGTGACTTGTACGTAAGTGACTTGTACGTAAGTGACTTGTATGTAAGTGACTTGTACGTAAGTGACTTGTACGTAAGTGACTTGTATGTATGTGACTTGTACGTAAGTGACTTGTACGTAAGTGACTTGTACGTTAGTGACTTGTATGTATGTGACTTGTACGTAAGCGACTTGTACGTAAGTGACTTGTATGTATGTGACTTGTACGTAAGTGACTTGTACGTAAGTGACTTGTATGTAAGTGACTTGTACGTAAGTGACTTGTACGTAAGTGACTTGTATGTATGTGACTTGTACGTAAGTGACTTGTACGTAAGTGACTTGTACGTTAGTGACTTGTATGTAAGTTACTTGTACGTAAGCGACTCATACGTAAGTGACTTGTACGTAAGTGACTTGTATGTATGTGACTTGTACGTAAGCGACTTGTACGTAAGTGACTTGTATGTATGTGACTTGTACGTAAGTGACTTGTACGTAAGTGACTTGTATGTAAGTGACTTGTACGTAAGTGACTTGTACGTAAGTGACTTGTATGTATGTAACTTGTACGTAAGTGACTTGTACGTAAGTGACTTGTACGTTAGTGACTTGTACGTAAGTCACTTGTACGTAAGCGACTCATACGTAAGTGACTTGTACGTAAGTGACTTGTATGTATGTGACTTGTACGTAAGCGACTTGTACGTAAGTGACTTGTACGTTAGTGACTTGTACGTAAGCGACTTGTACGTAAGTGACTTGTACGTAAGTGACTTGTACGTAAGGGACTTGTACGTAAGGGACTTGTACGTAAGACACATACGATTCGTACAAAAGCAATAGTTTGCGTCATCATACGTACAGGCAAAATGCATTCATGAAAATTGAATTGAGAAAGATGCAAATATGTCCATTATAATATGATAACACTGATGACCGTTAAATTATAAAGCGCCGGTAACCACCGGAAGCAACGCTCATGGCGCTTCACTGAATATCAATTAAAATAACATAACGACATGAATACACTTAAACGCATTAACATATTATGAGATGAGGAATGGCCTCTCATAAATATGCTGAAAATGCATTGCAGTACAAACAAAAAATCTAAGCAAATGCTTCCGAAATATAGAATAGAAATATTTGCATCGGGTTCAGTTCAATTTGTATTGATGCTTGTACTTTGGTGACTATCGTATAAGTCTACGTGCAAGTCAGTTATACGTATGAGTTATACGTACTAATGTCGCAGAGCGACCTAACATAATTATATCTGTACGGGAAATATCATCTAATGACCAGTGGATTGCTGTCTCCAGGTTTTACTTGTTTACATTGATATAGCAATGAAAGGCTCATAAAGATGCTAATTGAAGGTATCTAAGAAAACTCTTCTACAAGTGGTCCAAGTGAAGTGATTTCTTTCAATCCTCTGTTCTTTTTCTTAAAGACATTTTTTCTAATATTTGAATTTGTGAAGGAAGTTTGATATGAGGATACATTATGCCTTTTTATACCATGTTTAACATGCATACGAAGGCGTGGATCAATGACCTTTAGCTGTTAATATCATGTTGGGCATTGTTCATTCTGTGATACAAAGCCCCATGGGCACTGCATCGGTGATACCAAGCATGCTGGACTACACGAGAACTCTTCTTTGCGTCCAAGTTGGTATCTCTGCCCATATAAACTTCAATTCTGGTCATATTTGTCTCTTTCAACAGATCTCAAAATGAATACGTCAGCTCTAATATTGATATAATTCTGTGTGGGTGTAACGTCACTAGTTTCGGCTAAAGCCCTTGAAGACAATTTATCGGAAGACGCCTTGACAGTGGAAGACTTCTATGAATATTTTGAAATGAATGTGGCAAAGAGAGCTGAGCTGGGTGAAATGGACGCTATTGAAAAAAGAGTACCGAAAATTGGATGTAAGTTGAGATTGAACAGCTAGTTGATGCCGGGTAGATTTGTTGTTCATTTTGGTATAACGGGATGTGAAATTACGCCTACCGGTATTTGGAAATATTTGGATATCCGCTAGTACGCGTTAAACAAATACGAAATGCAAATCGGGGCAAATGGTGTCCATAATTGTTTGTCAGAAAGTCACCATTATTGGAACGCAACACTAAATCTAACCATCGTAATGTCATGACATAGTTCATGATTGTATATGTTGAGAATTTCATAAGATACAATTTAATACCCCAATTTTTACTGATGTCCAACGTATTGTCTTTTTAATTATAATTTATACCAGTTTTCTCGGCCGATTCTAAATCTGATGGGTGCCATTTTGTTACAAATTCTTGAAATATTAGACGCCTTTTTCAAACGTTCACCACCGAAAAAGATATCACGTCCCGGGCGCGATCTTTATTACCGTAAACAACATTTGATACCTGACGGAGTAAAGTGCACAGCACATGTACATTGTACAGCAATATATTTATACAGAGTGAGTGAGTGAGTACGGTTACGCCCGGGCATGTATCAAATCTTCATCCTGTAAGCCTACTTTCTTATGTCCAATTTGAAAATCCTGAAGTTTGCGAGGTAATAAGTAAAGACAATATTGGTAGTCAAACCCGTACCATTTGTTGCTGTCTGTTCTCATTTATAAATTCTTATCGTTAAGATTTTCATATTTGTCAAAACCCAAACATATTTTACTCACAATTGAAGAGGTCATTCTGATAAGGTGTGTATATAACATAACACGCGAAACAGTCAATCGTAAGTAAAATGTTGGGGTTTTTTAAATGAAAATCTTAATTAGACCTTATTTGTTCCTGCAAACCTAATGATTTTTTTCGAAATCTTATTGTGTCCTTATTCCGCAGCATGCACTACACCGGCTGGTGTATTGTGCGAGCTTTGTAACTTGAGGATAAAGAACAAGAACAGACTCGATAGATATATCAAATGCGGAGGTGAGTCAGGCGTAACTGCCTATATAACCGTGTGTATGATTGGTTAGTAGTTACACGATATACTTATTGAATAACCAAATAAAATACAGATTCTAAAATATTTCACTCCAATTTACGGCAGGATTGCATTCGTGTTTTACTTTAGAATTTCCACATTATATTTCCTCATTACATAGCAGAACTTATTTCAATTAGCAATTCCAGGGCAAATTACATTACGAAGTTTATAAAATATCCCTCCGCATTCGAACGTACAGAAATCGACAACCAATTAGGCCAAACAAAGAAGATTGTTTGTCTCAGAAGCCAGCCCGCATTGGTATGTGAAATGAGCTACGGCGCGTAGGTCTACGCGTTTATTTTTTTTTAATTTTTTTTTTAATCTTTTACAAAAATAAATAAAAAATAGGGACAGCGGTCCCAAATAGGTCGTCCGTTTATATGGGTAGTTTGGTTGCAATTGTACTTCACCTGTTTAAATGTAATCAATTTTACATATGCAGCCACTTTTACATCTTAACCTCAGATGACCTTTGACCTTGGTATGTGACCTTTGACCTCATTAACATATGAAGGTTTCTATGTTGCATCTATGACCCAAGTTTGGTTGCAATTGGTCATTGTATGGAAAAGAAATGGACAAGACAAAAAGTGTGTACTCAATTTTACATCTTGACCTCAAATGACCTTTGACCTTAGTATGTGACCTTTGACCTCATTAACATATGAAAGTGTCCATGATGCATCTATACCGAGGTTGGTTGCAATTGGTCATTGTATGGAAAAGAAATGGACAATACAAAAAGTGTGTACTAAATTTTACATCTTGACCTCAGATGACCTTGGACCTTGGTATGTGACATTTGACCTCATTAACATATGAATGTTTCCATGTTGCATCTATGACCGAGGTTTGGTTGCAATTGGTCATTGTATGGAAAAGAAATGGACAATACAAAAAGTGTGTACTAAATTTTACATCTTGACCTCAGATGACCTTTGACCTAGGTATGTGACCTTTAACCTCATTAACATATGCAGGTTTCCATGTTGCATCTTTGACCGAAGTTTGATTGCAATTGGTCGTTGTATGGAAAAGAAATGGACAATACAAAAAATGTGTACTGAATTTTACATCTTGACCTCAGATGACCTTTGACCTTGGTATGTGACCTATGACCTCATTAACATATGAAGGTTTCCATGTTGCATCTATGACCGAAGTTTGATTGCAATTGGTTATTGTATGGAGAAGAAATGGACAAAACAAAAAGTGTATACCAAATTGTTGACACACACACACCCCCCACACAGACACCCCGACTGACAACACACACGAAGGATGCTGCCATAAGGTCTCTTCCTACGGACGACCTAAAAAGGGTCTCTGTAAGCTTGGATACGTTTGGCCTTAGTACTCATGTAGTCGCGGTAAGTGCTCACTTCTTTCCCACCCCTTTAGACATTGAATTTCTAAATATGTACTCGTATCAACATTGTACGTAGTATCGGTCGATGACCCTGCCCCCTAGTGGTAGATCTCAATACAGACAAACATTAATTCATTTCGTTTTTGTATTTTAATTTGATTTTCAGGTGGAGGCAGTAAGACGATAGTGGATTAGAGTCAACTCGGTTATCGATGGATATAATAGCACATTTAAATATATCACATAATATATTATATAATATAACACATATAATATATCACACTCTGTGATGTTTGTGATGGATTCCACACCATTTATGAACTTTAGAACTTCAAAACAGGTCATTCATGAACTTAGTTGAAGTTAGATCACTACTAAATAAAACATTGAGATCGGTAAAGAAACCCATATATATATATGGTCGAATCCAACGAAAAGTGTCCACGGCTAGATTTTTAGGGTCCAGTTTCAAAATGCTTCAATCTCTTATTCCTTTTCCCAACTCAAAGTTAACATATCAAGCTTGTATGGAAAAAAAGTGCCATCACTAATCTCTCCAATTGACCACGTGGCGGAATGATGAAGTTGAAGGTACACTTCTCAATGTTACCTACAAATACAAGTACCATATTTTAATCAAGTGATGATTATTCCACATATTTACATATTTCATTCAAATTTGTGATTGTATTGTATTCATAAGATGCTAATGCTGATAGAAAGTGATCATATTTGTCCAGGTGCTCATTTTTTGTTTACATTTTAGATTCACACAGTTAGGTAGCATTTGCAGACTCTCAATACTTTGAAACATGAGGTTGAGTCACTTTGTTATATCCGTGAGATTTAAACACTTCATAAACAAGCCATCGACGCTACGAAATGAAATTAGCTCGAGACAAGATTCGAGCAGCTATATTATATCCATTCACTTGAATAATTTTATAATATTTCAAGCATGTTTCTAGTTTCAAAAGACTATGAATATTATGATACACTGGATAAAATTGGTGCCTGTTTCTTCAAAAGTGAATAATTTACCGTGGATTTGGCTTTAGTTTCGTCAAGTTTTTCTTGAATATGGGTCTGTGTTTATTTTACAACTTCATTGCAAATGTTTTTGAAATGTGTGATTATAATCATGAAAATAGCTCATTTACATCGTGCTATCATGAGGTCAACTATAACGACGAAGCCATATCGTTACGGGTGAGTACTTCCGGGTAGCTGTGAGTGGGTTAGAAAAACAACGGCTTTGAGCACTACTGCATACAGACTGTTACGGGGTGTAAATATTACCCCTCTATAGTCCCACGGTTTATGGACTTCGAATGGAATACTTGTAGCACATTTATACAGAGACTTCGTGGATCTCCATATCACGTGCTCTGACGGCGTCTATGTTTGTCCATTTTATTTTATAATGCCCGCATATGTCCGCGGAAAATGTTATCCTCTGATCTATGTGTCCTTGTATTCAAAAGGAAATACTACATTTCACTGCCTCTCTGAAAAGTAAAATCGTCAAAAATAATTAACTTGAAAACTATGTTAAATACAAAGCTATGTGGTTGGCGCATTAACGAACTTAAGATGCACTATGTAGAATTGTAGAATTAATTAATAAAACGACCCTTGTATGTATAAGGCCAAGGTATATAGGCATTTGAACTGGATCTCCCACAATGGTGGCGGTGTCACATATTTCTACATGTTCAGTTGGTTTTGTCTGAATAATTTGACAAGAATCCCCTGGCTAACCAATCACCCGCCATCCGATGTATGGACACGCCCGTGGTGCCTTCATTTACACAAGCCGGTCAATGATCGTGATCAAATGAAAAGGCCATAATAATGATAAGGTGCCCTTTACATATTTACGCCAGACAGGCAATGATCGTGTTCAAAAGTGTTAATAAAATACTTTAACACAAGTTACTGTAGTACTTTCTGCACTCATTTATTTTATGGTCGTATTGTGCGCATATTGTACATCATATCATAGAACGGCATGGCAATATCTGCACACGCCAGGACGTCTTCGTCAAGTTCGTTTCTCTCTGGCAGTTTCTTAGGTGGCAAGAATTGTGAACTATCCATAGCGGTCTTATAGTATCCCCATTCACCACCGTGAAGACCGCCCCCGCACAACTGTCGCGATATCTTCCAATTCTTAACAAGGTCGCGTCCGGGTTTCCAGTGCAGCATTTCATTCGTGTACGGAATGCCAATGGCTTGGCAATATTGTGAAATGATTCGAGCCGGATTATTCAATAGATCATCCGCATCAATGACAATAGGATTAGAATCGCCTGCTTCTGGGTGGTCTTGCAAGTACCGCAATAATTCATATTGTTCTTTATATGTATAGTGCTTGTTCAGACGCTTATCGAATGTATCCGTTATGCTTTCCTCTGGATGCCATCTGCCAAAAATAGCCTTCCATGATGAGAACATCTTGTATGGATGTCGGATAAGAAACGTGTGACGAAATCCCTTCGGGATGAGATCATGATCACCACACAATGAGAAGGGAAGATCTTTACAGATTAGGAACTTCTTCCCCGGATAGTCGCATTCCAATTGCGTCTTCGCCCAGCTGTAGGTGCAATGAGAACCATCGTAAATAAGCGGAAATTCAGATAGATCAGTTTCCTTTGACAGTTCATTTGCCTTGTCACGTGCATCTTTTGTCCATTTATACTCGTCACCGTAGAAATAACATGAGGTAAACATACCATTGATAATTTGTGAATCTTCAAGATTACTAAGCCATTTCAGAAAAATTGTTCCTAAAGATCGGTAACTGGCCCACAGGTAGAGACGCTTCAGATGTCCATTTCCATTCGTGTGCTCGTCAGCCATTTTAGACATTCGCGTTATCCTACAAGATATCTATAAAATAAATCAGAATGAAAAAATAGGTTATTTATCGCTGTCGAAAGATAACAGACCTGACCAATTTCGCTCGTTCCAGGCAGGATTCTAGTCAACAACACATCCATGTCATTTAGGCAGAGCTGCCAATCCAATACCCTGGTAATTTACGATGGTGCATCAACCATCATATACATATAGTGTATCCTATGAAAAAAATCTTGTCACCTAGAATTTTTTTATTAACCGTAGTTTATCCCAAACCTGTTACGATTGTCATTCTTCGTGATACACCGCTCATACGCCTACAGATTGCAAAATTGGTTTTGGCTATTTTTATGTCATAATTACCCTATACAAAAACAATACCTTATGCCCAAACAATTGGGCCTAAAACTAATCGCAACATGTTCATCATTCTTTGTAAGATATTAATCATTACATATTAACAGCATTTTCGGGGACTATATAGTAGACAGTGTCTTCATTAGGCATGCCAGGGTAGCGTGACCCGTAAAGGTTTTGGGTGTGACAAGTTTTACCCCACTATTTAATATTTTTGTTCCTTCGTATTCATATTTATGTTTATGACAATGATATAGGCCTAAACTCAATTCTCGAAAATGTGTTAACTTAACTTGTGTATGGGGGTAGTATGGGGGTAATTTTTGCACCAATTGTACGCCTTGAATGATTACTTAACCGCGCCCGGTGCAAGCTGACGCGCAGATCGTGTAATCTTACAAATACACGTGCATTTGAGGAATTCGGTCGATATATATAGTAATCCATTTGGGCCACAATGAATTGTATGTAACAATGAACGCGCGACCACTCTGGGGACGAGATTTGCTGAGTTTAAAATTGAGTTTTGTTAAACAAACAAAATAGGTTCGTGTTTAATTTAGACACGAGTTTAGTTAGTTACGGTTTTAAGCTAAAATTGTGTTTAGGTCAAGTACGGCCGCTTATGTCTCAGTTAGTAAAACAATTATACTCACGCGAGTTTCCCCGCCAAAAGAATGCTGTAAGTACACTTAGAAAGGGAATGTTGTTGTTGGACGAGTCCTTCCAGTTTTGGCGCACGAGATTAGTTAAACGCGCGTCAAACTTCCCGCATATCCATGTTTAAAGTTAGACACTTTTCAGTGAGTAAGGCGCGTGTTTGTTAAACAAATTCTTCGAGAATTCCGTTTAGAAAAGATGTGTTTCAGGTTAAAGTTAAACGCTTGTTTAGCTTAAAACCGCGTTTAAATACGTACGAGAATACGGCTCAAGGTCATTATATCAAACAATTAAATAACTTGTAGTACATGACTGTAAACTACTTTATTATGACAATTGAAGTATTACTACAGGGTGTCCCAAAAGTGTCGATACCTTTTTAAAACTTTATATCTCCGCTGGAATGATTCGCAGAATAAAAAATGAAAACATACCTACAAGAAAGGCTGATTGGAAGGATTTTTGGGTAAGCAGACAAAGTAAACATTGAATAATAAGCAAAATGACAGCTGCAAAACTTGTTATAAATAGTTCTCTAGTTTAGGCCTAACATTTTTGATGTGATCTGTGAAAATCCGTCGGATGTCGCCAGATCTAGTGATTATGGGTAACATCTAAAATGTTTGTTTGTTTTTAAATAATTTCCAATAGTACTTTGTGTAATCATCATCATCGCACTTTTTGATCGATAATTCAAAAAATAATAAAGATTTTCCCAAAAACAAAAAACACATTCCTAGGGAATTGTATAAGGAATATAATAAAACTAGTATGACAACATTTGACAAAATATATTTTTAGTTATCTTTGCAGAACCTAAAATGGGTCAAAAAACGTGTTTTTATAATTTTCTCCAAAATGGTCAATTTCATGATCATGATTGGATTCATTGAACCCTTTTCTGCCAAAAAATGTATACTTTTATATAGATAAAGTGAATAATGAAGAAGTTACGGCAGTTTACGGAGGCTATACAGAGCCGTAAGACACTTTTTTCAAAGGGGGGCGTTTTCCCAAAAGAATCACCGGGTCAAATAGTCAAATACGCGCGAAAATTTTCGAATTTGCACCTATTTTTTGCATGACCGAGGTACATTTTTGCTCTAAATAAGCTTGTAGCAAAGAATATTGCGAAATTTAATGTGTACAAATTTTCCGGGGAAGATTTTCAAAGGGGGGGGGGGGGGGGGGGGGGGCGATCGCCACCATCGCCCCCCCCCCCCTTCTTACGGGCCTGCTATACCTGAAGGTGTACACTCCCCCTTAAGTCACTTTTTTGGCCTGTTTTCATGATTTCTTGTATTGTATCACATACATCATCATGCAGTCATAACCTTTTTTTGTAGTGATCTTAAAATATGATCGAAACAGTTCTGTAATCAGCACAGTTTCAGCTTTCTTATGATATAAATATCTCCATTATGAAAAATATGTAATATGTAATATTTGTCTCGCTTACCTCTGTAACGTTTATCCTCTGCTCTGCATCGTATGTATGAATAACAATTGAATCAGATTCGAGCAGTCACGAGCCCCGTCACGAGCTCACTGTTTCATGACATGCCTTGCGGTTATCATGGCATGGACATTGACCTTCGAACACGTTGAACCGTCTTGTTACACAAACTGATAACAATGATACAGCTGCATATGTGCGAACCTTTTACCATTTATACAAAGTTGAATTAAACAGGTGCATGTTTTTATCTTTAACATTTATGATAATAAAGTAGAATCGTTCAAGTAAAATCGGTAGTACGCCTTTAATATAAACCAGCTGTTGTAGTGTGGTATTTCAGATTATCAGAGAAACCCCTTAGCGACTGCCAATCAAAGTTGTTATTATGTTTTGCGTAATGTGGACCAAGCAGGCTACTGCATTTATTATTACGGGATGCGATTTTTAGCCAATCACAGCGCAGATAAGAAAATGTGGACGTGCGTTACGATAAAAGGAATTTTATGAATGAAGATTATTCAGGCGCGTGCCCGGGGGGGGGGGGGGGGGGGGGGACTTTGGAGGCTCAAGCCCCCGGGTCCCCAGAGGGGACAAATAAAAGAGAGGGGGAAATGGGGAGGGGAGAATGAGGGGAGGGAAAGGGAGAGGATGCTTTTATTAGTGTCTCTCACTTTATCTCTCGTCTCTGACCCATGTCAATGTTTTATAACAAATGTAAATATTGATAACAAGGAAAGTTTCAAGTCACCCAGGCAAGTAAAAACCCAACAGCTCGGCCCTCTGAATCCCCGCCAACGGCACCATCAGTGGCGTAACCAGTGGGCCCCAGCAGCCCCCCAACCCCATTATCAAAAGAGGTAACGAGCATACAGTGCTATTTTTAGACTGCAGTGTTTTGATTTGCTTTTTGGTTTGAATTATGGAAAATACATACACCATTTCCCTGGTATTTTGCATGAAACAGATGCTTCAGAAAATGGTTACAAAACATGCTTCCTTCTTTTGGATCGCCCCCATTCCATTTCAATGGAATTTTTATTGACTACAGCGTGCGTTCGTGCGGATAATTTGTTTACGAAGACCATGTCAGGCATTTATTAAAAAGGACACACTGCTCACTTAACGAGCAGGACAAATTATTACGAAAACGATGATATTAATTGATCGGTGAGGAGGATCTTTACTTCGACAGCACGTTATCCATTCAATACTTAATTACCAGCTCTGCCCTCTGAGCATCACTATTAATTTTTGCTGCAATTAGGGGATTCCGTATTACTACTAGCAAATTACGTTAATGTGTTGTACTTTGGCTTAGGAAAACTGTAGGGGTTATACGAGGGGCGTTCAATAAATACCCGCAACCATTGTTTTTCTCCACTCATGCGCGACGTATGCCAACTAGAATTAGGGTAATTTGACATATGGGTCTTAATCTTTCCTCGCTATGCATGAATGAACAATATCGTTTGTGGGATTACGTAATGACACGTGCGTAAAATCAATACTCTCTGGACACTGCATGAAAAATAGCTGATCAGGGCGGAGAGTATTTGCAAGTAATTTGATGCACAGTTACTTTTTTCAAAATATCTTAAAGGGGCGTGTACATCTCAAGTGTTTGTCCTGGACAAAAATCACATGACTCCCTACGTATCTGAGTCTCCGGATTCCCATGTAATAATACCCATGGTGCAATAGATTTGCCGCGAATTTTAATCGACAAAAGGTAATGTTGAAATTATTGTACGAACGAACTGTGTCTAGAATAGTTTCAAAAAGAAGTGCAATGCATAATAATGAAATCAGAATTACAATCTCCTTCAGCATATAGTCAGTGGTTCGAATCTTGTAAATGTCTTTTTCTTTTTGTTATTACACTCTTTTTTTTTTAATAACAGGATTGCTTATAATCGTTCGCTATATATTTATTGAATGTTGAATAATACTTTTTTCATTTGCAATTTCACTATGATAAAGAATGTCCTGTAAATATAATTGTGTTGATTGAACCATATGAACTATGGAGTCCCTAGCACGTCTATAATGGACATGGTCTGCAAAGACCAATTGTTATGTAAATAAGAAGCCAGTCGGCTTATATCCTTGAATCGATTTTTTTAGTTCCTTCAACACAGATATTTGTAATTTGCTCCAATCTTCAAAAAAGAGAGTTGTATCTTCAAAAATACATTACGCAGTTCACGGCTTACGCGGCCTGGTATGGGCGACAGTATTTTGGCGTAGATTTGATACCGTGCTGAACTCATCATGCTCATCGCTGCAAGAGCGCAATTATAAAATGCTGTCCGCTGTCCTAAATCTCTCTCGTCTTGAGTCCCGGTCCTGAGCACATCATAACCCAATATTTGTATTGTGCCACTACTGTGAGACTACAGGGCCGTAAGACACTTTTTCAAAGGGGGGTGGGGGGGGGGGCGTTTTCATTGAAAATCACGAATTTGATCATTCCAAACAGTAATGCAAACCTCTTTCTATAGGATGATTGTCACTTTTGAAACTGGACCCACGACCATCGAAATGACAATAACTCCGCTCCGCAACATCGTATCTCATCGATCGAGGTGTCAAAATACGCAGAACAATATTATACACTTGGTTATTTGCTTCGATTAATGCATACCCTTTCGAGCCGTTATATATTGGATCATTTCTAAGTGTTTCGATACTTTTTGTGAGCAGTTTATATTATGAGACATTTAGGGCGGGGCTTGATTCGTTTGAATAATGATACATTCAGTGCGCATGATCATTGCGTTAGCGCCCCCTACACAAAGTCGCCGGCGTATGCGTTGTGCGTGTAACCCAGCGTTGCCATATGCGCGTGTGCTAAAGAACGCAATTAATTCGAAGCAAGAAGTTGGTAAACAGCTCGATGGATTCGCCGATTTTATAAAGGGGGAAAGTTGTTGTACGTTTAGAGAATAAAACATAGTTCTTAGCTGTTTTGCTATAGACGATGGTCTTATAGTGTATAGGCTGTACCATATTTGGAGTCGTGTATGGTCGCCGCAGGCGTCAATACACGACGACACAAATATGGTACAGCCTATACATTATAAGACCATCGTCTATAGCAAAACAGCTAAGAACTATGTTTTATTCTCATTCTAATATTTAGTTTATTAGTTATTAGTTATTTTGATCTTTTATCATAAAATAACGCAGTTTGTTAGATTTATTTTAAACAAACAACAACAAATTTCCCCCTTTATAAAATCGGCGAATCCAGCTGTTTTCCAACATCCTGCTTCAAATTAATCGCGTTATTTAGCACACCCGCACCTGTCATCGCTGCGTTATACCCACAACGCATACGGCGGCGACTTTGTGTAGGGGACGCTAACGCGATGACGCCAGTGGCGTAGCTCAGGGGGGGGGGGGGGGGAGGCAAATGCCCCCCCCCCCCCCCCCCCCCTGACAGAAAAAACCCATTTGTGCCCCCGCCCCCAGCCCCTCTAAAAAAAATAAAAAGGAGGAAAAAAAATGAAAAATCGGAAAATAATGAAAAATCGGAATATAATGATAAAAGACCGAGATGGCGGGCGGTTATATATTGGTATATTCAGCCCAAATAGGCAAAATAGTACATGTACTGTGCGATTTTTATTTGACCGTGCGAAATTGTTTGAACCTCGTTTATAATAATGTTGTTTGATTATTATTTTTGTTGTTAAAATAAATCTAACAAACTGATTAAAGACCAAAATAACCAATAATCTAAATATGAATGAGAATCAAACATAGTTCTTAGCTGTTTTGCTATATACGACTCCATGGTACAGCCTTTACATTATAAGACCATCGTATATAGTATTAGAACTATATTTTATTCTCTAAATACAAATCTGATGTTGGTTTGTATACAGGGTGAGTCAAAATATTCAGGTCCCGTTTTTAGAAAATCACGACAAATGCTTTTGTTAAAAATTAACCAATGTCTTCATTGCATATGGGTACACTAGCTACTTCTTTATACTTGAATTTATACATGAAAGTGTTCCAAATATATATACCCCATTGTCCATTGTAGGCATTGTGAATACCAACACGCCATTGATTGACATTTCAAAATGCGTGAGTTAAACTTTTGCATTCATAGAGGTACCTTGGAAAAGTGCACATATCTCCCGTTTGAAATGACCAATTTGAATTAAATGAAATTCAAGTTATAGCTGACAATGCGTTCGGTGCATATTAATAAATTATATTATTTTTATGCATATTAGCTGGTTTAAAATATCGGTTGGGCCCGCTGATACTAGGGGAGAGCCTTGCTTTTATTTTGAAATAGGATTGCGTACAAGTAGCGTATAGTCAGTGTCATAATGCTATGGTCAACTCCATTCTATGCGTGCGAACTTGTGTGCATTCGTATGTGCGTAAACCCAGAGGTGCGTACCGGGCACATTCAAAAAATGACCGCGCGTCAATCGTGATATCGTCACGCACGTTAGTTAGCACATTTCAGGCATCTGGACGCAGCTCCGCGAACAACGACGAAACATGCTCGTGTGAAATAGCTTGAATTTAGTAATATATCATTATACCATTATGACAGTGATTATAGACAGCAGGGCTCGCGTTCTTGCGCGTCCTCGCGTCCTAGGACCCCTTATTTTCTTGTTGGACGATAATGGACGCGTAAGTTTACATATTGAACTTCACTAACGGGTCCCAATCGAAAATAAAGGGACCCCTTAAATCTGACGATGTATGGACGTCGAAACCTTAAGACATTCTGAAAATTGTCAATCTCCATCCTGTGCCTACATTTTAAATTTATTAATGTCCGTAAAAGATAAATACAATGCAAATCCTGTATTTTTAAAAGTTGTTAAACACACTGAATCGCTTCCGAATAAGTTTCAAGCGATTTCCAAAACATTCTATATAAGTATCTTCTACTGATTAACATGGACACGACATAGGTATATGAGTTACATGATCTTACGCTAGTGTGCGTATCTGTGTTAGCGACTGTTTGTCTCTAATTTTTTCTTTTTGTTGTTGACCATTTTCAAAGGCTCAAACTTCAGGACCCCTTATATTTCTGGGGGACCCCTTAAATTTAGTTTTTGCAGTCCTTAAAGGGTCCTGAAAAATGCAAATGGGACTCCTCACATTTTTGAGCCAGTGCTACCCCTGATAGACAGTGAAGCTAGCAGTTAGCATTTGCGCAAACGCGACACGCAACGCGATACCACGGTATGATTACGCGGCAGTACGCGCAACGCACAATGTTGTTCAATTCTAGTGGCATTTACGAGCCAAATCTGAGAGGTGATTTGCTGTTTTTGGAGCAAATTGTTAACCAATTTCACTAGAATAAACTTTAACACACCGTTATTTCCTCGATATTGCATGCAAATTATGCGCCACTTTGATCAAAACTAACGGAGACATAAGGATAACAAACACACACACCCCCACACAGATTTATAGTAAGATGCTCGCAGCAGCAATGAACATGATGAGTTCAGCACTCAGTCAGTGGCGTACCCAGCTTTTGGAAACTGGGGGTGGGGGGGGGGGGGGGGGGGGGGGTATAGTTACGAAAGTCATGATGTACCGACAAAAAAATCGCAAAAATGACCCAATTTTCTTCTTCTCGTCAGTAGCTGAAATATTGAAAAGTGGGGGTAGCGATGGCATTGTCAACAATAGCTGAAAAAAATCGCCTGGAAGAAATCGCAAATCTACCCAGTCAGAAGTCAAGGCATGAAAATACCGTCTATGTTCGCCCCGGCCGCAAGTGAAGTGAGATTTCAAAAAACAAACAAATAAAAATCGGATCATTTACAACTCGCGATTGTGAAGGATTGCCTCCATCAATTTTTGATCATCTTAGGCTCATTTTGAAGGGGAAGTCCTATTTATGTAAGATGTCATTTCCGTTTTAATAAAAAACACGATTTTTTTTACTATCTTTGAGTCGATAAAGATGCATTTTCAATGCGATCGTAAACATCGTATTTTTGATGATTTTTAGACGTCATAGCAAAAACTTTATGCACAAGAAATGTTCCTAACGTATTAAACTTGATCAAAAATATATTTATTTGTAATACATTTTTGGACAGGGGTCAGGGCCACGACTTTTATTCACCTATGGTAAAAATATACGCCATTTTCCAAACACACAGAGACTAAATCGTTTTTTTCTAAAAAAAGGTATTCAGCAGGATTCGAACCGAGGAGGGGAGAATCTATTAGATTACTAGTCCATATTCGTAACCGCTCGGCCATAACTACTTACTGACGTGTCTATGTGTTCTCTATAATAATGAACTAGTGGTGAACTATTGAGTATTCGACGAAATGTAGCCAAATTGAACCCAGTTTCTAAATTGTATTTTAAATGTGAAAACGGTGTCGCTGCAAGCTAGGTTTGGATTCAATGTAAAGAGCAATAAATTGATGATCGTGGAAGGTTATTAATTTAAAGCTTTTAATGAGACAGGGGTCAGCGCCACGGGAACTATCCCCCTAGTCACATGACGTTGAACCACATTTAAATGCCTTAATGTTGTCATTGTATAAGGCTGACATTTTGGCATAAATTGAATTGCACGATATCGACATCCGCTTTTCAAGGGGAAAATAAATTCTCTTCGTATACAATAGACTCACTCAACGTTGGCATCTGACTGTACCGACGGAAGCTCAAGTTTACCGACGGGGATATTTCAGGGGGGCACCGGCCCCTGGACCCCTTGGTTCGCCACTGAGCACGGTATCAAATCCACGCCAAAATACAGTCGCTCACACCAGGCCGTGAAAGCCGTGAACCGCGTAACGTGTTTTTGAAGGTACCACTCTCTTTTTTTTAAAGTTTGGAGCAAATCAGCAAATACAAATATCGGTCGTATAGGAAATAAGAAAATCGATTCAAGGACATATTAGACGATTGGCTTCTTATTTACATAACAATTGGCCTTTGCAAATCATGTTCATTGATAGACTAGCTATAGGGTCTCCATAGTTCAATTGAACGGAATAGTCAACACAATATATTTATAGGGTATTCTTTATCGCAGTGAAATTGCAAAAGAAGAAAAAAATATCATTCAACATTCAATAAATATTGCGAACGATATGCAATCCTGTCAATTTCTAAAAATAAAGTGTAAATAACAAACAGAAAAAAGTATAACAATCCTAGGATTCGAACCACTGACCTCATGATTATGAAGCCGGCGCTTTGCCGACTGAGCTAATGAAGACTACACATAGATATTTAGAAAATAAAATACATAAAGTTCAAAATACGAATATCACATGAATCGGGGCAAAAATGCGGGCTAAAATGCTTTATATTTCGATTGTTGTGCGTTTTTAACATAGGATTATCGCCCAAAAGTTGATTATATGCTGAAGGAGATTGTAATTCTGATTTCATTATAATGCATAACACTACTTTTCGAAACGATTCTAGACACCTTAGTATTTCGTTCGTACATAAAATGTTGGCCATTACGTTTTTTCGATTGGAATTCGGCGCGGCAAATCTATTGCACCATGGGTATTATTACATGGAAACACGGAGACTCAGATACGTAGGGAGTCATGTGATTTTTGTCCAGGACAAACACTTGAGATGTACACGCCCCTTTAAGAACCGATGCATGGAATAAGGTTTTTTTTAATAAAAGAAATTAGTGTTTCTCCATTCTTTTTATTTTCTCTTTCATTCATCTATATTCTATACATAGATAATAACAATATATTAAACATACTGGTATCCATAAGTTACAAATATGAACAAAAACATGACTCTACCAGCGAACAGCATGTACCAACAATAACCGTTAGCATGAAGATAGATAGCTAATGATCATCAACGGCACATGATCTTCGCAGGTGAGTTGACAAACAAAGCAATATATAATATTGCGGGCTGTAATGTACATGAGTTTTACAAGAAGAATATCAAAACCTACTATTTACTCTGTGCTATGTAGGCTTTTGCCAATCTTATGCCACATATTTTCACTATGTCTCAAGATACTAATTCTCCATCTTAATTCGTATAGAAACCATTTAAATGCATCAACGTTCTTATTATCAGTGATCTTGATATGTCGGGATCTATACAGAGTGAACGACGCCAGACTAAGCATTCTATTTAGCATTACATTCAATACATTTGATTATCTGGTTTATAACCAAGTACAATGATTTTTAACGATATCTCTGGACATGGAATATTGTTAGAAATAATAAATCTTTTAAAATGAACCCAACAGTTTTTTGACAAAGGACAGGCAATAAATGAATGTAGATAAGCATCTGACGTGTTGCACTCAAAACAATTGGGTGAGTTCGCCTTATTCCATTTATATAAGTTTGCTTTGGTAGCGATGATTCTATATAATAATTTGTAATTGAACTCTGCCAATTTTCTCTCTTTTTCAAGAATAGTTTTCATAGTCCAATATCATCCCATTTTGGTGATGTTAACAGTTCCTGTGCCCATCTGTTCTGACAAATATGTTTGATTAAAGTTGATCACAGAAAGTCAAATTTGGGCTATTTTTAAAGAAAAAATGCTTCAAAGCGTTGACTTAACAGCAATATTACACATGGATGTTTTCTTTCAAAAAACTGGCACAGTTTTATTGTTTGCCAATGGTAAAACAGGCATACAGGCGTAGATAGATTAAAGCAAATTCGACAAACAAACTGCATACGAAAGCTTATTTATACATATAAAAAAGTATTGCACCTCTGGTTGAAAAGTGCAAATGTAGCCTCGAATTTTGCCACCATGGTGATATTAAGGATCAGTTGTTTACGTAAGCTGTCCAGCAAAATGTTATGCAATAAAAGGGCCACATTTGAGTTTGTGACGTAATCGATTTCATGTTTTTCAAGGCCAAGGGGAAAATGCATGTTTTTGTCCAAAAACATGCGTGAAACAAGTTTGGGTATAACGCGATATTGAGAGGCCCGATGATTAATCTGATAGTTGTAATCCTTGTAACACATTCAAGTCTTCCAAGGTCAAAGGTCATCTGGGGTCAAATTTCAAAAGTTGCTCGATTATCCTCAAACATGAAAAAACTCCCTTTTTCGTACTCCCAACGGTTATGGGGTCAAAGGTCAAAATAGGTCAAATTTTAAATAAGTTCAAATGACAATAGCAAAATTGCGGAAGTGTTGACCTAGGTCAAATAAACAAACAAAATAAACGGTGACCTCTTCGTATACAGGGTGAGTAAAAAAGAAGTTGTACGGGAATGAATATTTGTTTAAAAATATACCAAACAAATTTGACAAACCCATGAGGCATGTATTCAAAGAGCAACTTATTCCGCTCATATGACAAAATGAATAATTGAAATCGATCAATTATATCAGGAGTTATGCCTGTTTTAATAAAAGAGACCCTTTTTTTAGCTGTCCACGGAAAGCTTAATCTTCTTGAGATCTATCCACTCTAAGTGGGCAGCAAATTGTACACACGGGCATTCATATTCAAATGAGATTAAAGCCGGGGGTTTCAAACACAGGTGGGAATGGTGTGCATAAAATACAAAATCAGTGACAACAATAAGAAAATGATCAAACATTGAAGGTCCTCTTAAAACAATTAAGACACCTTAGAGGCTAAACATCAGCAATCATTTTACTGCCCACTTAGAGTGGATAGATTTCAAGAGAATAGCGTTCCGTGGACAGCTAAAAAAAGGAGTTATTTTATTAAAACAGGCATAGCTCCTGATATAATTGATCAATTTCAATGATTCCTTTTGTCATATGAGCGGAATAAGTTGCTCTTTGAATATGTGCCTCATTGGTTTATCTAACTTGTTGGGTCTATTTTTAAACAAATATTCATTCACGTACAACTTCTTTTTGACTCGCCTTGTATGCTGAATCTATGAGCAACAACAAAAAATGGCATGTTTGGACTCATTCACTGCATTGTAGCCTATAACGTCTAAATGGAACATATCTTGCGCCAAATACAGAACTAATTTAATAACTATTTTAAGTTTTTAAAGTCTATTCAATATCGCGTTATACCCAAACTTGTTTCATGCATGTTTTTGGACAAAAACATGCATTTCCCCCTTGGCCTTGAAAACATTACATCGATTACGTCACAAACTAAAATGTGGCCCTTTTATTGCATAACATTTGTTGGACAGCTTACGCAAACAAATGATCCTTAATATCACACCATGGTGGCAAAATTCGAGGCCACATTTGCACTTTTCAACAAAAAAGCAGTGGTGCGATACATTTTTCCAGGTGTATAGTTATCATGAAGCCCGTACAAACACCAAATCCATATACGAAATTTTTAAAGATGAAAATGACACATCCCCAAAAAACATTGTTGATTTAAGGATGTGTCTTGGTGGAGATAAGACAATGACAGTTAGTAGAGTAAAACTTGCCGAGCGGATGGCTGTAAATAACTTTACCAGTATAATGAAGTAATAGAGACAGGAAACATTAATTGCAGGCAGTACATAGTTCAGCATTAATTATCATAACCGTAGAGTTGTATTATACATTAATCATGCAATATATCCACTGTAGTAATCAATCTCATTTCGATCAAAACCGTTACAAATTCAAGACATATGATTAACGTGACTAGACTCTGCCCGCGCCTGACATGCGCAGACCCAGAGCTGCTGTCCTATCAAGAGAGGGCGCTAACCACAACAGATATACCGCCAGACGGAGTTGTTTCACATAATGTTATCAGAGATATCACGCATTGTGGGATTATGACACCATAATACCATCACACACCCCTTTACCACCGGAAGAGTGTGTCACATAATTAAGGCGTGTTCATTTTATTACATGGACAAAATATGCTGTTATTAAACTCTAAACAGAATTATGATTGTGCAGAAGAATAACAATACACGTGTTTAAATTGAACATGTATGTCTGACACATAAATCTGATCAATTATTTTTGGCAACAATTTATTTTAGTTACCAAATTGTAGCATACTAATTCTAGCAATTTGGAGACCACACATAGGCCTATATTTTACTCAATATCAGATTAATATCATATTTCAGTTATGACATAACAACCATGGTGAAATAAAATTTCGACCAATTAATAAGCATAATAATGAAAGTGTAAGCAATATTTTTCATTATGATATCCATTACGAAACATCATTATTTGTAATGAGTGTCATTATAATAATAATAATATTAATAGTAATAATAATGGTAATTTCTATAGCGCCGGTATCCGTCAGAAATGACGCTCATGGCGCTTTTGTAAACAGTAACATAAGTAATTAATAGCACAAAAATGATAAATAGCATGGGTATCATACATACACTGTTTATTGTGCTTTGTTGAACAAATGAGTCTTTAAAGTTATCTTAAAACTATGAATAGAATCCGTACGTTTAGCATCGCGTGGTAGACTGTTCCAAATTCTTGCAACAGCAACGAGAAATGAACGTTCTCCCCATTTGTTTCTTACTGGGTACTCGGTAAGAAGCATTTGTTTTGATGAGCGGAGTCAACGTGTCCAGGTATATAGGGTTGCACAAGCTCAGTGAAATTATATTGTGGTGCCTTGTGTTGTACAATTTTGAATGCGAGTAAAGCAAGTTTATATTTGATTCTATGCTCAACAGGTAGCCAATGCAAGTTCATAAACACATGGGTTATGTGATCAGATATTTTGGTGAAAGTTATAATTTTAGCAGCGATATTTTGAATACGTTGAAGACGCTTAAGTTTAGAACCTGTAACACCATACAGCAATGAATTTCCCATGTCAAGTCTTGAGGTAATAGATGCATAGGTGAACAATTCAGCAGTTTCTCTTTTGAGGTGGTGTCTGATCCGTCCGATGTTTCGAATGGACATGTATGCAGCTTTGGAGATATGATTGATATTATTCTCCATCGTCATTGATTGGTCAAACATGACATCAAGATTGCGAACATTTTGTGAGGTTTTGACATTGTGACTCGCCAACTCTTATGTGAGAAATTTCCAGTTTTGATAATTGTTGCTTGTTTCCAAGAACAATACATTCGGTCTTGTCATCGTTCAGCTTAAGATGGTTTGATTTCATCCACACACGTATTGCATTTATACATTTTTCTAACACACTCGAAAACGCTACCTTCTGAAAGTGCAATATGGTGGGTATACGGATGTGTATATCCGGGACACTAATATACTTTAAAAAAAAAATGGCGGCCACCATAGTCGGACACGAATTTAAAAATTCGTATATTTTAATTCGATCTTACTGACTGGTTACTTGCCTAGTAGCTTACCCCGGTTTGGTGCTCTCAACATTTTGGGTTACATCTCAGTTACTAGCGAGGTAGCGCTGTTCTTCATTTGGCGCACCCGGCCGATTGTACATAATGGGGAGTCTCGAACGCTACTTTCTGGAATCTGTCAGCATCAGAATGAGAATGTGTTAACACTCAGCAAGACTCTTCCACCATTATAAACTATAATGAAAATACCTGTATGCAAACTTAGCTCGAAAAGATGATTTTTGATTGTTTTGTAAACCTAAAAATGGATGAAAAACATAAAAATACCTGATAAATCAAAATATTGGACCAATAAGGGTGGTTGTTCCTATGAGAGGTAGAGGTTGGCCGAGCGGTATAGCGCGCTGATCGTCAGTCGGGAGTTTTCTATCAATCGTGGGTTTAAATCCCCTTAGAAACCAGAATTTAAGAAGTGTTTAAGAATGGATGCATTTACGCTCTCTTGAGTTGGGGTTACTGACTCGTTAATGTGAGTGTCATCAGCAAAGCAGTCAAATTCGGTCAGTTATCAACTATAGTTTCTCCTATGATGCATCCGTAGAGTACACGATGATAACTGCGAAGATAATATTGGCGAAGACATGACTGATTAGGTAAAAGATTTGTGTCTCAAGCTTCTCGCAAAAGTCCCATCCTTTTTCGTTCAAACAATATTTAAATTATCTCCTATGAAGTGGAGTTCATAATAAAATAGAAGATACGAAGAGTGTTCATTATCCTGACAGCAGTTCAAAATGTTACTGTAATTCTCACTAGGAGATTATATATATATATATATATATATATATATATATGAGATGTGAGACACGGTTGATATACAGTATATTAAAGGCATATTATGTGATCTTTTCCATAGAGCGCCCTCTATTCATGATTCTTTTTTAGAAAGTAGATTTTCTTGCAGATTTACATTTCTGATCATAAATCGTACATACATTCCAAGTTACAGAGCGATACGATTCCTAATTACCTCAAAATCATGGTTTTAGAGTGAATTTAGACTAGAATAAAATAATAAGAATCGTATCGCCCTGTAACTTGGAATGTATGTACGATTTATGATCAGAAATGTAAATCTGCAAGAAAATCTGCTTTCAATTTTTTTTCGATGTTGAGGGCGTTCCATGGAAAGATCACATAATCAGACGACGATGGACATGCGGAAACCTAAATTTTGAATTCGTATTGAAATAACACGTAATCGCGAATGTTGATCTAATCATTTGGAAAAATTCATCATAGGTTAGAAGAAAATTTTTCCAATCCAAAACCGTTCTGGGTGGCTAATCACCCCAGCTATTTTTTCAATTATTTTCATCGTTAACCGGGCGATGACTGTTAAAAATATTTCAAAATGGTGCACTCCCGTTGCCATATTGGATCGTCCGAGACGCGTGGCCAGCGTCGTCTGAACATAATATACCTTTAACACGAATATAAAATGCGATGCATCCAGTAGCAGTAGCAGTATTCACTGGAGTGTAAACATGAGAGTGTGAGATGAGAGCAGATGACGGTACATTATCCATGTTGTGATATTGACTAACATTTTGTTCAGTTGCACCTTACCAGTGGCGTGCGCAGGGTATTGTGAGTGGGGGGGGGGGGACCTGGCCATAAATAAAATTCCCCCGACTCAGATTCTTCTCAATTTCCCCGATGTACCAACAAAATAGTAAAAGGTAGCCCCAATTTTTTTGGCAGTCACCTCGTGAATTTTACGTAAGTGGGGGGGGGGGGGGGGGGGGGGGGGGGGGGGGGGGGGTAGGTTCAAAACATTTCGCATAACCTTTTTTTACCAACTCGTGCATAAATTTGTCGACTACATGTACAAATTTGCCGACAATTTGTCTATTTGGATTACACCCCCTCGCCACACAAAAACCCTCTACCGACAGCCAAGCCCCCGATTGGCAGTAGTTTCCCTCGACTGAGTCAATAGTGGGGGGGGGGGGGGGGGGGGGCCGCGCCCCCCCCCTTTCGCACGCTACTGCACCTTACATTAGCAATATAAAAATATACATATTATAGCAAGTGATATTCAATATTCAACATACATATAAGAGAAATACAATGATAGCAATCTGTACAATATAGCACAATTCCAGGGCATGCATACAATGTATAGACATGTTATAAGTGATACATACATGTTATTGATATTGAGCATTCCATATATTATTTACATGATTGTACTGAGACAACATACAATTTTTTTTCTCTATATTACAACTAAGAATGCATAAAAATGATTTCTTCAGCTAATTTCTTTAGCAAATATTATATGGCAGTCTTCCCAATTATAAGTTGGTAGGTTCAATTTCACAATTTTTATATGTAAAGACCATACTACATGAACAAAGAGCTTTTCAATTTTAAGTTGAATAATACTCGACATACACCTCTAAGAATATAACAGATTTATAGCAATACATATCTGCTCCAGTATCACCTTAAATTATCTTAAAGGTAGATGTTCTGATTGCTGACCCGATTTTCAACTTGATGTTTTCTATTTTACATGAAAGGTCATCCTTAAAATTGTTGCATTCCAAAGTTTGAGTTGCATAACTCCATCGGTTCTATTTTTAGAAGCGCAAGGTCAAAAGACATGTGCCCATTGAGTTGTACACAGACTGGTTGGTGGTTAACCACCTTTGGCAGTAATTCACCATATTTTAGCCTACAATTTCCAAATGAAACATTTCTGACCCCTAAGATTTTACCGACATAATGAGAAAAATATGGGGATTCTTCTGATACCAAAATATCTTGATGTAAAAAACCCATCATAGCCCCCAAAAAGTGATCGGGTCATATACCTTTAAAAACACAGTAGTCTAATATCCCAACTATCATAATTTTGTAATGTCTACTTGCATTGTGAATATGGTGCAAGTCAAATGTCAGACCTCATTATTTTACTCTGAACTACTGCATCTAGATAAGCTATCTGCGTTGGTTGGCGAAGTTGAATGGCGAAGATGAATTCTTACAGGATTGAAGACCACCTAATTAGTCTACTTTTAGACAATTTGGTGTTGTCTAACTACTGCAAAGCTTTGTGTCAGTGATGACACTGAATTTACGTCCTTGTGGGTAATAACTCAACTTCTTGATAGACCATATTGCAAGACATTGTTGCTCTGAGACTGAATAATTTTGCTCGGTTTTAATTGCCTGCTGAGATATATAGCAGGATGATCTCTATCCCGATCATCCAATTAACTCAGAATTACATCAACGCCTTTATGGAAGCATCTGTCTGATTTTCATTCATCAGGCGCCTTGAGAATTGGTTCAGTGCTCAGATATGCTTTCAAATCTTTAATTGCAGATTCACACAATGGTGTCCATCTGACATTATTTGGCTCTTTTTTGGGTTAAGTCTATCAAAGGTCGATCAATGTCCTCATAACACCTACCAGGTCATGTGCACGATCAAAATATCGAATTTCTTTATATTTGGAAAGTCTTATGGTATAACATATTGAAATGCATTTTAAAAATTCAAAAAAAAATGCAACACCCATTTCTGTTGGGGTTATTTTGGACTATTTTGGGCTATTTTGCCCATTTCTAAGGACAAATTAAGTTTAAATATGCCCTGTTCTTTCAAGCTACTGACTCAAAAGTATAGAAGATATCAAATAGAAGTACTAAAGTGTTGCAAGATATTATCTGTCTTCTTTACTGACAGGTAATGTCAACTCGTCAACTTTATGTATCCTATTTTTGGCTCTGGCAACACTGGTAGGTTTATAACATTAAAAATATGCGTGGTTTACCCAAATTTAGCACGCAAAAAAACAGAAAAAATGTCAACATTATCTTATTTAATTACCATATTTGGAATCACCGTTAGAAATGCATTAAAATCAGTACAAATATGTCTAGTATTGGTTCAGTAATCCTTGAGAAAGACCGTGAAAGTTGGGAAAGGTTTCTGAAAAAAAAGTTTTATATTTGGTAAAACCAACAGCCGCGTGGAAAGTGTTAACACCTGTACACATTATACATGAGTACCCTGCGCGGTGTATTTAATATGTTCAATTTATCATCTCCGTCATATAAATTTGATCTTGCACGGTTCCATTCGTCAATAATAAAAGTACAGTTTATTACAATTTTTGTTACACAATTGATCTCTAATATGACGTAAAAATATTCAATATTGTCCTAGTTACTCTTTCATCAACCAGAACCTGTCATGTTTTTAATATTCTTTGAGTACATGCTAGTGCGCATGCGTCATGCTCATATTGCTCGGATCCGTTCATGATTTCATTTCCCCTATCCATATCAACATTTAGCAGGCTTGCATCAACAGCGTATTCTATGAATTGCTATTACAACGGTCAATACCTTGATAATAGCTTATTGCGGTGAAATATATATGTTGACATATATTGAAAATTTGCAATGGATTCATTATATTTCTCTCATTGCAGTGCCCTTTTACTTTTGTGTTTCACATCGGCGATATTTGCTCCAAATTCTACTCTCGACGACCACGTCCAAGATAAAGGTAAGGTTATATCATTTTAGCGTTTTATTCAGCTTAATAAGAAATGTATCAAGCACTGTTAACTATTAATGTGATGTATATGAAAGTATACATGATGATGATGTGTAAACTTTACATACATTTTTGGAAAGGAAATGAGTCGGAGAATCCATTTCTGGTATCAAATTTCACTACAAATTCTGACTTTTATTTTGTTTACATTTTACCAAAACAGCAACTTTTTTGGCTCAAAAATGTGTGAAAAACGTATCAAAATAGGTTTTGGTAAAACATGCTGAGATTGCACCAAAATCATCTAAAGACACTTCTCTAGGAATATTTTTGTTTGTAGGTCAACAGTTGTATTTTTGATGTAAAAAATCAAAATGTTTTACATTAAAACAAAAGGAGCAGTCCAGAAAGCACAACATTGCCATAGGCGTGCGCAGGATTTTTTTACCCGGGGGGGGGGGGGGGGGGGGGGGGGGGGGGGGGCTTAAAAATAAATTTCATTGAGTATGCATTGATTGACTAATCAAAGCGGTGCTCACCGCTATTTGCGGCAACGCGGACAGGGGGAGTCTGATGGAGGATGCGCCCCATGGTATTTTTTATTTTAAAAAATCGAGCCCATTTGGTGCAATTTGGTGTGTACTTTTGATTAATATTTTATTGAAAAGCCTTCACTTCATTTCCAATCAATATTGGCTTATTATCAATAGCATTTAAAATTGGATTATTTCCCTTTAATTTTGCAAAAGCAATCAACACGGCGTCAGGGTTTAAAATTGCGTAAAAATTAAAAAGGATTCACGCGGAGCTAGAATTTTGTTGTTGGTTAGGCCTATTGTAAAAAGAAAGGTTTAAAAAGCTTGACTGGTAATTAAACAGTGAACATTATTTGCGCGTAGCGTTCAAAACATGTCTATTTTAACACTAAAAGGTCCAGAAAACGTTTCTGAAGCCATCGCGTTGAAATTGAATAACACAACATAAAAAGTAATTCCTGCGCGCGCGGAGCGTGAACAAATTGGCTATTGCAAAAATAAAGGTTTAGAAAAACGTTCCTGAAATCATCTTGTTAAGCTTGACAAATAAATAATCAGTGAAACTAATTCGCGCGTAGCACAAACACAAACTGTCTATTTTTACAATAAAAAGGTCCAGGAAATGTTTCTAAAGCCATCTTTTTCAAATTGAATAACAAAATATTTAAAAAAATGGCTATTGTAAAAAGATCTTGTTAAGCTTGAAAACATTTAAAATAAATCGAGAGCGATTTTTTTAATTATTGTTACACTGTAATGGTCCTGAAAACGTTCCTGAAGCAATCTTGTTAAGCTTTAAGAATAAAACATTGAAAATAATTTGTGCGTAGCGTGCAAAAACTGGTTATTTTAACACTAAAATGGTTCTGAAAAACGTTCATGAAGCCATTTTGTTTAAGCTTGAATAATGAAACATTCAAACTAATTAGCGCGTAGCGCGCAAAAATGGGTTATTGTTACACTGAAATGGTCCTGAAAACGTTCCTGAATCATTGAAAACAATTTGACAATTTGACACTCTCATTATGCACAAACCTGACGGTTCGGTAAAACTCTGTATCTATCGCAAGAAAACTCACACCGACCAATATCTCCAATTCTCCTCTCATCATCAATATATTACGTGACGAACGTCCTGAAATATGTGATTTCATGATGCAACATCCGCTGAAAAACTTACATAATTTGGAAGATCGTAGCCAATTTCAAATACAAACGTCTGTAAATCCCTCATTTTCAAACGTCAGTAGCACATTATATCGAGATATTTGATATCCAGTATGTTTGAAATATTCAAAGTGGTTAAGACAAAAGTTGCCGCATTGTTTAAAGCTGAAAATGGTGATCAAAGTTATTGGTATTTTAATTACATGCGTTTATCTGTTTATTTTATTGAGTACCGATTGACATTGTTCTCGGTAGCTCAGCGTTAGAGCGCTCGCTTTGATATCAGAAGGACCCGGTTTCGACTCTGATGAAAACCGACTTTTTTGTACCTAATCTGTTTGCTTTATAAAGCTTTTTTGTCTTGTATTTTATTTATTTTTGATGGGTTGGTTTTAATATAACTGTGGTTAAGCTCAAATGATGCGGCAACATTTGTATAATTTACGGACACATCCTTACTCGCTCAATGTGTTCATAGCCTATTTTGGTACAGTGTTAAACCCGAGAAAAGTGCTTCCCGTAAGACCTTTCGTGATACCCATCGTGTTGGAGCATGCGATTGGTATAGTCATGTGGGGTATTGTCTCCTCGATAAGAATATCACTGTTGGCAAATTAAAATCGTGTGCTAATTAGCTTTAATTAAGCAAAATAAAGTGCCAATACCTCAATTGAGTGTAGTATGTACTATTCCAGCAACACTATTCTATTGAATTTATGGCGAACCCATTAACGCGTGTCTTTGTGTCGTTATTGAATTGAGTTGCCACCTTTAGTTCGATTCCCATTGATCATGTATATTTTTGGAAGAATATATATATTTTTTGGAAGAAACAAACGCGAGTTCGTTTTAGGAATATTTACTCCGGTGTGCAGCTATTCGCTCGTAAATCCAAAGTCATTAGTCTTAGCGTACTATATCAACTATGTGTGCCGAAGTGTGACACGGAGGGACTGGACTCCCTGAATTGTACGCCAGCTAGTTACGGACGGGATCGGACTGTCATTTGTCTGAATAATTTTAGAAGCCTGATCAAGGCTCAAAATTAATTATTTTATTATCTTTTATTGCCTTCATTTCAAAACAGATGGTCGCAACCAATATCAATTTTAGAAGCCTGATCAAGGCTTTTTGTCGATAAGGCCAATTCAAATTCTGAGTATACTGTTTCAAGTTTGAAAAAGGGACGGGCGGGGTGACATTTAAAATTAATTATCTTATTATCTTTTATTGCCTTTATTTCAAAACAGATGGTCGCAACCAATATCAACGCATATCGATATTAAATTGTGCATTTAATTATTTTATAACATATTAATTTCATATCCAGTAATAACTCAGAGTATATTACAATCGTATTCTTGGTTTGTTCATTATCATATCTGTTAGCATCTAAGTCATAATGCAATTGAAAGTTGTGAAAATAATTTTAAATCAGTCCTAAATAAAAATCAAATGATTAAATATTTTGCAATTCTCGGTTATTTTGGACGCGGGCGGGAAACAGTACTTAAGTCTAAAAGGTCTAATCTAAGATCTAAGATCTATCACCTCATTATATTTATCAATCATTTTTAAAATTTAAAATGTGTGTGTTTATATTGTTTATACATTATTGGTAGATACGACATTGTTTTGATATTTAGTAAATAATTTGTTTCCCGCATGCCACCTATGCATTTTTGTAGTAATCTTAGCCATATTCTATTTTGTCTGTTGAGGTGGGTTTTTAATGTGTTTGTTTTCGGTTGAAGATCCTATTTTAAATGCTATTTCATGAACAAATAATGCGTGAAATATAATGTCAAGATAGCAACTTTTTAAAGAGGTGAACTTGTCTTTAATATAATTAAAAGAAACAATTCAACGTCAATACAAAATGACTTGATGTCGCAAATCCCTGCGACATCATTATGTAGTGCTAAATTCACAACTGCTAAATAAACAATTTAAAAACAATCATTTTTCACATTGCAGTTTCTGGTATTATTGGAAATGTTTGTAAATAAAACAATTTAAATTTTCTGTAAATATGTCATTCACTCTCGATCTCCTAGTCCAACTTGTCGTTTTGTTTAAGTTTAAGTTAAGTAACGGTAAATAATTGCTATGATATGAATGTTATCTGATGAAGATAGCAATGTAACAGATGGGTACTATCTACTGAAGAAAGCAATGTAATATATCACACAATTAAATGTCCGCGTTTATATTTGTCTAATCATTGATATTTGCCACAAGAATGTCTTTAAACTTATAAATATACCCACCTGTAAGACTTGGTACCGTGAATTGTCATCATCACGACAGTGTTATGGTGTAGTTTTAGGCAAATTCGCTCAAAGAAATTCGCCCAAAACCTTCATACTGACATTTTCCCCCTAGTGTTCACATTCGCTCTTTGTATACACAAAATACCAAATAAAAACAATCAAAGTTAAATCACGTTAATAAAATACATAGGCCTACATAGGTGGATTTTTGTTATCCTACAATAAGAACTATAAGTGGATTCAAAACAGCAACACCCCTATTCAATTTCCTTTTGGTACCGATGCTGTTGACATATTATATATATTGTATGATTTCAGGTATTAAATCGATTTCACTGAAAACTTGTTCAGCCAATATACGTGATTCCAAGTACTATTAAAAAGCAACCCAACAGCCCATTTCAATAGCGTCTTTCCAAAACGTAAACAACGGATAAAGGAATCGACTCCCAAATGACGGTCATTTGAATAGACAGTGATGCTACATTTGGCATACGCTATAACTAAGTTTAGGGACGTTTGTTTTGTTTTGCTTAATTTGGGTAATTAGCACACATTTTTAATGTGCCAACAGCGGTATTCCTATCGGGGAGGACAAATACTACACGAGTACATGAATCGCATGCTCCAACACGGTGGGTATCACGGAAATTATGTTAATGAGCTACCTTTTCCTGTACCATTTTAGACTTACTCGAAAACGCTTAGTGTATTATTTTTTCTTCCTAAATGTATCTTTAGGTTTTCATAAATATTTTACCATTCACTTATATTTTAAAATTAAAATCAATCATTTTTTGTCGCACATAAAATAGTTAATCGATAGATGCGATTTTCTGACATAATGGGAAATCCTCTGCGGAATCCCCCTTAAACAAACATATAATAATTATGTTTCTTTTACGGAAATTTTGATCTGTCCGTAAATTAGACACATTTTGCCGCATCATTTAAGCTTAACCACAGTTATATTAAAACCAGCAGATCAAAAATAAATAAAATACAAGACAAAAAAGCTTAATAAAGCAAATAGATTAGGTATGAAAAAAAATCGGTGATCATTTGCAGGGTCGAACCGGGTCCTCCTGCTATCAAAGCGAGCGCTCTAACGCTGAGCTACCAAAAACACTGTCAATCGAAGCTCAATAAAATAAACAGATAAACCAAGGAGTTATCATAGTTAGGATAAACGCATGTAATTAAAATACCAATCCCGTTCTACCACTATCACTTATAAGTATAATAAAAGGAAATTCACAGTTACGTAGTTCCCAAGTTGGAAAACATTTCCCTCAAAAAGAGTTTTTACCCTAATATACTTAGCCTGCAGTCCGCAAACACTGAGATATAATTAAAATTGAATGCGATCGCGCATGATAAACAAATCGACGAAATGCCATTGGTTCCAAATTTTGCTCTCTCTTAAAATGTCTTTTATGTACTTAAATGGTCACGTCGTAAAATGGATTTAAGATGAATAGTTGCTAAAACCCTCATTTATCTAAATACACGAAAAGTTTGTAATTTCGCTGGTTAAGACAGCTGTTTGGCATATCAATGTAGACACTACTTTGACACATTTCATTTTCGATAGCGACGAATTTGTAAAATGCCGAAGGGAAATGCTCTGTTTGTAGATGTCATAGACTGGTTTCAATAAGTTTGCAAGACAGGTCCTATTATAAGGAGTATTTCAAGACCTTAATATTAATAAAAGACTTTGATTTCACCTCAAGATCACTCTTGAAACCGACGGTCTGAATTCCGCGGGAGTTTAACTCGGTGTTAGTACCCAAAGTGCGCAGTTCGAAATTGCGCGGTTCGTTTTGGTGATAAATTGACCTACGCTATTGTTCACCGCTAACTGGCCACTTAGCTATGTATGCGTGCCCACACGGACAGAGCTGCTGGCGTTGACCGTAAAGCCATTTTTTGTGTTCGAAAATGTCAAAGTTTTTTACCATTCTTTCAAATATAAGAAGTATAATCACAATACAAACACATTTTGTGCGAGAGAAACACACAAATTTGGCAAAAATGGCACAATAAAAATCCGTTCGTTATAAATAAATGGATATGGCTAAATAATTAAACTATCACAATTATACTCATCGGTCTCTGTGGCATGCATACGTTGGACATGTCGTTGGCAATCGGCAATCACAGGTTCGATTCCCGGAAATTGCTTGTTATCCTTTTATTTTTCTATCTTTTAAAATTGAGGATAGATTAATGTAACATCATTGTTATGTCAATTTTTATAAATTATAAAGACCGCCCATGCGTTTATAGTTTTCTTTTTATTTATTTATCATCATTTAACTATTTATTTATTTAACTTTGTATCTAAACAATTAAAATGCGTAAACAATTATATTATTGCTCGATAAATTGAGTTCAGTTTGATAATGATAGCAAAACTTGTTGTAAAATCATTTTACTAGTGTGCCTAAATATTTCTCCTTTGCACACTTTGTTTATACATTGAGAGATGTCACTTTTAGCTTTTTATAGCTAGGCTAATATACAATTGTAAGCAAGTTTGCGACCTCTTTGATTTTAGGCTGGTAACACAATTCCATGGTGCATTTCGTTAAAACAGTGTAAATATTGTTTTCAACTGTACGTATCACGTGATAACCACGATCGTTTTCGCAAAATATCGCAAAATGGCGCGGTACCCCCCCCCTAAGACTGCTCTTCATCCTCTGATCTTACCCCATATTGGACGGTTCTCGGATGGGAGCGGTTTTCGGCAGGGCGAGTATCATAGAGTGTTGTTCGATTGTGTGATAGTGAAAATACACAAGGTCTATAAAGTCTACTAGTGTATCATATACTAGTACCTGCATGCAATTACCCTACGAGTTCCCTGAGGACGATATTTGCATAGTTTAAACGTTTAACTTAAACGCGAGTTTAGTTAGCGACGGTTTTAGGCTAAACGCGCGTTTAGTATACGAGAATATGGCCCGTTAAATATGAAAATAAATGTACATGATTCTAAGATTATCCAAGGCATAGTCTTTGGATTATCGTACATCTTTGATTCTATCATATTTTAAAGAAGGGATTTTAATACATGTCTCATTGCAGGTTATACCGAATGTTACACGTCTTTAGACGCTACAGACTACCGTGGCTTCATGAACACGTCCACATTTGGCCGAACCTGTCAAAAATGGACATCGCAAACGCCTCACGAACATTACCTAAGACCCGATAGTCTTCGCGGGAAAGGTTTGGGTGATCATAATTACTGTCGTAACCCTGACGGTGAACCCACGGTGTGGTGTTATACTTTGGATCCCAATCATCGATGGGAAATATGTGACGTAGGACCCCCGAGGTCCAGCTGCACTGAAAATATCGACGGTAAGTCAGTTATCTTTTCTTAAAAGTAGTGGTGGTGGTCGTAAAAGTTAATTTATTTGACAACCAAGGCCATGAGCCTTTTATTTCTAAGTCAATAAGTCACTAAGGGTGGATCCCGGTTTCATACGAATGCAAAATCGTCTGACTGTCTAGCTAAACGCAATCGGATTAACGCACAGATTGTTTTTTCTTCGTGATACTCTATATACACCTGCAATGTTACCAGTAGGCCTACTACCATGACTCCAGGGTGAATTATAAAAAATGGATTGAAGCATCCATATGACCAGGATGTGTGCATCTAACCACAGATGGTTGTGTTTCTACCATCAGTGATATAATCAAAGAGTTTTTGGTGATTGACTAACAAATTAGCAAATTGTTATATGGTTTGTAAGCTGACCCCTTTTTCAGGTTGATGAAATGGAGTGTTATTGTGATGCGTAGTAAATGATGCAATATTAACACAAAAGTGTTTAAAACTTTACATAATCGGAGAATGAACCATAGCATATTAAAAGTTCGCATGAGTGAAATGTTCTGAAGACACTTGTTTCATGATCAATTGCACTTTAGTATGAAATTCAGTCACCTTTGTGCAGGAAAATACTTGACATGTTCACAACATTACATGCATCCGATTTTGTTACGTTTAAATGATTTATTAAGGGTGGCCAATATTTGCGAGCTCTGCTCTGATTTTGGTCAGCCCACCAATGTACAAGTACTTGAAGTATTGTATAAGTATTGTTGGTAAATAAAACTGGAACTGATTGCTTCTTCTGCTAAAGTTGTAAAGCATGTAAAATAAAATGGAGTTTCCTTAATATTTTTTTAAACATAAACAGTAGTTGTTCATAGGTCTTTAACGAAGCCCTCCATTATGCTATGGCCACCATTCTAACTCACTGTAGTCATTCTACAGTAACAGTCGTGTCTTAGTGTATTAAAGGTGGATATTCCGATCATTTTAGCTTTGTTTGCCTATCAACATATGGGCGATTCCACGGTAACACGCGTTACATTTTAGCGCGCCATTCTTTATTCTCCACTCTATCACTGCAAAAATAATTTGAATGAAGTTTTCATCTTTGTATTGTAATACCCAAGACTTAAGGCTAGATCCTCATGCTAACACCAATATGAAATATTAGCTCATGCTAATGTAAGACCGCTCCGAATATTTGGTAACACGCGTTACGACAAAAGACGCACTAACAAAATTCCCAACTTTGTTTTGCTTGTGTATTTAAACTAACCAACCTACAATCAATTGGTCACTACTGTAAGCAAGTACCTTTCTAAGGTTTATAAAACTAGAATAATAATAAGAATTCAAGTTCTCACTTTTTTGTAAATTGCAAAATAGTCGGTAACACGTGCTACGGTAACACGCGTTACACATTGTCTAGCAATAATTTACTAGCATTAGATTCTTTATTTAATTTCTAAATTAAAATTAATTTTTACTTTGGCAATTGAACTAACATATTAACCATAAATAGTGATAGATAACACTTAAAAAATTGAGATTTTAGCATGTTTTCCTGAATATGAGTTTGGTAACACGCGTTACGACATTTTGATGGCTTATTGTGGAGTGGTGGTTATGAATTTATCTATTTGTTTACTATTTTTTAAATAGGGCCTATAACTAGTAGAATTAAAATTATAAGTGGCATAAATTGAAACCAAATCAATTAAGGAAATATTTTCAAAAAAGTGTTGCTCCGGTAACACGTGTTACCATTTTGGGAGTAAGAAAAGTAGAATTTGTTTATAGTAAACACTAGCCAAATGTTGTAACATTTTTTCCCTGAACATTTGCATGAGCTTTGAACAACATAAATGTAAAAATAAATCTTTTGGAGCAATTTTCAGTTTTTTTGCTCCGTCACATTTTCATGGAATCGCCCATATATTGATATCAGAAGAATACGACTATTTTAAGGATGACCCTTCAGAATTAGAATAGAAAATTTCATGTTGAAAATCGGGCCGGCAATCGGAACACCTACCTTTTAAAGGGGCATTGAGAGATGTATCGATATACTAAATGAGCAAATAACGTAAAGATAATCATCAACATAGCCCAAATCCAAAATGTCATACAATTCCGACATCGCCTTCATGCCAAATAAGCAAATAACGGCATTTCCGGGTTGAGATTTGCCGCGAAAGTCCGTGAGAATTCAGCACCTAGTTGTTTATATGATAAACGGCGAATGTTGCTGTTTCAGATGGTAGTTAGTATATGCCTAAGTATTACTTTGATGCAAAAAAAATAAAAAAAATGCCAGGATAATTGAGGGCGCACTCCCATACGGGCATCTCTCAATGCCCCTTTAACTGTGTAAATCCAGTGGCGTAGCTCAGGGGGGGCAGGCAAATGCCCCCCCTGACGAAAAAAACCCATTTGTGCCCCCGCCCCCCACCCCCTATTTTTTTTTTAAAAAGGTGAGAAAAAAAGGAAATAAGGAAAAAATTGAGAAAAAAGACCGAGGTTATTAGCCAAAATAGAAGGCAAAATTGTAAATGGAGTACATTTACTGTGCGATTTTTTGTTACTGTGCGATTTTTTTTTGGACTGTGCGAAATTTTTCGACATTACCCGTGACTAAGTGACTAGATTTTTTTTTGGGGCAACCTTTTACGAAAATTTTAGAAATCTTGCCCCCCCCCCCTGAAAAAAATCCTAGCTACGCCACTGTGTAAATCCCATTGGTGAATTGTGAAAAAGAGGTCAGCTTAGAAAACCTGTCATAGTTTACTTGTTTTTCAGTCGATTACTTTCATTTTTTCGGAAGATGAACTATGTATTACACACGCTTTATACACACAACAACAATGTTATGGTTCAATGCAGACTTCAGATCAAAGCGCCGTTCCAATCCGTGCACATTTTTTGTTATTCACCCTGTACCGCATTGATCTGGAAACAATTAAAGGCATATTATGTGATCTTTTCCAGAGAGCGCCCTCTATTCAAGATTTTTTTTAGAAAGTAGATTTTCTCGCAGATTTACAATTTTGATCATAAATCGTACATACATTCCAAGTTACAGAGCGATACGATTCCTAATTATCTCAAAATCATGGTTTTAGAGTGACAGAGTAAAAACAGAAACTGTCGTATTATCCCGACAGTATATTTTCACTCTAAAACCATGATTTTGAAGTAATTAGGAATCGTATCGCCCTGGAACTTGAAATGTATGTACGATTTATGATCAGAAATGTAAATCTGCAAGAAAATCTGCTTTCAATTTCTTTTTTGCTGGTTCCCTGGAAAGATCCCATAATATACCTTTAACTAAGCTGTAGACCTGTCCTGTTATAATTGCCTACTTCGAGTATTGATCCATCTATGGCGGCCACTCAATTAGGTGGTAAGAAAATTGAATTGAGATTTTCATGTTTGTATACATTTCTCCAGATACATGAAATGATAATTTGTACAATGATCAGCAAAAAGCAAGATTTACATCTTTGAAGGTTTCATAATATTTGGGTGTATTGTGTTTACTGCAAAAGCTTTAAAAAGACAAATTTCTAGAATAATCAAAATCACAGCACTTTTCTGTTTTATTTTATTAACGCAAATTTTGAGTTGACCGCAATGAATAGATTATTTTCATGAAAAAAATAGGAACTATTCTTGGTAAATTTTATAAGTTGTGGTAAACAATGAAATATCTATGTAGAACTATTTCACCAATTGAATTGAACCTTTATTCAAGTTAACATAAAAAGGCAACAAAGCATCATTTTCAATCAATTACTTTCTAAAGATTGCCAATTATGTTAATAAACTGAAAAAAGAGGAGCGAAAATATCAAGAGATATAACTGAAAGATACGGTACAATATTATATGAAATATTGTTTTAACTATTTTTTTCAATATTCCAGAAGTATAACATAACCTTAAATGACCTGAAATAACCCAGTTTAGTGCTTTTGCCCTTACTCTAAACCTCTATAGCGCGATCTTTCAACTAGCTTAGCGCGATCTTTAGCTTTTTAAATCTGCTCCTTCTACGGGCGTAAAATGTTTATGTTCACCGCCGATCAATAGATAAACAATACCAAAGGCCTCAACATGTATCTGGTCGACTAGACATATCAATTAGGCTACAAACCCATCACGGGTGTAAAATGTTGTTTACTCTTACTCTCAAGGCATGTTCAGACGGGCATAAATGATCGGCGTAAATTTAGACCCTACAGCAATTAAAATACCACAATTAATCCCTCTACTCCGGACAGTTGTCCAAACGGTACTAAATACAACGTTACTCCTAAGTTTTCCGACAAAGTTAACACGACCATCGCAGGGGCTCACGAGTAAATATCGGAAGTACACCCTTTGCTCTTTGACCGATGACAACCGCGCGAGTTGTGATTATTTCGAATCCCATTTTCGGTAGCCTGGTGCTAATCATTGGCGTCCAGTTTACATACCATTTATTCCGTTATTTCCAAATTGTCGGTTCCTTTATTCGATTATCTCGCTTGAACATGAATTCAAGATCGAAATTTCTCTTTTTGTTACTATTTTTTCGCCTTTTTCGGATGGTGGTTTACAAGATGTAAGGCCTAGTAAAAAAGTTCCATGTTTCCCGTCCCCGCAAAAAAATGAAATAAAATAAAATAAAATAAATTTTAAATTTTAAATTTTCAGAGCTTTATTTAATTGGTCACCTAAACAGAATCGATTGACCCCTACCTGACTCATCGAGTGACCTATATCATGCCCAAGTATAATATTATCTTGGTTTGTTGAAATAATTTAGAAATCCTTTCATTGATTCAAGACACATACAGTTTTGAATTATTTTTAACATTTGAAAAATACCTAAATTCAGTAAATAATCATTAAATAGGGGAAGAGAAGTGTTGACTGTAACATAATAAAACACTGATTTGTAAATGTTTGTTCATTTTTTGTTTATTTTTGAAATTGAGTTACACAAATTATAACTGCTGTTATGCATGATATGTTAAATAGCATTCAAAACCTATTTGTCATTTTATCCATCATTCATAAATGAAACATCTTTCTTTACCAGATCACAGGCATGCATTGGCTACAAACAACAATATAATTTTATTTGACCCAAATGAGAGAAGAAAAAAAAATGTACAAATTTAGTTACAAATCTTTACAGTGTTACCGTATATCATTTTACAGGCAACAAGTCTATTGCACAAATAATAAACAAAATGTACTGAATTTAGATGTTTTTTTGTTTCTCTGGCAAGTATAGTGGAAAATCTGTTTAGGAGTGTCCCCGACACAGTCAGTTGGTCACTTTCGACTTGTCGGCCATCTTGGGAAAAAATAGAAAAAAATAGAAAAATAGTAAATAGTAAGACCCTCCCTCCTCCTTTTTTAAAAATGTCCAGACGGGAAACATGTTATTTATTTTACTATGCCTTATACATCGAAAGGTCGCATTTACACCAGAGACCGTGTTAAGTGAATCCACACGGGCGTGCTAATCCGAACTGCAGCTCGTGTTAAGCGCGTTACTCCTGAGAAATCTCAGGATTCGATTAAATCGGTTCAGAGTAAGGTCGGATTAGTTAACACGGGTGCCGTCCACACGGTCACTACTCGCAAGTTTAACATGGACAATCGTTAATCCGATCTTACTCTATACGAATTTACGCCTGTCTGAACGCAGCTAATGTGGCGTACCCAGGGGGGGGGGGGGGGGGGGGGGGTGGGGGGGGGGGGGGGGGAGGGGGGGGTCAAGTGGGGCCGGAATTTTTTTTTGGGAGTCTGTAAACAAAATTGTCGGTACATCATGCCTTTCGTCGGTACAATTATGCTTGTGCCCCCCTCCCCCCCCCCCCCCCAGTTTCCGAAAGCTGAGTACGCCACTGCTCTATTCATTGATAGCTCTATAAATAATCTAATTATTATCCCAGTCTTCGTGGTCCGCGCAGTATTGCCATGGTCTGGTGAAAGTAGCCCATTTCCCCCCTTCATTCCATTGAAATCAATGATGAAAACATTTGGGCGATAGGTCACGTAACATATTTGTAAATTGAGGGGTGATAACAGAGGGGGCGTAATATATTTACCATCGTGTTGTGTTTGGTGGAAGTATTTTACTGGGATTTGAAAGTATTTATTATTTTAGTGTGATGGGATGCATACCGAAATGAACAATTATTGTATCTATACAAAAAAGTAAAGTAAAGAGTGAAATATACAATCCAAGTTGTCAGTTTGGACGGGATATTATTTCGGACTTTTGTCCTTTCCTCAATACCATTTTTGCGCGTTTCGAGCGAATTGGTTTCATTGTTTTCAAGCTTAAACAAAATGGCTTCATGAACATTTTTCAGGAACATTTTAGTATTAAAATAAGCATTTTTTGCGCGCAAGCAAATTATTTTCACTGTTTAATTATCAGTCAAGCTTAACAACATGGCTTCAGGAACAATTTTTTAAACCTTTCTTTTTACAATAGCCAATGTTTTAACGCTCCGCGCGAATCATTTTTAATTGATGCGCATTTCAAAATCCTTACGCCGTGTTGTTTGCTTTTGCAAAATTGAAGGGAAAAAAAATAAATCAAATTTTGGATGATATTGATAATAAGCCAATATTGGTTGGAAATGAAGCGAAGCGAACATTCCCCCTCAGACTCGTTATCGCTTTGATTAGTCAATCATGCATACTCAATGAAATTCATTTTTAAGCCCCCCCCCCCGGGGAAAAGAAATGTGGTTAAAAGTATGCTCCTAATTGCACCATTTTCATTGCATATTTTCAAAATTTTATTAATTCTAAGGGGGGGGGGGGATCTCCACCCTGGCATCGCAGAGCAATGCGGCGGCGCGGTTTACAAACACCCATGACCCGAAACTCGTGCCGTGGCCCCCCCCCCCCACCCCCCCCCCCCCCCCCGTCTCCCCCACTTTTGAAAACGGGATAACGCCCTTGGTCTTGGCTTGTTGTCAACTGTCACAGCAGCCTCAATGATCTTTCCACATCGCATAGCATTTCGGCCTGTAACAATTTTGAACATGGAACCACCATACAACTTGCGATATTTTACGCTCAATTCTCATAGCCCTAGTGCACGTAATACAAGCCGTGGCCATTGTAATATGTATGGCACGGACAATATCGCGGCTTAGTACCGGCAATGGATGGGCGCACTCGTTGGAGACCGCACGCATTCCACGGTGGGTGGACAAAGCTTTGGGTCCGGGCTCTGGGTGGACCATGATAATTATGATGAACTTACTTAATATAAGTTAAGTACTTAGAAGTCGGCAAATGCTGAAAAATACACGAGTGTACATAGTGAGTGATGGCCTGTTTTGAAATTGCGACCAAACCGTGTTATCAAACGATAGGGAAATGCCTTTCCTGGTGCTGATACAATACACAAGCTCTGGAATAATCATATTCATAACTCAGCAAAGAAATAAAAGCAACTGAGTTGGCGTTGGATATTTTCATCAATATTTTCCAACTAGGCCTATTCTATGAATAAAATTAGTCAAACTTTTGCTTCATATGTCATGTTTAATGTTCATAGTATGCCGTGGTTAAATATCTCAGCCCGTTTCTATTTCCATGAAAATGGCTTCCCGATACAGTAACAAAAATGATGCTCGTAAGCATTGATCAAGCTGTGATAAGCATCCTCTATAGTCTATAGAAATTGAGGAGTAACTAGTGAAACTGTGAATAAAAATTCCATTGAAATGGAATGGGGGCGATCCAAAAGAAAGAAGCATGTTTTGTAATCATTTCCTGAAGCATCTGTTGCAAACCAAAATACCAGGGAAATGTATTTTCCATAATTCTAACCAAAAAACAACAAATCAAAACACCGCATGTGCATGGAGGGGGGGGGGGGGGGGGGGGGGGGTATACCGTCTGAAGAACAATATGTGTATTGTACTTGGTCTAAAACGTTGGTCCAGGAATTGCTATACTTATTAAAAATGGCATTCCGCGATCATGGTTATCCATATTGATATTTCACTAAATCAACCCAGGAATTATTATTATATATAATAACCCGAAACTCAAACATCATCAACTAACCACTTATTAGACAACCCCACAACAATTGGGAGATTTCTCCTTAGTCAAACAAGATAAGCTATTATGTCTCTCTGGTGAGTATATAATAAACATATCTCTGAATGAATCATCAACCGTCTATGCATCAACTAAACAAATATAGCTTTGACTCCATCACAGACTGCAGGACTCTTAAAATAAACTGCATAGGTACATGTTATTTACAAAGACTACAAACATGGCGGCCCCCAATTATGTCTAGAAAGACCTAAATGTGTAAGTTTTTGCAATCTCATGCTAATAGGGTGGCTTCGCCCCAAAAAATAACCTGTTGGTCCATTTAAACAAATATCGATGAATGGAACAGAGGTTTTACCCGTAGCGATACGGCTTCGTAGTCAGAGTTGACCTCGTGATAGCACGATGTAAATGAGCTCTTTTCATGATTATAATCACACATTTCAAACACATTTTGCCATGAAATTGTAAAATAAAAAGCATGTGATGCAAATAATATATCAAATATTATCTGTGACCTTCATGTTGGATTTTCGGTGCAAATTATTGCCATCACACAGACCCGAATTCGAGAAAAACTTGACGAAACTAAAGCCAAATCCACGGTAAATTATTCCCTTTTGAAGAATAAGGCCCCAATTTTATCAATGGTATCCGAATATTCATAGTCTTTTGTAACTAGAAACATGCTTAACATATTATGATATTGATTTGCCCGGTCTATTGAATGGGTATAATATAGCTGCCCTAATCTGGTCTCGAGCTAAATACAACTCACGTAACAGTTTCCAACGACCTTGATAAATTCATTTCGTAGCGTCGATTGGTTGTTACTAATCACGTGATATCTATATTTTTATATTTACTGTTGGCAGAATATTATCCCCAGGCAACATTCTATGGCTAAAGATATATGTATGAAGAAATCTTATAGACTCGAAAGTAAATAGAAAAATGTAGATATAAATTGAGTAGATATTTTGGTGTTTTGTGACAGACGCAAAATAAGATACACATATGACAATGACAATTCTTTGTTAATAGCAGTACAGTGTTTACTTTTATTCTTTGGCAAGTCAACATGTTAAGTTTGCAGGAAATTTGCATATGACAGCGTTCAAAAGCTCCTGAGAATGTCTTGTAAACCGTGTCAATAATCCGCACGATGCCAGAGAATTCGTCCCAATATCTGAATATGAAGGACCACACAATCCTGAAGGGTAGTAATGTCATGGTGCCTTATACAATTTGTAAGCGATATGATATGTGCGCCAGGCTTACAAAATGTTCTGTACTGAACGTCACCAAAGAAGATTTTTTGATGTACCACATGATGCTTAGCGCCCCTACAGTACCAGCAGGGCTTATCACCAAAACAAACAGAACCACACATGTGTTAACCCAGCTGGCCATTTTACGGTTTTTAAACGTTAAAAACACGTTTCAAGTTGGTGAAAAAAACGTTTTAATATTACGTATTAAAAACGTATATGTGTGGAGTTTTTTATGGGTTTTAATAACATTTTCATGTAACGTTTTGAAAACGTTAATATAACGTGAAAATAACCATATTTAAATTATTTAGTCTTGCAAGATGTTTCAAATACGTTTTAAAAACATGTTTAAAACGATGTTTAACACGTTTTAAAAACGTTTCACAAACACGAAACCTAATAAAACCCAAATTAAAACGTATTGAAACCCTATATTAGATAATTGATAATTAATTGATAATTAACTGGCAATTTAAAGAATTAAATAATTTGGCTTTTTATTAATATTCTCCAACAAAACTGTTCATGTGTTTGTGAAGTAATGTTCTTAGTTGCCATTTTATTATTAAATGATGCATGTTCCAGATCGAATAACTTATGAAAGGAAATAAATATACAATCCATAGTGTTACCAAACCAATATAACCCAGGTAAGTGCGCATGCGTGTAATTGCCCACGTTTTTAAAAAACGTTTTTAAAACGTTTCGTAAAAAACGAAACTTATGGTCCAGGACCATAATATTTGGTTTAATTTAGGTTGTAATATAACGTTCTATAAACGTTTTGATTTCGTTTCAATCATGTGTTCATTTATAAGTATTGCGACAACATTAATTTAACGTTTTTATAACGTTTTAATCAAACGAGTTGCAATAAAAACATGCTTTGAAACTGTAACGTTTTAAAGACGTTTTAAAAACGTTTCACAAAAAACAAAACCTAAATAAACCCAATTCAAAACGTTTTGAAAACGTTTTGTGTTTACTGGGAACGTAATTAACAGCTGGAGGTCGTCTGACCTCTACCATAGTATTACATGGTGCAGATAGGGTAAACTTGGCCACAAATGTGAAAGAAGTTGAATCCCAACTAAAACTTGTATTTGTAAAAATATAGGGTCTTTAAGAAAATCAAGAGAGGACTGTATTAAAGACACATCAATCATATTACTTGCAACAGGATTTTCTTAAAGACCCTCGTTTAACAACTTTATAAGCATTTCCTTTTACTGTAATGTCGATGGGAACCAGTAGACACTGGTGACAGAAATCAGTGGTCATGTGATGATAGTAAAGCATCCTGGGGTGCATCAAGAAGTCTTCTTTGGAACGTCACTGTGGGGAAGATCGGTCGGCAGTCGGTCGGTAGTAAGGGCATCCATAAATGTAGACCAAAGGCGATGCCGGCAACGATCACGATCAAGTGGTTGCCTGTGGTAAAAAGAAGACAACAAGTACATAGTAATGGGCTATTCCAGAAAAACTAAGCACCCCCCCTCTATAGAGGAATTTCGTCTCAAAATTAGTCAGCCCATGGTCAGTCTGCACCCTATACAGGAATTCGGAATTCCAGACTTTTTTCAGAGGATGGTCATTCAATTATAAAAGTAGCGATAAAATCACTGTAGCGATAAAAAAAAAATTAAAAAAATTATTTAATTTTTTATTTATACATAATATTAATCATCCATGTTGTCCTTACATCACATCACACAAATGTTACATAAAAGAAGTTTCAATAAATGGTATAGTAAACAAATGCATCATCATAATTATATATCATATATATCATATATATTATCCTCCATACAAATATTTCATTATTGACACATCATGTCAGCTTTAAAGCTTTACGTAATAACTTACATAAATTACAAATCATTGAATATTTCTATTTATGATATTAAATAAAGTAATATAACATACAATATCATTACATCACAATTAAATAACCTTGCGTATTTTTAATTCAGATTCGAAGAGAAATAGCAGATTTGGGTGGTTACCATATCTGAATTTACTTATACACAGTTTAGCAATAGCTCCAACATAGTTGATTAAATTGTTATCAAAAATCTTGCAGTTATGGACCCCAAAAATAGCATTTTCAACATCGAATTTAAAAACAAAGCTTACTTTTGCAGATACGACATTTTCTGCGTAATCCCAAATAACTTTAAATTGTTTACAGAAGTAAAAGAAATGTTCTGTGTAGTCTATTACATTACATGTATTACACATATTGGATGGTTCTTTACTCATTTTGTGAAGCAACATTTTGGTTGGGTAGATGTTATGAAGAATTTTCCAATTGAGTGTTATCAACCTTGCTTCATGGGTGCAGTTTGGAATTGCTTTCCAGATAGATTTCCAATTGAATATGAAATTCGGAAAACGTCTTACCCACAGGTTTTGGCATATTGGGGGAGTAGCAATGAATTTAAGAATTTCCTGTCTGAAAATCTTTGTAGAACAAATATCAATCAGTATGCCATTGAAAGAAATATCTGTGTTGACATGGACGTTTGTATTGCGCATCGATTTCCAGACTGAAGGTAGAGCATTACGGATAATATAATAGTCAAATAGGATATTACTGTTGTTCGGCATACGATCCTTGAAACTGTCAAGTGGAAGAAAATTACCCTGATTATCGAATAGCTGATGTAGCCATATAATATTAGCTTTGATCCACTTCTTTATGAAGATGCAGTGAAAACCGAATGTCCATTTAGTGTTACGGAAATGGATGAACAACAGCAAAATATCTCCAACGTGCTTATCATTTCACCAATTATAAGACACATAACGAACCTATCGGTCAAGTCCTACCGTTCTTAGTTCAGATATCTCTTTAACAGACTATAAATGCAAAAAGTGACTAATTTAATATAAAAATATGACGTCTGATTAGCCAGAACCAGACCAGGACAACATCAAGCTTAACCCTATCTATAGGGAACACTGCAAAAGTCACATTTGCTTTTCATAAGAACTGAGAGATCTTCAATATACAGGACTAATTGAGGGATTCCAAGTCTCTCCAAGATGATTTTCTACTATTGACTGATCGACTATTCTGAAGATTGCACATAAAGAAAACTCAAAAAGTGGTTTTCATCGTAACAACGAATTTGACTGATTAGCAATATTCCAGTATGATAAAGGTATAGCAATACATTCGAGTTGATACTATACTATTTGCAAGCAGGGCTGGAAATAAGCACCCGCCCGCCTTGTCATGTGGGAACATTTGGTGCCGGGCAGGTAAAAGTGCAAAGTACCCGCTCATCTGACAGGTAGCTTTTTCATCAAACTCAAAGATTCCTTAATGTACTTGACCGACTGGCTGATACCAAAACTATGAAGTTCCAGGCCTGTTTGCAAGTCTACAAGAGTTAATATTGCTTACAATATTATGTATACATGATAATACCATATATCTAGATATCATCCATTGTTTTCCATTTTCAGTATTCATATCGTGCACTTAAATCTAACCATGCTATAAAAGAGTACTGTACATACTACTTTGGTCGTATTATACAGGCAACACAATAAGTAACTGACCAGGTAATAAATGTGCTGATAACTCTAAATTATAAAGTTTTTGTGAAATTTCTCTTCTTTAATTTGAGATATTGCGCGCTAGGAATGGTTGATTATTGAGGTTGAAGTTACAATCCCAGATGCACATTTTCCTTTTCCACACGGGGAGAGTATGACAAGTAAAGCATTAAAATTATATAACATTGGACGAGTTATCCATGGCTCTTGTTGAAAACTGGCGTCACTCGTTACCATTGCAACCGATACATTTGCCAAATTGCTAAGGTAACTGGCTATCAATACATGTTCAAGCTCCAAACAAACATTAGAGGATCACGGTCCATTGAGCAGGTTTTTAATTATATAGCCTGGTACATGCTTTTTATCTATAATAAACACCCTATTCATATTTTATTGTTGAAAACATTAAAAGCAAATTATTCGTCCAAAAAACGATCATCGATATCTAATCATGTAAAATCGTTGGTATTTAATATATTGCTAAACTGGCTATCTCCAAACAACCATTATAGGATCACGATCCGTTGAGCAGGTTTTTAATTATAAAGAGTGTTTTTATTGGTTGAGTTGTAAGCTGAAGATGTACTTTTTAAAAATATAAACCTATTTATATTATTATATTAAACAAACAAAACAAAAAAGGATAAGAAATAACCATCCCCATTATTAGCATGGTCATCCATATAATGATGCATATTATAAAGACTAGGTTTCCCCTTAATCGCCTATGTTTCGTATATTTTGGGATAAAAACTAAAAATCAGACGGTAACGATCATAGGATCGTCCATACTTAAACGCAGTAGTATTGAAGAATATTTGTTTTATAGTTATCTCTTTTTTTGCTGTTGCAACTCACGAAAAAACCCAGCAAACTTGATTAAAACAATGTTTAAACAATTTAGAATACATGTATAGGCCCTATAATCGCAATTATTTGCAACTTTTAAAAAAAACGTCCTATTTTTACCTTGATAAAGATCGGATGTGATAAGGCCCTAACCAGATCGAGATAATAAATAATTTCTTATATATCGCAAATAAATCATCTCTACTATTACTATTTTTAATATAGTTGCTTCATATGCAGCTTAAAATATGGCTTTAGATTGCACCCTCCGCTAAAACTAAATTCATAGCAGCAGCAGTGAGCCTTTTGCCCAATGTATTTTAGCGTGCATTGTAAGAAAACCCAAAACTCAGCAACTCACCCATCCCCACCTCGCCACTTAGACAACCCTACAACAAGTGAGGATTGTCATACAAGATTATCTAGTTGATGTCTCTCTATTGGGAGTATCAATGATACTTAACAAATGTAGCTTTTAATCCATCACAGACTGCGGTTACTGTTAAAATAGTAGTAGTATACATGTATGTTCACGAATATGACATAGACTACAAAAACATGGCTGCCTCTATCTTGAAATGCCCTAATATCGTCAGTTTCACAAACCCACGGAAATAGGGGTAACGGCTCCCTAAAAACAAAACAAAAACACATAATGTGTTGTCGTTTCTATAACTACATATAATAACATTACCAAACAAAAGGCATAAGTACAAGAATGTGTCAAAACGGTAACTTTCAATTTGAAGTGTTATTGATTTAAATGCGATTTCAGGGAAATGCTTGTTTAATAGTAAAAACAAGAAGGCCTGAGATCAGTTAACACTCAGAAATTGAAGGGAAAATAGCTAAAAATACTCAGATGCTGAGATCGGGGCTGGGTGAGGGGATGCATTGGTGTCAGAGTTTATCGTTGCCAAACAAATATGTGCAGCTTAGATTTTTCCTTATTTTACTGTTTTCTCAAAATCACTCAAATGGATGTGAGCCCTTCTGCATATTGACCTTAGTTGGGGTGAGAAATCAACATGATGTTTGCCTAGCCCATATTTTAGGTTTCTGTTTCTGTTGTCGGTATGCGCAGATAAACTGTACTTCACCAACTGTTACCCGTAGGAAACTGTTTCCTGTAACCTAGGAAAGCATTACGGTTCCGCTCCCTGTATAAAATCCAACTTTCTTGACCACGTCTTTGATGACATATCCAGGGTAATAAATTATCCCCTCCTACACCATTTATCTGATTTATTTTACACCAACTGTGTCTTGCCAGCATGCGTGCTACCATTTCCACCGCTATCCTAAGCATAGCTCAAGGCTCTTTGGTGTTGGTGTAACTAGAAGCCATATATACTACTTTTGAAAATGTTCTTGTGATAACAAATTCCAACTTTTAATTTCAATTTGTCATACAAAAACTAGTGCTATATCATATTTTATAAAAACAAATGTTCAAATTTCGAGAAATAAAATCACATTATATTATCCAAAGAGCAGATTTCAGTTTTAAAACTAGCCCAAATCTGCGGAAAATCACCACGTGTGGAAATAGTCATGTGGCAATACTGCGGCCCCTCAGGCTTGTTTCTAGTTCCACCGCTGCCACACTCAAGGTCCCCCAGCATGCGGTAAATGGTGTTTGATGGATCAAACTTGGGCTCAAACCTTACAGGCAACTGGAATGTAATGGTGAGTATACTGACACAGACCGGGATGATCCCCTACTCTTTACGAAAGAGTCTGTGACCTTTTAACGTCTTCAGATTCTTGCACTTCCGATACACGAGACCACCATTTATACGTGACTTCTGAACCACGAGACAATTTGGTTTAAAATCACTTTTTACTCCTTTTTCCGTCGATAGATTTTTCTCGACGTCGGTGAAAAGCTAGTAAATACATTTAACTATCGGATTCACAAGTGTTAATATACCCCCGAATCAATAAAATTTCCCCGCAACCAAAAAACTGTAATTGCTATATACTTAACTGTGTACATCCGGGACACTACTATACTTTTAAAACAAAATGGCGGCCCCTATAGTCGGACACGAATTTAAAAATTCGCATATTTTAATTCCGATCTTACTGACTGGTGACGCTCATGATTAGAGCTGCGACACACATGATTGTCCACTTCGACAGCCATGTGGGTATTTCCATTACTTCGTAGGGGTGTATGTATGTATATATGAAGTTAGATTGTGGAGAGCATAATACAAAAGCTTCGATGCGCTGTACAATACAAATATTGAAAAGCACACACATTTTTACAAATGTGCCAATAGGAATAAAAAGTAGATCAAGATAATAAAAAACCCACTAAAACAGCATGATTTACATATAAAAAAACACATATTTTATATCTATACTCTATACCTATAAAGCACAGACTTTACACCAATCACCAAAAATATCAATTCCTTGTAGGTCTCGGCAGCACTATTCGTCTTCAGCAAGGAAACAGTGACTCTGAGGGACATATCAATACTCTACTAAATGGTAAAGAATGGGTACTTTGGGCATGCGATGACTACTGGGATGACAACGCAGCAAACGTTGCTTGTAACCAGTTGGGGTTCACTGGACACCACAAAGGATTCCCTTGGAAGATTGCAGACCCAGTTGATAGAAGGCGTTCCATTCTCTTGCAAGATATTCAATGTACTGGATACGAAGATTCTCTTACCGATTGCAGTTATAGTCTTTCAGGAAATTACGCACTCTGCAATGAGGTTAATCGTGTTGGCGTGATTTGTACAATAGATAATGAAGGTATTTTTTTGATATCTGTTGAAGAGTTCAATATTCCCTGCCATATTATTTGGTGTATAGCAAACCTTTTTATGAATTTTCGTTATTTTGATGAATTGGAAAGTATATTACCACACTTCAACAACCTTTAAGATACACACATCGGTTGTGTGAGAATCAAAGTGATTCTCAATGATGTAAGTGTGTGGTAACATCATACATGTTAATCATGTTGATGGCCTTTACTCTTACCGAAAATAGTCACACCGTCATGACCGTAGTATCTGTCATTCTCCAAGACCATTCCATATAATAACCACAAGGTTTGCAGATGTATAGAATGAAAAGTCAATCTACACCAGTCCTATGATCCACTAAGTTTCATTAACAATATATAAATGTTATCTGGTTTCGAAATGGTCTCTCAAGTAGGGTAAACAAATCTTACACTAAAATGCTTAACATGATTAAATTTCATAAGTAAAGAGTTTAACGGGTTCACAGTCGGACAAGTTTTAATCTGTCAATGATTACATTTTGCTGTGAACACTGAAACAATTATTCCATAACCTGGTTGCTTAGCTTTTCACGATCCATGTACGAACACATGTAGTTGAAGGCCCAATCATGTCAACAAAGGATGTTATGGCTACTCCAGCGCTCTTTATATCGTAAGATTTAATCCTCGACTATATTGTGAACATTAACGCTAACCACAATATTTTGCTTTTAGTTCAAAGCATTTGTCCTGGAAACTGGAGCTACTTCGATGGAACTTGTTTTTGGATCGGGCCAAGAAAATCCCTATCCTGGATAGCAGCAGAGCGAATGTGTAACATTGAAGGTGGCCATCTTGCTACCATGAGAGGACGAAATGATGCGAACTTTATTCACCGACTTCTACTCAGCACCTATGCCAACAAGGAGATACATTTGGGAAAGAACATCTATATAGGTAATGAGTTCATCAGGCTCATTTTAATTGTCCTTTCTAGTGCTAGTCCATTTATCTTCCTCTGTGCTGTATAACGTTAGGGAATATTACCAGAACGTTCCTCATAACTACAACTCACAACGATACTAGGTGCTTGTAGCGCGCGCATCTCCATTTCGTGGCGCGATCAAGCGGGCCAACATATGTATATGACAATCTTAAGATTAAAGGTACACAGAAAGAAAAAAAGTGAGTCATCATCGAAAAATGAGTCATTTTGTCCGTGTAGTGACACACTATGGCTCAAAATTAGTCATTTTGTCCGTGTAGTGACTCATTTTACGATAATGACTCACTTATTTTTTTCTGTGTAGTTGTACCGATTGCTGGCCCGATTTTCAACTTAATGTTTTCTGTTTCATATGGAAGGTCATCCGTAAATGTGCCACATTCCAAAGTTTGAGTTGCATAACTGCAATAGTTCTTATTTTAGAATCATAAGGTCACAATTATGTTGCCCATCGAGTAGTACACAAACTGGCTGGTGGTTAACCACCTTTGGCAGTAATTCACCACATTTTTGCCTATAATTTCTAAATGGAACATTTCTGGTTCCTAAGATTTTACAGACATAATTAGAAAAATATGAGGATTCTTTTGATATCAAAATATCTTGATGTGAAGAAAAAAATCATAGCCCCAAAAAAGTGATCGGGTCATATACCTTTAAGATTCCTTGGTTTAATTAGATAGGGGCCGGTCTGCCACGAAAGCTACTCGGGTTCGATTCCCGGCACCGGCGTAGCCTGACTTTCCCTTCATAATTTGACCCGTTTTTCTCCCTTAATAATTTTGTTCCCCAAATCAAGCCATGAGTGTTAGGGTTAAATTGATCACCGCTTATATTATAAGGGAAACATCAAATAAACACCGATATCTTTGGATAATAAGGTTTCGTATCTATATTCAGTTTACTCGTACTTAACGCACTCTCTCAAGGGGGTAAGAGGCTTTTGTCTTTGCACATGTATACAATGTCATGTATGCATTATATTAGGAATATTATTTATATCGTGAATATGCAGTGTGTAATTACTTTATATACCTGCGATCAGAGGCAAATTACAACAACTGAGCTAAATTGTCTTTCGTATCTTTATCATCAAAAGTTATTATGATTTTTACTTTAGGTTTGTCAAGAATTGAGCACGAAATGTTACACCGGTGGATTGACGGCTCTCCTGCAAGCTTCACCGCTTGGTCAACCAAAATAAACTCAAGGTGAACCTTTTTCAACTTATTTTCATTGTCTACTTTAGAGCGTACCGTGACTTCCACGCATCTACGCATGCGTGTTGTTTTCCTCGACTTTTTGCGGTCCACCGCTATTCTCAGTATTTCCTTATATTGGTGGTTTTGTCTAGATAAGAGACACATTTGATCACCATTTTTTATAAAACTAGGAGTTTATGTTAATATATTAGTGTCAGCATAGTTGTGGCTTATTGAATGATTGATTCACAAATTGATGAAAAATGCGCGAAGTATCAGCTTACCACCAATCCACTATATTTATCTTTATTTATGAGCACTGGTAACACACATCTTTCTATTACAAAAAAAAAACAAGCAGGAGAGAACCCGTTCACACCCAATTTACACGTCGTACTTCTTCTACAGCCCATACTAATTAACTTCTTGTCCCATCATGCCCATGGGATATTCTAGATTTGGTAACATGAATCCCCCACATATGTTCTTCCAAGGAGCCTAAGTCTGAAATAAGTTTGATAAATACTCCCAATTTATACAACTTCTTAACGGTATTATTATTAAACACTATTGCAAATTATTTGTACGTAGGCCTACAACTAAAATCGCAAGCAATCCTCAGCGTAGTCCCATTCGTATGCTGGTGTCAACTATAGCTTGGAGGTAAATGCGGATTATTGCGGTTCGAATCATGTAGTAACGTATTAGAAAGCCCAATGACCTCTAGGATCTATACACAATGGGGTTTTGTTTGTCTTTTTTCCAGCCAGCCTGATGGAGGTCCGTTAGAAGAGTGTACAGTGTTGCAGTTTGACTCTATTGAAACGACAAACAGGTGGTATGATGTTCCTTGCACATCTAATAAAGCAGCCGACTACTTTATGTGTGGCATATCTCATAATCAAGGTACGGTAGAATTATCAAGATCAGAACTATGGAAATAATTAGTCTCAAGAGATACATTTACGAATAAATGTACATGTACCACTTCAAGCCAAGACCTAACGAGGAACGTAATTGCAAACCAAATCTGTTCAAATGACTGATGAACATAATTTATTGATCACTTGAGGATTAGTGGGGATAAATCATGAATGAGGCTAGTTAGGAACATAAGAAACAGTCGTAGGAAGATGTTTTCGGAATGTTTTGGCGAGGTAAATATCTCTATTGAAACTTTGAAAACTATTAAAATATTGAAATCAGTCTTGAACTATTAAATCAGTCTGTTTACTTTTATTCCCATTTCTGATTGGTTCGAAATTACTCTTGACCCTGACGTAAGTGTCATGTGACTTCACATCTACATTCTACGCAGCGCTGGCGGAACATAATATTATGAATTTTCAGCAACATATGTTTTCCATACATACATTTATGAGAAATGGCATCTTCTTCTGTGAAAAGGAATGTTATCTGTTTTTATATTCTTACTACGGCACTCTACAACCCTTTCCACGCGGCAGGCGTAGTGCAGACGACATTCAAAAAGTTCACAAAATGTTTCAAAACGTTCACAAAATGTTTCAAAAATGTCAAAATTATTGAATATCATTACCATATTTGATTCACCATCAGAAATGCATTGAGATAAAGTACACACATGCGTGGTATTAGTTCAGTAATCTTTGAGATAGACTTTGGGAAAGGTTTCTGAAGAAAAAAAAAGTTTTGTATATTATGGTAAAACTAAAAGCCGCGTGTACTAAAAAAAAAAGGTGTTAATAATAATTCATTGTAAATTTCAAGTCCATACCTTTTACATTTACAGGATCGAGTGGTATGATAACATTCCGAGGTAAGTATAATTACACCTTAACATTTCCAGGGGATCAGGCCCAAGTAAACCAGTGTATCATAAAGGTTTTGTCTATGACATATAACCACTACCGTTTTCCAAAACCAAAGTACAACACATTAACGTAATTTACCAGTAGTACAACGGAATCCCCTAAATATACGGCTTGCGGCGACGGCGGATCCCTACAGTTTATTTTGTTTTCGTGTTGCCGGTGTGACCATGAGTCTTGCCACAATGATTTTTTCGTAACCGCCATCATGTGGAGCAGACAACGTGATATCGAAGTGAATATCCTCACCGATCAATTATTATCGGTTTTTAAATAAATTGTTCTGCACGTTAAGACGTGGTAAGTACGTAGTGAGTCCTTTTCAGATGCCTGACATGGTCTTTGTAAACAAATTATCCGCACGAACACACGCTGTGTTTAAAAACCTTTGGTTGAAAAGGTCGTCACTATCTGTCACATTATGGGCAGAATTGTCAGATAATAATTAATAAATAATAACAATAATAATACAGTTTAAGCCATGAAGCTTAAACTCTTTTAGCCAATGAAGCGGAAATTGATTCTGAAAGAAGGCATTGATAATTAAAGGTTATGACCATCTTGACCATCTAAATATTTGAATATTAATTTATCAATGTATTATAAGATGCCATTGATTGTTGTGTAATGCATTGTGTAAATTTGCGAAATTAAATATCTTTGTATGGAGCTGAGATGCTCGTATCCTATTTTGTTTCCCACTGTCTATCAATTTCCGATGTCTAAGGGTAATAATAACAAGAAAGGTACTCAAAGAGAAAAAATACTCCACTATTAACATGTCAACAAAATCCCACGGACAATCAGACGGGAATATGGGTGCGCTAAGGGTTGCTTTGCTTGAATCGATAGTCCAGTGTTATCATTGGGAAAAAATGAAAAATATAAAAAATATAGGAGGTTGGATTTTTAAGAGGCAAACCAATTTTAGATAAAAACAATCCTCGGAAACCATCATAATGTGTGTTAACTTTCAAGTTAACACAATTTATGATGGTTTCCGAGAATCTCAAATGAATTTAAAAATTCATTTGAGATTTTAAAATCTAAGGTTTGATTTTCAGTTATGTAAATTTATAAAAAGATGACAAAATACATTAACATTTTATTGATCAAATCACAAGCTGGATTTAGAGCGATTTGAATTGACTGCTCCTGCTGCTGTACGTCAAAGGGAAGTCATGAATAACGAATTTAGTAGTGTGCTCCCTTGTGTCACGATCACAGGCTGTGTTCAGTCTAGAAATCCACTGAGCGACGCTCATGGCGCTGTAGCCTATTTATTATTATGCCGTATTTGTCACAATAATTTCGCTTAATCTACGTGGCTGCTGGCTAGGCGCACTATCCATATCAGCACTTATATTGTAATATCACCCTTTTAACAGCTACCCAATCTCGCTTGGGTCAATGAGGCAATTGAGACTAAGTATCTTGCCCAAGGATACAAACACGTTGGCCACAGCGTGGCTAGAACTCACAACCTCATGATTATGAATCCTTTTAAAAAGGGAATTGAGAGATCAAGGAGATTCATTTAGATAGATGATAATACAGTATGTACTGTAAAAACCCTCGCATGTAACAGAAATCTTTTTAGAAATCTCATCTCTCTACTGCTTGTAGAACTTCAGATATTCACGTTACGCATATTAATTAGCTGGACTTAGTCATTTTTTGACGATTTTCAGAGTTGCGATTATGAATTTTGAATAAAATGGCATATTCTGGAGTCTGCTGTACAAATATGAAATAAATATTATGTCTGATTTTAATAGAAATGGATAAACCTATGGCCAGTATCTTGCATCTGTGTTTTGTAGCTACTGTATGTACATATAGTTTTTTAATTAGAAGGGTGTAAACTTGCTAAAATGTCAGTTTTCACCTTGAATGGCACTTTTTGGCAGATTTCCGGTCATATTCTCTAATAATCAATGGACAACATCTTGAGAACCGTACAACCTTTTTGCATGATTTTTTTTACCAAATTTCTACTTTTGCAATTATCTACAACATGAGACTAATTTTGTACACTTTCAGTGCATTTGAATTTTTTGGGTGCTATACCTAGTACTAGGCTAGTAACTGGTGGGTAATTTACGCCAAATCTTTTACCTCACCGGACCCAAGAGTAAGTGGGAGCATAATAGTTTATGCTGTAACTAAACGACAACTTCTTCTTTGCCCGATGGACGATTACATAAATATGATGATCATTGGGAGTATTTTATCATGCAATTTATTATCGACTTGTGTATGAAACATTTAAGACGAATTTATTATAAAATATTTTAAAACTATCCAGTCATACATACACAGTTGTAAAAATTAGTTCAAATAATCAAGCATCCAATCAATCAATCAATCAATCAACCAATAATTATTTAATTAATTAATAAATTATTAAATTCATTAATATATTATTTAATAAATTAATAAATTAATAAATTAAATAACATGAAATTAAATAAATACACTAATTCATAAATAAATATGCCTATTGAATGAATATTATTAATCAAGTTCAAAAAAAGATGAATATACATAGGTCTACACATTAATAAATCTATAGATTAATACCATAACACTGTAGTTCATAGAAATTGACATAAATGATTTCATTAAAGTCACCATCATTTTTTTGAAAAAGGAAAAAAAAGAGAGAAAAAAATGGGATCACGGGAATGGAACCCGTGATTTACGTTTATAAAAGCCAGGATCACAGTAACACGCCAAAGAGATTTGACGCTAGAATTGTGATAGTTTTATTATTTAACCATTGATCCATTTATTTAAAACGAACGGATTTTGATCGTGAAATGTTTGCCATTTTATACCATTTTGTATGTTACTCTCGCACAAAATGTGTTTATAATGTAAATATGTAATTATGGTCCTTATTTTTGAAATAATGGTAATAAATTCGAACACAAAAAAATTGCGTCATATTCACAGATTTCATTGCTCTGATCTACTGGACGTGATGTGACGTGTTGCATTATTCATGTTATTTAAATCAACGCTTGACGTAGCGACTGACAACACATTTCTATAATTCTACCGAACACCATTTGTGTCAATATGATTGTTGTTTGATACATGTACACACATTTGACGCATGCGACAATTAATATTGTAAGGGGACGATGCTGAATAATGTGGATATTTAACTCACTAGTTACTAGTTACTAGTTACTATGCTGGTGCTACTCGCCAGTTATGCTCTAAGAATGATATCGTTAGTAAGTTACGCTACACTTAGAGCAAAACTACAAGGGCGGTAGCTTACCTCCCTGTTAAGTTACGCTAGTTTGGTGCACTCGGCCGTATATTTTGTTTCCGGTGCCATATTAAAGGGTATTTGTTTTTTTGTTTTTGTTTTTTACAATATCCTCCATCGAATAAAACAAACTTGAATCGCCATTTTGACTGACCTTTAAAATGCTCTTCTCTTTTAGTGTATCTTGATTAAAGATATCACCACAAATTGAATCAGGGCGGCCATGACTTTGCTTCAGATAGCAAGTCACAAGGGTCTTCAAGTTTATTCATGTTATACATGAAACAATTTGATAGAAGCCATCTGTAGCCATTTAGATGAATTTTGTTAATTTTAAAATAAAAAATCATGACTTTTGCATGAAATATTGAAAATTAGCTCTCTAATTTCATGTGGAAGTTAATAGATGTGTAAGTATTACGTATATGTATTATAGGCATATGTGAAAAACACAACTTCTGAACAAATTGAGGGCTCCCTCCCCGGATTATTTCTCAGTGCCCCTTTATATCATAATCACTAGAACATTTACAGCATATTTTTACATTTTAGAGCATTTTATTGGTTAAAAGATTGTAAATACAAACATACAAATCTGAATGTCGACTATTTGTTTTCTCGATAAACAAATTGCACGATGTTCTAATGTTTGTGTGCATTTTATCATGTTGTCCGCAGAAATGCCATGTCCAACCAACATGTACCAATGCCGAAGTGACGGATGCATACACACATTGTATGTTTGTGACGACAAGCCTGATTGTTTGCATGGTGATGACGAGAGGGAATGCGGTAAAATATTCAACCCTATATTATTTTAAAATAATATATAGATTCGGACAAACTGGCGTGAATTAAATTAACAATGATCTTAAAATACACGGTCTTAAATTTGTTATTGGCATGGGGGGGGGGGGGGGGGGGGGGAGGAAGGTGGGAAACGGGTGAACAAGATAAACATTTGGTTGAAGAAAAATGTGTTGCAATCAATAACCGGTCGGCAAATGCTTATTAAGTTACTAATACAGTGTGAGTCAAAAAGAAGTTGTACAGGAATGAATATTTTCTAAAAGACATTTAATGAACCACTGCAGCACATATACAAAGAGCAAATTCTTCCGCTTATAATTATGAACAAATAAAAATCTCTGAAATTGATCCTTGCCATTAAGAGTTATGCCTGTTTTAATAAATGAACCCATGGGCGGGGGGCTGTCCAGGAAATGCTAAATACTTTGAAAAGATCAGTCTAAGTGAGGAGCAAATAATACAGATTCATTCAAATTTAAAACATATTTATGCCTGAGGTATTCAAATAATGAAGAACATATTCAAGAACATATTCTTCCACTTATCTGAAGAAGAAAAAAGAATCGCTAAAATTGCCCCTAGCTATCAAGAGTTATGCCTGTTTTAATAAAACAACACATTTCGAATCGGAGAACATTTCAATGTTCTCCGATTCGAAATGGGTTGTTAAAATTCCTTTAAAATCATTTATCTAAATAGTACATAGTTTCATTCAAATTCAAATTCATGTGCTACGAATACCATTACCAGTTGCCATTGAGATTTACTTAAAAAATCATTTGCTGAAAGGGGAGAGGGTTTGTTTAATCTCAGTTTATAATTGTTAATATAATATCAATGTAACGAAATGCATTAGTGAATGATTTTTAAATGCATTATTTGTATGCTTAATTGTTGCTATGGAGACAGCGTAGAAAAACAGCCTGAAATATTATACCATCTCGTATATCCATGATTAAACCATAAATACTGAGTATACTGAACATCCTGTTTGAAATTTAAGTGCATTTGTCTTGCCTATAGGAAATTGAATGACGAAACAGCTTGTAAGGTTAAAACACGCGAAGGCCGCAACTGCATCGTCCATGTGCAATAGGCGACGCAGACGATGTAAACGCCATGGTAGAGTTTGAATTAAAAAGGATGCTAGTTTTATATCATCGCAAAGTAAAATTAATAACAATGAAAGACCATTTTTACAATGATTTTCATTACGATGTTGTACAGTTTGATGCACCCTGAAACATGCGGTCTCTATAAAGTAACACGGGATTAGTGCCTCAAGGTCATGTCTGTGATAGCTGGCAGTTAGAACACGGGGTTGTATTTATGCTAAGCAATAGGTATTTAAATAAAACTCACTGAGCAGCTATTGCAAATAATCTTTTTGATTGAGATACTAGTGATGTGAAATTTCACTATATGTTATAGCTGCCATATGTTATACTCCTCTGGTGCTATAGGTACACCGTTGCGAAAATGCAATCTTACAAACGGCAATCATTGTAGATATGTCCTTTTGGCTCGAAATCCTCAACTTACCCAATGCTATCTAATAATTAGACTAAGTTATAAATTGGGGGATCCAAAACCTCACCTGTTTGTACCCGTATTGGCCAATGGATTTACTGCGATATATTTAGGGCTGCGACGAATAAATGGCAAATTGACGTCATATTCGCATATGAATACAGGATGCGCATCGATAATAGGCTGAACATTGTTTGAACGCGTTGTTGTTAGTAGTTCTGATCGTAAGTTACGATTACTTTAGCTATATTATGAACGCTGAGCCTTGATGGGTATGACGGGTAATATGACGGGTACAAAAGGAGAGGGCGTGCTTCCACTTGGAAAGTGGAAGTACGCCCATCCATTGGTGTTCGCAGTACCTCAACAAGGCCTAATTAATGGGACAATGGATTGTTACGGCAACAGATAGACTGTAAATTCATAGTTGATCACTAACTTTTAAAAGAAAAAATATCCCTCATTTTGATCTTTGCGTAGTTCCAGAAGAGAATATCTTGCACTCATGTGGCGTTGGCATGTTTCAATGTTTTTACTCCGGAGAATGTATACATACGTCTTTCGCGTGTAATTTTGTGGCGGATTGCATCGATGAATCGGATGAACAATTCTGTGGTAAGTAAATTACAATGATACTTTTCCTTCAAAAGTTAAAATAATTATGTATTGAATTCACGCGTCACGGTATGCAGATTTATATGCGTTTGAATAACATATGGATCAAACAAGAGTACAAATTGCGATAAGTTCGTCAAGCGATCATAAAAAACTCGTGGCGAAGCTACATGTACTCAGTGCATCGTTGACACTATTTCGGTACACCAGCCTAGTGTCATGGAAGGTCGTGCGCTCGGGTGAGACGAACAATTAGCCCAAAGGGCTCCCAAAAATGACACATGATTTCTATATGATAATATGAACATACATCAACATGATAAAAGCAAAATAAATATTTTAAAAAACACTAGATATCGCATTTAGTTGTTATATTTCCATAGATGACAATGCCTAAATGCTTTTTGTCGATAGTAACCCTTTTCTCACCGTGAACCAACATGTGACTTTGATCAGATATGTAAAACATTAATTATTTAGATATGTGCCAACTGGCATGTTGGTTAAAAGGAGGAAAGCATCAATTTTCAACTTTCAATCCAATCCAAATCAATATAAATAGGTGTAGAAACAGTAGTGGATATGACCCTACAATAAAGGCTGCTTGGAGAGATGTTTGAGTAAGCAGATAAGTTGAACAATATTATTATTGAATACTAAGCAATATGGCAGCTATTAAACATACAACTTTTTATGTTTCTCTGGTTTAGACCTAACATTGTTATAATCATGTAGCCTTATGAATCACGTTCCCCTAAATATATTATTTTTATGAGTTTTTAGACAATTTAAAAAAGCCACTGAATAAAACAATTTAAGTACAGTTATTATGCTAATCGTTATTGGTATGCTCTTGGCAGAATCACGTGAATTTATTTTAGAGAAGTTACGTATATTCATAATTGCCTGTTTCCCATTTAAATCCATAGAGTTCCTTATGAAAAACCTATAAAATTGTTCATTTACCGTATAAATGTGTTCCTATTATGACAGATTATCCGCAATGTTCAAATGAACAATTCACTTGTTCCAATGGACAATGTCTAGACGGAAGTAGACGATGTGATTTAATTGAAGATTGTTTGAATGGATTTGATGAAAAGGATTGCGGTAAGATATTGAAAGTGCGATTTTTTCCCCTTCAATACCATGGATACCAATTGGTTATAAATGTGTATACGGGAGAAAGCATCTAAATTGGAAAATATAATAACAAATATTCTGAAAATTTCTTGACATTTAAACAGATCAAAAAAAGCCTTACAATAATCTGGACCGTATGCTATCAGCGAACAGGGGCGTCATATAGGGGGACTTTTCAAAGTGGGGGGGGGGGGGGGGGGGGGACATAATAGCAGATGCCCCCCCCAACACTTTAACCCTGAGGCTGAAGGGAAGGGGAGGAGGAGGGGAGGAGGAGAGGAGGGAAAAGGAGAGGCTCGAAGCTTTGTCTCTCACTTTATATCTACGTCTCTGAACCATGTGAGTGTTTTATAACAAAAGTAAATATTGAAAGCAAGGAGAGTTTTAGGTCATCCAGGCAAATTAAAACCCAACAGCTCGGCCCTCTGAATCCCCGCCAACAGCATTCCCACACCACCAGTGGCGTAACCAGGGGAAAAAGTCCACCCTTACCCTCCCCCTTTTTCGCATAAACAAAAGAGTAAAAAATAAAAAGGAAGAGAATTAAGGAGGAAGGGTAACGAGCATAGACAGTGCAAGCGGGGAGGAGGCACGCCCCCCATAATTGTCACGGTAGGAACGATGCCCCTTCAAAAGAAGCCAATTTATGCACGAGTTATTTTCAATGTGTAATTATTCAAGCTTAACAAGATGGCTTCAATAATGTTGTCTGGACTATTTTATTTTAAAAAGTGGAATTATTTTTTTCAGTTGAATTTTTGCGCGCGTCAAGTTAGATTCAATGTTTTTATTTATTCAAGTTATAAAAAGATTAAAAAACTGACAGTTTAAACATGATGGCTCAGGAACGTTTTTCTGGAGCTTTTTAGTGTTAAGATAACCATTTGCGCGCATCGCGCGAATTGGTTTCATTGTTTTATTATTCAAGCTTAACAGTATTGCTTCAGGAACGTTTTCAGGACCATTTTAGTGCAAAAATAACCAATTTGTGCAAAACAAAATGGCTTCATGAACGTTTTCAGGATCATTTTAGTGTTAAAATAACCATTTTTTTGCGCGCAACGCACAAATAATTGTCAATATTTTATTATTCAAGCTTAACAAGATTGCTTCAGGAACGTTTTCAGGACCAGTTCAGTGTTAAAATAACCAATGTTTGCGCGCTAAGCGCGAATTAATTTGAATGTTTTAAAATTCAAGGTTAACAAGATGGCTTTAGGAACAGTTTTTTAACCTTTCTTTTTACAATAGCCATTTTTTTAAAAATATTTTGTTTTCTGGACCTTTTTATTGTTAAAATAGCAATTATTTTGCGCTACGCGCGAATTAGTTTTACTGTTAACTTATTGTTCAAGAAGGCTTCTGGAACGTTTTTCTAAACTTTTCTTTTTACAATATCAATTTTTATTTACGTTCCGCGCGAATTATTGTTACTACTTTGTTATTAAATTGGAACAAGATGGCTTCAGAAACGTTTTCTGTATAATATGCATTTTTTTTGCGCGTTACGCGCAAATTAGTTTCACTGTTTAATTATCAGTCAAGCTTAACAACATCGCTTCAGGAACGGGTTTTTAAACTTTTTTAAAATAGCCGATATTTTCGCGCTCCGCGCGAATCATTTTCAATTTATGCGAATTTCATAACCATAACGCCGTGTTGTTTGCTTTTGCAAAATTAAAGGGAAAAATCCAATTTTGAATGATATTGATAATAAGCCAATATTGGTTGGAAATAAAGTGAAGGCTTTTCAATAAAATATTGGTCCAAAGTACACACCAAATCGCACCAAATGGGTTCGAAAATTGAACAACAAAAAAACTTAATTCCAAAATGACTGGGTATGCCTGATACACGAAGTTCTGGCAATGACAGCATCTTGTCACAACATGTTGTCGGATTTACTGACTAGTTTTGATATGATTTCTCATGTCAATTGTGCATTCAAAATGTTAATTATTGTTTCCATATAGAGTCAGCCAATTCTTCAATTGCATTTCGATGCTATGACGGAACACGGATCCCTGCGCATGCGTATTGTGATGGGCAAAAGGATTGCGCCGGCAATAATGCTGAAGATGAACCATCTGAATGCGGTGACATGATACGTAAGGATGTACAGTATAGGCGACGAAAAAAGACCTTGCTTTACGGGCACGACCGACCTATTTTCAGATTTGTGATTTTTTGTTGTTGAACATTTCGAAATGTTTGAAAATTCAACAAATTGTTTACTAAAATAAAAAGAAAGAAAAACAACGACCATTCAACCGACATTATATGAGCGGTCCGTCTGCCCGAAGAGTAAGTTGTCGCCTAACTTTAAATGTATTAAGTGAACGACGGTAGCTATTTATTCAGACAACGTTTAACATAGGCCATTATAGTGATTTTCGAAACATGATCGAGTTTGATAGAAATCGCAAACGACAAATGAAGACAGCGGTTAGAAGAGTAAGTGTTTGAATTAAGCAGAGAAACATCACAGATCATATCACGAATTGAAAAATCAATGTTGCATATCCCTGTAAAGTATAGTTTGGGATGTATTTTCATAAAAAAATAATGTTTTTGATCCATTATTAAAATATTACAGAATTAAAAATATGGCCCTTTATTCAATAAAAATGGAATTAAATTACACCGGAACGTTAAACATTTGTCGTCTCAATTGTTGCTGTTGCTATCAGTTGTTGTTGTGATTGTTGTTGTCGTTATCAGAAGTTGTTGTTATCCGTTGTTGTTGTTGCTGTTGTTAGTTTATATCAGTAATATTATTATCGTTGCAGAGTGCATTGTACCTCGAAATGATGATGGAACTTGCTCTCTATGGACGAGTACCTATAAGAAGACTTGGCACGATGCCAGAGAATCTTGCCAGTTAGTGAATGCCGAATTAGTATCAATGTCGTCACACGATATTGAGGTAATTTTCTGTGTTTGTTGCCAGTTGCCATGATTACAATGGTGTTCATCTTATATTGGTTATATATAGATTCAAATTAGCTCTGAAATAACATATGCTAATCATTTAGACACTATTTGCATGCTACTAACATTTGGTATGGTTAGAAAGAGGAGTGTGTCATCGTTATGAATTTGTGAATAAGGTACATGATACATCGTGAGTTTAAAAAACTTAAGCAGAAAACAGAAACTTTGTGTGGGTGGGAATTGGGGTAAGACTCTATTGTTATGTTATTGATTTCTAAGTAGTGTACCTAGCTACATGCTCTTATTGAAAATGCACTTACAGTGTATTTCACCGTGACTGCATGAATACAATAGCACCTACTTCACCCCTACTGGTCAGTGTTGGGATTGTTGGGGTGTGTGTGTAAGTGTTCAAAAATGGTCAACAATATTTCATTATTGGTGCAATTTTTATTTAATGTTAACAATTTAATATCTTATTCATATATAATTTGTGTAGGGTTATTGAGAAGAATAAATTCCCTCCTACTACATTTTTGATCAGATAACCAGAAATACAAATTTAGTTGATTTGAAGCATGACTATACTTTGGCCATGTCTACACATTTTGAGATATAGAAAACTACACAGTGGTGATGGTTTTAAACGGATTTTGACACCCCAGCGTGTAAAAAGATAAAAGACATGAACAAAATTGAATTGTAGCCTATAACGTGATGATTATCTGCTTGGGAAAGTTCTTTTCTAGCATGTTGATTTTGTGCATGCTTTATAAAACCTAAGCACAATTAAGAATTTATTTCAAATGATTCACACATCCTGAAAAGAATGCAATATTAATATAGAGATTTGATAGAGATTGGATAGTAGTAGTCAAGGTAGAAGTTTGTAGAAATAACCGTAGGGATTTACAGGCACGATTCCATGATCCATTAATACTCTAATAGTATATTGTTTTAGTTATGGTAGAAGTTTGTAGAAATAAGGCCTGGTTACGAACTTAATGGGAGCCTATTCATCCAGTCGGGAATAAAATAAAGAGATGTGTGAATAGGTGACGTTTTAGTGCGTATTCAGACAGTGAAGGCAGCATATAAATATTGCGCAATCAGAGACGAATATCGGTACAACCGCGAAAATAACTGCAATACGCGGTTGGTCTCACCCATGACTGGAGGAGAAACATAGCATACAATAGATGTTTGCAAATGTCGGAATAAGATGAGCACTAACTAAGCGCAATTTTGATCTTCTTTAATATATCAGAATGCAGTTGAAAGCTGGTTGGGCGAAGTCCAGTCTCATTTCTGGGTAGGCTTACATGACTTATCTAACGAGGGTGAATTTGAATGGACAGACGGCACGCTTATTTCAAATAGTACGATTAGGTAAGATTTACAAGGAAAATTCGCATCATATTAGAAGGAGTGGTTTCCTATTTACATTTTAATTTTTTTCTTCTTCTGGATATATCAAATTTCATAATGTTATATATGCCCGGTGCCTATTGCGCTGAAACATACATGGATGCGATGATCGTTCATTTTATTTTTAATCCTATCTTTATCAATTTCAATTGATCAACAATTTACAGAGAAATGTCACTGTCTGAACAACACATTTTTAAATGTCCAGCGTCATACTCATACTGCATTGCGTTAAAACATAGGTGTGATGATTGTTCTTTGTTTAAGATTTACCTTCAGTCCTATATTCATCAATTTCAATTTACACATCTCCTATTAAAGTTATGTTATGTGATTTTTTTCCAGGGGACGCCCTCAAAAAATTGGAAGCAGATTTTCTTGCAGATTTACGTTTCTGATCATAAGTCATGAATATATTCTGAGTTACAGAGCAATACGATTCGTATTACTTCAATTTTTTTAGAGTGAAACCCCCTAAACACCATGATTTTGGTGTAATTAGGAATTGTATCGCTCTGTTACTCAGGCTATATTGATGATTTATGATCAGAAATGTAAATCTGCAACTTTCCCCGGAAAATATCACATAATATGCTTTTAATCATCAATTTGCAGAAAAATGTCAATGTCCGAACAACATATTTATTATCCGTCGTTATACTGCATTGCGGTAAAACATAGGTGTGATGGTTGTTCATTGTTTTAACGTTTATCTTCTTCCTGTCCGATATTAAGTAACAGTTTGACGCTTGTGACACTTTTTTAAAAAGTGGGACGGTTTCAATATTTATGGATATTTACCTCGCTAGTCACTATTCCGTTTTTACTCTCCAATGTTGCTCTCAAAATTACTTCCCTCGTATGGTACGCCAGTTTTGGTGCACTCGGCCGAAGGTTTTTCTTCTCAAGAGATAAGAGATTAAGTTTTTTCTGACATGTAATTTCGGTCAAAGTTTACGGTTGGATTATAAAATAATCCATTTCAAACACACAAAGTGGATGCATGTAGATGCAGCAAGTGGTAAACGTGCATTAATACACATGCTTTGCAAAGAAGCGCGTGAAAACTGCTTGACGGCGCGTCACACACATCCTGATATAGCATGTTTAGGATAATTCACCTACTGACAATGATGTGATGATAATGAAACACATGCATAGGATATTTTAGGATATGTTGTAGCATATCATCTTATTATGTATTTATTAATTTATAGTCACTGGGGTCCTGGCGAGCCTAACAATTTAGGTGAGGAGGATTGTGTTGAAATGGTCTATTACCGAACGTCATGGATACTCAATGACAACCAATGCAGTGAAGAGAAAAAGTACTTCTGTCATCAAACCGAAAGTAGGTTCTAGTATACAAATATTGACTGCAATGCGGGGCATGTTTCAAATTATAGGCCCACGGTGATCTCGAAACCAGACTATGCTCCGAGGCGTTAACCGAGGGGCATAGTCTGGTTTCGAGATCACCGAGGGCCTATCATTTGAACCGTGACACGAACCCGATTTATATACCAAATATATAGATTGTTGACATTTGATTGGTTAAAAGAACATTTTCTATCAACATAATTATTCACCTTAGACCAACCAAAGTTTCATGAAATGAAGGTACACGAGATCAAACCTTCACCGATCTGTTGCCTAAAGTAGAATCGGACAAAAATATCGATTTCTGAATTTGGAAGGTTTGTCACTGTATTAAATATTCTTACCGTAGCGACTCTAACAGAATTTCACTTGACAATTTGCATTAAGGCTATAGCGGAATCCATTATATCTTTGATACCTTCTTCATAACAAAGGCAACCGGATCTGTTTGTTTTTAGTCATCTTAAAACGGTACAACAATGCGAAACTGATCATGGACAATTGTGAACAAAAACTTTAGGCAGCAGACGAATTCAGACGAATAAATGCGAAGGTCAGCTGTTAATCATTACGTAAATACAGGGTGTTCAAAACAAAATTGTTCGCAGTATTATTATGTTCAATCGGGGCGATTCGGATGTTTCAAACGGGTCGCGGACCCGGTCGCGGAATGCGAATCGCATGACTCGTGAACCATGGGGTGTGACGTCATCAAAAAAGACTATGCCCGGGCATAGTCGCGACTATGTCCGGGAATAGGCATAGTCGCGACTATGCCCTGGCATAGTTGTTTTCATGACGTCATATTGAAATTGAAGGCATAGCTTAATTATCCCCTCACTTTTAACCAATCAAATGACATGAATCTATGTATGCGGTATATATAACAAATATATAATCACGTCCCGTTAGAGATGTCAGTTAAAATTTTTGTGATAAAATGAATGAATAAAACCTTTTTCTGTATGTGCAATTCGGTTATGCTGTAGTGCTTAATGATAAGATCGTGTTTTAGCGTTGCTGATTGATATTCAGTGATAATGTCACGAACGTACTTAATCCTCTTTAACGCCTGATCAAACCAATGAACAACAAAGGCATATATATAGAAGATAAAGTGAAAGTACTTGAATCCCCCCGATGCGATCCTAACCCATTTCTCCGACTGCCTAGGGCATGATTTGAAGAGAAATGAAAAACAAGCAAAGCATTAGTATCCTAAGGATTCAGAGGGCTTGGGCCTTCTTGAATGTAGGAGTAGTCGTAACATCTACATTATCTACATCTATCATCATGTCGGTATTGCACTTCACCTGCGTGTCGATATTTGGTTAACTCCTGAATCCTAGCAACCAAAAGTATTTTGACACCAGTAATGCTTCCAATTGAGAGAAAACACTGGGCATTGAAGTACTGTGTTATGGTATTCTAGCTTTGTGAAATGATTGAAAACATTTTTAATGTTTGTTTTACGAATTTCGGAGACATTATAATGTCAAGATAAAAAACACTTATAACAATATTTCAGTGATTTCAGATTTCAGTTAAATATTTTTAGTTAATTTAAGAGTCAAATTTATTATTATTTAAAAGTTTAACATTCCCTCTTAAATATTTTAGTTTTATAATGAATTAAATTATCAATATGGGACACATATTTTCTTCAATTTCGTGGAATGTTGCAGCAAACTTGACTTCATTAAATGAGGATAGATTCACCAACACATTTGCTCAACTGATCGTAAAATATTGCAGTCCTAATTTAATATAATTTGGATCATTTTGACACCATAAGAAATTATGTTGTTGGTAGTGTATTATAGTGTATTTTGATGTATGTAAAAGATTAAACAATTGCTACTTTACCACAGAAGGTGTTATTTTGGCATCCCAGTCCCCGGACATTGAGCAATTATCGATTTCAACAGATAGCATGATTGGGACTAGACTAGACTTGTTCTAGCTCTTTAGATGATATATAGGATTAAACACATGCTTACACGGATGTGATTCAAATCTATAATTCCACCAACCATGCTAACTGTCACAGATGTCACAGGTTTCTGGTTGGGTGATTACTACTTACCCATTGGACAGTTACCAATTATAGTGGTTTCGGGTATTAAATCTACTACTTACACCAAACGCAATATACGTATTCTTAACTCAATGCGTAATTTTTTACGCATTCTTCTTAAAGGAATATTACGTCAATGCTTTCAAACAACATTTCTTCTTATTATGAATTTCGATTTGCTCCGAGTTTAACTGTTGATGTTTGGTTTCTTTTACTGTTATTAAAAGAATGCGATGATTGTCAGATACAATGTGAGAATAGCGCCACCGTTGATGTTCGTCACAAATGCCAATATGAAATTAATCGATACGGATACATGACTGGATGTCGGGATGCCTCACATTTGCAAGGTTGTGGTAAGAGAACTGGCAATCGCGAGATTTGAAACCATCGAATTCCCGGAATATCTTAGGCTTAAAAAGCTTGCGTAGGCAAGCGAGTATGGACTCAAGCACGCTGTTTTAGCCAAGCGTTCGCATATGATGCACAGTGCGCTTGTTGCCTTCATTTGCACCCGCGTCTATATGCATTTATTCGCCGTGCTGTAAGGAGGCTTCGCCAATTTGGAACTGATCAAACTATAGTACCTATCAATGCCAATCTGTACTTTATTTCAATCAAATTAGGTTCGTTGTTTTTATAAATTACATGGGTATATCTGCTTATACCTGTCGTCTGATAAATCTTCTTGTCAGTCTCATTCAAATTCCACAACAAACACAATTTTTGTTTACATCTGATCTGATCTTACTACATGTCGATCACCACAGAATCGTTGGAGCAACACGTGACGTTTAAATGTCCGACGACCTACTGGATTGCACTAAAACATAGATGTTATTGTTAATTGCAAAAATGTTTAAAATCCCATCTTGATCAATTTCCAACTACACATTTGTCATAATCTTCTGTTAATCAACAATTCACAGAGACTTTTCACTGTCTGAGCAACACATTTAAGTGTCCGTCGTCATACTGCATTGCGTTAAAACATAGGTGTGATGGTGTATTGGACTGTCCCAACGGAGAAGATGAATACAATTGCGGCAAGTACTGATTAAACTAGAACATAGGATGGTCATGGGTGTCTAGAAAACGGGGACGGACAACGGGGACAGAAAACCGGGGCCACATGAAAACGGGGTCGCGTCCCTGTTTTCCAGATTACCCCCTCCCCGTTTTCTAGACACCCGATGGTCATTCAATTATACCGCGATATCTCCAATACTGTAATAAGTTGGTAATGGTATGCGTTTTACTTTATGTCTGGTGCTGCCAAAATAAAACAGAGATTTTGTGTGAGACTGAAATGAAAAAACAACACCACCCCGCGCCGAATGCAAGGTTTACCAAAATAGGTTGCAGGTACATGTTCTACAAAATGACACACACCACTAAGTATCTATGCCGTACAATGTGCTTATGTTACCACAAAGTAAAAAGTAATATTAATTTGTTGCGAAGTAATGCACCAGTAGGTTGAAACTCAAACATTTCTCTGTCACTTCATCAAAGGTTTTTTTATGTACCCTGTTAGAAATACGGAATCGTTCCGTAAGCATATATTTATAATGCTAATTAGTGTGATTTCAACCAACCACACACACCCCAACACTTACACATAATAGGACACATCCATGTACATATTATTCTTATCCCATAACCTATAAAACTAATGTTAATGTTATGTTTAATTTTACGGAATACAAGACATTTCCGGAAATTTTGCTGCAAGAATACGGAATGTTAATATTCGTTCGGCAGCAAAATTTACGGAAATCATGTTTGAAATATTTCTGCAATGTTTAGATAATTTTACCTTTAAAAAGAAAAATAGTTTTTGTAGAATTGGCCAAGTGATGAGAATTTATAGGATATTTTACATTTTGAACCGTTTCCGTCGCACTAAATGGGCATTTAGTTTCCAATTCACCAGCGTAAAAAAAAGACGAATATAAAAACCAATTATAGCTGAGATTCATAGCTACAATCAATGTGGCAATCGTATCATGCAGAGATGCCTCTTTGGGGGTTTCATAATTTTCTGAAAAGCTTGCAAATATCAATTTCCTATATTTTGTACAAACATTACTATGAAGTTTGTACAGAAATAACATCCTGAAACTAACATCCTGAAACTAACATTTCCTGAAAAGTGGCAAGCGAATGCACTAGCGAAGTAATGAGGAGGCAGAACTGATTGCCTTTAACCTCGTAGTATTATTAATGTATAACATTCATTCTACCAAACTCCAACTATGTATGCTCTCGGGGTACACACTAAGAGAAGAATAAAAAATTACATTATTCTCATTTTTGCGATGGTCACCTAACATCGACAAACAAGATCATGAGTTAACCACTACCGAAGACCATAGATTGTTGTTTCTACCATCAAAATACCATTTTTTTGAAGAAATTAAATATGTATTGATATTATTATCATTAATGGTGTGTTGAAACGTGTCATTATATATATAAGTCAATATGTGTGTGCATTGTTTTGAGAAACATCAACAAATAATGACCACCAACCCCGAATCAATGTATATTTCGCAGTATATCTTCATCGGGAAAAATAACTGAATTCTCTTAATTCTTCAGAAAATACTTCAGGCCGGTGATGTACACTAATTGCTTATTGTTCTTACTTGATTCATTGCAGATAATTTCACGTGCCCGTACAACTATCGTTGTCACGGTGAACCTCCAAGAAAATGTGTGCTACAAAACCAAACCTGTGATGGTGTTAAAGATTGTCCAGATGGTGACGACGAAATATTTTGTGGTTTGTTCCAAATATGGTTATTAAACTATGACATCCAAGAGATGATTTTAGGGGAATAAAAAATGAGGAGAAATATACAAAATATTGCTGCTCTGCAAACATAGTCCTTGACTTATACGATAGTCGCCAACGTTATATTTGGCATCATGCCATACGTATAAGCACCAATCGAAGGTACTTCCAATGGGTGTGGCCATGGCCCAGTATCGAACCCTGTCCGCCTGCGTTATAGGACCATTCATTCAACAAAAGTTGTGAGTCTCCATTATATCTACACAATGAGGTACTCCACCAACCAACCGTATCCGAGTGGCCTTTAAAAATGCAGACTACCTTGTAAGTAGGTTGCAGTATCTGATATCAAATATTATTAGGATTTGACTTTATATTAATTGGATTACCTAATGCTAAACACTGTTGCAAACTTGATATGCTGATTATTATTTGTATCAGGTATACTTTGTCCGGTGGGTTGTTCCTGTTTTGGACTGCAGTATTCATGTATTGATGTAGATTGGACAGCAGGACAGGCTCAACAAATACCAAATAACATACGGGAATTGTAAGTGAAGTATATATAAGACATAAAGATCTTGATTTATTCTATCCCCCAGAAAACAGAAAACAGAAGCGCTCAAACGCTGGGTAAAAAATCAAATGCTGTCAGCCACACTCGGATCGGCGATTTTGGGAATCTGCATAATACCACACTTTTGTAATTAGCTACATATATGAAACAACGTCGGAAAACAGTGTTGAGATATGTGTTATTAAATATTCGTTCCTATCGACTACATTGTTGAGTATCATCTCAGAATTTCGGATCTTATTCTTATTTTCTTATTTCATGGCATAATATAATATATAATAACAGCAATTCATTCGATAAATCATTAATCAATAGGCGTTTGAACAGACTGAACATTGAAGAAGTTTCGTCACAGAATCGAACTATAGATAATGTGATGTTCATCAAGTTGTCCAATTTCAGGCTAATAATTGGTTTGTAAGTATAATTTTTATCATTTTGGCGAAGCATTGAAACTAGTGAATAAAAGGTGACTTTTACACACCTTTACCATATCGGCAGAGTAGTATTTTGCATAGCCCGTCGTTAAAATGTTTAAAAAATTCTTTTGGTTGGTCTGTCGCAGTTGGGGACATTTCCATTGGTATCAGTTAAAATTTGTGACTGGTATTTTGAGCGTTAAGTGATGCAAAACAATACTCGCGAGTTAGCATAAACATGGTAAAGACTCACAGGGTCACACCAGTTTAAGTCTGGAACCAAGCATATTGTTATGTGTTATATACCTATTAAATCTTTTGAAAATATTTTCGTATTTCACGGCCCCTGTTAACAGCTTCCATATCCACACATTACGTGTGATCATTTAGAAAATTACTATACTGGGAGAGATAAATAACTTGTCATTACAGTTTATCAGGAAAACTATATATAATTTTCTCATCGATCCTTGTTGTTTACATCTAGAGTTATTGAAGGAAATGGTTTAAATTTGATTCAGCCGAATACATTCAGCGACAATGTCAATATGCTGTATCTGTAAGTGACAATTTCGGATTTATATACTATTTATTGTAAATGCACAAAAAAAAATATATAGATAGGAAAAAGATTTTCATGACGTATTATTCGTATATACAATTGCTCTAAATCTGGTCTTTATCTCGAAATGATTATCAGAAGGCGAGTTAGTCCGTAAAAGGGTATTTTTAATATAATGCTCCCCTCACACACCTGGTATCATGGACGCGAACTACAAGTTGACTTAATTCCTTCTAAAAGGGATCAAAGGCCTCATAACACAATCTAAGAAGACGAATTTCTGAGGTCTTTATCGAACCATAACACCCTGAATCTCGACAAGGAGTATCATCTTTCCCATTTTCAACCAATATTGGTTATCAATGTAGCCAGCAACGGACTACAATGGGGATTCGCACGCGGCTTGTTATAAATTCAATTGAATTATTGCATCTAAACACAACACCAAAAGTAAGTCCCCCTCGCAAAATTTCGTCATAACATCGTAAGGTGAAACATTGTACCAATAAAACTTAGTTAGAAATAATCCTATGACTGTTTCCTAAAGTGGTGTTTGAAAATGAAAGATGTCTATGACTTCATGGCTGAATGAGCTCCAAAAAAAATGGCTTTAAAAAACTGTCAACGTTTTATTGAACCACCTCACCCTGTAGTGACGAATAAAACCAAGTTTCACGTAATTAGGCAAAATGCATTTCCATTTCACGCTGATTGCCAGATTTGGTGATTTTCCGGTGTGCCGACGCCGAGGTACGCCCTATTTTGATAATTGCTATGGGTTTAAATGTACAATGTTCTCTTCTTTGTGTTAGACAAGTAGGCCCTTGACTGTATTTGACTGAATAAAGGTTATCATTCGATGTTAACCTCGATGATATGAAGAAAAAAATATATATTTCGTATAATTAACAACAAATAAACCCAAACACATTGAGCCATTATACCATTCTTTAAAACCACTGCAATGATGTAATACTTTTCATTTACACATTTCTTTGTTTTTTGGTACGATACAGAAGTGCAGCCAAAAATGACATTTCTTATCTATACGATGACGTGTTTAATGGATTTACAGAGTTGCGATATTTGTAAGTAATCATCTTAACAATGATTAATTATTGTCTTATTTTTATATGCGTCCTTTCCCCCCTGGCTAGCCAGAGGGGGCCAGAGCGGATGTTGTGATCGTGTAATGTGGGGGTGTATAATGTGGGGGGAGGTCGTGTATGGCGTATGTGTGTATGACATATGTGCCAATGTTCCCTTTTGGTTAGGTTCGGCCTGTGTAGGGCTCTCATATATGAACAGTCCGATTACTTCTATCTCAGCCAAACTTGGTGACAATGATCTTTTGGTATGACTGCGCAAGAAGACGTTAGATGCTCATGGGGGTGCACATTTGACCTCTAAAGACCCCTAAATAACCTTTGACTCTATTTTGTTAACACTTTAGACAGAGAGTATTGCTGTTTAGGGCCACTCATAAGAAAAGTCATACTTCAATCCCAACCAAACTTGGTGACAATAATCTTTGTGTAATGGGAATTAAGATTAAGCTATAATTTGCTATTCAGTATTTGGCCACCATCTTATTTTTGGTCGCCATCTTGTTTTTGACCGCCATCGTAAATCAACATGTTGTCTCTATCATGCAAACCTGTCTAATGTGATGGCCTGTATGAAAAATGCACATCTGACCCACCATTACTACGAAGAAAAAAATCCCCAAAGTATTTTGTTGACACATTTTTGGTATTTTGGCGGCCATATTGGATTAATACATTATCTCTGATCATGCAAATATATCTAAATGTCATGGCCTGTATGAAATATGCACATCTGACCCACCATTACTACGAAAAATCAATCCCACGGTATTTTGTTTTGCAAAGATCTGGTATATTGGTGGCCATTTAATTTTGTCGGACATCTAAAATTGCTCAATGCTGACACTTTGTTTATTAAAAATAATAACACTGGATAAAACACCTTTCTATGGCCTTGTTTTTAGCTAACACGTGATCTGATGCTGGTCACATGGTAAAATTGGTAAACTGGCGGAAGTTCTTCAATAGTGTTATTCACTATAGTTTAATCAGTTCCAAATTGGCGAGAAATATTCGGTTGTTATCTCTCCACGCGCAATAGTAATACAAGCGTACTCATGCAATTATGTCCAGACGCTCGCGGTTTCGGTCGCACGCACGCGTCACGCACATGATGCACCAGAGCGCTTGATGACTTCACGCGCCCGCGTCCTTCTGTTTTCGTTCGTTGCTGTAAGGAGGCTTCGCCAATTTGGAACTGATCAAACTATAGCGGCTCACACGGACACGTTGGATCACAATCATTCCTAGATATCTCTCACACTCTCATTGTCTTCATTCCTTTAGTGAGCGTAATGAAAATGTTAAAAATAGACTTGTGTGATGTCTTGTATCAGATGAAAGTAAAAATGATGAAAGTAAAAAATTATGTTTTTAAACCTTTTTTCCCATAAGGAATCTATCCGGAAATAACATCAAACAAGTTCATGCCCTAGCTTTCATACATCTCAACAATTTACTAACACTGTAAGTACTCTATTGCACCCTATACATGTAGAAGTATAAACATGGAATTGAGATACACAATCCCTTGTTAATTTGTATGACAGATTATAATATGTTAATCTAGATTAGCGTTATTCCGTTATAGCGCCCTCAACGGAATAAATCGCAATAACACTGACAAAATAGTTTAAGAATGAAGGAAATATTTATTGTTAAAGTTCTCTTTAAGAATGTAGGATATCCAATATTTATTGTTTTAGTTCTCTTTAAGAATGTAGGATATAAACCTTTTCATGAATATCGTTTCAGAGGTGATTTTAATTATGCCTTGGATATCTTACAGTCTTAAACTATTTTGTCAGTGTTATTGTATTTTATTCCGTTGAGGGCCCGATAATAACGGAATTAATATCTAAATTAACAGATTAAAATCTGTCATACAAATTAATATGGGATTGTGTATCTCAATCCCATGTAGTTTAGCAAAAAAAATAAACGTGTAACCAACGTTTTTTAACCAACCACTGTTGGTTAAAACATATTAACCAACAAATGATTAAATATTGTAACCAACCACAGGTTAACGTTTAACCAAAAGCTGTTGGTTACAGTTTTAACCAACCAATTGTGTAGTTCACCTGGTAATCTCCCGTTGGTTAACATTTTAACCAACATGGTTACAGATTTTAACCTTTGTTCTGAGAGTGTATGAAGAAATTAAAGAATGGTAAATCGCCTGGAACTGATAGTATTCCCATTCCAACAGAACTCCTAAAGGAAAGTGATAAGAAGGGCATTTATGTAATCCACAGACTATGCACCAAGATTTGGAAAACAACAGAGTGGCCAAAAGACTAGAAAAAGCAGTCTTCCTCCCTCTTCCAAAGAGAGGGGACACCAGAGGATGTGCTAACAGCCGCACAATAGCCTTAATTTAAAATACTAGCAAGGTTATACTCCATATCATTGCAGAAATGGTCCGAAAACACCTGGAGAATGAGTTAGGAAAGGGCGCGGTACAAGAAATCCAATAGGTAATCTGAGAAACCTGATGGAGAAGAACTTGGAATTTCAGCAACCCATATACCTATGCTTCATTGAGTACCCCAGGGCATTTGACTGCCTTTAACATTCGAAGCTATGGACGGTAGTGCAAAAAATGGGATTCTCTCCTCACATCACCGAGCTGATTAAATCCTTCTACAAAGACCAAAATGCTACAGTAAGAACAGATAATGGCGACTGTGAATGGTTCGCAATTGGGCAAGGCGTTCATCAAGGATGTATCCTGTCAGGAATGTTAGGAATATCATGGGAAGAGCATAAGACCAATGAATTTGTCAGAAACCAGAGTGGGGACCAAACTTCTCTGCGTAATATGAAGATCATGCGCAACAAACTGCAATATTTTGGACACATTGCTAGACGTGAAGGTGACAACCTAGAATTAGTGATAACTCATTAGGAGCTGTCGAAGAAATTCGTAAACGAAGCAGACAAAGACAAAAACTCCGCTGGAATGATAGCATTAAGGAAGCACATCGCATGACACAAAATAGACAATATTTGCGCTCCATCACCAATAGGGTCACAAAGAATCAGCCATGATTCATAGAACGACGACGACCTCAATAAAGTAACTTATCAGGTTAAAATATGATCATAACTGTTCAAAAATATAGCTGTAACGGAAAATACGAAATTGCAACATATTGAAGAAATGTTGTCTCTTTCATTTGATTGATTAGCTGAACATCAACAGAGAGCTATGGGTCAAAAACCAAAAACATAGTACAATTGTCATTCCCACAGTTGCTTTTTCAATATCCAATATAGTGACATGCATGTGTTTAGGACGTATTGATCAATCATCTCCGATCCACATCCTACTATCAAGCGGTGAGTTGTTGCTACAAGAAAATAAATAATCTGCCTATTGCTATACCGAGGCTACATTGCTCAGAAAGAGTAGAAATGTCTTTCAACATTTGGAGCTATGAGCATCATGTATATTACCATGTACGTTACGTTTTTAAACAATATACTATTTAAAAATGCACGACAAACCGCATCCATTCAACAACTGGTTGTCTGGTATGTCTGTTACAATTACTCAATTATATTTTCTAGTTATAAGTAAGAATTCAACAGAAACTAACAGAATATCTCAAAATATTAACGAAACATATTATTCTTTTTGCTAAGGGATATACGCGGGAATGCCATACAAATGCAACAATCAACGACGTCAATATTTGCGGAGTTGCTTCTACTTGAGTCTCTGTAAGTTGTTCAAAATATGGAAATATATAATACGGCCCTATAGCCGGCCACGTAACGTTAACCTTTAGCACCACCGTCTGTTTATGACTTAAACTTGTTTTATTTCCTGTATGAAGACGATTCTTTAAACGTTAAACTCGAATAATTTCCTATCCGATTAATATTTATAATCGTAAACACATGTCTTAAAAATATGAAACATGCATATGGGTATCTTAAATAATATACATCTGAAGAATTCCAGTCTGCTACGGAACGAGAGTGCGTTCGGCTTGAGGGCGTCCAATTTAATAACACTGTCGTCAATTTTTACACGGCGCCGCATCAAGTGACAGAAGTCCGTCTTCAGCTGGGATAACGAATAAGTTCGATATCTCAATAGAGGTCGAGCTTGGGAACGGGACTGCATTTATAAGGGAACGGTCTCCCCATCAAAGTAAATCTCAAAATGGAATAAAATCCAATTTTGCCGATTTTAAACCATATAATAAGTATCTTATCCAGTCAGATAATGTTAAGAAAGTATCACTATATCATACTATTAAAGTTTTATATGTAACGTAAAAATGTTCAGACTTATCCTGAAAAATCTATAAAATGGTGTTAACTCGCCTACAGAATGCCCTCGAGTGAAACGGGCTCCAGTTCCGGAGCTAACCGAATACTGAATACAAGTTAATAAATACATAAATAACAGATGTAGATATAAGTATTGTGTAACATTAAAGATGAGGCTTAATGCATATTTGTAATACTTTCTTTATCTCCAAAGATATTCTGACAACTTTTTGTTTTGCTGTCTCGCACGAGGAATAAACAACACACTCGATGAGTGTTTGCCGGAAGCCGACGCTTTCTCATCTTGCGAGGATCTACTACGTATTAGATTCTTATCATACGTGACCTGGATCTTTGGTTTCAGCGCCCTCTTCGGAAACAGTTTCGTAATCTTTTGGAGAGTCTGTCCTCGATCTGATAGAGAGCGGAGTAAAAATCAGGCACAATCAATTCTTGTTACAAATCTAGCGGTTGCAGACGGTATGATGGGTGTTTACATGCTAATAATTGGTTCTGCTGATTTATACTATAAAGATATATATGCATATTATGCAGAATCATGGCAAACTAGTGGGATTTGTAAGTTTGCAGGATTTTTGTCTGTATTATCAAGTGAATCATCCGTGTTTTTCATGACTGTCATAAGCGTGGATCGATTGATCGCTCTAACAGCACCCTTTAGCAGAATGAACTTAAGATCTAATAGCGTGAAGGTTGTTGTGTTTGTGGTATGGAGCTGCTCTCTCTTACTAAGCTTAATGCCCGTTTTAATAAAGGATTACTTCGGTAACGCCTTCTATGGGAGGTCTACAGTGTGTCTGGCTTTACCACTCACAGCTGATAGACCAGCCGGATGGCAATATTCCGTAACTCTCTTTCTCGGCGTCAACTGCATAGCATTTACAATCATGCTTATATGTTACACTACTATCTATATAACAGTGAAGCAATCTCGGCAAAGTTTTACCCACATGGCTAACCGTTCCGGGGAAATCGCACTAGCGATTCGCATGGCCTTCCTGGTCTTCACAGATCTCTGTTGCTGGATGCCGGTGATCATAATGGGCTTACTAGCGCTTACTACGGATATCACCATATCGTCCGATGCATATGTTTGGACAGCGGTTTTTGTGTTGCCTCTGAACTCCTCCTTAAATCCATACCTGTACACCATTGTGACACGGGAAACGTCAAATAAGACGCGACGTAGGCGGGCCCAAACTAGTACCATGAAGTCAACGGGAATCGTGTCTACAGTGAGCGGTAACTTGGAAATTAATAAGTTGAACGGAAAAAGGAATACCATATATAACGGTAATAATTGATAGTACTCATTCTAATTAGATTGAAAACATTGTATTTGTGTTCGCTTCCCCATTACGGTTCCGTTCCCTGTATAAAATCCAACTTTCTTCACCACGTCTTTGATGACATATCCAGGGTAATAAATCATCCCCTCCTACACCATTTATCTGATTTATTTTACACCAACTGTGTCTTGCCAGCATGCGTGCTACCATTTCCACCGCTATCCTAGGCATAGCTCAAGGCTCTTTAGTGTTGGTGTAACTAAAAGCTCTATATACTACTTTTGAAAATGTTCTTGTGATAACAAATTCCAACTTTTAATTTCAATTTGTCATAAAAACTAGTGCTATATCATATTTTATGAAAACAAATGTTCAAATTTCGAAAAAAAATCACATTATATTATCCAAAGAGCAGATTTTAGTTTTAAAATTAGCCCAAATCGGGCGGAAAATCACCACGTGTGGAAAGTCATGTGGCAATACTGCAGCCCCTCAGGCTTGTTTCTAGTTCCACCGCTGCTACACTCAAGGTCCCCCAGCATGCGGTAAATGGTGTTGGATGGATGTCATTCTAGCGTCATGGCCAGTTCAACCTATCAAACTTGGACTCAAACCTTACAGGCAACTGGAATGTAATGGATTGTATTTGTGTTCGCTTCCCGAAATAGTGTCTTAAGAAATGTGCTGGTTAATTTCAATATCAAGCAATAGTTTTTGCTGAAAATATGGATATTAGTTTCTTGGACACGAAAATAATTAAATAAGGGAATGCCTATAAAAGTTAACTTACATTTTTGCTCAAATGATGTTACAGATTTTCAGATCATATTTACCAACAATTTGTTGTACATCATATTAGCATAATATACTCATCGGGAAGACAGACTCTTTCAGGCTGGCGATCATTTACTTTATATTGTCTATTGGACCAAACAAACAACAACAAACAATTACTTATCTAGTGAAAGGTCCAGTAATAAAGAATCGTGAACGTTTAAATGCTCGATTTATTCGCTCACTTTTATTTGTAAAGATGTTGAGAAAAAGGCTAACAAAATTAATCGATGTTTTTGTATTAATTTTCCTCCCATCACCCGTGTATGAATGGTCTTTTTTCATCAGTATTTATTGATATTAGTCTTCTTGTATGTGTCGCCTTTTTATCATACTTTTATTAATGATATTTATAAAAAAGGTTTACGAAAAGTATTCCATGCATTTCTTGCAGGTCCTTGGATGCAGAACATACCACAAGTGGCATTGTTGCTATCTGATGATCATTATGACAAGTATACACCTTACCTGATGTCTACAATTATGTCAAACAGTGAGGGCGCTACGACTTTCACATCGTCTGATGTCGATTCAATGCAACGCGATATTAAAATGGCGCTGGAATTTTTACATGAAAATAACATTCATCATGGGTCTCTCACAGAAAAGTATATTGCCGTAATTGATAGTGTAAGTAGATATCAAATCATATGGAGGCCAATATTTGCAATAGAGGTTATCCATGTAATGGATTAACAGCCATCTTGTCGGGAATCATAAACTGTCTTAAAGATGTTTAGAAAGAACATGCACCTGTTTCATGAGATTTATTTAATACTTTAACATCGGGCACTTTGCACTGGCATGACTGGGATTGACTCATTATCCAAGTGACACTGGAACCATAATGATATGTTTTTAATGAGCGGAATGATATGTTTTGGTTGATTCCGTTTCAGAAAAACAAATCATAGCTCACTACACTAAAGAAAAAGATATCAATAAATAATATTCTTTTCTTTGTATTCTGAGCAATGATATGCTTTTCTGAAATATGTCGTCCAAACATAATTATCATTCGTTTCATAAAAAAACACCATATCAACAATATCTCGGAATAGAAAAATGTGTAGGGCATGCTAACGCGATGATCATACGCACACTCACTGAAGGTATTATTATTCGAATAAATTTAGATTTTTAAAAATAGATTTTTAGGGGTTTTGCTTCATTTTAGACCAAATTTTCGCGAAAATAGACCTAATTTTGGCAAATTTTCGCGAAAATAGAAAAACAGGACCCATGTCTAAGGATTTTTCAGTTGAAAAGCCTACCCATGGCTAAGGATGTCTCATGAAAAAACGACCCACTGGAGCGGCACGTCCCCGTATGCCTTACATACGTGAATACCCCCTCCCCCGGGTTAAGCCCCCGCCCCCCAAACTATACACAAGTGTCTCATAATATAGTGCGTATCGGCTGAAAATCTGCCAAAAACCAATCGAATTGCCTGCTGACATCCAAAACCACTCCCACTATATGAGAATTTGATATAAATAAAAAGGAATGAAGTCCGTAAAACACAAAATGTTTCAAAGATGTCAACATTATTGAATTTCATCACCATATTATTTGGAATCACAATGAGAAATGCATTATAATACGTACATATGCACAGTAGTGGTTCCCCATTCAGTAATTCTTGAGATAGACTTTGAAAGTTGGGAAAGGTTTCTGCAACATATGTCTTGGATATATGGTAAAACTAATAGCCGCGTGGAAAATTATTCTTTTGAATACTGGTGTACGATTTTCATCATACGGCGATTCGTTTTAATCGAAAAAATTGAAATGAAATCAAGCTCATGCGTTATTCTTCTATTTATGTGAACTCCTACCATAAGACGGTAATCTCATACAATTCGATTAGTACTCTACCAACCATTTAAAAAAACACCTTTCCCATATTACATATATTTCTCAAAGTTTGATCGTAACAATAATGTTTTCATCATTCAACTTATGTCTTCATTTATATTTTTAGGGAGGTTCAAGACATGCTATTCTACTAGTACCTAATCGTCTTACCGGGTTTTCAACTCAGGATAGTCGCAATATACAAGCAGAAACAACAGATTACGATCAACTAACTACACTCTTTGAGAAGATAAGCAAGACGTCTAAATGTTAAATTTAACAGAAGTACTTTAGAATGTGTCGCAGATACAATAAAAAGAGAGAATCATTCACTCGTGAAAATTGCTTTAATTGGGACGACAAGCTATTTATGATTAATTATTCGTGGCTTTAGAGTAAACACCGTAGAAACTTACAGCAGCAACAAAAAAGTCCACACTCATTCGGAAGGTTATCGTTATCATTGTATGATGATGTAATTGATTTGAGGAAGTTTGTTAACAAAATGTTGATACCATATTTGTTACCAAAAACTATGAATTGTTAATGATTGATAACGATTCAGGAAATTTCACAAATTTGATGGTTACGCTCAATGAATTGCATGCACAATCGGAGCTACTGTGTACAAGGCCGGATGTTTAAGATGTTACGAAACATTTAATGCGAAGTAATGCCAAAGCAATGTCCTTATTACACGAATTTAGCAGCAACAACAACAACAACAAAAATGTAGCTTTTGTGATAGTCGGACTCATCTCGGACTAGAATATGGAATGTTTTCAATAGTGGAATTTAATATATCTTATAAGAGAAAATATCGCAGATCTTGTTAGGTTTAGAAAATGTTGACTTTACGCAAATGACCATACAATGATGTTTAATAAACCAATTTCAACCAACCAAAATTCTTTAGACCGCTATTGAAATAACCCGTCTGCCTCAATACAAAACAACTATGCAATTTTTAAGTTGAGTACAATTTTTTTTAACTCACCCCGTATACATTCGATATCAATTATATTATCATCATAAGATAATTACACTCACAATAATGATCTCTGTAATGAGGTTGGACTTTTTTCGATGTTTACTTCATTGTGGTTTAATGTATTTACTCGTTCAATTTAGATCCCTTCCCATCATCACATTGTGTTCGATGGATGTTCATGGACTTCCCTTTGTTATTGATAGATGTCTTTTTAATGTAGTTATGCTTGTAAAGCGCCCAGGGACTCGTTTTGGGCGCTATATAAATACGTTATTATTATATGTCTGTGTTGCTACAGTGTATCTGTGAAAAGCTGTAAAGCCAATACTGTACGTATACACTGAATAGTTGTGTTATGTAATGATATGCAAGGTACCCATGTAATTGATATGAAAATGTGTTATACATGTAATTGATATGAAATGTGAATATGAATGTAAACATGCCGAAAAGCATATGAAATGTGTAAACATGCTGAAAAGCATATGAAAATGTGTAAACATACTGAAAAGCATATGAAAATGTGCTATACATGATATGCAATGTAAACATACTGAAAAGCATATACAAATGTGTTATGTAAACATGCTGAAAAGCATATGAAAGTGTGTTATACATGTAATTGATATGAAATGTGAACATGAATGTAAACATGCCGAAAAGCATATGAAATGTGTAAACATGCTGAAAAGCATATGAAAATGTGTAAACATACTGAAAAGCATATGAAAATGTGCTATACATGATATGCAATGTAAACATACTGAAAAGCATATACAAATGTGTTATGTAAACATGCTGAAAAGCATATGAAAGTGTGTAAACATGCTGAAAAGCATATGAAAATGTGCTATACATGATATGCAATGTAAACATGCTGAAAAGCATATGAAAATGTGTTATGTAATGATATGCAATGAAAAGCATATGTGAATGTGTTATACATGTATTTGGTATGAAATGTAAACATGATGAAACTATGAAACGTGAAAATTATGTGAACATGAATGTAAACATGCCGAAAAGCATATATGAAAATGTAAAAATGCTGAAAAGTATATGAAAATCTGCTAAACATGTATATGATATGCAATGTAAACATACTGAAAAGCATATGAAAAAAAAGGTTACATTATTATCAAATTTAGCTCTCTAAATCCTGAAAAATTCTATTTTTGGGCAATTGTACTGTTTTGGCAGGTTTTCAGCCATTTTCGGAGTTTTTCAATACACCGTGACACAAGAACGCATTGACCGATTGTCATAATTCTTTTTGGAAAATAAATCTGTAATTGCAATCTTTCATTTAACAACAATTTTGAACATGCCTCAATTATTTGAAGTTTATGTGTGATATGCCTATTAAGATGTTCAAGCGTGCCGTTCACAAAGTTGCCGTTAAAATAAATCTAACAAAAACGTTATTTGTATGATAAAATATTAAAAAATAGCCATTTAACTAAATACGAATGAGAATAAAATATACGTTGGTCTCATACTGTATAGGCTGTACCATATTTGTGTCGTCGTGTATGCATATGGCCGCCGAAAAGTAAAAAGCTTCCAATACAAGTCTCTATTTTGTATATTGATATATAATAAAGTCAAAAAGTTATATGAACAGCAGCAGTAAGAGTGCTCAATACACTAAGTGTACAGCATGATATGAATATAAAATATACGTTAAACGTTCATGGTTTTGGAACCCGAAGTTTCACGAACGTATACAAACGGCGATCATCAGCCAACTGCACAACATAATAATATATACTCGAGTTATTTCTTTTTAGCACGGTTCGGTGGCTTGCATCGATGGCGACATGTTGATATTAGTTCGGATTTGCGATTGATTGATTTTTCTTTTCTTAGAAGTATTTCCACCTTCTCATCCATGCACAGGATTTACTATCTATGTCTTGCCTGTTGGGAATATTATCCGGTCCTATGACTTGAAATAAACACAACACCAAAAGTAAGTCCCCCTCTCAAAATGTCGTCATAACATCGCAAGGTAGAACATTTTACTAATAAAACCTAGTTATAAATAATCCTATGATTGTTTCCTAAGTGTTGTTTGAAAATGAAAGATGTCCATGACTTCAGGGCTGAATGAGCTCAAATGGAAGATAAAAACTGCCCTTCCCAAAAGTCACAAAAGTTCATGAATTGCTTCTTACTAATGGAAAAACACCCGTGGTTGAGCGAATATTACTGTAATGTGTAATCAATTCATGATCATACAGCCATGTAAATCCCCTTCTCACTGTGATAATATCTGAGCCAAGAGTAAGTAGTAGTAGTAGTAGTAAGAAGCAATTCATGAACCTTTCTGACTTTTGAGAAGGGCAGTTTTTATCTTCCATTTGAGCTCATTCAGCCATGAACCTCATGGACATCTGTCATTTTCAAACAACACTTAGGAAACAGTCATAGGATTATTTCTAACTAAGTTTTATTGGTAAAATATTTTACCTTACGATGTTATGACGAAATTTTGAGAGGGGGAGTGTTTACCATATGTACGCTGACGATATTCAGTTGTACGTATAGATGAGGTGACCGTTGTTTACATCAGTAGTGTTTACAAATTGATTAGCGCCTGGTCTAAAGACATGCTAGAGGTACTAGTCCATGACTACTGCATACATACTATTCGAAAGCAAAACACACATCACTGAGCGCCAATTTTAAAAGCACATGTCCTTATGGTGCGTACGCATACTGCCGGGCAACCAGATTTAGTACCTGGTCTCTCATTGTGCTTAGGGATGCAGACCATACTGCACTATTACACCGTACCGTAAGCATGGTAAGTAATCAGTCAGCTGTAGAACGGGGCCCCGTTTCAATTGAGGGCGCTCTATTTAGTGACGCACTGCCGTCATTTTTTACACGGTGATTCATCAAGTGACGGAAGTCCGTCGCCCGCCGGAATACGAACAAAAAACACTTTTCAATAGAGGGCGGGCTTGGGAACGGGACTGCGTTTCCAAGACAACGGCCTCACGTCACAGTAATTTTCAAAATTCATAAAAAGCCGATTTTACCGATTTTAAACAACAAAATAACTCTCTTATCACAGAGATAACCGTTACAAAGGCATCACTTCTGAATACTATAGGGCTTATATTTAATGTAAAAATTATCACACTTACCCTAAAAATTCTATAAAATGGTGTAATCTCGTCTAGAAAATGGTGGTCTCATCGCAGCAAACCGGTCAAAAAGACATAATTTTAGCTTGTGTCGTGTGATGTTGGGGACAAAGGTTAAATTCAATCATCGAACTGGATGTCGCAAGGAGTTCTGGTATCTTATGCTGCCCTCAACTCGATGGATAGTTACTTTTTATGCAGATAATTGGGGGTAAAAGGCGAACATTCAATAATTGCGCAAATTGACGGGTGTGCGTTACCTTCACCCGTCATTTTAGAGCGCCCTCAATTGAAACGGGGCCCCGTTCTACAGCTGACGGGTAATGATGAATCAAGTGTGAATTAAAGCACATTCCCTGTAGGTGCGCACGCATAGTGCCGGGCACTACGTCACCGGTCACACCATCTATACATTTCGACCCTAAAGACAATGATTCCATCAATTTTGCCTTGAGTGAGTAGACTGTCATCTTGCATTGATGCACTGCAGATTTGGATGCGAGAAAACATGCTCAAACTCAACGACGATAAAACTGAGTTTTTTTGTCGCTATACCTTCCAATCTTAGGTGCAAAATGCCTCCTGTCTCATTACGTGTTGGGGATAAGAAAATCAATCCCAGTAGTAGCGTACGTAATCTTGGCGTTATATTTGATGCGCAAATGTTGATGTCGGATCATGTTCGATCACTATGTTCCAGCCTGACATATCAACTCCGCAACATTTCCAGGCTACGGAAGTTCTTATGCCATCTTGTTGTCCGAGCCCTTGTTCTTTCCAAGATCGACTATGGCAATGGGCTCCTTCTTGGAGCTAATAAGAACGATCTACAAAGGCTTCAACGTATTCAGAACTGGGGTGCTAAGTTGATATGCAGGAAGTACGATCATGCTACACCATTGCTGCACAAACTGCATTGGTTACCTATTAAGAGGAGAATTGTTTATAAGGTGCTTTTTTAAATGTATCAATCAAATCTCTCCTTGCTATCTCTCATCTTGTCTGTCCCTGTATTGTGCTCCTAGAGCCTGCCTGCGCTCAGCGTCAGATTCAACACGTCTGACTATGACTAACACCACCAAAATGCTCCACTCTGCTGAACGCAGGACGTTCTCTTACATTGCGCCCCATATGTGGAACAATTTGTCTGTGACCCTGAGAGAGTGCAACACAGTTACCAAGTTTAAGAAGAATCTAAAAACGTATTTGTTTACTTAATTAAGCTTCCTCTGTTTATTAATCTTTTTTTGCTGTTGTTTTGTTTTATATGTAATCCCGATGCTCGCATATTGGTACTTGACTTTCTCGCAATGGCTCACTTTATTTCAAAGTTCTGTTTGCGGTTTTTGAGTGACCAGATGTACTTGGAGAGTTCTGTTTCATTTAGAGTATTTTTCATTTCTGAACGATTTTGTGTGATTATGGTATCTGCTCTCGAACGTGCCTCCCGCCGATGTATACTTTCTCAGAGTCTGTTGAATGATTTATTTTGTTTATATTCTGCACCCACACTCGATAGAAGCCGAACGCCAAACATACGAGCGCGCGCAGATAAAAATCGCGAGCAAAAACACGTGCGTATATATAAACTAAAAAAATAATATATATAAAAAAATTAAAAATGTCGTGACATATTCATATTGTGTTTCACATTAAATATCAAGATGTCGTGTTCTCTTCCCAAAGATACCTCATTCGTAGCAATCAATTGTTTGAGTGCTTAGCCACCTGTTTGTGAATGTTGGAATCAAGGTCTCATTCAAATGGGCCAAATTCCCCACTATTTCGGGCTAAGAAACCAACAACTCTGTGATCTGTTCAATGAAGTGTTACATTGAGAGCTACAGTTTAAAAACGCTGTTCATCAAGTACTCTGCTCAAACGAATGTTCAAATGCGTAAACTTGTTTAAGCCGGGTACTGGGGAACTTCCGTTGCCTAAAACTGGTCAACAACATTTTTGCTGTGTTATAGAGAGATGCTCTTTTGACTTTTGAGGACAAAATAGCGATGATTTTGGCATAATTCAGATTGAGATCTCCCCATATTCTCAAGCACGTGACTGAGCTCTGGACATGTTCATTATTGTGTTGCATATCAATTGAAAGCTGATGTGTTTGTCTTTCAAATGATACCATTTGTGTAGCAATTACTTGTTTTAGAGCTCAGTCACGTCTTTGGGAATATGGGAAGGTGTCGATCTGAATGCCAAAATCATCACTGTTTTGTTCTCAATAGTCAATCACAACATCATGAACATAGCAAAACATATTGTTAAATAGTTTTAAACGTCGGGGTTCTTCAAGTTCCATGCTGAAATACGTTTTGCGTATTTAAACATTCGTTTAAGCAGGATACTTGAACAACGCCAGTTGTTTAAATGTTAGCTGCCAATGTAACACTTCATTGAAGAGTTGTTCTTCTGAATACGAAATAGTGGTGAATTTTGAATGAGACCTCCCCATATTCACAGCAGGTGGCTAAACAATTAAACAAGCCATTGCTACGAATGAGGTATCGCTGGAACTGGATACACATTAGCTTTTCATTTATATGATACACGATATGATTATATTAAGAAATATTTGAGAAATTGGCGATTGAAATTAGATTTCCGAACTTATTTTGAGCAGTTTATATATATACACCTAACACAAAAAGTCCCTGACCAGGTGCTTTGATGTTGGCTAATCCAAAATCAACAATCGGTACCAAAAATCTGAGTTGTACATTTAATGAGCACATTTATTCTCCGAAGTTTGATACCTCATTCATACGAATAGAGTGGATAGTTTTGAAGTTATGATTGTTTCAATGACCACGACTAACGACAAAAAAGTTGCACTAGAATTGGTTTCCTATGGGATACCATTGATTTGTATTGTCCACTGTATGCTATGTGAATCAGTTACGTACACTAGCAACCAAAAGTCTTAGGACACTTGGTTATGGTGTCAAAATCATCCCAGATATTAAATTTGGACTGTAATATTTCACTATGAGTTGAACAAATGTGTTGCCGAGTCTCCTCTTATTAATGAATTCATGTTTCCTGCAACATCTGCACATTCCATTCAATGGAATTGAAGATTTTGTGTACCTTCTTTAATCCCCATACAAATTTACCATTGGAAATAGCTCATGAATAATTAATCAAGCTCATTATAGCCAATGCAATCCAATGGTAGGCAGTGTATCAATTTTGACTTCCTTTCGAAATAACCATTGCAATTGTTTGACAATGGATTCACACACCAAGTGAAACTAATCTTAAAATCGTCACTCTTCTATAATCTCTCTCAGATATTGACAATTGACCTCTTTATTTTTCTTTAAAAAAAGAACATTTGAGAGGGAATTTTAAGTCCGATTTTAACACCATGACTTTTTATAATTATAAATAGAACCAACCAAATTTCCTATACTTTCTCATCGCACCCACATGATCTACAGCTATTGACTCTTATACCAACTAAAAATATCAAAGAGAAAGATTTAAATCACTAAACTATTGTTATAAATGTGTCGCCTGATATAATATTCTCTCAAAAATATCCCACATTTATTTCAACAAACTTATAAGAACTTTTCATCAATTTTTAAAACCTAGAATACCAAAAAGCTATTACACAGTAGTGTAATGTGTTCTCAGCGTTTGCTCTCAATTTGTAACATGCATGGTGTCGTAAGACCTTTGGTTGCTAGTGTATCTGAATGAATGGGTAACAGGTATCGAAAAGGAGTCTGTACACACACATTTTCAATGCGTAATCACTCACTAAGCAATGATATCCCATAGAAACCAGGGCCGTCAGCAGCTTTTGCCCAAGGGAGGTGCGTTTTCACGATTTTTTTACCGGAAAGGGGGGTGCGTTTTCACGATTTTTACCGGAAAGGGGGGGGGTGCGTTTTCACGATTTTTTACCGGAAGTAGTAGTATGACGTCAGAGTGTTAGTGCTGCAGCACGATGACGATGCGAGCGCCTCTGGCGCGAAGCCAATACCGGGTGGGGTCCAGGGGCCCTCCTTAGGGCCCCTGGTGGGGGTCCAGGGGGCGAAGCCCCCGGAAGCTCTGAGCATTACAGCGAATTTAGGACACAATTTTCATGTATCTTGCCATAGTTTACCCCATTTTCCATTCATAAAACAACAAGTACCCTAAAAAAAAAGGTTAAAAAAAAGAAGAGATTTTCAAGGGGGGGGGGGGGGGGGGGGGGGTGCGTCCGCACCCAACGCACCCCCCCATTCTGACGGCCCTGGAAACCCAATTTAACTGCAATAATTTTGTTGGTAGTTATGGTCATTGAAACAATCATAACTTCAAAACTGTCATCTCGATTTTTTTGAATGAGGTACCAAACTACGGAGAAGAAATTCGCTCAATAAATGTATATCACGGATTTTTCGTACCGATTATTGATTTTCGATTAGCCAACATCAAAGCACCTGGTCAGGGACTTTTTGTGTTAGGTGTATAAATGAAAGAAATTGAACAGATCAAATGCGTTATGGGAATCGAACCGCCAGCCTCTCGATCACCGGACGAGCGCTCTAACCACTGAGCTACAACAGCTTTCGTTGTTTTTGGAATCAATTTCTAAACCCATAAAATATTGGTTTTACGTCTCACGTAGTTTGAGATGAGCTGATTTGAATGAATCTTTATTCGTAAATTGCATTATATCGTAAATCTTCTAATCTGCGCTGTGATTGGCCAATACCTACATCCTGTAATAATAAATGCATAGTGACGATATCAATCGTAGCCTGATTGGTGCATATTACAATAAAAACAACTTTGATTGACAGTCTTAAGGGATTGCTCCGATAATCTGAAATACCGCATTACTTCCAAACAGCTGGTTTAGATTAAAGGCGTACTACCCAACTTACGTTACTCTGATAATAAAATATAATAGTTTTTATTTGTACGATTCTACATTTTATCACACAATTAAAAGATAACAAGCATGCACCGGTTTAATTCGACTTTGTATGAATGGCACAAGGTTCGCACACACTTAGCTGTAAATTGTTATCAGTTTGTGTTGACGAGACAGTTCAACATGTTCAAAGGGCAATGTCCATGTCAATAAAACCGTGGCTGCTCAAATTTGTTTCAATTGGTATTCACACATCGATGCAGAGCCGAGGATAAACTTTAATCCCCGCTGTGGTATATTCCTCCCTGGTATTTATAGTGATAGAGCTGGGTGTGGTGTGGGTGTATAATGGGCATCATACAGGTTTTGGTGAGTATAGTGGGGTTCTCTCAGAAAACATTATTTTGGAATCCAAATATGTTACAACCGTTGACCTTGCAGGAAAAACTGTGAGGTGACTGGTCGATGTTCAAGTCGTGGGGTCAAAAGTGACGTAGGGGTCAATTGTAGAGTCACTCCGCTTGCATGGATTAAGACAATGATGAGATCGATTATAAATGTTTTAATGAGCTCAAATTTGATGCCAATAATAGGCATACCTCATAAAAGGCATACATCAATCAAGTGGAACATTTTGCAAGGAACGAAAGGTAAACCAGTGGTCAAATTTGGAATTATTTCTTCCATTGATAGCATTACATCCCTTGTGGTGATCAAGCTGTTTTGAAAATAAGGCAATCATATATAAGTTATTACATTATTTGGTATACTAACACTATGCCTCAATTGGTGAAACATACTCACGCAAGCAAATGTGGTTTTTTTGCTGAAAATTCACTGAAAACCAGAATAATATGGATTTGTATTCAGCGATCTCCTGATGCAATTTTTTCGAAAGGAATGATATGTTGTTGGATGAATCTTTTCAGAAAAAACATCAGTGATCCGACCGATATGTCTTTCTTTATTTATATACTCAGCTGATGTTTTTTCCCACAATTATTTTATTCCTTACATTACAAAAATATACGTTACACTGCCTAATACACTTTTGATTACATAACAGAGACCATGAAGCCATACAGTGTAATTTGCAGGCCATTCGCTTGCTGTCAATACCAATATCGCCGATATAAAAGTGATTAAGCAGTGGAACATAAAGAACTTATATGAGTTGCTCCGAAAAGAGAATACAAAACTATATCATTCAGTAGATAGATATTGCCAGTCCTAGCTCATTTCTGTCCATTCCTGTATAAAACACCTCAAATTGGCAAAATCCACAGAAACCCTAGGCAAACACCCCAAACCTCCCCTAACTTTCCCTTCCATTCCTGTATAAATCACCCTAAAATTGATAAAATCCACAGAAACCCAAGGCAAACCTAAAAATTTCCTCCGAAAATTTTTACTCCAAGGCAAATAATTTCCCTTCACTCCTCTCATCTCCCCAAAGGCAAATAATTTCCCTACCCAATCCTCTCAAATCTCATAAAATTTACAAGGAAATTTTTACCTATAAAAATTTCCTCCGAAAATTTTTACTCCAAGGCAAATAATTTCCCTTCACTACACTCATCTCCCCAAAGGCAAATAATTTCCCTACCCAATCCTCTCAAATCTCATAAAATTTACAGGGAAATTTTTACCTATAAAAATTTCCTCCGAAAATTTTCTTATCTGGAAAAAAAATCCCAAAATTTCCTCTGGAAATTTTTACTTTACACTCTCGGGTGGGGGTTGCGTACCTTCAGGGACTATCATCAATTCCTGACGAACGAATCCTCTTTTCGGAGCTCCCTCAGACAAATAGTATAAAATAGGGTCCCCGGGAGTTTTTACAACGCTATCGATCGTATATACTTTCAATGACCATAATGGGTCTGTCGCTCTTCTTCTTTGTCCTCCCTCGAGCTCGCCTTGTTCATACAAATATCTTAATTTTACGTTTGTTGGAATTTGAATTTCATTTTTTAATTTCTGAGGCGCTGAAGACCTAGCTTCGACCTCTTTTTTCTTGATAGCATCAACCGGCTTCATACTAATTAATCGAGTTTCCTCGTTATTCAAAGCTTTAATAACGTCCGGAAGTCTAGATACCCACTCTGTCGATCTAACGTTTTTTCCATTTCTAGATTCAGCCAAAATTTCGACGGCATACTGATATCCGAATAATCTCTCGGCAAGAGTCCGATTGAATCTTTCTACGATCGCCTGAGCTCTGTGTTGATTAGGTTGACCTCTTCGAATGCTAACGTTATGTTTTTTCATAACCTCGTTGACTTTCCCCATAAATTCCCTTCCAGGATCAACTTGTAAAAGTTTTGGCCATCGCAAAAATTTCCCCCGGAAATTTCGGGAGTAAATTTTTTCGAAAGCTTTTGATACTTCTCCGGATTCTTTCGAACTCAATGGCTCGGCTTCCTTGTACCTGCTAGCAACATCCACCACGGTTAAAGCGTACTTGTACAACTTTCTTCCTTTCCCGGGTCTGTCGTGAGGTAAAAACAACAAATCAGCTTGATGAACTTCATTAGGTACACTCACGCTGAATTTTGCTCGAGGAATGTATTTTGGAGCCGGAAGATAAATTTGCCAGAGAGTTTGATTTTTTAAAAACTCTTTAGCTTTTTCTTTCGATACCCCTGCCTCTTTTGCTAATTTGTCTATCGCCGAGATACCTTTCCAGTATCCTTTTGGACTATAGTAAATTTTGGAAAGCTTATCCATTTTATAAAAATAAAAAAATGATAGTTTTGTTTTGGTTATATTTAGCATGTCTCTTGGATACACCAGAGAGAAAGATAAAGATGGAAGCTAGACGCATCGCAGAAGCTTTGGAAAAGTATAACAATATAAAAAAATCCCTTGAGTAAAAAAATTTCCTTCGGAAATTTCAAAAATTATAATTATATTTGAAATTTCCGAAGGAAATTTTTCTACTTAAGGGATTTATTTTTTTGTCCATGAAATTTCAAAAATTATAATTATATTTTTTTTTGAAATTTCCTCCGGAAATTTTTAGGAAATTTTAGACTAACCAGTTGAAAAAGGTTGTAACTATGTAGGCTATTGCAAAAGCAACATATCCAACCTCCAGAGGACACCAACTGTTTTCTTCTTTATCACCGAACACAAGTTCTCCATTTTCTAACCAAATTTTACATCCATCACCTCTGGGAAACCCATCTTTGTAACGACCTTCTGATTTTATTGCTCCGTTTTCGTACCAACATGTCATATACACGGGATAATCATCATCAAATACTAGCTTAGCCTTTTTTCTTGTTTTTTCCTTGTCATAGTACCATTGCCAAATACCACATGGCTTTAAATTTCCAGAGGAAATTTCTTTATCCAAATTTCCGGGGGAAATTTCCCACATTTCTTTTCGGTGCTCTCCATACGCTCTTAGATTTCGAGTCCAATTTTCATCTTGAATTGGCAGATCCATTTTATTTTTTATTTGTAAACAACAAACTTAAATTCTAATTTTTTGTTTCCAAAATTTCCTTCGGAAATTTCACTGTACTTAGGAAGTTCTCCAGAGTTTCTTTTTTCCCCTTCTCAACACCAGCTTGCTCCGCTTCCGCCCTAATTTCTCGTTCTCTTTCAGCAGTTAACTCGATCAGATTGGAGCGAGTTCTATGCTTGATTCCCGCCTTGTGACCTCGGTAGTTTTCTATTTCGCGAAAATGTGGTGAAATTCCTCGTTACTGACTTTTCCATCCGAAAGAGCCTGGGACACTAGATCGTTTACGGTGTTTAAACTGGATTCCGCGGTACGCTTGATAGATTCGTGTTTTTCTAATTTTTTCATGGTTGCTTTTCCAAGAGCTACGCTGGCTGTACTGACAATGCCTCCGGCAACTGCCAAACCCCCGAGAGGAATACTTACGACAGCGCCTATTCCCGTTGCAAGGGTTCCGACAGCTCCCGCGCCCGATCCTACGGCAACGAGTCCCGAAATTTGCGCTAGATTGTAAAAAATGTTCCATACCGTTTTATATCTCCTTCGTAGCTTGTCTCTGACAGAGGCTTCGCTTTCTAAAAAGTTTCTAATCTCAGAGATCTTATTGAGTCTAAATTGAGCTCCTTGGTCTTCTTCTTGGTCTTCGATTTCAGGAATCTCAGGATATAATTTTGGTGCGCTTGGTTTCTTCATCTTTTATTAATCCCCAGTTTTGCTCAAATTTTCTTTGAAAATTTAACTAATCCAATAAAACTTCGTGATTCGTAAAGTTTGAAACGTGGTGTTGTACGAAGTGTTGAATAATTTCTTGCTTGTTAAGATTTTTATCGTAGAAGCTCAGTATTCCCAGTTGTTCAACTCTCATGGTGATCCCGATGAGATTCAGCATAGCTTGTCTAAAAACTTCTTTTTGTATTCCGTTTATCCAGAAGCACAGCTTGTTTTCTACGTACTCGATCGAGAAATGGTTTAAGACTGTCGTGTCAAGAGGAACTGTCGAGGCAAAGAGCGTTTCTCGCGAGTTGTTCGATACGATGAATGACACGCCTTGCGGGTTCCAGTTGATATTTAGATGCATCTGATATCCCAAATTTCCGGAGGAAATTTTTTCAAAGGTCAAAACGCAGGATCCCAAATTTCCTTCGGAAAGAATTTCCTTTGGAAATTCTGGAGAATTATCATTAGTTAGAATCTCCGAAAGAGATTCTGAGTCTCCTTTCGCTGAAAAAGAAAGGTTCCAAGGTTGGGTAATAAAATGTGGACTATTGAAATATATTTCCAGAGGTCTATCTAACCGCATGATCTCCAAATTTTTTCCGGGATTGGGTATCATCGTAAAACTATCGGTAACTCCTATTTGATTAGGTCTTGCATTCTGAGTGGTGTTTTGTCCATCTTTAATTTCGATTAGTTTGCCCTCATTCAAGTCGATGTTTTTCTTGGCTCGTATAGAAACGTAGTGCGTCCCGTCTTCGTTCATCCACACCATAAATCTTCCCAAAACGTGTAAACTAGTGTCGTGCTCGTGGTGAACCAAGTCGTCCACGTACTCTTTTGTCGCGGCGTCTTTGTCTTCTGTGGGCTCCCCAAGATCCGTGATTTTGTTATCGCTCATAACGATATCACCCGTTAATGTTCCTCCAGATTTATCGAATTTTTCATTGATGACCCTCAACACCCAGTCTTGAACGTACTGTGCATTAGCCGCATCTTGCAAGTCGGTAGGATAAGCCAAATTTACAATTTGTTTGTTTCCCATGTTGATCCTCCCGGTCATTCTCGCTCCAGTTTTTTTAACGTACGCGGAAAGGTTCTCATTACTACCGTCGCTGGTAATAATTGGTGATTTTGATCCGTAGATACTCATTTATTTAATCAAATTTTCTTCAAATTTCCTTCGGAAATTTCTTTGTTCATTTATTGAAATAATTTCCAAAGGAAATTTTTGAAGGAGATTCTTATTTTATTTCCAGAACGAGATCGATGGGTAAACCGTGATTATCTAATTTTTTTCTGTCTCCGTTTTTCCAATCTATTTTAAAGTCGAAGTCGAGCTCGTTAACGCTCTGATTAAGTTTTTTGAAAATCGGTTTTTCATAAATTAGGGTATAACTTTGACCAAAAGACTCGTTTTCGATCGGAACAATATCCAAAAGTTGAGAGGATACAATCGTTGAGTTATTTTGATGATTAGTCAAATTTTTTGTAGTCGAAAGTTGATTCAAATATATTAAAATTCTTTTGGGGTAAAACTCCACGGCTCGATCACCCTCGTAGTCTCCGGAATCCATCCATGAAATTTCCTCTAAATTTCCTTCAGAAATTTGAGGGGTATTCAATCCTAAAAGATTATAAATCGTATCCGTTAGACGGAGATTGTGGTTTTCGGGAATAGTCATTTCAATTTTCCCGGTTTTTTTATCGATCTCGATCGTAAATCCTTCAATCTGACTGGTTAAAACTTCGACCAAATCGGAAAACGAGTACAAACCCGGTTCAATATTCACTTCTTGATTATCTCCCCCATCATTCCAATACCAAGTTTGTTCTTCGTTTATGTTATACCACCCAACCCAAACTAAAACTCTTTTCAATCCGATTTTTGTATTAGTTTCGTTTATAGGATTTTCCAAGGTAAAAGGTTTACCCTTACTCGCGTTCAACAATATCAAACTCATTTATTCTCTAAATTTTTCTTTGGAAATTTTTTATTTAAAATAAAAATGACAGACTTTCAACCTCAAACAGGAGGAATATTCGAACCCACTCATAGATTTAGTCTAGTAAACCAAGAGATTCGAGTTAAGAAAATTCCACAAATTTCCTCCGGAAATTCCCCCTCTAAAAATGGAGAAACTATGAGAATTTCCGAAGGAAATTTGGGAAAAAATGGATCCGAAGGAAATTTAGAAATTTCTAGTTTTAAAGTAAAGTTCCCAAACATTTGGAAATCATACAAGCTTCCTAGAATTACAGACAAAGCGACGTACGACAACTGGTTGGAAGATCAAATGATCTTTTGGCAGATGCAATTAAACTTTGCCGTGTGGTGTGCTACCACCGGATGTGGAATTTCTAAGAAGCATCTCGAATCTCCTACATCTCCTGCATCTCCTGCGGAGATTCTAACTAAAGATAATTCTTCTTCGGAAATTTCCAAAGGACATTTTGAGAATTTCGATCCTATGACAAGATCCGTTTTTAGATTTCATGTTTACTATCAAATCAGAAGGATTCTATCAGAGATAAGATGTCCAATGCCTACCGAAGATTCATGGAATCCGTTGAACAATGGAATAGACAAAAATGCTTTTGAAAGAATTTGCAATGAATTTGGAATTTCTTCCAAAGCCAATTGGAGACAAAAATTTGATCCTCTCAATGGAATGGGGTACGTGTGGTACAATAAAACGGTCACTCAGGCTCACGGAGCGTATCGGTCCCACTATGTTACAACCAAAAAAATCAAAACCAAGACCGATTCTTTTGACTCAAAGTTTCAAGTCAAAGGAGATCCTGTAGATTATATCGAACAATTATTTGATCGCGATCCAGGTTTGACCGACAGATCAATTAGTAAGGGTGACTCCATGGCAGCTATCGGATCTTTTGTGGATGATGCTCAAATTTCCGGAGGGAATTTTACTAGGGCTGGAGTGTCGAGGATCAATGACAGCATTCGAACTTTAGTTAAGTCTAAGCAAAGGGTTTAAATTCATCCCTACGCCTAAACAACCACATCGAACTCAACTCCTCAAAGACTTTAACGATCTAGCAAGGAGAATGAGAATCAAATATATCATGCGAAATAAGCATTCTAAGTACAACATTTTCAAATTACCATCACCATGGGTGCCACGATCATCCGGTCACACTATTCTTGAAGAATATCTAGATGAAACCAAGTATGAATTATCCAACATACCAACTATCAAACCAATGTCCAATTTATCGAAAGCAGAAAAAATTGCACTCAAAAAACTCAACAACAATCATTCTCTGGTTATCAAACCCATAGATAAAGGCAAAGCCTGCGCAGTAGTCTCTCGAGTTCAATATGTTGCTGAAGCTGAACGCCAATTATCGGCATTTCACTACCAACAAATTGACTATGATTTGACACACGCAACTAGCCTAATGGCAGATGAAATTGTTGAAGAATTATTCACCACTAAATATATCGACAAACACGCACGAAAATATCTATTATCATGTAATCACGACATCAAAACACCATGTCTATACCTTCTAGTAAAAGCACACAAAGCAAAGCCCACAAGTGGTAGACTATGGACATGAAATACAGCGCCTCCAAGTGACAGCTTTCTAATCATCCATGACTGAATTTTCCAACCAGCAGTTAGGCCAATAATAAAATATTGATTGGTTGTCCTCGACATTCCTATCTTATTTTCCGTCAGTTCTAAAACCTCGCTGGCCTTATTCATAGTCAAATTACCCGCTAATCATACCCTGAGACGATACCTGTATTGTGCAGGGCGCCGGATTGGACATACCGATTGAGCAGTGTGCAATGAAAGCATTCATGTGTAGTTTAGCGTGTGATTATGCTAAGTTGACGTGAGTTCAAACGCCAACTATTAGCCGTTGATAAAGCAGAGTGTCGATTGGGAAATGTGTTGAAATTCATTTGTTGTTGTATTAGTGTGTTTCGTTATTGACATCATTGTTCACCGGCCTATGGTGAGCGTGTGAACGCACTAAAACTGTTTTAGATATGACCAAATATAAGGACTGACCGTGGACAACTAAATTATTTATATTTTGGGACTTACGGAAGCATTGATATTAGACGATTTATAGAATCAATTTCAATAAGTAAGCTATCAAAATATTCCTTGATATATAAATCATTATTATGAACGGAAATCATTCTCTGGAATGCACAAATTACAGAGAAATCTTGAAATGAAAGTTGCAAACATTTTTTAATTTTTGTTGAATTTTTGAATTTTTTGCGACACATTAATTTTCACTCATCTGTATCGATCTGTTATGTTGCAGGGGAATGGCATTTGGCTCTCATCTCATCCATAATAGGAGTTTGACTAATATTCATTACATCCATACCATTAAACAACAACTTTGATATGTCAATTTTCTAATATATTGACTCCCAATAGTTAGCTTTAAAAAATTGACATCAGAGCAAGCGACCATTGTTGTTTAGCTGTGGTTCGATTCCTATTGTTCAGCTGGTCGCTAGTGGGCGCTGCATTTGATGTCCGTTATATGCTTGCGGTACCACTTGTGAGCCTGAAACCACGGCTTTTGCAGGTCGTCCCATTATCAGTGGATGTAACGCTGCTACTAGAATGTTATCCGAATACATAGATTATTTTCTGCTACCTATAGTGCAAGCTCAAGATACATATCTAAAAGATTCACCTGAACTTATCAACCTATTATCAGACCTAACAATACCACAAGATATAATCGTGCTTATCAGTGATGTAACAAGTCTATATACAAATATACCACAGGATGAATGCATTGATATAGTCATTGACAAGTTGGAAAAATCAAACATCAGATACCAAATTCCGAAACCACCATCACATCTTGTACGTAGAATCCTTGAACTCATTCTAAAAAGAAATTGTTTTGAGTTCAATGGTCGTTTCTACACGCAAACATACGGTGCGAGTCAAGGTAACATTTGCTCGCCTGAAATATCGGATTTGGTTATGCATGTACTTGAAACTGAGTTCATCTTACCGGACAAAAACATCTTATTTTATCGTCGGTACCGTGACGATATTTTGATGTTTTATAACGGCCCAAAAACTGAACTAGAAGGACTAATGTCTAAAATGAACACGGCGCATCCCACACTCAAATTCACATTTGAAACCTCTAATAACATAGTCTGTCACGATGGACGGGACTTCGAGTGGCAACAAAAGTGTTTAAACGACGCGAGTTTAGTCTAGGTATGCGCATATATAATTAGCGAGGTCAGGGGACAAAGTACTAAGCGCAAAATTTGAATAGAGGTATAGAACACACGCAAACGAGAGGGCTACGTGTAAGGACGTACTATGAACTCATCGTAATAACCTGACGGGGCCTTTTGGATCTGGTGTTCAAATAGTAATGGCATTAAGTGTATACTAGTAATAGTATCAGCATGTTTGGCCGTATGGCAATGTTTGAGCTACGACATAACACACACCGTTGGAGAGGTTATCTGATGGGAGGCGTCTGTACCTAGTGTACGTTTAACGTGTCACTTCTTTTTGTTGCAAGAATGTAAGTACAGAACAGTATTATCTTAATTGAGCCATTTATGTGTTAAATTATGTTTGGGGGGGATATAATGTTCGTTTTTGCGCAAGTATACAAATTTATACGATAAAAGGGTGAGTGTGTGTTGACACTCGTTTTGGTGATGTTTTTAATATCTAATTTTAATATCCGTTTGCAATTTTGTCAAAATAAAACATGGCCGACAGCGGCAATGCATTATGGGGCATGAAATTTGACTTTAGCGGGAAATAAAATCAACATGGATTTGATATAATTATACTTCTGTTGAGTGTTTGAAAAATAATATGTCCATGTAATCCAAGTAGATTTCCAGACATTATTCCTTTTTTTTTTGCCGGTCTGTTTTAAATTTACAGCCCGCCGTTAATTTGGTTTGGTTTCATTATACAACATCGCATGGTGGATTTTCATCTATTCAAGAATCCCGCCGGTAATATGATTTGGTTTCATTATATAACAATTATCTACGCCTAGAAGATGCTCAGGAGACGTCCATATCCAACATCGCATGGTGGATTTTCATCTATTCAAGAATCCCGCCGGTAATATGATTTGGTTTCGTTATATAACAATTATCTACGCCTAGAAGACGCTCAGGAGACGTCCATATCCAACATCGCATGACATGCATTTCATCTACGCATCTTTTTCTACGGAGTGATCATCATCAGTGATACATAAACACGAATGCTAACGAACTCAGAACGTTGTTGACAACACGCGCGTACACGCGTAACTTTTGGCTGAATAAATATAATTATTATTATTATGAATAACAAAAACAGTTGAGCATCTATATATGATTTAATTCTAGCGTCAGTTTTTAATTTTGCTAAAATCAATACTTTACAGATTTAGGTGACAATTTTGGTGGAGAATCCGGGTATATCATAGAAACCTTTCTGTTAGATATTTTAGTAATTTTTTAAAGGCAACTTATCCGTGCACGTCAATTTGTGACGACGCGAAAGAATTGATTATTAGATCTTTCATACAATTAGTCATGGTATAATAAGTTTTCAATTTAAAAAAGTTCAAGTGTTTAATGTTCTGTACAACATTGTATTCACAGATAACAGTCTTCAACGGTGTGTGTGTATTCTCGACTGCTGGGGTGTTAGTGCGTGGCGTTTCATCAAATATTTTACCAGTTCGATCTGAACCAGTGGATTGTTCGGGGTAAGTCGCAAAACACGTGATACTACTTAATGCCATTATCCCATAGGTTTGTTATTACCCAACCCTTAACAGTCATAGTCATACGTACATCACTGAGTTTTTAGACTAATTCACAATTTACGCCACTTTCTAGTTGATCCAAATTTTGGTTACTCAAATTGCAATACTAAAGTATTGATACGCATACATCATGTCTGCGGGTGCGTTGGAAATTGAACGTTTAATCGCGTTGGGTGAAAGAATGGGTCTAACAGGGAAAGAATTGCGCACGTTCATTGAGAATGAAAGGGCGGAAATAAAAGAGCAACGCGATGAAGAACGCAAAGCTAGGGCGGAGGAACGCGAGTTCCTTAAGCAGCAAGTGTTAGACGAAGCTGCGCGTGTTAATGAAGAAGCTGCGCGTGTTAAAGAAGAAGCTGCGCGAGAAGCTGCGCGTGTTAAAGAGGAACGCGAATTTCTTAAACAACAAGCAATTGCAGAAGCTGAGCGTGAAGTCGCGCAAAAAGCTACGCGTGCACAAGAGGAAGAATTGCGTAGGATTCATGAAAAGCAGATGGAAACTATGAAACTGGGTTATGAAAAAGAGTACAAAGAAATGATGCATATGCATCAATTGGAATCTTCAGACAAAGCGGTAGAGTGTGAGGAGAAATCACTAGATAAACAAATCCTACTTGAAGAGATACGACTTAAACAAACTGAAGTAACCGCCAATAGTACACAACAGTCTAGGCCTAGTTTACGTACACCTAAGCTTCCAGGGTTTGATGAAAGTAAAGACAATATTGATGCGTACTTAATACGTTTTGAGCGCTATGCAATTCTACAAGAATGGCCTGCAGAGCTATGGGCGGTAAGTCTTAGTGCCTTGTTATCTGGGAAAGGCCTAGAGGTGTATTATTCATTAAACGAGACTCAAGCAAATGATTATGGTATTTTGAAACGGGCCATATTGAACCGTTATGAGCTTAACGAGGAGGGCTTCCGCAAGAAATTTAAGACCTCCAAACCAGAACAGGGTGAATCTGGTCAACAATATGTTAACCGTATAACTAACTATTTTAATAGATGGTTTGACCTTGCAACAAATAAAAAAAGCAAAGAAGGTCTGATTGAAATGGTAATCCGTGATCAGTTTATGCATAGTATATCTAGGGATATGGCAACATTTGTACGCGAACGTAAGCCTAAGGACCTGGGGACCTTGGCTGACCTCGCCAATCAATATGTTGAAGCACGTGACGGATGGTGGGGTACTACATCTAACCCGATGAAAAATAAAGGTAATAGAAATGTAGTAAGTAGTAATAAGCCTACCTCAGATCGAAAGGCTTATGAAACTCCATCTAAACCACATTCAACATATAGGCCTAGTTCAAATTCAACATATAGGTCTAGTTCAAGTTCAACTGAGTCAGCGGGCAGGCAGAGGACTACGTGTTATATTTGTCAAAAAGTGGGTCACCATGCTCGTGACTGTAGGCATAGGCCTAAATTAAACGCCCTGTGCGAGAACAGTGAAGGAGAAGAAGAACTTGAGGTTTTTCTAGATGGTTGTAAAGATAGGCCTAAACCAAGCGAACCCACCGAAGAAGATAGGCATAGTGATCATGGTGATAGTGATTGTAGTGATAAGGCGGCATTTCTGATGGTAACAGCGGGTCCAACAAATATGATCCCTAAGCGTGGAGTATACACGTTAGACTGTGGACATCAATTGACAGTGGTAACAGCAGCGTGTCAACCGCAAGCAGAAAACAAAATGCCGATAGTCCAAGGGTTCGTGGGAAGTCATAGAGTGAAAGTCTTACGAGACACTGGATGTACTGGAGTGGTGGTAAAGGATGCGTTAGTCCAACCTACACAGAAGACTGGTAAACACCGGACATGTGTGTTGATAGACGGGACAGTTAGAAGGTTTCCAGTAGCAGACATCTACATCAATACTCCGTACTATGTAGGAAAAGTGACGGCTCTTTGCATGACCAACCCAGTGTATGATCTCATACTTGGCAACATAGATGGAATAAGCGAAGTCGACAGACCCGATCCTGAGTGGAAGGAAACTTTGATGCAAGAACCGTCGAGGACGGAAACCAAAACAGAGGAAATAATCGGTGCCGTAGAAACGAGAAGTCAGGCGAAGAATAGAACTAAACCATTCAAGCCATTGTTAGTGACTGAACAGTCAGAGGAAATAGTAACGTCAGAAACTTTACAGAAGAATCAGCAGGAAGATCCCACACTAAAGAAAATCCGTGAAGCCGCAGAAGAGGGTGGTGTCAGAGAAACTAAAGGTGGAGGAAGTTACTATTTTATAGTAGACAAAGGGATATTGTACAGAGACTTTACAGCACCACATATAGACTATGGAAACAAATTCCGTCAGGTAGTCGTTCCAGAGGTCTACAGAAAACAGGTGATGAAGATTGCACACGAATCAATCCTAGGAGGACATCAGGCTGTCAAAAGGACTCAAGACAGAATATCGTCAAACTTCTACTGGCCAGGGATAGGTGCTGACATTCGAAGATATTGTCAATCGTGCGATATCTGTCAGAGGACAATACCAAAAGGGAAGGTCACCAAGGCTCCGCTAGGTGAGACGCCCATTATAGACACACCATTTGAACGAGTAGCGGTAGATCTGATTGGTCCAATGAAACCTACGACTGAACGTGGACATCGATATGTGCTGGTTCTCATGGACTATGCGACGCGATATCCGGAAGCAGTTCCACTGAAAAATATGGAGGCCGAAACGATAGCTGAGGAACTCATGGTTATGTTCACGCGTCTCGGAGTACCAAGACAAATCTTGACAGATCAGGGGGTCCAGTTCATGTCCAATGTCATGAAAGAACTACAGAGACTACTATCTATGAAAGCCTTCGTCACCACACCTTACCACGCCATGTGTAACGGCTTAGTAGAAAGGTATAATGGAGTTCTCAAGAGTATGTTGAAGAAAATGTGCGAAGAAAGACCACGTGACTGGGACCGTTACATCTGTCCGTTGTTATTTGCCTACAGAGACACACCACATGCTAGCACGGGTTTCTCGCCGTTTGAACTACTCTATGGTAGAAATGTAAGAGGTCCAATGACAATCTTAAGTGAACTATGGACAGGACAGCATACCGGGGGTGAGACTAAAAGCACATATCAGTACATAGTCGACTTGCAGAAGAGATTGGAAACCACCTGTCAACTAGCCAAAGAGGAACTCAGGAATTCAAAGGAACGATACAGAGTATACAATAAGAAAACTAGACCAAGAGAGTACAGGGAAGGGGAAGAAGTGCTACTGTTACTACCTACAGATACCAACAAGCTTCTAATGCACTGGAAAGGACCATTCAAGATAGTCAAGAAGGCTAATAGGATGAACTACCAGATAGACTTGGGACATAGAAAACAGACCTTTCACATCAACCTCTTAAGAAAGTACTTCAGGCGTGAAGAAGAGAAACCCAAAACAGATCAAGAAGCTCTGGACACCGTCGCTGTAGCAGTGATCGAGGAAGAGCAAGACGAGGAAGCAAACGTGGAGGCACATGTCAGGTTAACCAATGAGGAACTACTACATTTACCGCCGTTGACACCAAAAGAAACAATAAAGGATGTCAACATTAGCACGGAACTTGATACAACGCAAACGCGAGAGGTGAAGAGAGTAATGGGAAACTTCAAAGATGTACTTACGGATATACCAGGGAGAACACATTTAGGGAGTCATAGCATCAAACTCAGTGACTCAATTCCTGTAAGGTGCAAACCCTATCCCATTCCACATGCTCTTAGGAAAGAGGTACAGGATGAGATTGACGCCATGTTAAGAATGAAGGTCATTGTACCAAGTACAAGTCCATACGCATGTCCTTTAACAATGGTGATGAAGAAGGATGGAACCAAGCGTTTTTGCTGTGACACAAGGAAACTGAATGCCAAGACGGAGTTCGACGCAGAGCCTGTGCCTGATCAGGAAGAGATATTTGCCCAACTATCCAAAGACCACTATTTTACCAAAATAGATCTTAGTAAAGGGTACTGGCAGATTCCCATGCACAACGACTCCAAAAAGTACACGGCATTTGTAACACATGGAGGACTGTATCAGTTTGAAGTTATGCCATTTGGCCTGATTAACAGCGCTGCAACTTTCTCCAAGATCATGAGAATTCTCCTTAGAGGGATGCAAGATGTGCACAATTACATCGACGACATTTTGATCCACACCACAACATGGGAACGTCATATGGAATTGGTGAAAGAGGTGTTCAAAAGATTGAGACAAGCGAATCTGACAGCACGTCCTTCGAAATGCTACATAGGATATAGCGAAGTGGAATTTCTCGGACATATAGTCGGACGTGGGATTCTGAAACCGAAACCCGACAAGATTGAAGCAGTAAGGAATGCCAAACAGCCACAAACTAAAACGCAACTCAGATCGTTCTTAGGACTAGCAGGATACTATAGGAAATTCATTCCTGATTTCGCCGCAATCTCCTGCCCCTTGACAGACAAGACAAAGAAAGGAGAACCCAACCGAATAAAATGGGAACAAAGCCAAGAAGACGCATTCCAAACTCTAAAGAGGAAGCTTACAGAAGCACCGATATTGGTTCTACCAAACGTCAAGAATCAATTTATCCTGAGGAGCGATGCTTCGGAGAATGGCCTCGGAGCGGTTTTGATGCAAGAAAACATGGGGGAGAAGTTCCCAGTAGCTTTCGCGAGTAAGAAAATGACAAAATGTCAGAAGGCATACTCGGTAATGGAAAAGGAATGTCTCGCTATCATATGGGCAGTCCAGAAGTTTGAAACTTTTCTTTACGGGCGCGAGTTTATTATCGAAACAGACCATCAGCCATTAGCATGTATCAAAAAGTCCAAAGTAGCGAACAGTAGAATAATGAGGTGGGCGCTGGCGTTACAGCCATACCGTTACCGGTTAGAGGTGATAAAAGGAAGCAAAAACATTGGTGCCGATTACATGAGTCGTGTGTAGTAAGTCACAAGACCAAATTTTGGACGAAATGTAGTAGGCCTGAATTTGTATCAACAGGAGCCAAGAAATAAAACTCCGTCTATGTCGCGTATCGTAAGTACAACATTACGGTAGGTTAAAGGTAATAGGCCTAATATGATATGAAACATATGTGGTCGAAAGACTACGAATTTGAGATTAAATATGTTGTTTTTTGTAAGGTGAAAAAGAAGTTATACGGCGGAATTATTGCAACATAATGTGTATTGTGTAAGACATTCGTAGGCCTAAAAAGTAGATATAGTCAATGTATGTATTTCAGAGCTTGAAATCGACACTAAAACTATATGCTGCATAAAAGGTAGGGATGTGATTTTATGTTAAGAGAAACATTCGTAGGCCTAAAATAAAAGGTAGGGATGTGATAATATGTGAAGAGGTAAGGCTGAGAAACAGTCGTAGGCCTAACAAAATGGCAGGTAGGTAGTTGCGATATGCATCTTAGACGCGTAAGATCAGAATCAACACTAGTCTACTTGATAGGTATGGATACATACGGTAAGAAGTTGGGAGGATAATCACAAGATGGGATTATTTTTGATTATTCGAAGCCCGCTTCCATCTTTTGTAGTGAGAAAATACAAGATATGTATTTCTCTTAGGGTGGGAGTTAATTGTCACGATGGACGGGACTTCGAGTGGCAACAAAAGTGTTTAAACGACGCGAGTTTAGTCTAGGTATGCGCATATATAATTAGCGAGGTCAGGGGACAAAGTACTAAGCGCAAAATTTGAATAGAGGTATAGAACACACGCAAACGAGACGGCTACGTGTAAGGACGTACTATGAACTCATCGTAATAACCTGACGGGGCCTTTTGGATCTGGTGTTCAAATAGTAATGGCATTAAGTGTATACTAGTAATAGTATCAGCATGTTTGGCCGTATGGCAATGTTTGAGCTACGACATAACACACACCGTTGGAGAGGTTATCTGATGGGAGGCGTCTGTACCTAGTGTACGTTTAACGTGTCACTTCTTTTTGTTGCAAGAATGTAAGTACAGAACAGTATTATCTTAATTGAGCCATTTATGTGTTAAATTATGTTTGGGGGGGATATAATGTTCGTTTTTGCGCAAGTATACAAATTTATACGATAAAAGGGTGAGTGTGTGTTGACACTCGTTTTGGTGATGTTTTTAATATCTAATTTTAATATCCGTTTGCAATTTTGTCAAAATAAAACATGGCCGACAGCGGCAATGCATTATGGGGCATGAAATTTGACTTTAGCGGGAAATAAAATCAACATGGATTTGATATAATTATACTTCTGTTGAGTGTTTGAAAAATAATATGTCCATGTAATCCAAGTAGATTTCCAGACATTATTCCTTTTTTTTTTGCCGGTCTGTTTTAAATTTACAGCCCGCCGTTAATTTGGTTTGGTTTCATTATACAACATCGCATGGTGGATTTTCATCTATTCAAGAATCCCGCCGGTAATATGATTTGGTTTCATTATATAACAATTATCTACGCCTAGAAGATGCTCAGGAGACGTCCATATCCAACATCGCATGGTGGATTTTCATCTATTCAAGAATCCCGCCGGTAATATGATTTGGTTTCGTTATATAACAATTATCTACGCCTAGAAGACGCTCAGGAGACGTCCATATCCAACATCGCATGACATGCATTTCATCTACGCATCTTTTTCTACGGAGTGATCATCATCAGTGATACATAAACACGAATGCTAACGAACTCAGAACGTTGTTGACAACACGCGCGTACACGCGTAACTTTTGGCTGAATAAATATAATTATTATTATTATGAATAACAAAAACAGTTGAGCATCTATATATGATTTAATTCTAGCGTCAGTTTTTAATTTTGCTAAAATCAATACTTTACAGATTTAGGTGACATAGTCACCTATCTTGATCTACAAATATACAAAGGAGACAGATTCAAATCTACGGGCAAATTAGATCACAGGGTTAACACCAAAAAGACAGACACGCACCAATGGCTGTCACCCAATAGTGCTCATTGCCCATCTGTTTTCAAAGCCATGATCAATGGTGAATCAATACGATATCTTAGAGCGTGTACATCTGAACTTGAATTCAATGACAAAATCGACTTCTTCACTACTAAGTTAGTTGAAAGAGGATATGACCACGATACAGTCAGTGAAATCACAAGTAAAATTAGCCACAACAACCGGGCTAAATATGTGAATAACAACGTAAAAGAAACAATACCAGCAGGGAATTTCAACAATGTTCCCTTAGTGTTCGTATCGACATATTATACGCCTCATACCAGTAATAATGATTTGAAAAATATAATATCAAAACATTGGCACAAAATCGAAAACTCTGGAATATTAAAACAATTATTCCCAAAACCACCACTCCTAGCGTTCAAACGTGCAAAAAACATATCTGACCAAATCGTGAGATCAAAGCTTCCGCCATCTGAACCCCGCGGGGACATCAAAGATGCCGAATCTTCGATCCGTATCCACTCAGAAACAATGCATGTCCCGCCAACGCCCATTCCCGGTATACATGAACCGGATTACCCGAGTGCCGATTTCAATGCCTTTGACCGTCAAGTACTTCAATGCTTATTTGATCTAGCGTGGGAATGAATTTATTACCTATCCCAACATGGGAACTCAATTTATTTTTCGATATCATTTAATTAAAATACCTATTTAATTTGATTCTTGAACTTCACTAACCATTATATCCATAAAATATCTTTATTAAATAATATCACGGAAAATTATATACTCGACCTGAGTATTAGTTTCGTAGCTAATATCATATAGCCACACAAACTATATCACACAGGCCTATACCCAACGGAATAAAGATATTTTATTATGAAGTATTATTATTATTATTACACCAATGAATCATATTAAAACATATGCCGATCTCCCTCCCTGTTTTGCCATAAACGGCGTAGCTGATGAGAATCTCCTTATATCTAACTGAGATTCGAAACTGCGGTACTACACTAGCCCCCTCTGTTTAATAAAGCATATCATCATTATATGCACTATGATCAACATATCAACCCTTTATTGCATATCCACATAATTTTACTCTGATAATGTGCATTATCCACAGCTTATCGGTTTTTCATGCTGTTTTGGGCGGACCACACTAGATGCTAGCGAGTCACCATTACTCAATAGTCCTAGTGATACTATCCTCCAGATTTATCGAATTTTTCATTGATGACCCTCAACACCCAGTCTTGAACGTACTGTGCATTAGCCGCATCTTGCAAGTCGGTAGGATAAGCCAAATTTACAATTTGTTTGTTTCCCATGTTGATCCTCCCGGTCATTCTCGCTCCAGTTTTTTTAACGTACGCGGAAAGGTTCTCATTACTACCGTCGCTGGTAATAATTGGTGATTTTGATCCGTAGATACTCATTTATTTAATCAAATTTTCTTCAAATTTCCTTCGGAAATTTCTTTGTTCATTTATTGAAAAAATTTCCAAAGGAAATTTTTGAAGGAGATTCTTATTTTATTTCCAGAACGAGATCGATGGGTAAACCGTGATTATCTAATTTTTTTCTGTCTCCGTTTTTCCAATCTATTTTAAAGTCGAAGTCGAGCTCGTTAACGCTCTGATTAAGTTTTTTGAAAATCGGTTTTTCATAAATTAGGGTATAACTTTGACCAAAAGACTCGTTTTCGATCGGAACAATATCCAAAAGTTGAGAGGATACAATCTTTGAGTTATTTTGATGATTAGTCAAATTTTTTGTAGTCGAAAGTTGATTCAAATATATTAAAATTCTTTTGGGGTAAAACTCCACGGCTCGATCACCCTCGTAGTCTCCGGAATCCATCCATGAAATTTCCTCTAAATTTCCTTCAGAAATTTGAGGGGTATTCAATCCTAAAAGATTATAAATCGTATCCGTTAGACGGAGATTGTGGTTTTCGGGAATAGTCATTTCAATTTTCCCGGTTTTTTTATCGATCTCGATCGTAAATCCTTCAATCTGACTGGTTAAAACTTCGACCAAATCGGAAAACGAGTACAAACCCGGTTCAATATTCACTTCTTGATTATCTCCCCCATCATTCCAATACCAAGTTTGTTCTTCGTTTATGTTATACCACCCAACCCAAACTAAAACTCTTTTCAATCCGATTTTTGTATTAGTTTCGTTTATAGGATTTTCCAAGGTAAAAGGTTTACCCTTACTCGCGTTCAACAATATCAAACTCATTTATTCTCTAAATTTTTCTTTGGAAATTTTTTATTTAAAATAAAAATGACAGACTTTCAACCTCAAACAGGAGGAATATTCGAACCCACTCATAGATTTAGTCTAGTAAACCAAGAGATTCGAGTTAAGAAAATTCCACAAATTTCCTCCGGAAATTCCCCCTCTAAAAATGGAGAAACTATGAGAATTTCCGAAGGAAATTTGGGAAAAAATGGATCCGAAGGAAATTTAGAAATTTCTAGTTTTAAAGTAAAGTTCCCAAACATTTGGAAATCATACAAGCTTCCTAGAATTACAGACAAAGCGACGTACGACAACTGGTTGGAAGATCAAATGATCTTTTGGCAGATGCAATTAAACTTTGCCGTGTGGTGTGCTACCACCGGATGTGGAATTTCTAAGAAGCATCTCGAATCTCCTACATCTCCTGCATCTCCTGCGGAGATTCTAACTAAAGATAATTCTTCTTCGGAAATTTCCAAAGGAAATTTTGAGAATTTCGATCCTATGACAAGATCCGTTTTTAGATTTCATGTTTACTATCAAATCAGAAGGATTCTATCAGAGATAAGATGTCCAATGCCTACCGAAGATTCATGGAATCCGTTGAACAATGGAATAGACAAAAATGCTTTTGAAAGAATTTGCAATGAATTTGGAATTTCTTCCAAAGCCAATTGGAGACAAAAATTTGATCCTCTCAATGGAATGGGGTACGTGTGGTACAATAAAACGGTCACTCAGGCTCACGGAGCGTATCGGTCCCACTATGTTACAACCAAAAAAATCAAAACCAAGACCGATTCTTTTGACTCAAAGTTTCAAGTCAAAGGAGATCCTGTAGATTATATCGAACAATTATTTGATCGCGATCCAGGTTTGACCGACAGATCAATTAGTAAGGGTGACTCCATGGCAGCTATCGGATCTTTTGTGGATGATGCTCAAATTTCCGGAGGGAATTTTACTAGGGCTGGAGTGTCGAGGATCAATGACAGCATTCGAACTTTAGTTTGGGCTATTCTCGGATCTCAAACTCAGGCTAGAAGCAGCATTCTCGGTACGGGAATGGCATTTGATGCTCAGAAGCAATTTCTAGCGAATGTTGAAGATGCGATTAATTCACCCGTGGATCTACCCGATTCGATCGACAGGTATCAAAAAACTTTGCAATACGCTCGGAGTAAACTGAACTTTGTTGTAGGTCATGGATTGTACATGCTTCCAAGCAATATGGAGGTTCAAATTGGAACTTTGAACGGATACAACAATTTAATTCAAATTGCGACGGATGATATGCCTCTTGGATACAACTCGGAGGTAAATGAAGAATCTTTAGAATCTCCTTCAGAGATTCTAACTAAGGATAATTCTTTTGAAATTCTATCTGAAGGAAATTTTGAAAATGTTTTGCTGCAACCAGAATCTCCAGAATCTCCAAAGGAAATTCTATCTAAGGATAATTCTTCTTTGGAAATTTCCAAAGGAAATTTGGATACAGCACTAATACACGATGAGAAAAAACTTTCTTTAATTTTGGGAGCAGCCGTTATTGGATCAGCAATCGTATATTTTCGAAATTTCCTCTGGAAATTTTAGAAAAAAAATATAATTATAATTTTTAGGAAATTCCAAAAGAAAAATATAAATATTGATAATAATGAAATTTTCGAAGAAAATTTTAATTATTTTTTTTATTCTTCTCATATACCTCCGTTACAGTCGTGTACAAAATTCCTCCGACCGCGAGAGCAAAAACCCATATGTGATCGGCTAGAAATCCAACCACTGATGAAGCGGTTTTTAAAACAAAGTTTATTACGGCTCCGATAATTCCTGGAAGAGCTATCAATGCTTTATCTCCTAATTTTAATAATAGGTCTGCAATTTTTTGCATCCACGTTTTTGGTTTTGGAGGCTCTGGTGGCTTTGGTTTTGGACCTGGATCTGGTCCTGGTGGTTTTGGTTTTGGAGGCACAGGCTTAGGTGCAGGAGTGACGGCTGAAATCGTTGATCTCGTTGCCGCAATTATCGATGCAATAATTGTGGATATTGTCATACCAATTGCGGTTATGATTGATACAATAGTAACCCCTTCTCGTCGAAATAACGCGCTAACTCGATCACGCAAAGAGTTATCGCTATCGATAAAATTTTCTATAGAATTTCGCAAACGTTGAAGCGAATTTCTGACCTTAGCGTCTTGGTCAGCGATGGCATCGTCAAGTTCTTTGATCTCCGCTTCTAATTCCCTAGCTTTTTCAGCGTCTTTTTCACTTACAGGTAAAAGGAGGTCTTCTTCCTCTCCTTCGTACGCTGGATTATCAAAGCTAACGGAATTGTCACTTTTTGTCTTTAGATCCGCTAGTTCTTGCGCTTTTTCATCCCTTCTTTTCACCAAGTGCTCGTAAACGTTGGACAGTTTTTTCAAATTACCTTGAGCATCCAAAAAATTCCTGACTTCCTCTCGGTTTGCGATAGGATCATTTGTAAGGTCTACTCCCAGTCCTTCCATATTATCATTCGCGAATTGAAGACCTTGCATCACTCTATCCGTGTTTGGTCTACCTGCTGGAGTATTGGTTAGTAGTGGAACATCTCTCGCACTACCCGATGCTTTTTTAGCTTGTCCTTGTGTTTTTTTACTAGAACCAGTATAATCTATAACGCCTAAAACAGTCCTTAGAAATGAAGTACCTCCTTTACCAGGTCCAAGTTGTTTACCACGTATAGTTTTAATAGTATCAATATCTAAAAAAATTCGCGGATTGCCTCCTAAGGTCAGTCTGGTTTTTATACCTTCATATTCAACAAAAACGGTATCGTTTTCAAGCGACCATTTTGTACCCTTACGAAATGTGTCTCCTATTTTCTCAACATTATCCGTATCGTGTTCAAATTTTAGTTTTAACTTTTGTTCTACATACTCTTTCCAGCGTGTGGAAATTTTTTCATTAATTTCTCTTTGTATTTTCAGAACATCTTCTGGAGGTTCTGGAATTCCATTGCGAATGCTATCATCACGAATAGCATTAAGTCGCTGAGTTAAACCTTCCACACTATTGATATCCTCTATAGTGATGCCATCGTCCTCCCATCCAACGCTTCCTCTACGTCTCTGATCTGGTGTTTCAATCAGTCCACCTCCAAAATCAGTCTCTTCCTGAGTTATACCACCAACCGCGCCAGTAGTTCCATCAACCGTGCTATCAAAATCATCTAATTGTATTTCCTCTCGCGGATTAATGTCATCCATCTTTTTTTATCCCAAATTTCCTCTGGAAATTTTAGAAAAAAAATATAATTATAATTTTTGAAATTTCCTAAATTTCCTCCGGAAATTTTTATAGTTTTTTCATTTTTTTTATTTTAAATAAAAAATTTCCGGAGGAAATTTTTGGAAATAAAAAATTTTCGGAGGAAATTTTTGGAAATTTTTATTTAATAAATATGGCAGAATTTGGCAATAAATTGAATCCATACCGTCAACTTCGCAAAGCTCGAGGAATTAAAGGAGTGAGACGAACCGTTCGAAACTCACACACTCCGAGTCACGTAAATCAAAATGAAAATTTAACGGTACGATTTCCGGATTTGGGAAGAGACGATGTAATTGTCCCTGGGAGCAGCAGGCTCTCATTCAAGGTAGAACTTACATCCGCAACGGGAGGAAACAACGATCCCGACAGAACAATCGTGAATAATCTTGGAAGAGCAATTGTATCAAAAATCGAAGTCAAACTCGAAGGTCAGAGTGTTTTCACTTTAGATGACGCCGACGTATTTATGTGTTATCAAGATCTTTGGAAGACCTCTAGAGAAAGGAAAAATGCCGCCTATCAGGGAATTCAATCGGAAGCCGGAAGAAAAATCAGAATAGACGCCGGAGATAAAGGAACAGCCATAAAAGATGTAGCAATCGGTACTGCCTTTGACAATATGTTTTGCATTCCATTAGACTTTGAAATGCTGAGTTCACACAATCCGTTTTTTCAACACGAACTAAAAGATAAGTTGAGTTACGAGCTGACTTTTAACAGTCACGGAAAAGTCGTAGTGTCTACCGATACGTCGGCCAGTTACAGTATTAACGAGATTCACTTCGAGTTCGAAGTTGTAAATTCCCCCGAAATAGCAACGATGATTAAAAATCAGTACAATGGAAAAAGCGTAGTTATGTACGACAGAATTATTAGACATACCAAGATATCTTTAAACAAGTTGGACACCATTTGGAACTTTGCTCTAGCTCCGTCAGCCAAGAGCATGAAAGGCATCCTAATTTTATTCGTAGATCCCACTGGTGATGGAGGTGGTGAGATTTATGCCAGAGACACCGAGAAATTTTACAATCCAAAAATTAAAAAAGTATCAGTTACTCTAAATGGAGTTCCGAATCAACTGTACAGCAGTGGTCTTCTCCCTCATCAGCATTTTGAAGAGGTTCAGAAATATTTTGCCGAGGGAAAACATAGAACAGCCCCCTTTGTAACCAAGGAACTAGAGCTTGCTGATGTAGAGCTAGAAGATTTTCTCACCACAAAGTACGGCCTATGGTTGGACATGCGTAGCACCGACGACCCTGAGCTTCATGGATCAGGAAGAAAACTAGAAGGAGCCAGTCAAAGCATTCAGATCGAAATCGAAAAAAAAGCCGAAACTGCTGGAGACTTGACAGCTTATTTGTACTACGTTCAAGACGCTCAGCTAAATATCGAAAACGGGAAATTGAACAACGTAGTTTTTTAAATTTCCTTCGGAAATTTTTTTCATTTTTTTATTTTTTAAAGAAAAAATTTCCTCAAATTTCCTCCAGAAATTTTTTGGGAAATTATAGTTATATTTTTTTTCTAAAAATCCGAAGGAAATTTCCTTTGGATTTTTTTTTTAATAAAATGAACAAAGAAATTTTCAAAGAAAATTTGAAAGAAAATTTTTTCCCAAAAATAGCTCATTCAGCGATAATCTGCGGGAGCACGGGGTGTGGTAAGACTAAGTTCATCTTGGACTTGCTTGAAAAAGAATATAAAAGTTTTTTTGAGTACATCATTATTATCTGTCCCACTTGGATCTACAACAAAACTTATCTAAGCAGACCTTGGTTTTTTACGGATAATTGTATTATTCCGATGGATCCAAGCTGGTGTCCGAAAGATGACCGAGACTGGTTGAACGATTGTTTAAAATACGCTTACGACACTTTTGGAATTCAAGACGGACATACTCTTTTCATTATCGATGACTGCAGCGCTGACAAGTCTATGACAAAAAAAACCCAAATGCTTTCTGAATTGGCTTTTTCTGGTAGACACAAAAACTGTTCCGTATGGGTTCTCACTCAAAAATATAATTCCGTTCTTACCGATCTCAGAGAACAAACCAAATGGACTGCATTATTTTACACAAAGGATCAAGACAGTTTCATCGAAACCTTGAGAGAAAATAATGTAATTTCATGCGTGGAAGAAAAAAAAGAAATCCAAAAAAAACTAGCTAAGCACAAACACTCTAAACTAATTTTAATCACGGAACAACCTACTTCATACTTTTGGCAAGCCTAAAAATTTCCCTCAAATATTTAAAATAAAAAAAATGAAAAAACTATAAAAATTTCCGAAATTTATATTTTTTCTTTTGAAATTTCTAAAGGAAATTCTTTGGAAATTTCATCATCATCATCAATATATATATATATTTTTTTTGAATTTCTGAAAGAAATTCGGGGGAAATTTCCTAAAAGAAAATATGACATCAATTAATGAAATAGTTAATAATGCGGCATCGGAGATTAGCGAACCAAAGGATGAAGTCGCGGTTGGTTTACAAACGGATAATTTACAATCGGAAAACCTATCAAATCTGAGAGAACGTTTGATCGGAATAGCCATAGCGGGAAAAAGCAAAGAGTACCTCGGAAAAAATATATCGTCGAATGAAATCGAGCGTCTTGATCAAAAAGAGTTAAAAAAACTTTACGCAAGGTATGAAATTTGTATGGGAGGTCTTGTCACAAAATCAATGAAATCTCACATTATTACCGCATACACAAAAATAGTAGGATTATTACTTGGGAAAAAAAACTTGGTAATTGCCAACCGTGATGTCCTGGAAGAATCACTCAACGGAGGACCATTCATAGACCTAGCTTTATCAAAATGGACGTGTGAGTTATATCACAAATTTGGACATATGCTAGGTCCACTTGAGGCTTTACTGTTGACAGGCAATCACATTCAGAAAAACCTAGAGGAGATACCTTACAGTAATGTAGTGCTATTGAACTCACCACCCAAGACTGATGTCAGAGAATCAGAACCAGACATTAATTCTTAAAAAAAATATAATTTTAAGAAATTTACCGGAGGTAAATTTTTTTTGGGAATTTTTTAAATTTTATTCAGATATTGCTCAGTCATTATCTAGATACTTGAGTAACACTTGAATAAAATTACTCAGATATTGCCCAGATGTTACCTAGTTAACTAGGTAAATTTATCCAGATATTGCTTAGATACTTTAGTAACATCTAAATAAATTGCTCACCAGATATTGCTCAGTCATTATCTAGATACTTGAGTAACACTTGAATAAAATTACTCAGATGTTACTCAGATGTTACTCAGATGTTACCTAGTTAACTAGGTAAATTTATCCAGATGTTACTTAGATACTTTAGTAACATCTGGATAAATTGCTCAAATTAATGTAATAATAAAAAGATGAGTGATCAAAGCAAACCAGAAGAAATTTTTAAAGAAAAAGAAGAAAAAGAAGAAAAAGAAGAAAAAGTGACTGCTCTTCCTTCACAAAAAGTTAAAAATCCAAAACGCGTAGCTGCTGGAAAAAAAATGGCTGCGGATAACAAAAAAAGAGCAGCGAAAATTAAAGAAATGGAAGAAATAGAAGTTAAACACAAAGAAAAAATTTCCAGTGGAAATTTTTCACCTCAAAAAGAAAATATTTCCAGTGGAAATTTTTCACCGAACTCAGTGAGTGATGACAATCAATGGATAATTGCTGGTGGTCTAGGTTTAGTTTTGGTATGCGGATACCTTGGTTATCAAAAATGGACAGAACAACCAGTGTTCAAATTTCCTTCGAATAGAATTTCCTTTGAAAATTCTGGAGATTCTGAACCTCAGCGATCAAGCGATCGTTTGGAAAAATTTTCTTCGGAAATTTCAAAAAAAAATGAAAATCCAAAATCCCAGGAGCAAGAAAAAAAAAATAATTCTTTTGATGATTTCTAACTAATAAAATGTCGGAAGATAACGCAAAAATGATAGTAAATGACGCTTACAACGCTGGAATAATTAGTGCTCTAACGTTTGCTAATGCGTGGGCAATGAAAAAATTCCTCAAGTGGAAACCGGCAAATTTAAATCAGCTCGATGCGGAAGATTTTATGAAGCTTACTGGAAGTATATTAATATCCACCATGACCTTTAACTACATGATCAAACAAGGATGGATCCCTGATAAGATTATGCCTGATAAGTAAAAAAAACCCTTAAAATTTTCTTCGAAAATTTCATTATTATCAATATTTATATTTTTTCTAGAATTTTCGAAGAAAATTTTATTAAAATAAAAAAATATGGCATCAATAGCTTTTATGATTGGTGGAGCAGTAATAAACGCTCTCGCTTTTTCTGGGTCAAATTTTATTTTTAGCTCATTATCAAGTTCAGCCGAGAGAAAACGTCACGATTTAGCCTTAGAAAAACTTCAGCACAATCGTGACTCGTGGAATCAAGCACGTCTTCAGAGAATTGACTATATTAATGAGCAATTGAAAAAACAAGATCATGCGGAAAAAACTTTTCAAAATGTTGATGATGCGATGTGTCAATATTATAATTTAACTGAAGTACTGTTAGATCCTCTTCCATCAGAACCTCAGCTTTACGACTATCTTGATGAAGACCAAGCCGAAAAGATTCAAAATGGAGAACTGGCACTCGTGGGTCTAGGAATGATTGGAACGGGGGTTCTTGCATACAAATACTTGTAATAAAAAAAAACCAAACTGTATAAAGTTACAGTTTGGTTTTTTTTAATCTAAAAAAATAGTGTAAAAATTTCCTCCGGAAATTTCCTTCAAAATTTTAGAAAAAAATATAATTATAATTTTTGAAATTTCCTAAATTTCCTCCAGAAATTTTTATAGTTTTTTCATTTTTTTTTTTATTTTAAATAAAAAATTTCCAAAGGAAATTTGAGGGAAATTTTCTCCCAGATGATATTAACTAATAATAGGTAACAGCGCCATCTATATGATTTTACACCTATGTGATGGCGCTATACTGTGTATTGATGTAAAAATAATACAGTAAACAACTTTTAGCGTGGGTTATGTTTTTTCAAAAGTAATTTAAAAAAAAAGTAACTGCTAAGGAATTTTATGACAGTTTAGGAATTTTATAACAGTTAAGGAATGTAAGGAATGTCTGATATGTATGGGGGTGTTCTATTTAGTAATTTAATCATCTTCACCATCCGAACAGTTTCCCAAACCATTCTCTATTGTATTAATGTCTGTGTCAATCAGTTTTATTTCCTCTTCTGTCGTTTGATAGTCTTTAATTATCTTTTTCAGTCTTTTTTGTTGATTTTTTCGTTTCTGGATTAATCTACTTCTTTCGTTTAGTTTTCTTGCGAGTAATATTCTCGCTCTACTCGATGATGCATGAGAACTCTTGACTGCCTCCACCAAAAATGCATTTATATTTTCCATACTTCTGTCCTGTAACAATATAGCACACCAAAATACTAGCAAAGTAATATCTTCAAACAAACACGATTAACCTATGAACTTTTTCTCTCAAAAATCAATTTTATTCAGCCAATTTATTTTGTACAGCTGTGCATTAATACCAACGTGAAATTTAAAGACTACTAATAATACCTCTGTTTACATTACTGGATTTCACCCACGCTATATCACAGCATGTACTAAGAGATCGCTTGTTGTATATAAAAGTTCAAAAGGTTATAGTGTCTAGACTATACATGTTGTATGAAGTGCAATGTTACAGCCACTTCAAATGGAATTAGCCAGTAAAGTCATGGTAAAGTAGGTACGTTTTTACACTGCATAGCCACGAGCGTGTGTATTAATTTTATCTGGTAGAATAATTCGCTTGTCGTCATTCGCGGATAAAGCGATTTTGTTAATCTCTTCGGTGTAAATTTCGTGTTTGCGACTTCGAATTACATTCATCGTTCGCATTTGAGGTTTTCCGCTAAAGAGGCATCGTTTGTAATCACCGTAAGTAATATTATTTTTAACGACCGATTTTTTAACGCCTTTACACCGCTTTTCTTCTTTTCCCTCAAGCATTCTGTACGAGTACAATTTAGCTCGAAGACCTACAAATCCCGTTATTTGTTTTCCTCCAGCCTCGTCTTTAAACAAACCAGGAACTTTCTTGTTGACATCCAAAATTTCCTTTGGAAATTTTTTCGATGGGTGATTTTCGGGGTAGTTGGAAGTATCAAAATGTGTTTTCACGTCCGGAGCGATATCCTCGTAGAAATCTTCGGTTTGGATCTCGTAAGCCAAACTATCGGTATTGTGAACTATAATTTCACCAACACCCGCTTGAAAAGTTCCATTTACCGTTTCTAAATCGTATACATATTTACCCTCGTAAGAGTAGGGTTCAATTTTGGTGATTAAATTATCGGCCTTTCTGGGTTTTCCCGTACCGCATTGCATCGTGTAAATAGTTGGCTTATCCTTTCTTACATTTAACCTCGGACGAAGACCTATACTTTTGGCTAAGTAATATAGTTGAGCACTACCAATTTGTCCCTTGTTAGAAAACCGTAAGGTTTTCCCCGTCTTACAACCATCCCCCATGTAGTATCCGAGAAAGAAGTTGTACTTTATCGCGTAATCAGCGTTTAAAATATAGTCGGGTATTTTTTTGTATTTTCTACAGTCGTAAAACAACGGTCGATACTCCTCAACGATAGTCTTGGGTCGCATGGCTGAAAGCTTGTAAACGTGCGAAGATTTCATAGTATTTAAAATCTTAGACTCATAGCCTAAATCTTTTAAATAGTTTTTACACGTATTAAGATAGCGTAAATTCTGGTTATTCAAAGCCCATGTACGCCAGGCGCGTACGCAGGATTTTGTGAAGGGGGGTGTTTTAGAAATATTGATATAATTATTTCACTATACATGCCTGCGCGAAGCACTGGCCGGGACCAATGGCGTATCCAGGACTGTTTTGATGGGGGGGGGGGGGGGGGGGGGGGGGGGGGGGGGGGGGTAGATAATATATAGGGTGCAAACATCAAGAAATGCACTAAAAATACAGCATTTTCACTGGTCATTTACATACCTTGAAGATAAAATTATAATTTATTAAGCTGCATAATTTAAACGTTTACACTAGTATTACAAAGAAAAATGTTGCCACTTTTGTCTTTAGTTATAAAGGATACCTTATACAGGGTGGTCAAAATTTGTAACAATATAAGTCTGTGAAAACGTATTTCTGAAATAAAGTTAACCGTTATCATAATTTAGTGTCATAATAAATTTTAAATTGACGTTTTGTAATAATATTGCACCAAACACAAACATATGTCCAATAATTACCATATTATACAGGGTGTAACAAGCGAAATGCACATGTATGATCGGGTCCTCAATCCACGCGTTTCTTCACTTTTTGATTTTATTTTGATGAAAGCAATGATAATGAAATAAAATGAAACACACATGAAATGATTATGTTACAATTAGAAATGTTGCCTGGATATACATACTAACTTTAATATGGCCAATAAAATCATATACAGGGTGTTACAAAATAAAGCACATGTGATTTAACGGAGCGCTTATTTTTGAAAACAATCTACTTTCTTCAGTTTACTGCCATAAAAATGTTTGAGCATGGGTAAAATCAAATAGTATTCGGTAATTGTGCAAGATACAATGTAAGTTCTTTTGTCCGACAATGATCAACAGACTATTAACAATGACACCGATGGACTTAAGCCCCCCACCCCTTCCCACATCTCGCTACTCGCCATAAATCTGTCAAAATTGATAAAGATGTCACAAATTCTGGACAAATTTCAAGATTACGCGCATGCAATATGCACACCGTATAGTATCGATTGGGACGTTAAAGCCAGAGATGTACACGCGGGCTTTTTGAACTCACTCGACATGCATGCAGTAGAGTGTGCTTACCTTGTAATTTGTAAGCTGTCATTTGTCTGGTTATAGCAAAGTAAACATACCACACGTACAGAATGTAAAAGGGACTTGTTTATAATGTTTCACTCCATGAGGTGGTTAATTTATTTTAAGATAATGCACAAGTGTATGAATTGTTATCGGTATAAATAAATCAATCGGTATACTACTAATCGGTACACAACAGCCAGTCTCTCTGACATTATATCTAGTATTTCATTGCGTGTCTTTGAGATTAGCTTCTCATCTTCAGCGATTCCTCCTGGCCTCCCCAGTTTACTCCTCACAGCCCGATCTCTCTGACAATCCACCTAGCATGTATATTGATAATCAATAAGTGAAGTGAATGAAATATTTCATAGCTTGTCTAGAGATTGACGCTGTGTGTGTGTATGGGACTGCTGGCTCCTCAATTATTCTCCTCCGGCTCCTCCCCCTCCTCCCCAAGCACCCGTTGATCAATTATTTGCTCCCAGTTAAAACTGAAATAATTAAGACATTATTTTGTAGATGGTATGGAAAGAATATTTATTGTGCTTTGTAATGACACCAAATTGGTTATTTTATGACGAGAAATATAGAAACGGTGATAATATAAACATCATTAACAGTGTAAAAATGTCACACCTCCTCAAAATACGGGGTTCCAATTCGAGGCACACGACCATATACTAAACTGCTCACAAAAAGTATCGTAACACTTAGAAATGATCCAATATATAACGGCTCGAAAGGGTATGCATTAATCGAAGCAAATAACCAAGTGCATAATTTTGTTCTGCGTATTTTGACACCTCGATCGATGAGATACGATGTTGCAGAGTGGAGTTATTGTCATTTCAATGGTCGTGGGTCCAGTTTCAAAAGTGACAATCACCCTATAGAACATGATAGAAAGAGGTTTGCATTACCGTTTAGAATGATCAGATTCGTGATTTTCAATAGGGATGAGTGTCACCTTGGAAACTGGACCCACGATCATTGAAATGACAATAACTCCACTCTGCAACATCGTATCTCATCGATCGAGGTGTCAAAATACGCAGAACAAAATTATGCACTTGGTTATTTGCTTCGATTAATGCATACCCTTTCGAGCCGTTATATATTGGATCATTTCTAAGTGTTACGATACTTTTTGTGAGCAGTTTAGTTAGTATAGATCATTGGAGTTGAGCTGAAGAAGGTTTACATGGTCAGTGTATCCTCAAATCAGAACTACACAATATTATGGTTAAATGTGGTAATTTGGTGATTGGTGACAAAACACAAACTTCGTATGTATTGAATATAGTCTGCCATTGTCCATCACGTATACTACACAAAACGTTAAAATGTAGGATGTAAACAATATGATTAATGATGTCAGGTACGTCGTAAAATCAAGACAATTGATGAAAGTTCCGTGTTCATAAGCATTGTATGTCACGCTGGATAGATAATAACAATTTCGAATCTCATTAGTATATTATTTATAGAATCTGAACTTATTTCAGTGACGCTAGTTGACAATTGAGGAAAGTTCCGTGTTCATAAACATTGTATCCATTAGTCACGCTGGGTAGATAGTAACTAATTTAGATGGTCTAGTCTTAATATAGTCATAATCGTGTGGGGCAAAATCCAATCGCAAACCATTACATACATCCAGACTATGACTTGAATACATTAAGCCTAGATAGTGTATATGCAATCGTGGAAAATTTAGTGTGAAATTGTAATATTCCTGATTTAATTAATATCAACAATAAAGGAATAGCAAAATACACGTTCAATCATTTCAATAATTCAGTATTTCATCCGCAAATGTTTTGAATAATACTCTGTAGGTGTACAGTAGCCTATGCATGATGTGCATCGATAGGACTGCACAATTATTATCGAAACCAAACTATTTTCCCAACTATTTTCCTGGTTTGGGGGATTTTCATATGAAATAAGCGCTTCAGATTCTATTTTGTTGATTTTGGTTAAATGAATAGAAGTATAAACCTTTGGAAAGAACACAATTACATTTTGGTAATGACGTATTCGCCTGACAAAAATGATACCGATTTCCCACGCGGATTCAAATGAAATCCAGGCAAACAATGTGTTGTGCAAAAGAAAAGGAAATATTTAAAATGTATAACTTCCCTAAAATATCGAAACTTTGGCTATTCAAAACAATTTACGTGCCCGCTATTATTCGTTTTGATAAAGTCTACTGTATAATTTGAATTTTGCATACACAATTATTATGATCACGCTATTTGGGGTGTGTGTGTAAAAATGTTGTATCTGACTATTAGCTGTCAGGTGACATTATCATGATTATGATGAATTCTTGATAAACTAATAATTATTTAGGGCAGCTTATGCAGATGGGGTTAACTACAATGTATAGCTGACAATTGCTATATAATTATTAGATGGTCTATGTGATCAAGTGTTATGAAATAAAAGTAACTCCGAGCAGCTATTGCAAATGCAGACTTTTTGCACCAATATCCTATCAGCAATAATAGCTGCCTCTCGTAATAGTATTACGTAGTCTTAAAGTTGCTATAGACTTTTTGCTTATGAGCGAAAAGTAACATAATGATGGCAGTTCAGAACTTCAGATAGCGCCTTGTTTCACTATACTAAAAAGTAATTGTGTGGTCCATTGTAAATAAGAAGCCCATCAAAAAAGCCATATCTACAATCGCTGCCATATGTTTGGTTTTCCTCTGCTCAGATTTACAGTGTGCACTTGTTACAAAATAGCGGCCTTGTATAATATATTATTGTTCCTCTACGAGTGTGTCCTCGTGAAACACGACTTACCAAAATGGCAGCTTTTTGCAGATAAGGCACTTGTGCACCAATCAGTAACTGTCACTGCACCAATACAACTCGCCATACATGGGTAATGACCGTGACAATAATAAAACGATTCAGTGTTTTCAAGTTTACTTTCCTGGTTCACGAACTAAATAAAGTTTTAAAGTGCACCATCATGATCATAAATCGTTGTTATATACAAAATAGAGAATGCATGGTAGAATTACGCATGATTCAATTATTTATCTTTAAAGCAATATTATTATGTGATCTTTTTCAAACTTTTACTCTTATTTTCTTTTTAATAATATAATGAGATTGAATAATCCTGGACTCATATTGACTGTATTTTCCGTAGACAAAATCTCATAGCTTTACTAAAACACAATGAAAATCTTCTTCCGAATTATTTAAGGAATTTTCAATATATTTTGTCGATTTTCATCATAAATGAGCATCATCGTGGCTGGTGTTAAAGGAGACATGGTACCCTGGAGCCATAGTCCGCCTTCCATGAGTGCCCTATACCAACCTACATTTTGACTCTACAGGGCGGACTATGACTCCAGGTGGACCATGACTCCTTCTTCACCTGATGAAGGCTTGTTCAGACGGCCACTAAGCTCGAAAATAGTTATTCTCGAGCTTTATTCTTTTAATGCTAACCCAGAGTGCCTGTCCAGACGACAAACTTAACCTCGAGTGTAGCGATACTATTGCGGTATAGCTTCGAGGTTACCTCAAGGTCATGCGACTCTTCATTTTGCGGTAAGACCTGGATCACAGGTCATAAATCTCACTCGCTGTTAGCATTACGGATGGATTCACACTCTCGGTTAGCGCTTCGGGTTAGTAAACCGTAAGATCTTTTAGGGTTAACATTCCAGCTTTATACTCGGGCTTAGTTAACCATGACCGATTCACACGGCCGTTAACCAGAAGTTTAAAGGGACACAATGTCATGTTGAATTCTTTTAATTTTGATTAATTTTAATACTTCAGAATTCAAGATGAACATTAAAAATTGCCATTATTGTTGTTTCTACAAAAAAACACCCAGCAAAACTCGATTAAAACAATGTTTTAAATATGTTGGAATACCACCCTTAACCATGTAAATAATTTTTTTAAAAGGTTATACAGGGTAAAATTTAAGACTTGCTCCGATTTTGACCGGTCATGGCTCATTTTGTAGGCATTGATGAGACAAGAAAAAAAGTCAATCATTTTTATGGGGTCCTAATGTAGTAAAAATGTACATTTCGACCCCTAGTGACCTTTTTTTGACCTTTGACCCCAAAGAAATGATTGACTTTTTTGCTTGCCTTATCAATGCCTACAAAATGAGCCATGATCTGTCAAAATCGGAGCAAGTCTTACATTTGACCCTGTATAACTTTTTTTTAAAATCGAATTATTATTAAGACCGATTTTTTAAAATGGTTATACAAATTATTTAGAATCTTATCTCGGATTAGGGCATAGATTTATCAAGTCTTTTCTTCAAAGCTTTGATCAGAGTCGTTCTTTGACAGTTTGAGTAAACATGTTTATTTCACTATGTGGTATTTCTGTGGTATAGGCCTAATATTAATATATCGACAGACTCTGAATGTCATAACTTCAGTTTACCTCGCAAACGTGCAGAGAACCAACTTGGCGAATATTGGCTTAAAAAGGACATGGGGTCCTGAAACGCTTATAAGTTTACCCTTCAAATAAATGTTAAGTGTAAGTGTGACTACTCGTATACACAGCATAAAATCCCTTCGCAGTATGTCTTCCCATCACAATTTCCCAGGTGCTCTAAATTGGAGATGCCTAAATGACGGGCAACATTGCACTATTGATTGAAAGCTTAATTAGCTTCAGAAATGCAATCAGCTGCAGTGGTCAGTGTTGTGACCAAGTCACTAAAGCTCTAGTCACAAGTCAAGTTAAGTCAAGTCACAGACTCAAATCAATTAGTGTTTCTCAATTTACCTTAAAGGGGCACTGAGCTCAGGGCCCTTGGAAGTATATTTTTGATGGGGGGTGCTGTAAATTTGTAAGTCTTCACCACCACTTCGGCGTGGGGTCCGGGGCGAAGCCCTTAGCGGAGGTTCAGGGGCAGAGCAATGGCGCATCCATGACTGTTCTGATGGGGGGGGGGGGGGGGGGGGGGAGCGCAAAAAAACACCTGAAGCCATCTTGTTGATCTTAAATATGCGAGATTGAGGTACATTTCTGCTTTAAACAAGCTTCTACTCCCAAAATATTCCATATTTTTCCGTTTGTGTAATTCCATGCCATCTCCCCCTTCTCTTTTTCCTTCTCCTTTCCCTTCTCTTTTCCTCTCCTTTCCCTTCTCTTTTTCCTCTCCTTTCCCCTTTTTTATTTTGTTAGGACAGACCCAAGGGGGGTGTTTCACACCCAAAACACCCCCCCTGCGTACGCGCCTGATGTACGCTTAATTCCACTTTTACATTCATACGTCCCACAAGACCCATCGGCGTAGAAAAAGCCGTAAACCAAAGCCTTTTTATTCTCTAACGTTCTTTCTATCTCCTCGTCATTTATATCATCTAAAATTTGTTTCATCGTTATTTTACGATAGCAGTCATGGATAGGGTGATTAATCATCATTTTTGTTTCATTAACTCTACAATCCGTCGGTTTTATCTCATTACCGAGGTGATCGAGAAGGCTATGATCTTTAGTAACACAAACACTACCAGTCAAGGTCGTAACTCTGTAAATGTCTTTGTTTACTTCGTGGCGTATCCCATTTTTAATCTCGTTCCAACCACCATCGCTCCAAACTTTGTACTCGGTCTTTCCATACTCTTTACCATCGTTTCTAGTTTTGTATTCTTCCGTTAGGTTATCGATCGTTTTGATATAAAAGTTGTTCAAATTTCCTCCGGAAATTTTTTTGATTATAACCGGAGTATCTTCCGTAACGCTATCTGTCATAAGTAGTTTTGCCTTCTCCCCATACTTGGGTTTGATGTACCCGTAGTGGAAGTCGTACATTTTAGTCTTTGATATATCTAAGATGCTCATGCCCAAGTATATCGGTTTGTTAAAATACAGTTTGATCTTTTTCATGTGAATAGCTATCAAGTTTTCGTCAAAGATGGTGCATCGGTCATAGTTGGGCTTTGCGGCTAATTTCACAGCTCTAGCTTCGTTATTCACGAGTTGAACGTCAACTCTGTTCCTAATATTTTCCATGGTTTTCCCAAAAACCGAGTTGTTCATCAGTTTGAAAAAGTCTTTTTCAAACTCATTCTTGGCTTTGGTGCGAAGCTTGGTGTTCAGATCAATGTACTTTTTCATGAAGGGGCTTTCATCAAATTTGATTCCTCGATGAATTTTAGTTAGTTTTAACCCTAATTGTAAACATTGCTTCAAAGCCGCGTGATGTATCACATACTTCTTCTTATCATTCAGGTTAGGTATTAGTTTTTCTACCTTGTTTACCACGACTCTCTCTGGCGCTAGAGGATAATCATCGTGAAGATCGTGAAGTTCTCGAGGATAGTGGAGATCTACTTCCAAAATGCATGGATGTTCGGTCCAATTTTTAAGCTCTTTGTCAGTCATCCACTCGAAGCCGCCAGTTGGTAAAGGTTGACTCATTGCCCAACCGTATAGATTGTTTGCGTCGAGATACTGGATGTACTTGCTAGGTTTTGTTGGATCATAATCTTCCCCCATATACTTGTTGTTGGCTTCGGAATATCTGGTACTAATCATCGACACACCACCCCTAATTCCTTTTTCGATCATCTGAGCCATGTCAATATCGGTAAGAAGATCCAGTTTTACTTTCGTCTTTTTCAACATGGCGTCGTAGGACAAACCTGGAGCTGTGTAATACCAACAAGGGTCAAGCTCGTAATTTTTCAGACAAACTTTTCTAAAACCTTCGAAGACATCGGCTAGTAAGAGAACGTCAGACTTGAGGTATAGATCGTGGTACTCTCGCATAGTTTTCATGTTGAACGTATTCCAAACATTCTGAGCGTGTTTATAGTCTTCGTCAGAAATGTTTTCATCATTAAGTTTAGAGTAAAAAGCTTCTTTGGAAGGAAGACTAGTTTTCTGAAGTTTTTCCAAAGAGTTGACGTAATCGTAAGGATAAACGCCTTTTCTTAGGAGAAGTTGAAGTTGTTGTTTGTTTTGATAAAATGTAGATGTCTCTCTAAACTCTTCCAAATTTTCAACGAGTTTACCCAATGCAGCAGGCATGAATTTGCAGCTGTCGATAAATCTGAGTTCACGCTTGATATCCTTTTTAGTACATTTTTCGTGCGCTACTCCTAAGAAGTTTTAGCTGGATAGGAAAAATGTTCAACGGATGGGTTTTTATCATCATCCGGTGTGAGTAGGTTTTTACACATGTAACATTCCATCACATCGTGTTTGGCAATTTTTTTACTTTTAGGAATGAAGATGTCTACGACGATCTTCTTTGTAAAAGAAATGTACTTTTCTTCGTTGTTTGGAATACAATCTATCTGACCCTCGGTTTTACCTAGATTTTTAATGAAAAGATGAGCGTCATATCCGGCGAGATTATGGAAAATCACGGGAAAAAACTTTGGTTTCCTGTAGTTCACGTTGCAGATGTTGTGAGCAGCTCCTCGAAACTTGCCCGTAAAATGACAATGATCTCGAACGTTGTAATCTTTCTCGGAATTAGGGGTTAGAGGACCTTTGCAGATGTGACAGTTGACGGATCTCTCGTACTTTTTTTTCTCAGAGTTTCCAAAAATCAGTTTCTTCTGAAACTTAAATTCCCGATAAATTTTCCTTATGTTTTCCTCGAGATCGTTCACAAAGATCTGAGCCACGTCTTCGTCCTCGGATGTTTTGGTAAAAATCACCGGTTCTTGAGAGTACACCGAGTCATCGAAGCATTTGATGTAATAACAAAAGCCCGAGGGTTCGTGTTTCTGATACTTTTTTGTGTAACTCTCTTCTGAATTTGGTTGACAGCCGTCGATCGGTTTTGTAAAAGCTTCAAAGTCGGCGTACACAACAAAGGGAATGCTTTGAGACTTGAAATGATGTTTGAAATACTGAAATGGATCCTTCTCCAGGTCAGGCATTTCGATCTTTACGGTTTCGTTATTTCGACAGAGTTCGTCGTGTTCCAACAATTTTTGTTCGGATGTGTACGACGTAAGACATCGCATACAGTAATGTCTAACATGTCCATTCTTACTCTCTCGCGATGACAATAGTTTGCTCATGTTCTTAATCACGCAGTAATGTTGGGTGTCTTCACGGTTGTCTGAAAACAAAAGGAGGTTGGCTACATGCTCTCGATTTCTAGCACCTGTTCTCAGTACGTAAACTTCATTTTTGTACATTCTTTCGGATGATTTCTTTTCAGCGTATCCCAAAACATTGACAGAAATTGATGGATTGTTTCCCTCAAATTTGTCGATGTCTTTGAGAGGAGTTGGAAAAGTTATCCCATTCCATTTAAGCTCTTCCGCTTTTGCTTTGAGTTTTTTATCAATTCGTTCTGCATTTTTGTCAACTGGATTTAAGGCTCTGGTGGTGGCCCATTTGAAGCACTGATCGTCCTTGTTTTTAAGATTAATAATCGCTTTCTTGTCAGCTAAATATTTCGGAAGCTTGATATAGGATGATCCACCCATAGGTTTATACCGTACAGTATGAATCTCTAGGGTTATAATGAACTTGAAGACCCACCCGCTACCGTTATCTGTAAATGTAGCAATGTTCTCCAAAATTCTAGCTGTACACTTTTTGTAAAGTTCGTCTAAATCGGTGGCTTCCAGGTTAACGTCTGTGGTAGAGCTAAATGAGGCTTCTTTGATCACAATTTCACCAGTTTCTAAGTTTGTTTTTTCCATCTCACACCTTAAAACAATTTTAACCTTTGTTTGACGATTGTTATTCAAGAGGCTAACCACGCTCCTATTCACGGTTGACAAAAAACTTCTTGGATCGTGGAAATTTCCAAAATTTCCTCCGGAAATTTTTATAGGTTTTTCATTTTTTTAAATTTTTTTAGAAAAAATTTCCGGAGGAAATTTGAGGGAAATTTTTCCGACAATTGTGTACTGATTAGCAAAACGTTTAAGCGCAGATTTTGTTTTTCGGATTTTGAATGGATGTCTCGGCAAATTTCCTTCGGAAATTTCTTGTACATCAAAGACGTCGGGAGAAATAATTAAATTATCTTTTAACGTTTCTAAACAATTTTTTTGTTTTGTTTTATTTTTTTGGTAATATTTTTTCTGATATTGACAAGCTTTCTCTCTATTCTTTTCATAATGTTCTTTATCATATTTCTTACTTTCTCTTGGTGGTGGAGAAAGACCGAGTTCATAAAGTAAACCTACATTATAACGCATATATAATGTTGAAGGACTGTAAAATTTGTTAAATTTTTTTTTAAGAGTCAATTTAATCCATTCATCGTTATAAAAAACAAACAAATGTTTATTTTTTACTTTTGATGGGAGTGTAATTTCTTTTTTAATATTGTAATATTTTTTGAAATCTTCCATTTTTTTATATTTTTTTTATTTTTATTATATTAAAAATAGATTTTTTTTTCATTTTTTTATTTTTTTAAATTATATTTTTGACTTCTCAGGCATATTCATCATACGATAAGAAAAATATTCTCGATCATTTTTACTTTTAACTTTCCCGAGAGATACCAACAAATAACTGAGATTATCTTTAAACATTTCCAGGGGAAATTTTTGGATCAATTCATTCGTGAGAGTTGAACACGTCCAAAATTCTTGACCATCATTCAAAGTTATAATTATTCCTTCACCGTGTGCTGTATTTACACGTTTGTATTTAACCATCATGTGAACTTTTTTTATGGGAAGATCTCTCCAAGGAGAAACATTTGTTTGCGGAATTTGCTCATCGAACATTTCATTAAATTCTTCGAGTGATATATTTTCTGCCATTGTTTTATTTTTTATTAATATATAATTTGTTTAAATTAAATTTTATAATTTTTATAGGTAAAAATTTCCCTGTACATTTTATGAGATTTGAGAGGATTGGGTAGGGAAATTATTTGCCTTTGGGGAGATGAGTGGAGTGAAGGGAAATTATTTGCCTTGGAGTAAAAATTTTCGGAGGAAATTTTTATAGGTAAAAATGTCCTTGTAAATTTTATGAGATTTGAGAGGATTGGGTAGGGAAATTATTTGCCTTTGGGGAGATGAGTGGAGTGAAGGGAAATTATTTGCCTTGGAGTAAAAATTTTCGGAGGACATTTTTAGGTTTGCCTTGGGTTTCTGTGGATTTTATCAATTTTAGGGTGATTTATACAGGAATGGAAGGGAAAGTTAGGGGAGGTTTGGGGTGTTTGCCTAGGGTTTCTGTGGATTTTGCCAATTTGAGGTGTTTTATACAGGAATGGACAGAAATGAGCTAGGACTGGCAATATCTATCTACTCATTCATAATGAAAAATATTAAAAATTAGGGTTGAACTCGTCAAACCTAAAACCTTTACGAGTCACGCTACCCTGGCTAAGGTGGACTGTCCCTGAAAATGCTGTTAATACTGTATTGATTAATATTTTTAAAGAATGATGAAAATTGTGGGAGTTTATTTTTAGGGTAAATTGTTATGGCTTAGTTTGTTTTGGGTCATAATGACGTCATAGGGACGAGCAGACAAAGCTACCCTATCTGACAATGATACGTTGTGCAATAATCCGGGGAAATTATGAGCACCCAGAGGTAGGAACAAGGTGGAAAAGCGAATTCAATATTATGTTTGCCAGCGTAAACATGATTTGTATTACGTTGTCAATACTATTCAATTATTTTTTCGACTTGACAACTTATATCAGTTATATTTTCATAGGTATTTACCCGACATGGTTGATGCAATTTTTCGCCATCGTAACAATCCCAGATTATTTGATGGGCAGCTCTGCGTAGTTGACCTGTCTGGAACACGCAAAATAGACAGTTGATATGTCATTTGCCACCTAATTTTGTATTTTGAATTATTTTATAGATATCTAATTGGATAACGCAGACCGTAGGCCCTATATAATGGCTGACGAGCCCGCGAATGGAAATGGAAATTTGAAGCGTCTTTACCTGTGGGCCAGCTATAGGTCTTTAGGAACAATATTTCTGAAATGGCTGAGCAATCTGGAAGATTCGCAAATTATCAATGGCATTTTTACATCTTGTTATTTCTACGGTGACGAGTATAAAGGGCCAAGTGATGCACGTGACAAGGCAAATGAACTATCAAAGGAAACTGATCTGTCTGAATTTCCCCTTATTTATGATGGTTCTCATTGCACCTACAGCTGGGCGAAGACGCAATTGGAATGCGACTACCCGGGGAAGAAGTTCCTAATCTCTAAAGATCTTCCCTTCTCATTGTGTGGTGATCACGATCTTATCCCAAAAGGATTTCGTCACACGTTTCTTATCCGACATCCATACAAGATGTTCTCATCATGGAAGGCTATTTTTGGCAGATGGTTTCCAGGCGAAAGCTTAACGGATGTATTCGATAAGCGCCTAAATAAACATTATACGTATAAAGAACAATACGAACTATTGCGGTACTTACAGGAACATCCAGAAGCAGGTGATTCTAATCCTATTGTCATTGATGCAGATGATCTATTGAATAATCCTGCTCGAATAATTTCACAATACTGTCAAGCCATTGGCATTCCGTACACGGATGAAATGCTGCACTGGAAACCCGGACGCGACCTTGTTAAGAATTGGAAGATATCGCGACAGTTGTGCGGGGGCGGTCTTCACGGTGATGAATGGGGATACTATAAGACCGCTATGGATAGTTCACAATTCTTGCCACCTAAGAAACTGCCAGAGAGAAACGAACTTGACGGAGACGTCCTGGCGTGTGCGGATATTGCCATGCCATTCTATGATATGATGTACAATATGCGCACTATACGACCATAAAATCAGTGCAGAAAGTAGCCTACTACGGTAACTTGTGAACCAACTTTGAAGTATTTTATTAACACTTTTGATCTCGATCATTGACTGGCTAGTATGTAAAGGGCACCTTATTATTTTTAAGGTCTGTTCATTTGATCACGATCATTGACCGGCTTGAAGGCACCATGGCGGGATTTTTATTTAATGAAAAAAATTAAGGATATCATATATTTGTCATTTTAGGAACAGACTGAACCCCAAATGCACCTGTTACGATGTCCATACGTCGGATGGCGGTTGAATGGTTAGCCTCACGGAGAGTGGGGGGCGTCTGTCAAATTATTCTGACAAAACCACCTGGTCATGTAAAAAAATGTGACACCGCCACCATTTTGGGAATTCCAGTTCAAAACGCACGGCCTTGTATACATACAAGGTCGTTTAATTAATTCTTAAACTCTTCATTGTGCATCTTAAGTTGAGTAGTATATAAAATATGCGCCAACCACAGAGCTTTGAATTTAAGCATCATTTTCAAGTTAATTGTTTTTGATGCTTTTATCCTCAGCATAGATGAATGAGCTACAGTTGCAATGGATGATGAGCTACAGTTGAATTCGTACTTGATAATCGCTCGAGGCCTTGCTTTCGCGAACATCCCTCGATAAGTAAGCACGAATTCACTACGAGCGAATGAATTATCTATCATACACGTCGTAACGTGTATCTAAACATTGCCTAAAATCATAACATTAATGTAATAACAGAAATGTCATGCATTTTTGTCCACTAAATTGATCTCACCGGCAATTCATATTTTAAGAACACTGCTAATGTAGGTAATATTATGGGTGAAGCGTACCATTTTATCAATACACCAATTATCCTACTTGAGATGGATCTGTAAGTCAAAGCTTGACGTTATCACAGGGAGAATAATCAATATTAATTAGAGTTGCGAAAGTGCACGAAATTATCTTTAAAAAGGTGTCAATTGCGGAGTGTTCAAATTTATACAAAAAATGTCGATAAGGATAATGGCCTATCCTATTATTATATTATATTATATTATATTATATTATATTATATTATATTATATTATATTATATTATATTATATTATATTATATCATATCATATCATATCATCATATCATATCATATCATATCATATCATATCATATCATCTCATCTCATCTCATCTCATCTCATGTCATGTCATGTCATGTCATGTCAATTTCTTTAAACAATAGATTTCGCCCTAACGAACAAAAGACGGAATAAAACGCATTATTCCCTGCCGCCAAAATGACGGTTTTAAGCGTATATATTATATCATATTATATTATATTACATTTGTATATCATATTATATTACTAGTATATTATATCATATTATATTATATTATATTATATTATATTATATTATATTATATTATATTATATTATATTATATTATATTATATTATATTATATTATTGTTTTACTTATCGTAGGCTTATGTTACCAGCCCTTAATATTTTGTTTATTGATTATTGTTGTTATTACTTTCGCATCTAAAATAGTAAAATTATGTGTATGTAACATGTTAAGATGAAACTTTGCATTGTAATAATCATGCAAGGACTTGTCAGTTCTCAGAATCTGAGTTGCCATAGCAACCTGATTGCCTGGACTAGTTAATCAGGCCAGGTGTGTGATCTGAATGGGACCATTGTTGTAATAAAACGTGTTAGAAATCGTCGAACAATAGCAACATAGAAATCTTAGTTTTTATTTCTGAGAAAGTGCACAAGGCATCATTGTCTTCAAGGATGTGGACCCTTACTTCCAATCCATTGCACACCGTAAACTCGGAAAAAAGTTGGGTGCCCCGTTTTACAGATAACGCCGGGGTAATCTGTAAAACGGGGCCGAAAAACAGTCTAAACTTTTTGTGCTACAAGCTGCGAATAGAAGTTCAGACTGCGCGCAGTCTGAACTTTTTGTACTACAAGCTGCGAATAGATGTAGTGAGCCGAAGCTCGAAGCGTAGAAGTTCAGCACACGTTGAAAGCACCTTGGAAATTCATCAAGAAACGTGTATTAGAAGTCCAGACGACCCCCTGTTGGTTGTGGCGCTTTGCGTGCTGGTGTGATAGTCAACAGATAGTCCCGGGGGGCCCAGTCAAACATAATAGTGTACACAGGCGTGACCAAAAAAACGCGTAAAAAGGGGTGTTTTTTCAGTGTTGGACGCGTCACGCGAGTGACGCGTTAAGGGTATCAAAAACGCTGATTTTCAAGAAAAAGGGTGGCTTAAAATACCTGTCGAACGTGTTTAGGGTAACTTGTTTTGTTCTCCGTTCCCAGAAGAATGTTATCCCCGTTTATGCGATTTCTTTTGAGCGTCTCATTTCCAATTTGAGAATGCATGTGTGTCACTCGTCTCTACAGCGTCATAATCGCAAATAGACAAAACTTGTTTAGGGGTCATATTCTGGCAAGAACTTGTTTAGGGGTCAAAATTTGCAAGGAAAGCGCGCTAAAAACTTGTTTAGGGGGTAAATTTGCTTGCAGGGTAAAACTTGTTTAGGGGGTGTCTGGAAAAAATTTGGTCACGCGTGTGTACACCATTATGTTTGACTGGCCCCCCTGGGCAGATAGTCAATGAAACCCAATCAATGCAGTAAATATCCAACTTTATTATTTATTTTTCTGTAACTTTTGTAATAAAACATCGTTTTTCCTCGTTCGACCAAAATTCTGATGTGACATAGCCATGTTTTTGCCATTTTTGCCACTTAATTCATGATTAGCCACAAAAAGGTACACTTTAAACACCAGAGTTAACCGGTGACCTACCCCCTAAGGCCCCTACACAAAGCCAAACTATATGCCCAGATTACTAGGCGAAAGACAACTATCAATAACTATCAAACGAGGAAAAAAGGGAAGTTCACGAACATCCATCAAACGCAATGTGATGATGGGAAGGGATTTAAATGGAACGAGTAAATACATTAAACCACCTTATCTTATGATGATAATATAATTGATATCGAATATATACAGGTGAGTAAAAAAACCAATTGTACTCAATTTTCGGAATTTTTATCTTAAAATCGGTGCAAAATGCATAGGTTTTTTTTTTATTGACGCAGAGGGTTTTTCAATAGTTGTCTAAAGAATTTGAGTTGGTTGAAATTGGTTTTGGTAAACATATTTTATGCTCATTTGCGTAAAAGTCAACATTTTCTAAACCGAACAAGATTTGCGATATTTTCTCTTATAAGATGTATTGAATTCCACTAATGAAAACGGTCCACATTCTAGTCCGAGATGAGTCCGACTTTCACAAAAGCTAAAGGTTTGCATTTAATGTTTATTAGTTCACTATTGTGTACCATACATGAATCCACATGTTCATTAATATCAAGAATTATTTAGTAAAATATTCAATATTGTGTTCGGTTTCCAAATGCAGTTACTTCACCAAAATAGTCATATCTGGTAAACGGTACCATGAAATGTCATAATTCTTTTTGCTGATGATAGTGAATAAATGCATCTATTGTCACATACATTAGTTGCCTTCATATTCTGATAATAATTGTTTTCAATATTTTTTTTACTTTGAGTACACTTTTTTTTTACTCGCCCTATACCCGCCTTAGCCTTGTACACAGTATACATAGCTCCGATTGTGCATGCAATTCATTGAGCGCAACCATCAAATTTGTGAAATTTCCTAAATCGTTTTCAATCATTAACAATTCATAGTCTTTGGTAGCAAATATGGCATCAAAATATTGGTAACAAATTTCCTCAAATCAATTACATCATCATACAATGATAACGATAACCTTTCGAATGAGTGTGGACTTTTTTGTTGCTGCTGTAAGTTTCTACGGTGTTTACTCTAAAGCCACGAATAATTAATCATAAATAAATTAATCATGAATAGCTTTTGTTCCAATTAAAGCAATTTTCATGAGTGAATGACTCTCTCTTTTTTTATTGTATCTGCGACACATCCTTAAGTACTTCTGTTAAATTTAACATTTAGACGTCTGGCTTATCTTCTCAAAGAGTGTAGTTAGTTGATCGTAATCTATTGTTTCCGCTTGTATGTTGCGACTATCCTGAGTTAAAAACCCGGTAAGACAATTAGGTACCAGTAGAATAGCATGTCTTGAACCTCCCTAAAAATACAAATGAAGAAATAAGTTGAATGATGAAAACATTATTGCTACGATCAAACTTTGAAAAATTCTGTACTAATGGAAAGGTGTTTTTTTTAATGGTGGTAGAGTAATAATCGAATTGCATGCGATTATCATCTTATGATAGGAGTTCACACAAATAGAAGAATAACGCATGAGCTTGATTTAATTTCAATTTTCTTTCTCGATTATAACAAATCGCCTTATGATGAAAATCGTACACCAGTATTCAAAAGAATAATAACACTTTCCACGCGGCTATTAGTTTTACCATATATTCGAGACATATGTTTCAGAAACCTTTCACACCTTTTAAAGTCTATCTCAAGAACTACTGAACGTGGAACCACTCCTGTGCATATGTACGTACATTTCTCATTGTGATTCCAAATAATATGGTGATGAAATTCAATAATGTTGACATCGTTGAAACATTTAGTGTTAAACGGACTTCATTCCTTTGTATATCAAATTCTCATAATATAGTGGGGCGGGGGCTTAATTCATTCGAATAATAATACCTTCAGTGAGTGTGCGTATGATCATCGCGTCAGCATGCCCTACATATTTTTCTATTCCGAGATATTGTTGATATGGTGTGTTTTTTTATGAAACGAATGATAATTATGTTTGGACGACATATTTCAGAAAAGCATATCATTGCTCAGATATACAAAGAAAAGAATATTATTATTGATATTTCTTTCTTTAGTGTAGTGAGCTATGATTTGTTTTTCTGAAACGGAATCAACCAAAACTTATCATTCCGCTCATTAAAAATATATCATTCTGGTTCCAGTGTCACTTGGATAATGAGTCAATACCAGTGCAAAGATGTTAAGGTATTAAATATATATCACGAAACAGGTGCATCTTCTTTCTGAAAATCTTAAACACAGTTTATGGTTACCGACAAAATTGATGCAAATCCATTACATGGATAAGCTCTATTGCAAATATTGGCCTCAAAATGATTTTATATCTACTTACACTATCAATTACGGCAATATACTTTTCTGTGAGAGACCCATGATGAATGTTATTTTCATGTACAAATTCCAGCGCCATTTTAATATCGCGTTGCATTGAATCGACATCAGACGATGTGAAAGTCGTAGCGCCCTCACTATTTGACATAATTGTAGACATCAGGTAAGGTGTATACTTGTCATAATGATCATCAGATAGCAACAATGCCACTTGAGGTATGTTCTGCATCCAAGGACCTGCAAGAAATGCATGGAATACTTTTATTAAACCTTTTTCAGAATATAATTAATAATAGTATGATCAGAAAAAGGCGTCACATACACTAAGACTAATGTCAATAAATACTGATGAAAAAGACCATTCATACACGGGTGATGGGAGGAAAATGAATACAAAAACACCAATTGATTTTATTAGCCGTTTTCTTAACATCTTTATAAATAAAAGTGACCGAATGAATCGAGCATTTACACATTCACCATTTTAATACTGGACCTTTCACTGGATAAGTAATTGTTTGTTGTTGTTTCTTTGGTCCAATAGACAATGTAAAGTAAATGATCGCCAGTCTGAAAGAGTATGTCTCCCCGATGAGTATATTATGCTAATACAGGGTGTCTAAAAAAAAACGTGCACGTGTTTACCCAACTAATTGACCATGAACTTATAGAATTTGGTGTAACAATTGTATACATATTGATAGACATAACGGTTAGCTTTCATATTACGTTGATTTCATTTGATTTGGTTTTGTCGATCTTGAGATATGACCAATTAACTAAAGCTAACTAAAATCGACGTTGTGCCACTTTACAGTTTGCAATGAAAAGAAAGGGTTACTCCGGAGATGGGTGGTTGTTACCACCCATTGTTGTTACCACCCACTAAAAAATCCAATCCGAAATGCAGAGTATGCTTATTTGAGTACCATGCTATAGCTAGAGGTTCCCTCTATCCATACATACCAAAACAAGTACAAACATCCCATGCATGACGTCACAATGACGTCACCAAACATGACCGACCTCAAAATCCCTCCATATTCGCCGGACAGTGAAATATCATACAAATCTTCGCCAAAAAAGTTCTAAATATCGGAATTTCACCCGGTTGTTTGCTTATAAGTGAGGGAAATGGTGTTTCTAACATGCTGAAATAATTCAGGACCATACAATTAAAAAAAAATTCAAATTGGCGATTCCAAAAAATTGTAAGGTGGCAACCACCCCCTACTATCGGACTTTGACGGCTTACCCTACCTCGATTTGTTTTCGTCAAAATGAGCGCAGGGAATGTAAAAGCGATCACCTAGACGCCCAAGGTCACTGTTTTTGCGTTCTAGCGCAATCGGCGACCACCCTCCCTTAGGAGGACGAGGGTTTTAATGCTTATCTTAAGCATTCTTTCTGTAAAAGTGGCACAAAGTCGATTTTAGGTAGTTTTAGTTAATTGATCATATCTCAGGATTGACAAAACCAAATTAGATGAAATAAACGGCATATGAAAGCTAAGCGTTTAGTCTATCAATATGTATACAATTGTTACAGAAAATTCTAGAAGTTCGTGGTCAATAAGTTGGGTAAACACGTGCACGGTGTTTTTTGAGACACCCTGTATGATGTACACAAAATAGTTGGCATATATGATGTGAAAATCTGTAACATTGTTTGAGCAAGTTAATTTTTATAGGCATTCCCTTATTTAATTATTTTCGTGTCTAAGAAACTAATATCCATATTTCCAGCAAAAACTATTACTTGATATTGAAATTAACTAGCATATTTCTTGAGACACTATTTCAGGAAACGAACACAAATACAATGTTTTAATCCAAAGAAGATTTCTTGATGTACCCCCAACATGCTTAGCGACAGTACCAGCAGGGCTTATCACCAAAACAAACAGTTTCACACATGTGTTAAAGTAATTATCAGCTGGAGGTCGTCTGACCTCTACCATAGTAATGCATGGTGCAGATAGGGTAAACTTGGCCACAAATATGAAAGAAGTTGAATCCCAACTAAAACTTGTATTCATAAAAATGTAGGGTATTTACGAAAATCAAGAGAGGAATAAATTAAACACATATCAATCATATTACTTGCAACAACTTTATAAGCATTTTCTTGCACTGTAATGTCGATGGGAACCAGTAGACACTGGTGACAGAAATCCGTGGTCATGTGATGAAAGTGAAGCATCCTGGGGTGCATCAATAAATCTTCTTTGGTTTTAATCTGAATACAATTAGTGCTATCAATTATTACCGTTATATATGGTATTCCTTTTTCCTTTCAACTTATTAATTTCCAAGTTCCCGCTCACTGTAGACACGATTCCCGTTGACTTCATGGTACTAGTTTGGGCCCGCCTACGTCGCGTCTTATTCGACGTTTCCCTTGTCACGATGGTGTACAGGTATGGATTTAAAGAGGAGTTCAGAGGCAACACAAAAACCGCTGTCCAAACATATGCATCGGACGATATGGTGGTATCCGTAGTAAGCGCTAGTAAGCCCATTATGATCACCGGCATCCAGCAACAGAGATCTGTGAAGACCAGGAAGGCCATGCGAATCGCTAGTGCGATTTCCCCGGAACGGTTAGCCATGTGGGTAAAGCTTTGACGAGATCGCTTCACTGTTATATAGATAGTCGTGTAACATATAAGCATGATTGTAAATGCTATGCAGTTGACGCCAAGAAAGAGAGTTACGGAATATTGCCATCCGGCTGGTCTATCAGCTGTGAGTGGTAAAGCCAGACACACTGTAGACCTCCCGTAGAAGGCGTTACCGAAGTAATCCTTTATCAAAACGGGCATTAAGCTTAGTAAGAGAGAGCAGCTCCATACAGCAAACACAACAACCTTCACGCTATTAGATCTTAAGTTCAATCTGCTAAAGGGTGCTGTTAGAGCGATCAATCGATCCACGCTAATGACAGTCATGAAAAACACGGATGATTCACTTGATAATACAGACAAAAATCCTGCAATCTTACAAATCGCACTAGTTTGCCATGATTCTGCATAATATGCATATATATCTTTATAGTATAAATCAGCAGAACCAATTATTAGCATATAAACACCCATCATACCGTCTGCAACCGCTAGATTTGTAACAAGAATTGATTGTGCCTGATTTTTACTCCGCTCTCTATCAGATCGAGGACAGACTCTCCAAAAGATTACGAAACTGTTTCCGAAGAGGGCGCTGATACCAAAGATCCAGGTCATGTATGATAAGAATCTAATACGTAGTAGATCCTCGCAAGATGAGAAAGCGTCTGCTTCTGGCAAACACTCATCGAGTGTGTTTACCCCTCGTGCGAGACAGCAAAACAAATAGTTGTCAGAATATCTTTGGAATTAAAGAAAGTATTACAAATATGCATTAAGGCTCATCTTTAATGTTACGCAATACCTATATTTACATCAGTTATTTATGTATTAATTAATTTGTATTCAGTATTCAGTTAGCTCCGGAACGGGAGCCCGTTTCACTCGAGGACATTCAAAATTGACGGGTATGCGTTGCAATGGTAACATGTACCTGTCAATTTGTGCAATTATAGTATTTTCGCTTTTCAACCCTAGATATTTGCGTAAAATTAACATATAAACAGTTTAGGACAGCCTAGGTACAAAATGTCCTTGCGGAAGCTATCCGATGATGTAACCTCACCTTTGACTCGAACATCTCACGACACACGTCAAAATGATACCTTTTTCAACCTCTTTACCGCGATGAGATCACCATTCTCTAGGCGAGTTTACACCATTTTATAGAATTTTCAGGATAATTATGAACATTTTTACGTTACATGTAAAACGTTTAATAGTATGATATAGTGATACTTTCTGAATATTATCTGACAGGATAAGATACTTATTATATGGTTGAAAATCGGCAATTTTTTTTTTTTTTTCAATTGTGAAATTTACTTTGATGGGAGACCGTTCCCTTATAAATGCAGTCCCGTTCCCAAGCTCGACCTCTGTTGAGATATCGAACTTTTTCATAATCCCAGCTGAAGACGGACTTCTGTCACTTGATACGGCGCCGTGTAAAAATTGACGAGAGTGTTATTGAATTGGACGCCCTCAAGCCGAACGCACTCCCGTTCCGTAGCAGACTGTATATTATGTAAGATACCCATATGCATGTTTCATATTTTTAAGACATGGCCAATTCCATGCCAAATGTGAAAAACAGCCAAAATTTCAAATCGGGTTTACAAGTTTTTCTTCTCTATTGTTGGTAAGAGGTATATCTCTATTTATCAAGTCTGATATGATCTCACCTCAATTTGTTCGTTTTGGTCATTACATCATCGTTTGAAAATAGGTGCGCAAAAAGGATAATGCTTTTTTAATTTGGCTTGAAAAAAGCTAGTTAAGAAAGTGTATTATTTTTGTAATATAAAGTATTGCTTTTTAAATGCTATTTGTGATTTAGTTATTCTAAATAAAGCTTCCAATGAAAGTAAAAAGCAAAAAGGTGATATCGCTTGCGAAAGGCGCAATGCGAGTTATCATTTTTAAGTTCATTTTTTCCATTGGATCGCGTAACGTCCGTAACATTTTTTATCTTTTTTTTCCTCTGGGAGAAAACTAATTGGCTGATTTTAATAACATCACACATTCACTGTTAGTTTGTGATGGGTTCAATCATTGAGCAAACAAAAATAAAATCTTTAGTTAGAAATACCATAACGAGCGTTACGGACGTTACATAAATCGTTACGGACGTTACATAAATCGTTACGGACGTTACAGCTTTTACTCAAGAGCTTCTAAATGACACACCTTTGTGAGCTGTAACACTGAAAATATTAATTTGTCAAAAATGTGGTCTTATTTGACAAATTAGACCACATTTTCTTCAACAATGGTTTAGATTTGTGCACTGCTACATAGTCAGTGTAGCCCAATTGAGGAAAAAGTACTGTTGACATTTGCAAAGTTGACAAGTCAGGAGTGTAACACTATGTAATTCTTTGATACTGTGTTGTCTTGCCACATATTATGCTATGAACTTGAAACTTCCAGAGTAGTTTCTGATAAGCATTGTTTAAAATATGTTAAACAGTTCTGTGACAGTTACATTTTTTGTGTATGACAACTTTTGCCCTCTAAAGTGACGAAAAACAAGTGTTTTTCATAAGAAAAATTACATTTTTTCCATTTTCAGTGGTAGAGATATACTTGATAGTGTTAGAGTGGGTAGTGTTAATAACCTTTAATATAGATACCTAAAACACAAACAAGCTTTGTGTGAATGAAAACAATTAGCATACTCTGTAGTAAATATGCCATAAAACATAAATAGATGTTTTCAGACTACCCCTTCCATTATTTTACAACTTTAACCAACTAAGGGACCGTTCATTATTTATGGTGGAGGGGGGGGGGGGGGGGGGGGGGGGGGGGGGACAAATTCGAGACTCGTAAAATTACCTAACCCCCCTACAGCTGAAACTGAAAATTACATGACCCCCCTGCTAATCAGTAGCTTTATACACACCCCCCCCCCCCTTCCTCGAAAGAAATCAACTTGTCACATACTTAAGGGGCTGTCTTTAACTTTGGAATTTTGTTCATGCATAACCTACGTTGTCAAATTTTGTTTGTGCCCTATCTGAACAGCCAATAATTTTATGATGCCCCTTCTTTTTATTGTGTGAAATTAGTAATGGCGAGCGTAGCGAGTTGGAATTTTTTTTCTCATATTTATACACTTTGGATGGTTTTGTGAGTCTTTATAACCCGAACAAGTTAGAACATTCTGAGCAGAAACGTATAATCCAGTGAAACGTTCTACTTTTGTGAGCATTGGTGCAAAGCAGAAATGAGGTGAAAAGCATGCAACAAATCACATTTTTAAATCATGAAGAGGTCACACCACTAAATAGAGCTCCATAGAGATATGTACAAAAACACCGATATAAAAGTCTGTTTTAGACCACTAAATTACGAAATTACCAAAAAGTGAAAAAAAATAGGTAGGTTGACCTGCTCGATTTTCAAAAATATGCCCATGGAGTTGACTACCTCTCTGATGAGCTTGGAAATGTCGCCGTAATCGCCAATGTTTCAAGTAAAAAGCACAAATTTGAAAGATCTCTCAACATTTACCTAGATGATATTCACAGTTTATAGTCAGGGTGCATGTAGGTGATGTCCCATTAATCACAATTAATCAAAAATCATAGGCATTTACGCAATTGTATTACTGTCAAGACTTTTTAAATTGAGGATTTTGTGATGCATACTTTCTGATTCTAGCTTTAAACCCCGTCCTTAAGGATAGGGGATACCCCCATTTAGTGTAGTGCACCCTGAAATTGGATTTTGTAACATTATACACCCTGTGGCTCTAATGTCTCGACCGTTGATGATTATATAGATGTTTTTTCCACCATATCGTCGATTTGCTGTCCAGAAGTCGTCTGATAGTAAAGTGTTTGAAGTCGATAGGTTTTAAAAAAATATGCGCGAAGCCCCCCCCTGTTCAAGAATAAAAGTTACATACCCCCCTATTTTAACATATGAAAGTTACATGACCCCCCCCCCTATAGTTTACCCCACCATAAATAATGAACGGTCCCTAACATCAAAGTAACACAAGAAAAACACATGGATTTTATGACAAATTAGGGACAAAATGTCCCATTTTGATATTATAAATCGTGTTTTATTATTGATTTTAATACATGTAACGTCCGTAACGCTTCAAAATGTAACGTCCGTAACACTAAAATCAACAGCGTTGGACGATACGGGAGTACTAATTTCAAACTTGCTTTTCATGTTTACATAGAATGGAGTCAGGGCTTGCTCAATATAGTTGACAGAAAAAAATAAAACAGGGAACTGAACAGAGATTTAAGGATATGTACCACAGTCAAAAAGGCACTTCCTTTCAAGGTAACGTCCGTAACGCTCGTTTCTAATTTTTGTTGCTAATTAACTAAGAAAGCTAAAACCAAATTGCTTCATTATATTGAACATTAGAGTGTTTACTACTAGCATACTAAGAAATAAAGTGGCATCTTATCAGCAAACAGATGTGCTATTCAATTAAAAGTTGCAAGTTGCATGTATCTGTAACGTCCGTAACGGTGGAATTGGCCACATGTGTTTACGAGTATAAATATTAATTGGATAAGAAGTTATTCGAGTTTAACGTTTAAAGAAAGGTCTTCATACAGGAAACAAAACAAGTGTAAAGTCATAAACAAACGGTGGTGCTAAAATGTAACGTTACGTAGCTATATGGCCGTGTTATATATTTCCACATTTTGAACAACTTACAGAGACTCAAGTAGAAGCAACTCCGCAAATATAGACGTTGTTGATTGTTGCATTTGTATAGCATTCCCGCGTATATCCCTTAGCAAAAAGAATAATATGTTTCGTTATTATTTTGAGATATTCTGTTAGTTTCTGTTGAATTCTTACTTATAACTAGAAAATATAATTGAGTAATTGCAACAGACATGTCAGACAACCAGTTGTTGAATGGATGCGGTTTGTCGTGCATTTTTAAATAGCATATTGCTCAAAAACGTAACGTACATGGTAATATAAATGATGCTCATAATTACAAATCTATATATAGCTCCAAATGTTGAAACTAAAAATTGTGTAGACATTTCTACTCTTTCTGATCAATGTAGCCTTGTAGGCAGATTATTTATTTTCTTGTAGCAACAACTCACCGCTTGACAGTGGGATGTGGATCGGGGATGATTGATCAATACGTCCTAAACTCATGCATGCCACTATATTGGATATTGAAAAAGCAACTGTGGAAATGACAATTGTACTATGTTTTTGGTTTTAGACCCATAGCTCTCTGTTGATGTTCAGGTTATCTTTAATCAAATTAAAGAGACGAAATTTCGTATTTTCCGTTACAGCTTATTTTTGAACAGTTATGATCATATTTTAACCTGATAAGTTACTTTCTTGAGGTCGTCGTCGTTCTATGAATCATGGCTGATTATGTACCCATTGATGATGGAGCGCCAATGTTGTCTATTTTGTGTCATGCGATGTGCAGAGATAAGGGATAAAACTGTTGCTTCCTTAATACCATCATTCCAACGATGTGCAGAGATAAGGGATAAAACTGTTGTTTCCTTAATACCATTATTCCAGCGGAGTTTTTGTCTGCCACGTTTACAAATTCCTTGGACAGCTCCTAATGAGATATCACATTTTCTAGGTTGTCAACTTCACGTCTAGCAATGTGTTCAAAGAATTGCAGTTTGTTGCGCATGATCTTAATATTACGCAGAGAAGTTTGGTCCCCACTCTGGATTCTGATAAATTCATTGGTCTTATGCTCTTCCCATGATATTCCTAACATCTCGCGCAAACACCACATTTCGAAAGCTGAAAAGGTTTCAGCTCCAATGCAGCAACCGGAAAGATCAATGCCTTCATAATGCGAAATTGAAGGTGGCAACACAATCTTCTTTATTGTGATCGACCCTCACTTGTTGGTTGCTGTTATCGCCACAGATCATGACTTTGGTCTTCTTAACATTCAAGAAGAGCCCAAACTTCTCACTGGCTGCTTTCACACTGTGTATTAGATTTCCAGTTCTCGCTATCAGGGTGGTATCATCAGAATATCGGAGCTTGGTAATTTTGCGACCTCCAACTATAACTTGTCCTTCAAATCCATCAAATGCTTGCCTCATGATGTTTTCAGCGTAAATGTTGAATAAGTAGGGGCAGGATAAATCCTTGACGAGCGCCTTGCCCAATTACGAACCATTCACAGTCGCCATTATCTGATCTTACTGTAGCATTTTGGTATTTGTAGAAGGATTTAATCAGCTCGGTGATGTGAGGAGAGAATCCCATTTCTTGCATAAACTACCGTCCATAGCTTCGAATGTTGAACGCAGTCAAATGCCTTGGGCTACTCAATGAAGCATAGGTATAGAGCTTGCTGAAATTCAAGTTCTTTTCTATCAGGTTTCTCAGATTACCTATTGGATCTCTCGTACCGCGACCTTTCCTAACTCATTCTCCATGTGTTTTCGGACCATTTCTGTAATGATATGGAGTATAACCTTGCTAGTATGGGAAATTACGGCTATTTTGCGGCTGTTAGCACATCCTCTGATGTCCCCTCTCTTTGGAAGAGGGAGGAAGACTGCTTTCTTCCAGTCTGTTGGCCATTCTGTTGTTTTCCAAATCTTGATGCATAGTTTGTGGATTATATAAATGCCCTTCTTCCTATAGGAGTTCTGCGGGAATATTATCAGCTCCAGGTGATTAACCATTCTTTAATTTCTTCATACACTCTCAGAACAAAAGTTAAAATCTGTAACCATGTTGGTTAAGATTTTAACCAACGGGAGATTACCAGGTGAACCACACAATTGGTTGGTTAAAACTGAAACCAACAGCTGTTGGTTAAACCTTAACCTGTGATTGGTTACAATTTTTAATCATTTGTTGGTTAATATGTTTTAACCAGCAGTGGTTGGTTAAAAAATGTTGGTTAAACTTTTATTTTATGTTTGCTAAACTTTGACATGTGGTTGTTATTTTTTGGTTAATTCTGCTAAACTTAACCATTTGTTGGTTAATCCTGCTTGATATATAACATGGGTTGGTTAAAACCTAACCATTTGTTGGTTAAAATTGCTTCATATTTAACATGGGTTGGTTAAAACTTAACCATTTGTTGGTTAATCCTTTTTTAAATATGCATCGGGCAGTAGCTCTATTAATGTATTGCTATGAAGTGTTGCTGAGACATCATGGCAGACGAAGGAGTTGTTGAAATGCTCACCAAGTGTTTCAAGGTACACGATTGATTTCTTAAAACTGTAATTTAATAAGTATGTAACTGTCTGAGCTTTTGATCTACTATTAGTGTATTGACCAGGGACATCGTAAATGTTCATCACTATTTTTCAACATATTGACATACAATTCATCATATTTTGGTTCACTTAGTATCTATAACAATCAAATAACGTGTAGCAGTTGATGAACTGGTTGAGGCACCTTCTATATTCAAGAAAACACAACTTGAAATGTGTTTGCCCTATACACGCTACTTTTAAAATACGATGTAGGAGGTCTATGGTAGGCTTCGTAGCTAGGCTTACCATACATGTACATGCACATGTACATGTACATGCATAGTGTTGTAGTTAATAAAGGTAAAATAGTTTCCTAAATCTGCCTTTCTTGATAGACAAATGCCATAATATTGTACAGTTTAGCTCAGACAGTTACATACTTATTAAATTGCAGTGTTAAGAAATCAATCCTGTACCTTGAAACCCTTCTATGCGTCTCCAGACCCCACAACCGGAACGTTGCAACCACTTGGTTGTCTGCCATTTTGTCGAAAAGAGAGAGAGAATGGCCAGCCTCGTTTTGATGTCGCAGCAGCACACCACATTTTAAAACAACGTTGTACAATAGAGATTTTTCACCAACTCATTTATTCAAATTTAATCAATGTTGATTAAAATTTAACCAACAATTTGATAATTTGCACAAAATATTTTCCCGCCATTGAAATTCTTTGGCGGGAATCTTGTGTTGACGTATTGTTGGTTAAAATTATGATGCCTAAACCAACGTTGAATAAACTAAAAATGAATTATGTTTTACTCTTTAATTTAACCAACGCAGTATTAAAAGTAATTTTTAACCAACGATTAATGTTTAACCAATGTAGTATACCTTTTAATCAATATTCTTTTAATACATGTTATTTTAATTCCTGTTCTTCACTTTTCAGAATATCAGGCTCAGACATGTAATTGTGGTGTGTGTTATCATTAATTTGAATACCTTCTTGGAATGCATACGGTATAGGTTTTGAAGTACTGTTTCCAACTGGCTTTGATTTCGTAAACTTTCGTAGCATCCTTCAAGATATTGAGTCTGGGAACCGGTTTCTTTGTCAAGAGTTTGATATTTTTGTACACATCCTTGGTATTGTTGGCTGTATTGTTGGCTAGGCTGTCAATTTCAGAACAAATTTGGGTGATGAAAGTTGTTTTATCTTTACGAAATTGTAGTTGGACTTTCCTGTTAAGATCCCGGTACTCGTTTAGGTTGTTCTCATATTCGATAACCTTCGTTTTTATCTTTCGATGATGGTCTGCCAGATTAAATACTTGCTCTGTGATCCAGGGTTTCTTCTTACGCTTGCATTTGTGTATTGAATTTTGTGCTGTTTCCGTCACTGTCTTTTTGATCTCCTGCCACAAAGGACTGTGCGTCAATTACAGGCATGAGCGACACCAGAAAGAACAGTAATCACTACGCTTACCATTTCAATCAAAGGGGTTACTAAGTTTGATGGTTTCAATTTTTTCTGATGTATTGCGGGCGCGATTATTTTTTTCGTACATGAGTTGAGCAAAATGTATTTATTCCGGTTTAATACGAAATAAAGCAAAATTCTCTGAATAAAATTATTTTTTTAAATTTTAAACAAATGAACTGATTTTGCTTTACACATGTACGAACAAAATAATCCCTTCCGGGGTGGGGCATAATTCTCGTAAATGTTGTAAAAGGTAGTGTATATAGGAATAGGTGCATATACATGGGATTGAGATACACAATCCCATGTTTATTTGTATGACAGATTGTAATCTGTTAATCTAGATAATATTAATTCCGTTATAGCACCCTCAACGGAATAAAGTGCAATAACACTGACAAAATAGTTTAAAAATGTAGGATATCCAAGGCATAATTAAAATTAAAAGCACCTCTGAAACGACATTCATGAAAAGGTTTATATCCTACATTTTTAAGAGAACTGATACAATAAATATTGGATATTGGATATCCTACATTCTTTATCCTACTTCTTAAACTATTTTTGTCAGTGTTATTGCGATTTATTCAGTTGAGGGCGCCATAACGGAATAACGCTAATCAAGATTAACAGATTATAATCTGTCATACAAATTAACACGGGATTGTGTATCTCAATTCCATGTATAGTTGTATGTACTTCTACATGTATTGGGTGCAATATGGTACTTACAGTGTTAGTAAATTGTTGAGATTTATGAAGGTTAGGGCATGAACTTGTTTGATGTTATTTCCGGATAGATTCCTTTAGGAAAAAAATTTAAAAATCATTTTTACTTTCATAATTTTTACTTTGATCTGCTACAAGACATCACACAAGTTGTTGTTTTTAAACATTTTCATTACGCTCATGACAGGAATAAAGACACTGAGATTGTGAGAGATATCTAGGAATGATTGTGATCCAACGTGTTCATGAGCCGCTATAGTTTGATCAGTTCCAAATTGGCGAAGCCTCTTTACAGCAGCGAATGAAAACAGAAGGACGCGGGCGCGTGAAGGCATCAAGCGCTCTGGTGCATCATATGCGTGACGCGTGCGTACGACCAAAACCGCGAGGGTCTGGACATAATCGCATGAGTACGCTTGGATTACTGATGCGCGCTGAGAGATAACAACCGAATATTTCTCGCCCATTTGGAACTGAATAAACTATAGTGAATAATTACTATTGAAGAACTTCCGCCAGTATACCAATTTTACCATGTGACCAGCATCAGATCACGTGTTAGCTAAAACAAGACCATAGAAAGGTGTTTTATCCAGAGTTGCGAAATAGTCCGGCAGCCACCTGGCTCGACCCTTGTCTTGTTTACGATAGTTTGTTTTTTGATGGATTTTGATTCTTCAGACCATCAATTTGAATAAACAAAGTGTAAGTATTGAGCAATTTAAGATATCCGACAAAATTAAATGGCCCCAAAATACCAGATTTTTGCAAAACAAAATACCGTGGGATTGATTTTTCGTAGTAATGGTGGGTCAGATGTGCATATTTCATACAGGCCATCACATTAGATATACTTGCATAATCAGAGATAATGTATTAATTCAATATGGCGGTCAAAAACAAAATGGCCGCCAAAATAACAGAATTTTGTCAACAAAATACTTTGTTTAACTTTCGATCTCAATACAAGAACTAATTACCTGGAATTTTCAGGTGTTTCTACACCTTTCATCAGCAGACTAATGACTCGATTTGATCTTTTGAATGTGTAACGCCAGAATCGGGTCATAGACTCTTGGTAATTTGTATCTGCCCCCGTCTTTGTTGAGTGATGGTTGGTTGGCTCTGATGTAAATTGCCTCATTGAACCCTCTCTCAAACCAACGAGGATCCCTATCCAGGATCTTAACTTTGTCTAAGTCTACGCGGTGTCCCGGTGACTCAATATGGATGTGTTGGGATACCTCGGACGAGGTGGAACTAGGACGCCTGTGCTCTAGATACCGGGTCTTTATCGAACGTTCAGTTTTTCCGATGTATGACTGATGTATGACTTGGAGCAAAGACCCGGGTAATCTGACCCTGACAAAGGATCAGGTACACTGGACCTACAGTGTCCTTCTTCTCAGTTTTATTATTTGGAGAGTGTGCGCGTAGGTTTGAAATAGGGCGTATACCGTGGTTTCCGAAAATCCTGCGGAGGGCCTCGGATGTGCCCTTGATATATGGCAACAGTACGTGTCCTTTTGTGTGGGTTGGCTTTCGGTAAATCCTTACGTCACGGTTACCGTCTGGTTTAATTACTGTCAGTGTGTCTAGAAAGGCTAATGTCCTGTTGTCCATGATCAGATTCTGACGTCACACCTCCAAAAGGTCAAGTCGAGACATATGTCTGCTGATGAAAGGTGTAGAAACACCTGAAAATTCCAGGTAATTATTTCTTGTGTTGAGATCGAAAGTTAAACTTCAAATTATTGATCACCAACACAACACAGATGAAGTCTCATTCTAAAACACTTTGGTTTTTTTTTTCTCTTTCGTTTAGTGTAGTCTGGTACGGTTTGGATCGTGACATTTTTGATACAGCTCTGTAAATTGGAACACACATACTCTTTGAAACAAACCTAATCATGATATAAAAGGTGCCAACAAATCAGACTTTGTTATTGTGGTCATCGGCCACGTCCATTTTTTAAAATAATGAATACATTATGTTTAACATCAACTGTGAGTAAACATGTCGAGTTTGGTATCAAATCAAAGCTTACAATATCTATACATGATACTCTGTGACTAAATAATACTTATGATATGTAACATGAGACACGCCCCTTTTAAGGGTATTTAAATATGGATCAATATAAAAACTGCAATAACTGTTATTAAATTGAAACTTATCTGAAGAAGATAGGTAGTATAGGAATTCATACATATCTGTATTATGTGAGGTCACAGACAGACCAATAATGAGTTTTTACATAAACCACGCCCATCTATTTCTCACAATATGTTTTCAACTTTATGAAGCAGTTCAGAGCTATAATAAGGTGCACATACTATTTCAAAAAATAACAGTATACATGTACGCATCGACCACGTCTTTTAAAGCTTCAAAGCTATTTAAATGTCACATACCCCCTTAGATGTCACATACCCCCACCCCAACCCCAACCCCCAACCCCACTCACAAATAATTGCACATGGCTGCATGATATTCCAGCTCCTCGACACTTGCAGCTGCGGGAACAATATTGCTGGGACTTGCAGCCACACTTTAGTAGTTCTCGACAGGCCTTTGCTGATCAGGGAATGCCGTCCAGAGTGGCAGAATACTGCCAGTGAAAAGTCGACAACTTTGAAATATGGAAGTTGAACAACTCTGCTTTGTTCTTAGGATCTCTTAGAAAATCTCGAAAGTTTCTGGGCAGTTTGGTATAGCCTCCTACTTTTCTACGAATTCCTTGCCTTTACTTGCTGTTTTGACTTTGATATCTTTAGATCGCTTGAAAAGAGGCAGTGAATTCTTCTAGATTGTTTGATGAATGGATACATTTTCATCTACAACTATACTCCCTTGACATTCTAACGATACGTGGTGTTTCCGATATCCTCTATGTTACGTAGAGTTGAAATAACATTCTCGTTTATACAGTTCCGAGTGTCTATGCCAAGACGTTCCGAGCAATCATCTAGAAAAGGGTTACCAATATTAGTGATTGTTGAACTGAGACTATTGACCTGTTGTTGAAAGAATTCCTGGGTAGACAGGCCTTGTTCACTCTGGTTGAAACTCAGGCTAACATCTTCTGCATTATAACTTAGCTGGCACTCAAATTCTGAATGCAACCTCATTTGCTCAGTTCAAGCCACCATCCATCTTCTAAAGACGGATGGATTTTCCGTAAGTCCCACTGCACCACCTGGACCTTTCACTGTGGCATTGTTTTGTTCGTGAGCTTGGTATATACAGGTATTTGTTCGTTGTCTTTAAAATTAACCAGAATTGCTTTAAATCTTCCTCTATACTCGGTTGTAGTATTTCATATCTCGAACGTGTATGGGAACCCATCGGGCATCGGTCCATGGCAAAGAACCAAGGAGCCCACGCCTCTAAGGAATCCACATAATTTATAGGTGGAAATCTCTGGTGCGATGGGCGCAGGAGAAAATAAGAACAAGGATCTCAAATTCAAGAACGATATTCCAATATTGAAAGGTTAGACTCTTCTCAACCATTATCTGTTTCCATACTTCAAATGTAGTACAATCTTGAGGATCTATGTGCTGCCAGGCATCTTGTTGTAGTTTTGCAAGGGTAGTGCTGTTACTTGATGACCATGTCTGTTTCTAGTATAAAGGCGAGCTCTCTTAACACTTTCCACGCGGCAGGCGGCTGCAGACGACATTCCAAAATTTCACAAAATGTTTAAGAAATATCAACATTATTTAATTTCATTACAATATTTGGAATCACCATGAGAAATGCATTGTAATAGGTACAAACATGCCTAGTATTGGGTCAGTAATCATTGAGATAGACTTTAAAATTGTGAAAGGTTTCTGAAAAATCTGTTTTGTGTATGGTACAAATAATAGCCGCGTGGAAAGTGTTAAGGAAGGAATCGTCGGTACCAGAGGTTGCAACCCCTGCTTCGCACAAGGCAGTTGTCCAACCAGAGTTATCTAGAAATTCCCCTATGGTATTCCATAAACCCATTTAAATATGTAGGCCACCAAACATGACGACGTAGTGTTGTGCTCCAAAGGTTTGTGGTCGGCCAGGTCCATTGAACAAATTTTACCTCGGCAAATAGTGGTTGATCAAAATACTGCGATATGGAGTTGCCTACATTGAGGAAGTTTGTGATTAGAATTTGCAATTCCATTCCGTGTTTGATTATAGCGACTGTCTCAGTCTTCTCGTTGAACAACGGCAGATGAAAATTAATGGCAGATGGGTATTATACAAAAAGAAGGAAGATACTGGTGGTCGTCATGCGTCACATTGTGGCTTAATTTGTGTTTGCATTAATCAACTTTAAAATGTTATAGCTATTGAAGCATAAGACATGGATTATTTATTTTGTCACACAATGTGTATATACTATCTGTGTGAATATTTGGATGATTTCATTAATAATATTTTATTGGGTCAAGAGATATTAAAGGAAAACGCCGTATCGGTGAAATATATTTAATTTATTTTATGTTTTTATGTTATTCGTATAGTAAATAAAATACGTTAAATTCATGTAAGTGTTTTATAACGAAAGTAAATATTGATAGCATGGAGAGTTAAAACCCAACAGCTCGGCACCGGTGGCGTAACCAGGGGAACACCCCCCCCCCCCCCCCCCCCCCCCCCCCAATAGCAAAAGAGTAAAAATTAGTTTCAATGTTTAACTTTTCAAGCTTAACAACATGGTTTCAGGAACGTTTTTCTGGACCATTTTAGTGAACAAAATAGAAACAGTATTTGTTTGGCAAAATCTGATTTTTTTTTTTGGCGGCCATTTTGTTTTTGACTGTCATATTGAATTAATTAACATGTTATCTCTATTCATGCAAATATTTATAATGTGATAACCTGTATAAAATGCACAACTGACCCACAATTTACTACGAAGAAAAAAAATCCCCACAGTATTTTGTTGACAAAAATCTGGTATTTTGGCGGCCATTTTGTTTTGACCGCCATTTTGAATAAACGTGTTATCTCTTATCATGAAAATATGTCTAATGTATATAGCCTGTATGAAATATGCACATCTGAACAACGATACCACGGAAAAAACCGACCCCACATTATTTTGTTGACAAAAATCTGGTATTTTAGCGCCCGTTTTGTTTTTGCCGTATATCAATGGTGACAGAGTGTCAACCGTTTGTCGTTTCAAGTTGATGGTCTGAAGAATCAAAATCCATCAAAAAACAAACTATAGTAAACAAAACAAGCTTGAACCAAATAAATAGAAATGGCTGCCGCACTAAAACTAAACGTACCAACTGAGCACACCAGACAACAGAGATCAAACCAGGATTATGAATAGTAATAATTTCTAAAATTGACCAAAAAGGTATCTTTGTTGTTGAGGGGATAAATTTGTTTTAAAGTTAAGACGTTTACTTACAAATATCGCAACTCTGTAAATCCATTTAAGGCTTCATCGTATAGATAAGAAATGTCATTTTTGGCTGCACTTCTGTATCGTACCAAAAACCAAAGAAATGTGTAAATGAAAAGTATAATTACATCATTGCAGTGGTATTAAAGAATAGTATAATGGCTCAATGTGTTTGGGTTCATTTGTTGTTAATTATACGAAATATAGAATTATTTTTCATATCATAAAGGTGTACATCAAATGATAGGCAAGGGCCTACTTTTCTAACACAAAGAAGAGAACATTGTACATTTCATAGCAATTATCCAAATGTGGCGTACCTCGGCGTCGGCACACCGTAAAATCACCAAATCTGGCAATCAGCGTGAAATTTAAATGCATTTTGCCTAATTACGTGAAACTTGGTTTTATTCGTCACTACTGCTTATTTTTGCGGAAAGCAAACACGCTGCAATTTAGTGAATTCTTAATTTTTTCAAGTCACAATCAAACCGAGATATCATGAAAATGCAATGTTGGAGGTATTTATTTTCATGAATTTCAGCTTTTGGTTAAACAGCTATCTTTGGGAATACTTTAATTCGTTTAAGATTTTCATAAAAAAATCGCCTACACCTCTATTTAAAAAATATATATGTATCATGAATCGGACATAGATGCACTAATTCAATTGAATTTATAACAAGCCGCGTGCGAATCCCTATTGTAGTCCATTGCTGGCTACATTGATAACCAATATTGGTTGAAAATGGGAAAGATGATACTCTTTATCGAGATTCCGGGTGTTATTGTTCGATAAAGACCTCAGAAATGCATCTTCTTAGATTGTGTTATGAGGGCATTTGATCGCTTTTTCCGAAGGAATTAAATCAACTTGTAGTTCGCGTCCATGATACCAGGTGTGTGCATTATAATTAAAAAATACACTTTTACGGACAAACTCACCTTCTGATAATCATTTCGAAATAAAGACCAGATTTAAAGCAATTGTAAGAATAATACCTCATGCATATCTTTTTCCTATCTAATTTTCTTGTGCATTTAAAATAAATAGTATATATATCCGAAATTGTCACTTACAGATACAGCATATTGACATTGTCGCTGAATGTATTCGGCTGAATCAAGTTTAAACCATTTCCTTCCATAACTCTAGATGTAAGCAACAAGGATCGATGAGAAAATTATATCATAGTTTTTCTGATAAACTGGAATGAAGTTATTTATCTTTTCAAGTGTAGTAATTTTCTAACAGTGATCACACGTAATGTGTGTATATGGAAGCTGTTAAAGGGGCCGTGAAATACGAAAAGATTTTCAAAAGATTTTTGTATATAACACATAACAATATGCTTGGTTCCAGACTTAAGCTGGTGGGACCCTGTGAGTCTTTACCATGTTTATGCTAACTCGCGAGTATTGTTTTGCATCACTTATCGCTCAAAATACCAGTCACAAATGTTAACTGATACCATTGGAAATTTCCCCAACTGCGACAGACCAACCGAAAGCATTTTTTTAAACATTTTAACGACGGGCTATTCAAAATACTACTCTGCCGTTATATATAGTAAAGGTGTGTAAAAGTCACCTTTTCTTAAGAGCGCCAAGCGCACTACAGTGCAACAGAGCATAAATTACCAAAAGTGCGTGTTATTGAAATTACGCTCTTATTAAAAAAGTAACATGTGTAAGACAAGGAGACATTATTATATTATAGAATACAGCTTGGTGATTCAATGTCATACAGACAATTTGCTTTTTGTAATTTCAAACAAAAACTATACATGCAATTACCACCAAATTCACAGGATATGAAGTTCCCATCATTGTCAACAATTCTGTCTGAGAAAAAATTAACAATTATTTTTACTTTTAAAATAAACCCAAATCTGTCTTAATTAGGCTTCGTAATGACCAAACTCGTGGAAATTATTAAGTATTACTATGTATCCAAACCAGACTTGCAATGTATCAAAATAAAGGTGAAGATGTGCTCAAAACAATCTGAGCAGATCATTTAATATCCCTTTAGAATTTAAAATATTTTCCTCCAAACATTTGGTATATTTTTATAAACCACATATGGTATTTTTGTACTTTTCTCATGAATTAAACATGCAATAAACACTATAATCACAGAGAAAGATGTGTATGGTTAGCCACACAAATCTGTCAAGCCATTCGTTAACATGTTTGCTGTGTAATTACTTTATGCGCGTAATTAATCAATTAATTAGGCGTTAAATGGAATAATTTTTAGCCACTTTTTGTATGCCAAAAGTAAGGTTTAAAATTAATCCTTAAATTATGCTTAATAAAATGGTCAAGCTACATTTCTCAATTTCATTTGTCTTTTTCTGTAATATTAATCAAAACTTTAATAACATTAATGTTGCAACTTTTCTTACAATAACAAAGTATTTCATACAACTGTACAACTGTGCACAGACTTGACAAAAGTCTATTAATATTTGCCCAGCCATGCACGCAGAAGCAATCTTGAAGGACATGCTCACGCTAAGGGACCAATGTTTTGAAATCCGCGCTACAAGAAATGCCATTCAGCAGTGTGCAGTGTTCAGTCAAGGGTTTTAAGCCTAATGGTGTATGTTACATTAGGTGACCATGTGCTGACATGCAAGCCTGTATATACAGGTACCACCATATAAAGGCCAGTAGTAAGTATAAATAGTCAAGGCCATAAAAGCAAGTAGCCAGTAGCTGGTTGTATTAGCGTGTATGGATAATCAAGAATTGACCAATCCGAAATCAGGTGTAATAAGAAATGTAACAATGCTGATAATCATACAAAGATATCACAGAGATTTTTAAAACAAAGCTATTTTGATTATATGATACACATGCTTAGGATTGAAATTTTCATGGTTGTATAACACTCAGGAGGCACTATATTTATAATTCAATATTTGGTAATTTATGCTCTGTTGCACTGTAGTTTCAAAGCTTCGCCAAAATGTATCTGTAATAAAAATTATACTTACAAACCAATTATTAGCCTGAAATTGGACAACTTGATGAACATCACATTATCTATAGTTCGATTCTGCGACGAAATTTCTTCAATGTTCAGTCTGTTCAAACGCCTATTGATTAATGATTTATCAAATAAATTGCTGTTATTATTATATTAGGCCACAAAATGAGAAAATAAGAATAAGATCCGGAATTCTGAGATGATACTCAACACTTGTACATGTAGTCGATCGGACGAGTAATCTTTTATGACACATATCTCAACACTGTTTGCCGACACTATTTCATATTTATGTAGCTCATAACTAAAGTGTGGTATTATGCAGACTCCCAAAACCGCCGATCCGAGTGTAGCTGGCAGCATATGTTTTTTTACAGCGTTTGAGCGATTCTATTTTCTGGGGGATAGAATAGATCAAGACCTTTATGTAATATACTTCACTTACAATTCCCGTATGTTATTTGGTATTTGTTGAGCCTGTCCTGCTGTCCAATCTACATCAATACATGAATACTGCAGTCCAAAACAGGAACAACCCACCGGACAAAGTATACCTGATACAAATAATAATCAGCATATCAAGTTTGCAACAGTGTTTAGCATTAGGTAATCCAATTAATATGAAGTCAAATCCTAATAATATTTTGATGATCAGATACTGCAACCTACTTACAAGGTAGTCTGCATTTTGGCCACTCGGATACGGTTGGTTGGTGGAGTACCTCATTGTGCAGATTCTATGGAGACTAACAACTTTTGTTGAATAAATGGTCCTATAACGCAGGCAGGCAGGGTTCGATACTGGACCATTACCACACCCATTGGATGGACCTTAGGCCTTAGGTCGATAGTCACAAAAGTAATATTTTGCATCACCATGGTTACTAACACCCATGTTTATTGATCTCAGCTCAATTTTCATTGGTACTTGTCCGTATGGCATGATGCCAAATATAACTTTGGCGACTATCGTATAAGTCATGGACTATGATTGCATATTTTGTATATTTCTCCTCATTTCTTATTTCCATAAAATCTACTCTTGGATGTCATACTTTAATAATCTTATTTGGAACAAACCACAAAATATTTCGTCGTCACCATCTGGACAATCTTTAACACCATCACAAGTTTGGTTTTGTAGCACACATTTTCTTGGAGGTTCACCTTGACAACGATAGTTGTATGGGCACGTGAAATTATCTGTAATCCATCAAGTAAGAACAATTAGCAATTATTGTACATCACCGGCCTGAAGTGTTTTCTGAAGTATTAAGAGAATTCAGTTATTTTTGCCGAGGAAGATATCCTACGAATTATGCATTGATTCGGGGTTGGTGGTCATTATTTATATATAATAACACGAGTTTCAACACGCCACTGATGATAATAATTATAATTCGATGAAATGACACACGAGCTAATCAACAACAAAAAAATCTCTGCTGAAAGCGGATAGCAACACAAATTTATTTTCTTTAACAAAATGGTATTTTTATGGCAGAAAAGCTGACACTGCATCAACAATCTATGGTCTTCAACATATTCTGTAGTAGTTAATTCATGATCTTGTTTGTCGAGGTTTGGTGACCATCGCAAAATGAGAATAACTTAGTTTTTATTTTCCTCTTAGTGTGTACCTCTATTAAAGATATCCGAGAGCATACATAGTTTGGTAAACAATAATTATACATTAATAATACTACGAGGTTAAAGGCAATCAGTTCTGCCTCCTCATTACTTCGCTAGTGCATACGCTTGCCACTTTTCAGGAAATGCTAGTTTCAGAAAATCTGTACAAACTTCATAGTAATATCTGTACAACATATAGGAAATTGACAAGCTTTTCAGAAAACTATGAAACCCCCAAAGTGGCATCTCTGATACGATTGCCACTTGGATTGTAGCTCTAAATATCAACTATACATTGATAGTACATTGGTTTTTTTTATATTCGTCTGTTTGGCGCTGGTGCACTGTAAACTAAATATTTATTCAGTGCTTGCCACTTTTCAGGAAGTGTTGGTTTCAGAAAATTTTGTTCGTACACACATCTTAGTTATGTCTGTACAAAATATAAGAAATTGACATTTGGATTGTAGCTCCAAATTTCAGCTATACATTGATAGTGTATTGTTTTTTATATTCGTCTGTTTTGCGCTTATGCATTGACTAATGCCCATTCAGTGCGACGAAAACGGTTCAAAATGCAAAATACCGTATAAGTTCTCATCACTTGGCCAATACTTTAAGAAGTACTTTTCTTTTTAAAGTTAAACTATCTAAATATTGTAGAAATATTTTTAAAATAATTTCCGTAATTTTGCTGCCGGACGAAAATTATCGTTCCGTATTCTTGCAGCAAAAAATCCGGAAATGTCTTGTATTCCGTAAAATTAAACATAACCTTAAGATTAGTTTGATAGGTGTACACGGTTATGGGATAAGAAAATGTACATAGATGTCTCTTATTATGTGTAAGTGTTGGGGTGGGTGTGGTTGGTTGAAATCATACTAATTAGCATAAATATATGCTTACGGAATGATTCCGTATTCTTTTGGGGAACAATACGAAATGTTTCATCTACGGAGTCCGTAATTTTACGGGTATTTCTAACAGGTACATAACAAAATCTTTGATTAAATGACAGAGACATGTTTGAGTTTCAACCTACTGGTGCATTACTTCGCAACAGATTAATATTGCTTTTTACTTTGTGGTTACATAAGCACATTGTATGGCATATATACTTGGCGGTGTGTGTCATTTCTAGAATTGTAGAACATGTACCTGCAACTTATTTTGGGACACCTCGCATTCGACGCGGTGTTTTTTTTTTTTTAATTCAGTCTCACCCAAAATCTCTGTTTTATTTCGGCAGCACCAGACAAAAAGTAAGACACACACCATGTCCAACTTACTACAGTTGTGTAGCTAAAATGCATGGAAAATACCAAATGGTTAACTCATATAAAACAAAGGTATTGGAGAAGGCGGTATATTTGAATGACCATCCTATGTTATAGTTTAATCAGTACTTGCCGCAATTGTATTCATCTTCTCCGTTAGGACAGTCCAATACACCATCACACCTATGTTTTAACGCAATGCAGTATGACGACGGACACTTAAATGTGTTGCTCATACAGTGAAAAGTCTCTGTGAATTGTTGATTAATAGAATATTATATATATATGTGTAGTTGGGATTTTAAGCATTTCTGCAATTAACAATGATAACATCTATGTTTCAGTGCAATCCAGTAGGTCGTCGGACATTTAAATGACATGAGTTGCTCTGACATTTGAAATTATCTGTGGTGATTGACATGTAGTAAGATGAGATCAGATGTAAAAATAAATTATGTATGTTGTGCAATTGAAATGTCACTGACGAGAAGATTTATAAGACGACATGTATACTAAGCATATATACCCATGTTATTTATTAATACAACGAACCTAATTTGATTGATACAAAGTAAAGATTAGCATTGGTGGGTAATATAGTCATCATCATCATCATCATCATTTATTTCCATATATAACAAACATTTACAAACATCAACAATATCAACATACACATTTGAAATATATACAACGGTATACAATATGCAGAAAGGCAGAAAGGCAGAAAGGCAGAAAGGCCAATAAGGCCTTTAAAGTTGCCTTTCCCCTGGCAAACAAAAAGTTACAACATCAAAATAGACTAACGGACAAGACGAAGGACAGTTTTTGAAGAACAGTTTGATCAGTTCAAAATTATCGAAGCCTCCCTACATCACAGCGAATAAATGCATAAGGACGCGGGTGAAAATGAAGGCAACAAGCGTACTGTGCATCATATGCGAACGCGGTGCCAAAACCGCGTGCTTGAGTCCATAATCGCATGCGTACGCTTGAATTACTTTTGCGCGCGGAGGGATAAATATCGAATATTTCTCGCAAATTTGAAAGTTATTATTATAATATAATCTTTTTTTAGCCGAAGATATTCCGGGAATTCTATGGTTTCAAATCTCGCGATTGCCAGTTCTCTTACCACAACCTTGCAAATGTGAGGCATCCCGACATCCAGTCATGTATCCGTATCGATTTATTTCATATTGGCATTTGTGACGAACATCAACGGTGGCGCTATTCTCACATTGTATCTGACAATCATCGCATTCTTTTGACAGTAAAACCAACAAAACATAAACATCTAAATAGGGTTAAATCGTAATGCGTAATGGGAAGAAATGTTGTTTGAAAGCATTGACATAATATTCCTTTAAGACGAATACGTAAACAATGTTTGAAAAACAGTGACTTAAGAACACATACTGCGTTTGGTGTAAGTAATAGATTTGGTACCCGAAACCACTATTTGCTGTATAATTGGTAACAGTGGCGTATCTGGGGTCTTTTCAGGGGTGCAAAGGGTATTTTTTCCCGGTGAACACCAGTTCGACCCTATTAAGTAAAAACATTACACAGCTGGGTTGTTTATTCCAGCGAATGACGTTGCATCCTAAAGTTGAAATGTTAACAACATATCTTCACGAATCTGGCCATTCTTAAGGTACATCTTTCTTTCAAACGGGCTTCTATAATGATACTCCTGGACAAATGCGCGCGTTGCGCGAGAAAATTTGCCATTTTTATACTAACTTGCCCATCATCAAACCGGGCAAGGGGCAAAGTTGTCATTTAGATGGCAATTAAGAAAATCCCTTAGATTTTCCCTTTTCTCTTCCTCTTCTCCCTTTCCTTTCTTTTCCTTTCCCTTTTCCTTCTCTCTTTCTCCCCTAGAGTACAAATAGGCCTACGCATATCGGCACGCCCAATACATGCATTTTACGGAATAAACCTCTCCTTTTCTGCATGACTATCCCTCCCCCGGGATTATATCCCAAACCTTTATCAACGTATGTTTGTTGATGACCATGTCCTCCCATTCCTCTGTACAACTTATTGTTGTATATTCCTGGATTTAGATTTCAGGTTGCGTCTTAACCCCACCACATTTTCTATAACTCTCTTTTCTTTCTTTCCCTTTCCTTCACCTTTTTTCTATCCTTTCCCCTTTTCTCTTCCTCTCTTCCCTCTCTTCTTCCCTTCTCTTCTTTTTTTTTAGCCCGGTAGTTTGAGCTGGCCTTCCCGGTCAAAGCCGTCTGGGGGGGGGGGGGGGGGGGGGCACTCTGACCCCTTGACCCCGGGAGATACGCTACTGATTGGTAACTGCCCATTGGGTCAATAGTAATCACCTAACCAGACACCTGTGACATCTGTGACAGTTAGAATGGTTGGCGGAATTATATATAGATGTGAATCACATCCGTGTATGCATGTGTTTAATCCTATGATCTCAAGAGCCGGAACAAGTCTAGTCATTCATTACTGCATTATGCTATCTGTTAAAAATCGATAATAGCTCAATGCCTGAGGACTGGGATGTCGTCACCAAAATAAAACCTCATGGGGTAAAGTAGCAGTTGTATAATATTTTACATACAGCAAATACACTATAATACACTACCAACACAAGTATTTGTACACGTTCTTATGGTGTAAAAAATATCCAAATAATATTAAATATGGACTGCAATATTTTAATATCAGTTGAACAATTGTGTTGCTGAATCTTTCCTCATTAATAAAGTCAAGTTTGCTGCAACATTCCACGAAATTGAAGAAAATATGTGATCCATCACTTCGAAACAAACCAGTTGACTCCAGATATGAAAATTGGGATTTGAAATTCGCGTTAAATAACCAACCATTTGATAACTTTAAAATGACACATAATTTGTTAACATTGAATATGGAACACAGGTTGTATACAACTCAGAAGGTTGACAAATGTTTTAATTTTATTTATTTGTTCTCAATCTGTTATTATCTATATATGAGACTTGACAACAGCTGGTCGGTTTCGATGTAATGTCACATATGTGTCCTTTTCAATTCCAAAAAAATTAAATTGATACAGCTCATAAAAAATTAATAATCACCTCATTTTAGCCAATGCACTCCTATAGAGTGTAAACTGTTAATTTAAACTTAACCTAAATCAATGTAATATTCGCGTTTGTTTGCCAATGGATTTTTATACACAAACAAAATAAAACAAACTCAAAATTGCTACTGGACATTAATCTCCATTAAATATTGAATATTGATAATTGTATTCATCTTAAAAATAAAATATTTAAGAGGGAATGTTCAGCTTTCAAATAATATATAATAATTTGACTCTTAAATTAATTACAAAAATCAAAGAAAAACCCTGAAATCACTAAAATATTGTCATAAATGGGTTTATCTTGACATTATAATGTCTCCCAAATTCGTAAAACAAACCTTTAAAATGTTTTCATTAATTTCATAAAGCTAGAACACCAAAACACCTAACACAGTAGTTCAATGGGTGCCCAATGTTTTCTCTCAATTGGTAGCATTACAGGTGCTTTTGGTTGCTAGGATTGAGGAGTCAACCAAACACCGACACGCAGTTGAAATGCAATACCAACATAATGATAGACTATGTAGATAATGTATATGTTACGACTACTCTTACTTTCAAAACCCAAGCTCTGTGAATCGTTAGGATACCTGTTTTGCTTGTTTTCATTTCTCATCCAAGTGTACCAAATCGTGCCCTATGCAGTCGGAGAAATGAATTAGGATCGCATCTGGGGGGGGGGGGGGGGGGGGGGGGGGGGGAGTCAAGTACTTTCACTTTATCTTCTATGCCTTTGTTGTTCATTGGTCTGATCAGGCGTTAAAGATGATTAAGTACGTTCGTGACATTATCACTGAATATCAATCAGCAACGCTAAAACACGATCTTATCATTAAGCACTACAGCATAACCGAATTGCACATACAGTGCTCAAATAATTTATGTTTTATTCATTCATTTTATCCCAATATGTTTAACTGACATTTTCTCTCACATGACGTGATTATAACTTTTTCTAGAACCTACTTTCGGTTTGATGACAGAAGTACTTTTTCTCTTCACTGCATTGGTTGTCATTGAGTATCCACGACGTTCGGTAATAGACCATTTCAACACAATCCTCCTCACCTAAATTGTTGGGCTCGCCAAGGCCCCAGTGACTATAAATTAATCAAGACATAATAAGATGATAAGCTACACCATAACCTACAACATCCTATGCACGTGTTTTATCATTATTTTTTTCAATCTCAAAAGAAAGATCAACGTTGTGTTCTGTTCACTTAAGTTTCTTTGGAGGCTCTGAAAAGAGCTTTTATGTGTTAACAAGTCTCCAATCTAATAAGTGTTTTGCGACCTATGTTTTTCTTATAAAATGAGGACCCGAAAAAACTCGAGGTGTTTTCACCGATATCCGTAATGCTGTAATTACGTGGCTCGAAAACAAAACTGGTTCGTCGTAGGATCTTCAAAGGAAAAAGCCGACAACAAGTGTGTTTTTTCGTAGGATTCTCTATAGGATTTGTGAGCCGTAGTGTATTTTTAATTCAGTTTTAATCAAAATCATCATGGAAATAATGAAATTATTAATGCAAATAAAAAACGTCAGTTATTTCGTAAGTGTCAGGTGTTTTAAATACTGTAAGGGAAACCATCTTATTATGGTTTGGGAACAATATTTTTGTGTATTTTACCTGAGTGTTTTCGTTTATAAACTGTGTTGGCTCTGAAAAGAACCTTTGGAAGCGCAAGTCAAAAGGTTTAGGTTACTTTGCAATTCTCGTTTTGTGGTCGTGAAATTATCCTAAATATCATGTATCGGGCGCTTCTTTGTAAATCACGTTTACCACTTGCTGCATCTCCATGCATCCAGTTTGTGTGATTAACGAAAAGGATTATTATATAATCCATCCATAAACTTTGACCGAAATTACATGTCAGAAGAAAACCTTATTCTCTAATCTCTCAAGAAGAAAAACCTTCGGCCGAGTGCACCAAAACTGGCGTATCGTACGAGGGAAATACGAAATACTCGCTAGTACTTATGCCCTAACTGCAGCGTATTACTAGAGATGTAATTTTGAGAGCAAAACTGGAGAGTAAAAACGGAATAGTGAATAGCGAGGTAAATATCCATATAAATTAACAGGATATAATGACAAATAGATTGATATTGATTTGATGAATATAGGATTGAACAAAGAACAATCATCACACATATGTTTTAACGCAATGCAGTATGAGTATGACACTGGATATTTAAATGTGTTGCTCAGACAATGAAATTTCTCTGTAAATTATTGATCAATTGAAATTGATAAAGATAGGATTGAAGATAAAATGAAAAATCATCACATCTATATGTTTCAGCGCAATAGGACACCGGACATATATATTAAAAAAAATCAAAGTTTATATACGACGGTCATTCAGTAAGTTATGAAAGTGATCGTTGTATGGGATGCATGAGTGATTCTATTGAGGGATAGTGTGATCAATACAAAGTATGAACCTTTGTCTTTCAAACAATACAGTATTGGATTTCTAAGTGTAAACTATGACGTCATAGCATTGTCTCAAAGTAAGTACACTTGGGACACTACTAAATCAGTTATTTGGCGGGAAATTTGAATTGTTTGTGTGAAACATGTGGTAAGAAGATTGCATAACATGACACCAGACGCAGGTAAATCCCATTTTTTTTCGCGTAAGTATGATAAAAAAGACAATAAATTTAATCCCTGTGTAATTTGATATATGTAGTATAAGAGGAAAAAGTAAGGAGAGGCAATCGAATAAAAAGTATACAAATATCAGTATTTCAAATAGCCAATTTTCAGTGAAACATCCCCAGTCAGTGAATCACTAATATTGCGGAAAATCAAACAATTTAGGAAAAATCCAAGCAATTAACTAGTTTGGGAGATTCCGTATGATAGTTAACTAATTATCTGAACTTATTCGCAAGAAACCTGCAGAAAATATGCGCATGCGCAGACGGCAGATCAGTTTGAACTGGGCCAAAAATGGCTAAAATCATGAAATTTACCGGATAAAAGCTTACTGTGCCTTCAAATTCTAATCAAAAATAATGAAAAATGCTTAAATCAATGTGTAAAAATATTGTGATAGTCAAAATGAAGATATGCATGAATGTGTCAATCAAAGATGGCTGCCACAACCTCTCTTATTACTGTTATCTTTAGAGCTACTAGATATGCATTGTTAAAGTAATCGTCACATAATTTCAATGGTTTGAGGAGATTTTATGAACAGCTCCTCTTGAAATCCCCACTATTGTTGCTTTACAACCCACAACAATTTTCTAAATTATAATCCCTCCATTGTTCTTTATCCTTTGTTGTTTTCTAAGGTATATTATTGCGGATTTTGCTAAATAAAAGCGTATTTGAGATGGTCCCTTCTCGTTTGTATTAATGAATTCAGATCTAAAAAAGAGTGTCAAACAGAGCTAAGAGTGTGTTCTAACTATGTGCCAAGTGTTATCTGATTTTATGCTTGCATTGCCGAGATATACGCAAATGTATCAATCAACCCATATTCAACATATTACATATCCAGCCAAATAACTGACAGATTTCAGTCAGTGTCTGAAACCTATTGTGTTTATGTTAATGACGTTACATAACCAAAGGTATCTAACAATCCAAAAGGATATTGTTTGAAAGACAAAGGTTCATACTATGTATTGATCATATTATCCCTCAATAGAATCACTCATGCATCCCATACCATGATCACTTTCATTATTTATTGAACGACCCTCGTATAGCTCTTCCTTTATTGGAATTGCGCACTCTAATTCGAAAGATAGTCTGCCCATGAAATCGATTCGATATTCATGACTTTATGTTATGCTCCTGACCTTTTACCATTTGAGCACTCTTTTAAGCTATCTCGAAGCTTTTAGACCGGTCCTGAGAAATGATCTGGTTGGCTTACGGACTGGAGAAGTGTGACACACTTTTAGTGATTAAACACCATTGAAAGTGTATGCATGCTAATCTAGTCCTGAGTTAACCAGTCACACAATCAGTATCCTTATCGTCTGAAGATTGCGTTAAGCATGAAACTCAGAGTAACGACTCCCTTTCACGGAAGGTCTAAACTTTGAATTTTTATATAGCTCTTCCTTTATTGGAATTGAGCACTCTAATTCGAAAGATAGTCTGCCCATGAAATCGATTCGATATTCATGAATTTATGTTATGCTCCTGACTTTTTATCAGTTGAGCACTCTTAAGCTATCTCGAAGCTTTTAGACCGGTCCTGAGAAATGATCTGGTTGGCTTACGGACTGGAGAAGTGTGACACACTTTTAGTGATTAAACACCATTGAAAGTGTATGCATGCTAATCTAGTCCTGAGTTAACCAGTCACACAATCAGTATCCTTATCGTCTGAAGATTGCGTTAAGCATGAAACTCAGAGTAACGACTCCCTTTCTCGGAAGGTCTAAACTTTGAATTTTTATATAGCTCTTCCTTTATTGGAATTGAGCACTCTAATTCGAAAGATAGTCTGCCCATGAAATCGATTCGATATTCATGACTTTATGTTATGCTCCTGACTTTTTATCAGTTGAGCACTCTTAAGCTATCTCGAAGCTTTTAGACCGGTCCTGAGAAATGATCTGGTTGGCTTACGGACTGGAGAAGTGTGACACACTTTTAGTGATTAAACACCATTGAAAGTGTATGCATGCTAATCTAGTCCTGAGTTAACCAGTCACACAATCAGTATCCTTATCGTCTGAAGATTGCGTTAAGCATGAAACTCAGAGTAACGACTCCCTTTCTCGGAAGGTCTAAACTTTAAATTTTTATATAGCTCTTCCTTTATTGGAATTGAGCACTCTAATTCGAAAGATAGTCTGCCCATGAAATCGATTCGATATTCATGACTTTATATATATATATATATATATATATGTATAAAATAAAATGTCATTTTTATATAGCTCTTCCTTTATTGGAATTGAGCACTTTGATTCGAAAGATAGTCTGCCCATGAAATCGATTCGATGTTTATGACATTTTATGTTATGCTCCTGACTTTTTATCAGTTGAGCACTTTTAAGCTATCTCGAAGCTTTTAGACCGGTCCTGAGAAAATGGTCTGGTTGGCTTACGGGCTGGAGAAGTGTGATTCACTTTCAGTGATTAAACACCATTGAAAGTGTATGCATCCTAATCTAGTCTAGGGTTAACCAGTCACACAATCAGTATCCTTGTCGTCTGACGATTGCGTTAAGCATGAAACTCAGAGTAACGACTCCCTTTCTCGGAAGGTCTAAACTTTGAATTTTTATATATATATATATATATATATATATATATATATATATATATATATATATATATAATAAATTAATCACGTTAATTGATTTATAGCATTATTGCTACCTTGGGTTTCACGCCGAGGTTGACTCGACGATCATCAGGCTATAATGACTAGTAATAGTATTACGCTATGGATTTTTACTTTTTTTCTTTTTCTTGGCACGGTTGGCTGGTTTGTTTTGGCACTTATTGTGGCGACATTTAGATATGAGTTCGCTTCTTTTGTTTAGAAGGGTGGGTTGTTTGTTGCACAGTATTGTTAGCTTCTCTTCCATGCATAGGTTGCATTGGCCTGAATTGCGCTTATTCGTGTTTGAGGTGACTAATATTTCCCATTTGATTGTGTGGTCTATGTTACTTCTTTTCAGCCCCCATATGTGTTTTGATAATTCAGTCTCTTTTTCGTAGCACTTGTGCCTGAAGGATTTTGTGTGATTATTGTATCTGGCTTTGAAATCCCCCCCTGCCATCCCGATATAGTGTGCTTTACCCTGGTTGCTTGACACTGTGGCTTGGTATATAGTGTCGTTTACCAAGCAGTTTCCACGTAGTGGGCAAGTGTTTTTTTGTCTACAGTTGCATGTCTTTTCTGCGGTTTTTTTTGCAGCTTTCTTTGCGACTTCGCTGTTGTGCGTTTTGATTATTTGGGTGACGTTCTTCATACAGCTGTAGCTGAGCTTCATGTTATTGCTATTAAATATTTTGTGCAATTTGTGTCCACGTGGAAAGTGCTTGGTAATAAGTTTCAGGAAGACACCCCCGACATTAGTTTTTACATTTCTACTGTACGGGGGATTATACCATATACATTTTCTAGATCTGCTATTGCTCTTAGGTTTACTGTTCTTTACATTCTCTTTAAATGTCATTTCATGCTCATACCCCGCCCTTTTCAGAGCTTGTTCATATGTGGGGGCAGCATTTTTGAAAATGTTCTTGTTTGATGAGAGGGTTGAGATACGTTTGGTTATGGCGTCAGGAATGTTTCGTGTTATGGTTGGGGGATGGTTTGAACGGCTATTGACATAGGTTGGTGTGTCATTGGGTTTTCTGTAGGGTTTGTGCATACCAGAGGGGAGGTCAAGATTGACGTCAAGGAAGTTGACGTTTTTGAGGTTGGTCTCAACAGTTATTTTCAGGTTACAGTCTTGGAATATTTTGATGAGGGTTTTCCTGGCACTGTCAGCTTTGCTGCCTGAGTAGGATTTCATCACGGCCAATCCATCATCTCTATATAGCCCTATACTGTGAAGTCGGAGTTTCTTCTTGATTTGGTTCAGCACGTACAAACCTACTAGCTCACATATTTCAGCGCCGTCTTACGCGCCCATAGGCACATCAAACTGGTCATTGGTGTTCAGTTTATCCCAGGCATTACCATGAGTGTCATAGAGAAGGGATCGCCTTGAGTGCATTATGGTTTCAAACTCTGTCTCGGTTATGTTGGTGAGTTTTTTGGCCCATTTGAGACATTTGGTGAGTAGTTCCTCGCTTATTGACGGATAGAATTCTACCACGTCGAAGACCAGAAAGGATAGTCGCTTCTTGTCTTCGAGGTCGTTGAACCATTCAAGCACGGACGATGTGTTTCTCCATTGGTTGACATCAATCTTGGTGCGTATCATTTTATTGATACGGTCGAGCATGAATTTGCTAATGCGACCCATCTCTGGTTTGGTTGGGTTTATCAGTCTGCATGGTTTGTTGGTTGAAAAGTTGTCTTTGTGGTCCTTAATGGTGAGAAATGCGGGCTTGATTGATGTCTTGTTGATTCTTTCGGTTATTTTGAGCTTCTCGGCTATTTCGATGAATTGATTGTTTATGTCATCGACAGATTCAGGTTTAGCATGCTTGTATTTCTTGGTTATATTATCTTTCAGCAGTTTTTCATAGTCAGTGGGTTTCATTGTGTACATGTTTCTTGATTTGTCAGCCTGAACAAAGATTTTGTCGGATGAGCTGATTTCGTCAACGTGTTTCTTTAATGTCGACTGGAATTCATCGTTCGTTTGTCTAAATTGGATAGTCCCGGTCATATTGAGGATGTCACGTTCAAAGTCTATCATTTCGGCTACTTGTGGAGGGGTGCGCTTAGATTTTAACCCGTAAAATTTATCTATCGGTTCGTCGTCTTCACTGTTCGTGCTACTTACATCATCAGGATCTTCTGCATCTCTGTTAAGGTAAAAGAATGCCTTCCATCGCATTCTTTTGATGAGGCTCTCCGTTTTTTCAAGAAGACACTTGATGTATTCCCTTGCCGATGGTATTGGAATATTCTTGCCCGAAAAGTTCATTTCATATTGTTCCATTGTTGTGCGTTTTAACGTGTACGGCTGTTACAAGGAAAAGTGCTCTACCAAGTTATGGGAGCGAATTATATAATAATAATATTGTCCTGTCTCAGCAGTGAGAGTGCTCAATACCGCGGCAGTTGTCGTGGTAGAGCATAATATAATAAATTAATCACGTTAATTGATTTATAGCATTATTGCTACCTTGGGTTTCACGCCGAGGTTGACTCGACGATCATCAGGCTATAATGACTAGTAATAGTATTACGCTATGGATTTTTACTTTTTTTCTTTTTCTTGGCACGGTTGGCTGGTTTGTTTTGGCACTTATTGTGGCGACATTTAGATATGAGTTCGCTTCTTTTGTTTAGAAGGGTGGGTTGTTTGTTGCACAGTATTGTTAGCTTCTCTTCCATGCATAGGTTGCATTGGCCTGAATTGCGCTTATTCAGGCCAATGCAACATATATATATATATAAATCCGATAATATTCCGAAAGGTCTATAACTCTGAATTTGTATACGCTCTACCGTTTACGGTATTGAGCACTTTGTTCAATGGCTAGTCTAACCAGAAACGGTTGTCAATACATATATATGTACACCTAGCAACAAAAGTCCCGGACCAGGTGCTTTGAGGTTGGCTAATTCAAAATAGATAATCGGTACCAAAAATCTCAGATATACATTTTTTGAGAAAATTTCTTCTCCGCAGTTTGATACCTTATTCAACAAAATCGAATCGATACTTTTAAAGTTATGACGATTTCATTGACCGCGCATAACAACAGCAAAGTTGCACTAGGTATTCATTGAATTGTGTGTGATTACTGTCATAACTGTCACACAAATCAATGATTTCCTATACCTAGTGCAACTTTTCTGTTGTTATGCGCGGTCATTGAAATCGTCAAAACTTTAAAAGTATCGATTCGATTTTGTTGAATAAGGTATTAAACTGCGGAGAAGAAATTTGCTCAAAAATGTATATATGAGATTTTTTGGTTCCGATTATCTATTTTGAATTAGCCAACATCAAAGCACCTGGTCCGGGACTTTTGTTGCTAGGTGTATGTATATATAACATTATAAAGTTTGATATATCCAGAAAAATAATTCAAAATGTAAAAAGGAAAACACCCTTTGTGATTTAAATTAAAGATCACCTAAATATGTCATGCGATCTGTGAAAACCCGCCACATTGTGGGATTTGTCATACTGGAGATAATCATAATAAAGCTGACACTGTGCTTATAAAACTGTTTCGATCATTTTTCTACGATACAATAAGAAAAGTGAGAAAAAGATGATGACACACAGTATTGGAAATATTTATCTCATTTGTTTTATTTTTATTTATTTTAAAATTGTATCCACAATCCCTAGTTCACATTTGGCGACATCCGACGGGTTTTCACAGATCTCATCACATATGATGCGAAATTAGCATTGTTTCCTTGTAAATCTTACCTAGTCGTACTATTTGAAATAAGCGTACCGTCTGTCCATTCAAATTCACCCTCGTTAGATAAGTCATGTAAGCCTACCCAAAAATGAGACTGGACCTCGATCAACCAGCTTTCAACTGCATCCACAATCCACAATCCCTAGTTCACATTTGGCGACATCCGACGGGTTTTCACAGATCTCATCACATATGATGCGAAATTAGCATTGTTTCCTTGTAAATCTTACCTAGTCGTACTATTTGAAATAAGCGTACCGTCTGTCCATTCAAATTCACCCTCGTTAGATAAGTCATGTAAGCCTACCCAAAAATGAGACTGGACCTCGATCAACCAGCTTTCAACTGCATTCTGATATATTAAAGAAGATCAAAATGGCGCTTAGTTAGTGCTCATCTTATTCCGACATTTGCAAACATCTATTGTATGCTATGTTTGTCCTCCAGTCAGGGTGAGACCACCCCGCGTATTGTAGTTATTTTCGCGGTTGTACCGATATTCGTCTCTGATTGCGCAATATTATGCTGCCTTCATCTTTTGAATATGCACTGACGTCACCTATTCCAACATCAGTGAAAATGAAATGCACGCTCACTAAGAATAAGTCAACGAAGTCATTCAAATAAAATCAAAGATGTAGCAGAGCTCAGTTAGCAGACTGTTGACTTATATGTCTGTGTTTGATCTGATAACATTTCTGATCCTTCAGAGGACTCGTTTACCATTCAAGTAAATATTGAGAATAAGCCATATAAATCGTATACCATTGTACACTGCATTGACATTGGTCTGTCGTCCTGTCTGATATATACACTGATCACATTAACCCAGCGGACATCATCATTTGGAGATCTTGGAGAGAGCGAGTGAAGAAACCTTCGCTCAACAAGAAAGGGGTCTCTGATTTCAGCTATCCCGTGCTTGGGATCGACCAATTACGGATCTCGATGGTTTCTCACGTCACCAGCCTACCTGGTCATTATCGCAGTAACCAGACGAAGAATGTTGTTTTCAGTCAAAATATCGCACAGTTCAAATTCATAGCATCTCTTTATTTTTTATTCCCGACTGGATAAATAGGCTCCCAATATTAAAGCTCCCAGGATATGTATATCATGTTAGAATAAACTATTAATCATGATTATATTCTACAATTTAAAGGGGAACTGAGAGATTTGCGGGAAAAAATGATATTTTGAAGAAGAAAAAAATGGTTTCACTTTATAGGAACCCTGAAGTGTAATGATTTATGGGAAAACGGTTGAATGATGGCGCTAGATAGAAATTTGGTTGAAGCAATTTATGCGGTGAGTAACATTTTACATGCTAGACGGCGAATTAAGGTAAACGGTTTCAGATGGTAGTTAGCATAATTATGTCTAAGTATTATATAGGTGCACAAAAACTGATTTCCAAATGAGGAAATGAGAGCGTACTCCCATACGTATCTCTCAGTGCCCCTTTCCCCAAGCATGCACAAAATGATTAACACCTTTCAACATGCTAGAAAGATGCAGATAACCACGTTATAGGCTACGTTTCAATTTTGTTCCATAGTAATGAAAAATAAGATGAACACCATTGTAATCATGGTAACTGCCAACAAACACAGAAAATTACCTCAATCTCGTGGGACGACATAGATACTAACTCGGCATTCAATGACTGGCAAGATTCTCTGGCATCGTGCCAAGTCTTCTTATAGGTACTCGTCCATAGAGAGCAAGTTCCATCTTCATTTCGCGGCACAATGCACTCTGCAACGATAACATTAATACTGATATAAACACAACAAAAACAACAACAAAAACAACAACAAAAACAACAACAAAAACAACAACAACAACAACAACAACAACAGCAACAAAGACATCGGATAACAGCAACATTAACTTCTGATAACGACAACATCAACAACTTATACCAAAAATAACCTTTTTCAAAATATTTCAATCAATTCTCAAATCTGAAAAAAATGAGTCGGTCGGAAAGTAAAGTCTTTTTCGTCGCTTATACTGTACATTATGTCCTTACGTATCATGTCACCGCATTCAGACGGTTCATCCTCAGCATTATTGCCGGCGCAATCCTTTTGCCCATCACAATACGCATGCGCAGGGAGCCATGTTCCGTCATAGCATCGAAAAGCAACTGAAGAATTAGTTGACTCTGTAAGGAAACAATAACTTGACATTTTGAAATGCACAATTTTCATAAGAAATCATATCAAAACAATTCAGTAAATCCGAAAAATGTTGTGACAAGATGCTGTCATAGCCAGAATTTCTTGTATCAGGCATACCCAAACCCAGTCAATTGATATATTTTGTCTGAAAAACAAAAATTACTATGAAGTTTCTTATAGCTAAGAGGGATAGCCCAATCGTTTTGTAAATAAATGCCATTGATAATAAAAAGTTAGCCGAACTGGTTACTTTTGGAAAAAAACCCGTTTATAGGGCCAGGCATTATTAGCAGGTGGACCATTCGATAAACAAACCAGTTATTCAAATACATTTCATGTAGGTTCGCAGATAGCAATACGGTCCAGATTATTGTAAGGCTTTTTCTGATCTGTTTAAAATGTAAGACATTTTCAGAATATTTGTTATTTTATTTTAAATTTAGATGCTTTCACCCGTATACAAATGTTTAAATGAACTAGCCCCGATTGGTATCCATGGTATTGTAGGGAAAAAATAAGAATAATCGTTTCGAAATCATGTAGGCCTAAATGTAATGTTGCCATAGCTGTAAATGAAGTAATCGAACTAATTAGCACTGTCAATCTCTTACCGCAATCCTTTTCATCAAATCCATTCAAACAATCTTCTATTAGATCACATCGTCTACTTCCGTCTATACATTGTCCATTGGAACAAGTGAATTGTTCATTTGAACATGGCGGATAATCTGCCATAGGAGGAACACATTTATATGGTTAATGAACAATTCTATAGGTTATTCATAAGGGACTCTATGGATTTAAATCGGAATCAGCCTTCGATGAATATTTGTAACTTCTCTTAAATAAATTCACATGATTCTGTCAAGAGTATACCAATAACGATTGGTATATAACGGTACTTGTTTTATTTAGTGGCGTTCTTTAAATTGTCTAAAAGTTATACAAATAAAATATTTAGGGGAGTGGGGCTTGATAAGGTTACATGATTATAAAAAATGTTAGGCCTAAACCAGAGAACCATAACAAGTTGTATGGTTAATAGTTGCCATATTGTTTAGTGTTCAATGATAATATTATTCAACTTATCTGCTTAATCCAAAATCTCTCCAAGCAGCCTTTATTGTAGGGTCCTATTTATTATTGTTTCTACGCATATTTATATCGATTTGGATTGGAATGAAAGTTGAAAATTGATGGTTTCCCCTTTTTAAACAACATGCAAGTTCGCATATATTAAAATAATAATGTTTGGAGCTTCAATGGATATTCCAGGGTCAAGAAAAACAAACGAAAATGAAATGCGATGAAAAAGAAAGAGAAATCAAGAACAAGTAACGTCATCAAACCTCTCTCCAATGGTAAAAAATCCAGTCCAATATAATGCTAGCGCCCTCTATTTATAGTTCCGGAGCAAAATCTTTCACAACTGTTTAGAAAATAGTACCTAGCAAAAAGTATTATCCTGATCGTCCCGAGGAAAACAAAGTTGTAGTAAATTGTGCGGAAATTGATTAAAACTACTGCCTATTATCTGAATATCGCAAACGTGCTAAGAAACGTGGTTTAAATCGAACGAAAAACGCTCGGAATGATACTTAAACGGACTATGAGTGAAAAGGCTGAATTATTTAGTGGTGTGCCCTCGAAAGTTGATGAGTTTCGCTCGTATCAATAGTTTTGAAAGTCAAAGTTATTTGCTATTTTACAAAAAGTGAGATTGATAGGTTTTAAAATGCAAAACATCAGTCAGCCAGGCCTGTTATATAATGCAGTTTAGTTAAGTTTCGGTCTAGAGAAGTTGACAATAACTGACAAAGTAAGCTTATTTAAACACATTTTATCACATTTTTGACAGTACCCTAATTTCATCCGAGTCATTTGTAAGGTAGCCCAAGTTGCATTCCTTCGTATGATTGAGCTTTTGAAATGTATACACAAGGGATCAATTTGGGCTACTCTGATCAATTTTAGCCCGATTTCATCTTTTTTTTTACCGGCACAGTGTGGTAAAAATTGGCCCAATTTTCATTGAGCCCATAGAGAATGCATCGGTTGGTGGCCCAAATACGGCATGTTCATACACCCGTCGTTGCGCATCGGTCGACGTCGACGGATAATTATATAGTTGACATTGTTTCAACTCGCGCACCGATGTCCTTCGACGTCGGCTGAAGCACAACGATGATTCCTCAGCGTCCCATGCGGCTGGTGCGTAACATGCACAGCGTTGCGCGACTGTTTTGGAATGCAGTGCGTGCATGAACGCGTTCAACCTTAGGATGAACGCGACCGCCCGTAACACTGTTACGGTCATTTTACCCGAGTCGTTCCTAAATGAACTGGAATTAAATGTATAATTAGTTTAAATTAAATTACATTTTCAAATTTAAATTATTTCACATTTAATGTAATGGTTTGCAATGGAATTTAGGACTCGAATAATACAAGTCTGGCAATTACAAGCTTTTCTAGCTAACTATTTGGTTTATTAAAATGTAGATTATTTTACTTTAAAAAAGTAGCCCAATTTGCATTGAATATATCGGTAGCCCAATTAAATTGAATTAAAAAAGAAAAGAAAATAGGATGCGTGCGTGAAAAAACTTTACTTGTGTCCTTTAATATAATTATGACAGGGTGACTTGCTTGCCTGACACCACTGTGACCCGGGTTCAATGCCTAGGGGCCGCCGCGGACCTAAACTTGTGGTTCTCTCTTTTACAACCCCTCCCCTGTTCTTTTGGTCAATGGACGCACGGCACATGAGGTTGACCCTGCGTACTGCGTAAAGTACGCGAGGTCAACCTCACCCCAGGCGCAAACCTCATCCTTGACGTCAGCTCGACCTCCAGCAGCGAGGCTGTGATTGGTCAATAACGCGGGGTCAACCTAATGTGACGTGCGTCCATTCCCAATGGATCACTTGGGTTATGCAACAACAACAAAAACCTCCGTTTTTCGGGCAAAACAGGGTCGGTCGGGCGGGCGTATTAATTTTCGGTGAATTTTCACCTTTTTTGAAATTTGTAAAAGAATTCATAATATTTGTTAATTATTTATTTTAAATGAAAAATTTAAAAAAAAATTATAATTAAAAAAAATTCAAGACAAATTGCCACAAAAGTTTCAAATCATCTTAAAACTATAATAATGTTTACAACATTTTCAAATCTTTTCAAAAAATTGCAATAAATGTTCACAAATTTTCAAAAAACACACACAATTATTCAAAAAATTACAATTTGTTGTCAACATTTTCAATGATTTTCACAAAAAGTTCACATATTTAAAATAAATTTCACTAATTTCTAATATTTCATATAAAATTGAATTCAATTTGTTTGTCTCAAAACAAAAGGGGGGGGGGGTAATTTGATCTCATACAAATTTTGTCAGTACAGCTATTGCTCTGACAAAACACGCAATGGTTTGCGCATACATTTTCTGTGCTGACAGACAGCAGACAGGCGATAACTTAATCGCTTACAAAACTCTTCACAATTTAAAAATATTAACTAGCTGTCACATCATACAGGAAGATACTGGTCTTTTGTTCAAAATGTGTTTTTCAAGAGATTTTGTGATTACTTTTTGTCTGTGGCTCATCTTTTTTGGCCCAATGAGGTGCATTTGTGAAGTCAAGGTTTGTCAATTGAAATATATAGGAAAATCTATTGTTCATTACATAATTGGGCTATTATAGTTGGTAACAGTTGGTAATACTTCGCACAAAGCCTGTATACCATTGATCACACACACACACACCCCCACATGCCACTCAGGATTTTAGGGTGCTCATTGGAGCATTATCTAGTCCAATTCTTGTTATTTTGGATTTGAATTTGATCTTAATTTATTATCTCAGCACATATTTGGGCTGCATTTACCTTTTTGGGTGATTTCAGTAACCCTTTTGGGTGCATTGTATTATATTTTAGAAAAACTGCATATTATTTAATGGACAAACATGCATTTTGCCTTACATATAACAGATAGCTACACTGTGTAGGAACCGTATACACTATTAGAATATCAGATGACATTGTTTTTCTCTTGCATGTGCCTAGCTTTACTCTGATGGCAAGTACGTCGTAGAACATATACCAAAGACGTATTACGATTTCGGACCGACGCGCACTTTTCAAACTTTGCGCACACACTCTGCTAATCTGACAATGTCACCATAGGATTAAAATCAAAGATTTACAGTAATCGTATCATGAAAATTAGGTGGATATCGAATGCTGTGCTGGACTGGAGGCACACTTTCAATATCCTATTAGTGTAATACTAATGGTACTGCATGCATAGACTTTACACGAACATTTCAACATTACGCACACTCTCGCATGTCTCCGAGACCATACATTGTAACTTACTTACCACAGAATTGTTCATCCGATTCATCGAGGCAATCCGTGACAAAATTACACACGAAAGACACATGTATACATTGTCCGGAGGATAAACATTGAAACATGCCAACACTACATGAGTGCCAGAGATTCTCTTCAGAAACTACGCAAAGATAAAAAGAGGGATATTTTTCATTTAAATGTTTATAGTGATCAACTATGAATTTACAGTTATCTGTTGCGGTAACAATCCAATGTCCCATTGGTTACGCCTTTTTGAGGTACTGCGAACACAAAAGGAGGGGCGTACTTCCACTTCCAAAATGAAAGCATGCCCTCTCATTTTGTGACATCAAAGTCTTAATTCCATTACCAATGACAGACATGGGTTTGTAAATCTTCTACTCCTTTGCTTACATTTCCCATCATATTCGACATCATTTTACCTGTAATGACCTTAAAGTGATTTGCATGTTTTCCCAACCTTATAGTTGTATTATATGTGCCACAAACTTTAATTTGATACCAAACACGATGGGCCGTATTCTCGTACTAAACACGGTTTTAGCTTAAAACCGTGTCTAACTAAACGCATGTCTAACTTAAAACGCGAGTTGATCTTTTAAACAACGTGTTTAAAAAAAACCGGTTTAAACTCTGTGAATCTCGTCCCCAGAGTTGTCGTGCGTTACTGTATTCAGGTATTTAGTTTTGTTGTGAGTATTCAAGGCATACAGTTAGTGTATGAGTTTAGTTAAATGCGCCTTAAACTACCCCCATATAGTCTAACCAAAATTACCGTCCACACAAAATGTGTTTTTGGTTTCTATATCTTTGAGACCTGCAGAATCAGAAACTGCGTGATGCCATCTCTGAAACCTTGAGCATTTTGAAAAATCCATGATGGCCGCCGACTATCCAAAATGGTCGCCTTGGCCTTTAATTTTTATCAAGATTAGCGCATTTAGATGGCGGGGATGGTGGTTTTTAGGATCGAGATGGGTGTGATGAGACATGAAAGTCAATTTGACATTCAGCAAAGTAGGTTTAATTGGAGGATTATGATTAGGCCTATATATAATTTATGTCTTTTTTTTGGGTCTTTTTTAAAAAAAAATTGTTAAGAAAAGAATCGTATATAGGCTGCCCAAAAAAATTAATCTCAAAAATAATAATTTTGATTAATGATTTTTCTTTTCAAGATATCAACGATTATGTAAATTTATCTCCATAGAGCTCTGTATAAAAGCTCATTTTCTTCACCCACTGTCTTTAAATGCTTGATAGGGATACAGAAGCATTCATGCGTATAATGCGCATACGTTATTTAATGTTCAATAAGAAAGCAAAACGAACACACAAGTTCAAAAAAGCTTCCAATTGGCACCCTAAGTCTACACCTTGTTTGGATCTAGAAAATTACTTAGAATCCACGAGGTTAGAGCTCTCTAAAATTAAGAATAAAAACGTACACGATAACTTGACAAAACCTGAACGTCAAGCTATCAAATCATTAAGAGAAAAGAAACATTTAGTTTTCCAAAAACCGGATAAATCTCGTGGCGTGGTCGTGATCAATAAAAATGATTACATACATGAAGGTAACATTATGCTGACGGGTAACCAATACACAGTAATCGATGTCGACATGACATTTGAAACGGTGAAATTGGTTCAAAAACAGCTCAACCGCATGCTATGGGATCAAAGTATTGATGAAAAAACACACAACTATCTCTATCCACTAGAACATAAAATTCGAACACCAACTTGCTACTTTTTGCCAAAAATTCACAAAACCACCCCTGCTGGCCGGGCTTTCATTGGAAGACCTATAGTCAGTAATGTAAGTGGACCATGTGAAAAAATTGGTGAATTTATCGATTTCTTTGCCGTCCCTCTAGTACAAAAACAAAACACGTACTTGAGAGACACTAAAGATGCGATAAGAAAAATAGAGCAATTAAAACTCCCAAAACATTGTCTTTTGGTTACAATAGACTGTATTGGAATGTTCACCAATGTTCTGCAGAATGAAGTCGAAAATGAAGCTATTAAGGCTTTCTCGGATATAAACCCAGGAATGTACTTTCCTAAAATGCCACCAATCCGTCATATGGAAGCATTATTAAAATTGATTTTGCATAGAAACTGTTTCTCATTTAATGATAAATTTTATTTGCAAACAACAGGCGTAGCTATGGGGCAAAAATGCTCTCCAGAACTATGCGATATAATGTTCCATTCATTGGAAAACAAATTTATTTCCCTTAGCGATAAAATCTTCAAATGGTTCCGTTATCGTGACGACATTCTTATGTTTTGGTCAGGAGATGAAAACGAGTTATCTAATTTTATCAGTCGCATAAACTCTATTCATCCGACTCTGAAATTCACGCATGAGTGGTCAAAAACAGAAATCAATTTTCTAGACTTAACTCTATACAAGGATGTAAGATTTCATAATTTGCAGGTTCTAGATATAAAATGTTTCAGCAAATCCTGTGACACATTTCAATATCTTTCCAGAGATTCGTCTCACCCAAATTCATGTTTTCGTGGCATGATCAAAGGTGAGGCAATAAGATATATTCGAAACTCCAGTTCGGAGGATGAATATGAGTACAAACTTGATTTCTTTACCTCAAAACTTCTCACAAGAGGATATAAGAAGCAAGAAGTACTATCATGCCTAGCAGACATATCATACAATAGAAGATATGCTTACTTGGAGGATGTTCCTAAAACTTCTAAGGAAATACCTCTAGTTTTCTGCACGCATCACTTCCCACAAAGAGGTAATGCAAAAATCAAAAAGGCACTTCTCAGGAACTGGCAATTTATATCAAATAATCAAAACCTGTGCAAAATCATCCCTTGTCCCCCTATACTAGCTTTAAGACGAACCCAAAACTTAGGGGAACGACTTATCCGAGCAAAGATAACTCAAAACCAAAACCATAATATATCTTTGTCTCGGACCACGCAAAATATAGAGGATGATAACTCCGAAGTCGGAATTTGCCCTATGTCTCCTACACTAAGAGATCTGATTGCTCTATTAGATGAAAACTAATTATCTAGTATTGCGTTTATCCATGAATGTTTCTTTACGAGCTTTCGTTGACACTTTAGTTGGTTTGAAACTATTTATTGCGTTATAAATATACGGACCTATTTCCAAATATAATGTTATTTAAAACTTGTAGGCCTTATATGGAACCATATAAAACCATGCCCAATCGGACATGCATATGCGTCTCATAAATACGGACCTCTTATACATGAAATACATTACATGATAGGCCTATCTTTAAAACTATATTAAAAAGAATCATGTCTTAAATAGACTTTGTGCACCATAGTTAAAACCAATAAAAACAAACATGTTATTTTTTATATCTTTTCTTCACCATGTCTATTCCTACCTTATATAGATAGGATATCCACATGATAAAGAATTAAACATAATATAACACGCTTGTGCGTTTGATTAAATACACAACCAGTGTTTTGAATGTCAAAAAACAGACGACAACTCAAAATGTTCAGTCCATGTGTGTAACAAATCAGCCTAAATTGGGCAATTACTTAAAATCAAGCACAGCAAAATGTAGCTGATGAGATTAACGAAAAGATCAAATAAATTTGATCATAGTTAATCGAAACGCGTCCTACAATCATAGCTTATAATGAGTTTCTTAAAACTTAAAGAAACTCGTGTCTCCCTCACATTGGTTGAGTGGAATTTAATTAAAAACCACATAACGTTTCCACGCGTATGTTTTGCAAAAAGCAAAAATAATAGCAAGTTTTGCACCAAAATGTTGAATTACTATGTACTTCAATATGGTATAATAATAAGCTACCTTTTATCATGTTTCTTTAAAAAGTCCAAGAGATAACTAAACGGCGGGTTGCGTAACTCTATCACCTTTTAAACCCCTATTTTCTGGGTAAAATAAAATATGATCCCCAATCGCTTACACGGCCTCACAGGAACGATATTGTGTATGGTTGAGTAGAGTGTAACCACTGATGTGTTACAACGTTTTGCTTGGTTGTCAAGGGCAAATGACAAAAATACCCCCCCCCCCCCCCCCCCCCCCCCCGCCAGGATATTTTGGAAAATGATAGCCCCCTAACGCTGCGTGGCATTGAGTTCTCTAATATCATGAAATCATTGTCAACATATCGAGGGTTGAGCGCCAGAAGGCCGTAACTCAACTTTTGGGCAAATTGATATTTTGGTACAAAAATAATCCATATGGCCATGTGTTTGGAACTCACCACCAGAAAAAGGGTAGTGGCGTTGCATTTTTGGTGACGAATCTTCTATCTCTCTCTCTATTAACTCAACAACTTAATGTTGTAGAGCTATGGTTTAGGTGTCATTCGAAAGCACATTCGCCTAGCTACATTGTGTGAATAAATCATGTATTTCCATAACTGATTGGCTGAGATATGATTGATTATATTTCGAAAGTCGGAGGCGGTGTTGGTGGCGGTGGCAGTGGCGGTGGCGGCGGTGGCGCTGTGTACTAACAATCTAAATGGGGAATATAGAAAATGTTCCCAATTCTACGTTAAATGTACAATAACTCCTCATCCTTGTATGGTACAAACACGACTTTTCTCTCATTTTATAGATATTTTTATATTTCTGTTTCAACAAACGTGTCAACTATTTTGTAACAATTGTAATCATGAATCGATTGCATTGTCCTTGGCTTTCTCCCTATTCGCTACACAGTGAACTTGCTCTAATTCATCAGTTTTACATACATTACTATAACAAAAAAAGTATTCAACCGATGATAGCAAAATTATACCTTTTTGGAAAGAGCTCTCAAATAGGGGAATTCAAATATGGGGCTTAAATCAGGAATAGGTGCATACCCCCCCCCCCCCCCCACCCCAAATGTATGTGTAAACGCTAATAAATATGAAATTTAAACGTTTGTGCTCATTCACTTCCCGATATAGTATATTTCAACAAGTTACCCTCGACAACCATTATGTTATGATGGGTAATTGCATGAGGAACTAATATGCCTAGTAAAATTATGATTTAGATAGGTATAAAAATATTATAGAGCTTTAATCAAAATATGAAGAAAATCGATATTTTTTTAACATTCTTAATCACAACATGTTAGCATTAGGTCCCATCTAAATTCCAATATCATATTTAGATTTCTTGTGAGATTTCCTTTCAAAGATATATATACTTTTTATTGGGTAGAACAAGTAGTTACTGCGATATGCTAATTCGAATCTCAGATGGTGTAAAATATAAAAATCTGGACATGCAACGGGAAGGGTGGCGAGTTCAAAATACATGGCCATATAGCCTAGATTTTCAGAACCATAAAGAGATAACTCATAAACACTCTGAATTTGACTACAATTAGAGTTATAAGTTGGGTGCTACAGTGTATTTTAATGAGTCCCAAATATTTGGAAGTCGATTATCTCAAAATAGCATTTCTTGAGTTACGGCTTTCTGGCGCTCAACCCTCGATATGTTCCATCTGCACCTGTTCTTTTTTAGTGAGGACTTTATTTCTCATCAAAACCAGTACACATTGAATTTCTTGGTCCCAATGGCTCAACAAGTCTCTTATACGTGTCATACCTGATGCCAACCCAAATGTATGATTGGATTCTTCACAGCACCACTTCAATGCCGTTATCCTGTAATTAACACCTCAGTAAACGTTACATATCAGTTCACAGTCTTCAAATAGTCTCTGACAGACACATGAATGTGTGCCACCTTTGAATATGGAGCTCATTTTATAGTGTCAATAAGTTAACATCATCATGATCCTTACTTGTATCTTTTGATATGTTCTACATTATCTACAGTAGTACATCTTTGTCATCATATTACCCCCAGCAACAGAGTTTGCCCAACAAATAATTGAACAACAATTCTAGAATAAGGTGTCAAGTGAACGGTTCAAGAGATGGTGTGATATTCATCATCATCATCATCATCCGTCGGCTGCAGAGCAGGCGACTACAAGATTTCTCCATGCATGACGATCAGTGGCAAGTGCGGCAATCTATTTTTCTTGGATTGCACCTTCTTTGTCCCCGAGTAGTTGTCTTACATAGAGGTATGAAGTGCGCGGTCGACCTGGTCTCCTTTTGCCATGTGTTGGTAGGTATAGAGCATATCTTTTTGCAGGCTCTTCTTCTGGCAGCCGGAGGATGTGACCAAGGAATCTCAACTGCCGTAGCCTTACCAAATGAATAGGTGGCTCAGTGCTGGTCATGGCGTAAACGCTGGTGTTTGGGATGTGGTCAATCCGCCTAATATTCAGCATAATTCTGTAGCAGGAGGTGGCAAAGGCATTGATTTGATTTTCCATGTCTTGAGAGATCACCCATGACTCGCAGCCATAGCACAGAATAGTAATGCAGGTGGTGTTAAACAACTTCACTTTAGTTGAGATGGGTATTTTGGGACTCCAGCTTCCAAAAAGCACACCAAGCCAGTGACTTTCTTCTTTTAAGGTCGCTTTAACCAGATGCCATCATAGAGCCAAGATATCTGAAATCTGACACATGCTTGATGGGATCACCATAGACTTGAAGTGTTGGATGGGGGTTGCAGTTAATAGTCATGTACTCTGTCTTAGGTGTGCTAATGATGAGGCCGGGGTCGGCTGCTGCCGCCGCTGTTCTGGCTAGCTGGGCCTGTGCCCGCGGAATTGAAGACTCCAACAAAGCAATGTCATCAGCGAAATCTAAGTCATTTAGCAACTGGGCCAGGTGACGACTATAGCGACGAGGATGTGTTAAGACTCCGAATCTAGCTCTGATGTGGCCTTCTTCAGTAGGTATTCGACCAATATAACAAATAGAAAAGGAGCCAAAACATCTCCCTGCAAAACTCCTGTGATATTATCGTTATGGTAAATCCGTCAAGTATGTGAAAGTACTATAGTATCCGTATTGATTTGCGGGGCTTTCAACCATGCGAGTCATGGTACAAGTTTTCTGCAACATTTCAATAGGGACGAATATCTCTGATAGTTCAATATACATTATTTTTAGTAATATTACACCATAGCCTTTGTGGTCTAGTGGGTATTTCTTCGCCACGATAGTGAAGGGGGACCGAAACCGCGTATTTTAAGATCATTGTTAAATTAATTCACGCCAGTTTGTCCGAATCTTTATATATTTACCGCATTCCTTCTCGTCATCCCCATGCAAACAATCAGGCTTGCCGTCACAAACATACAATGTGTGTATGCATTCTTCATTTCGGCATTGGTACATGTTGATTGGACATGGCATGTCTGCGGATAAAATGCACACAAACTTGTGAAAATCATGCAATTTGTTTATTGAGAAGAAGAAAAAAATCGGTATTCAGAATTGCATATTTGTATTTAAAATATTATTTACCAATAAAATTGCTTTAAAATGTACATTTGCTGTATGGTTATAAATGTTCTAGTGAATGTGATTTAAAGGGGCACTGAGAGATCCTCCGGGAGAGAGCCCTCAATTTGTCCAGAAGTTGGGGTTTTCACCTGGGTTTTTTTTCACATACTGCTATAATACATGTGCGTAATATTTACACATCTACTAACTTCCACCTGATATTACAGAGCTAAATTTGCAATATTTCATGCAAAAGTCATGAATATCGTTACAAAATTAACCAAATTCATCTAAATGGCTACAGATGGCTTCTTTTAAATTTGTTTCATGTTTTCCATGAATAGCCTTGAAGACCCCCTGTGGCTTGTTATCTGAAGCAAAGTCATGGCTGCACTGATTCAATTTGTGGCGATCTTTAATCAATATACACGCTTATTGTGAAAGAGTGAAAAACTCTCTAAAATAGTGAAATATCACTGTTACAAAGAGCCAATCCTTTCGAGTGAAGTTCACTCTAGGGAAAGGGTGATAAAATTCACTCTTAGGATAGAGTGACCTGTTCACTCTTTCGAAAGTGAACTTCACTCGAAAGGATTGGTCACTCAATGGCTCTATGTACGAGTAAAATTTCATTATTTTAGAGTTGAATGTAGGCTACTATATTAGAGTTGAATGTAAGCTACTATGTTAGGCGAGTACATCTTCTAGGTAGGCTTTATTTCTTAGCATAATTATGTAAAGATAAAACCTGAACCAGTTCATGGTAGGCCTGCACATTTCTATAAATAAGTGTAATGTAATTATAAAGCCATGTGTCAGAATAAGATTAGTAGACTCACTTAAATCAACGGCCTACTACATTTACAAATCGTACAGTACACGCAGAGCATTATGTATAAACAAACGGGTCAAGTGTATACATTTCTCTGTGCAAATGGTTATGGTTATGAATTATTTTGTAAGACTCTTCATCAGCATAGTGTCACTACCGCTATGACCGTTACCAGACGTCCAATTGTGCATTAAGTGTTTACAGTAATCTGGCCGTGCATGTCTTGCAGTAAGCTTAATGATAAAGCATTCATTCTACGAGCATCTTAATCAACTGGTTCAGATTTGATCTTTACATAATTATGCTATGAACTATAGGCAGCCTTTTTAAAACATATTCATTCAAAATTGTGTACACTAAAAGGCCTTGAAACCATTACATAAGAGGTTTTTTGACATATATCATTTATATAAACAAGGTAACGATTTATTTGAGAAATCTCCTGATAATTTGACAGAGAGTGACGACTTTTTTCAACCGAAGGCTTTTTGATTACAGCGTGCGTTCGTGCGGATAATTTGTTTACGAAGACCATGCCAGGCATTTATAAAGGACACACTGCGCACTTAACGAGCAGGACAAATTATTACGAAAACGATGATAATTGATCAGTGAGGAGGATCTTTACTTCGACAGCGCGTTATTAATTCAATACTTAATTGCCAGCTCTGCCCTCTGAGCATCACTATTAATTTACGCGGCAATTAGGGGATTCCGTATTACTTCTAGTAAATTACGTTAATGTGGGCCATTTTTTTTGTTATTGTTATATCAGATTTCTTTTTTTATTAGATCTTTTTTTAAACAGTTTAAAAGGCATTGAATATTAAACTAAGTGTTTAAAACATATATGTGCGACTCTTACACTAAGAGTCTTAGTGTGATTCCAACTTCTTGTTGGCTGAACTTTGAGCTTCCGCTGGTATAAGAAATATTTAAAATTTAAAAAAAATCCGCCCGCCGCCCCTCCTCTCTGAGAGCTGTGGAGGACAACCTTACATTTTATTTTGGGCCTTAAATGTGTTGTTCTTTGGCAGTTGTTCTTTGGTACGGTAGTGGTTATATATCATAGACGAAACTTTCATCATATACTGGTTTACTTGGGCCTGATCCCCTGGAAATTTCAAGGTGTAATTAGACTTACCTCGGAATGTTATCATACCACTCGAACTTGCATTATAACCTGTAAATGTAAAAGGTATGGACTTGATATAAACAAATTCATGAAATGTACAATTAATTCTCTTAACACTTTCCACGCGGCTATTAGTTTTATTTACCATTTTTTTACAAAACAGATCTTTCAGAAACCCAATTTTCAAAGTATATCCCAAAGATTACTGAGCCAATACTAGGCATGTGTGTATTTATCTCATTGCATTTCTCATGGTGATTCCGATTATGGTAAGGATATTAAATAATTTTGACATTTTTGAAATATTTTGTGAAATTTTGGAAGTAGAGTGCCGTCGTAAGAATATAAAAACTGATAACATTCACAAAAGAAGATACCATTTCTCATCAATGCATATATTATGGAAAAGATAAGATTATGTTCCGATTAAATTCAAACTGATTTTGTCGAACCATGGAAGTTCAACCCAAAGTGTCATATCCAAATTAAAATATTTTCTATAATAAGTCACCTCAGCCCCTGAATATCTTTTCCAATTCAAGTTCTATGCCTGTGGTGGGTCTACATGTACATGAGTCATTACGTGTCAATGGTCAATCAAAGAAGTTGGCTCCATTTCGTTGGAAATGTAACAACATGTATTAGTACTCCCAGTGGTCAACCACATGGTTTAACAATCAAGGGGGGTACTGTAAAACGACTTAATTTCACAGCAAATTAATTTAGCAAATTAGCGTTTAGTCATCTTTTTGCTGCAATTTGTTTTCACTAATTTGTATCATCTTCCTATATATAACCATTATAAATTATATAATTGGCGGCAATTTAATTTGGCGAAATGGATCTCGTAGCGAAATTAAATTGCTAGCAAAATTAAGTTGTTTACAGTAATTTGACAAGTAAGCTTGACCACTGTCTACCACCACATAGGGCAGGGTGCAAGGACTTGGCGCAAGTTGAAGTTATGTACTGTAATAATAATAATAATAATAATAATAATAATAATAATATTAACCATATTTGTATAGCGCCTAACATCGAGATCCCTAAGCGCTTGAACATAAAACATAATAACAAACAAATACATGGATATGGACTACAATTAAAAAGCCATTGTGAACAAATGAGTCTTTAAGGATTTCTTAAACTGAAATATAGTCTCTGCATTTTTCACATGAAGTGGAATATTATTCCAGAGTTCTGCAGCTGACACAGAGAAGGAACGTTGACCATACTGAGTGGACGTTGAAGAGCAGACAAGACGCGATAGAGATGAAGAACGAAGATTGCGTGAAGCTGTATATTGTTTGATTAGATCTTGAAGATAGATTGGCGCAGTACTATGAAGACATTTATAAGTCAGAAGTAAAATGTTATACACAATACGATACTTGATTGGCAGCCAGTGCAGAATATATACTGTATATTATATTGATAGTATACCAGAACTATTTTACAAACTAATTTGTCTGAATTCCGAAAAATATCAGAAACGCTGCAACTCTTTGTCGAGTTGAATGCGCATTTCCTACTATTTCGTGAAATTTATTAATAATGTGACTAATGACAGTTTATTGTTTCGGTGACATGTTAAATTACAGTACGAAAACTGGGAAAGTGCAATGAGACTGAAATAACCTTGGAATAAGGCAAATGAGATTGACAATAAGTGTATTACTAATAAAAGTGAGCATATTAATTAGTATATTGCGAGCACTTCAGCATGATTTTTAACGGTTATGTATTAATACCGTTAGCTGTATTTATGATAAAGTAACGTATACCCATTCAAATTTCACTTGACACTCACTGGTATATCACAAATAAATGTGTAAATTGTAAAGATAAGAAATATGTTTTGATCTTAGGAATTAAAAGATATCACCAGGTTTATAATGTATTTAGCATTGTCATGTATGTAGCCAGGGGAGGGTACTGGCATTGGAAATGGGGTATATGTATGTGACGCCCTGAAGCACACCTTTTCACTCTCTTCTGCAAGTGGACATTTATATACCATATTAGACCAATTGGATATTAGACCAAATGGGTATTTGACCAATTGGGTTTAGACCAATTGTATATTAGACCAATTGGACAATAGACCAACTGACATTTAGCCAAACTGGGTTTAGACATATTATTGGTATTAGACTAAATGGGTTTTAAACGAAATGGTTATTAGACAATATGGATATAAAGAAGACCAAATAGATATTAGACCAAATTGATATTAGACCAAGTGGAAATTATACCATATTAGACCAATTGGCATTAGACCAACTGGGTTTTAGACAAAATTGTTATTAGACTAAAATGGTTATTAGACCTATTGGATGTTAGACCAACTGACATTTAGCCCAACTGGCCTTAGACCATTGGTATTAGGCTTAATGGATATATCACCAAATGGTTTTAGACCTAATGGCAAGTCACCATATTAACCTCACCAAAACATTTCGAAAATATCTTCCTATGACTATTTCTTTTGTTCCTAGCCTCATGCTAGCCTCATGCATGGATAAACACATTTATCCCCAATAATCCTCAAGTGAACTGTGAACTGATTTGGTTTGCAGTTATTGGTATTGGCTTGGCTTCAAGTGATACATTACCTTGATTATGAGATATTCCACACATAAAGTAGTCGGCTGCTTTATTAGATGCGCAAGGAACATCATACCACCTGTTTGTCGTTTCAATAGAGTCAAACTGCAACACTGTACACTCTTCTAAGGGACCTCCATCAGGCTGTCTGAAAAACAAGACAAAAAACCCCCATTGTGTATTTAGAAGTCGTCGTTGGGCTTTCTAATACGTAACATGAATCGAACCGCAATAATCCGCATTTACCTCCAAGCTAGTTGACACCATCAGCATACTGATGGGACCACACTGAGGATTACTTGCGATTTTAGTTGTTGACCTACGTACAGATAATTTGCAATAGTGTTTAATACTAAATGCCGTTAAGAAGTGGTCTAAGTTAGGAGTGTTCATCATACTTATTTCAGACTTAGGCTATCCTTTGAAGAACATACGTGGGGGATTCATGTTACCAAATCTAGAATATCCCATGGGCATGATGGAACAAGAAGTTAATTAGTATGGGCTGTAGAAGAAGCGCGACGTGTAAATTGGGTGTGAACGAGTTCTCTCCTGCTTGCCGCTTTTGTATATATGAGAAAGATGTGTATTACCGGACTTGTGCACAGAAATAAAGATAAATAAAGTAGATTGGTGGTAAGCTGATACTTCGCGCATTTTTCATCAATTTGTGAATCAATCATACAACTAGCCACACATATGCTGACTCAAATAATTATATCAACATAAACTTCTAGTTTTATGAATATGCGTGATCAAATGTGTCTATTATCTGGACAAAACACCCAATATAAGGAGATACTGTGAATATCGGTGGACCGCAAATAGTCGAGGAAAACAACAAGCATGCGTAGATGCGTGGACGTACGCTCTAAAGTCGACAATAAGTTGAAGTTCACCTTGAGTTTATTTTGGTTGACCAAGCGGTGAAGCTTGCAGGAGAGCCGTCAATCCACCGGTGTAAACATTCGTGCTCAATTCTTGACAAACCTAAAGTAAAAACCAAAATAACTTTTGATGATAAAGATACGAGTAGTAATTTAACTCAGTTGTCGTAATTTGTCTCTAATCGCCCAGGTACATACAATTATTATGCCAACGATATAAATAATGTTCATACATGTATAATTATACATGGGCAAAGACAAAATCCTCTTACCCTCTTGAGAGTGCGTTAGTATGCGTAAACTGAATAAAGATACGAAACCTTATTATCCAAGGATAGAGGTCCCTTATAATGGTAAAAGTATAACTATAATAAGCTCTGATCAATTTAACCCTAACACCCAAGGCTTGTTTCGGGATATAAAACTATTAAGACAGGAAAAACGGGTACAATTAGGGGAAAGTCAGGCTGTGTCGGTGCCGGGAATCGAACCCGAGTTGCCTGCGTGGCAGTCCAGCCCCTATATAATTGAACCAAGGAATCAGCTTGGCAAATCTTAAGATTTGTATATGCATATGCTAGCCCGCTTAATCGCGACACGAAATGGAAAAGCGCGCGCTACAAGAACCTAGTAGCGTAGTGACTTGTAGTTATGATGACTGTTTGGTAATACTATCTAACGTTACAGCACGGAGGAAGATAAATGAACTAGGAAGGGCAATTTACACTGGGCATGATAAAATAGTTACCTATATAGATATTCTTCCCCAAAGGTATCTCCTTGTTGGCATAGGTGCTGAGTAGAAGTCGGTGAATAAAGTTCGCATCATTTCGTCCTCTCATGGTAGCAAGATGGCCACCATCAATGTTACACATTCGCTCTGCTGCTATCCAGGATAGGGAATTGCTAGGCTCGATCCGAAAACAACTTCCATCAAAGTAGCTCCAGTTTCCAGGACAAATGCTTTGAACTAAAAGCAAAATATTGCGGTGAGAGTTTATGTTCACACCATAGCCGAGTACATAAATCTTACGATGTAAAGAACGCTGAAGTAGCGATAAGCCACACATGTGTTGAATTCGTACAATAATCGTTAGAGCTAAACAACTAGGTTATTATATAAATTCATACCTTTGCCAATCTGTCCATAGATCATTTTAAATATGTCAGTGTTCTCAGAAAAATGTAATCATGTTAAGCATTTTCAGTGTAAAATTTGTTAAGCCTACTGAGGCAATTTCGAAACCAGTTACCTTTTTGGGGCGGAGGCAACGGCCTCGCCTCTATTATAAGTAGATATTGCCCTTTTGGGAAAACGACATCTTACCTACGGTTTACATGCAGTGAATAAATCCCTTACGTCTCACGTATGTCACAATACATAAAAACAGATCCTTTCTTTAGCGTTTACATTTACCAACGAGTGTGTCTGACCTATTTCAATTACAACTGGTTCAATCAGTATTAAACAGGTTTATTCTTGGAATTGGGCTATTTTTTGGGGCGGGGCGACACTTTTAAGTTACATTTGGGATGCGGTTATAGCAACACTACATATCTGATCGAATAACAGTTGTTTACACAGCCTGGGGTTAATTCATGGACTAGCACCCATCAATAAACCATAGACTTAAGTCCATGAATAAACACATCTTCATTGACTGTCAAAATACTTTATAAAAAAATGAAACGTTTTTTATTGTTTTAGGAAAGTTTTAAAGGCAAAATAGGAAAAGAACGTGGTTTTATTGATATAGTTACCCCTTTGAACGGTAGAAATCGGATGGATATTAATGACGATACCGAATACCAATATTTTTTCAGTACGTGCAAACGGTATATTTTGCGACGTTATTTGTTCACGATATGTTTCCTCTGTTATGTACACGATGTAACATAGCGTTCACAAAAACAAGCAAACAAATGTAATATCACAACAAGAGCCCCATAACATCACTCTTGATTTTCAAGGCAATTTCTTTATTCGTATTTTTTAACTCAATTAAATATGTACTAACATATACTATGTACATGTACATCAAGTTCGTTTCGAGTTTATTATATTATAATGGTCCACTAGCATGTTTTTCAGGATTAATTAGATCGCGCCGCAACACACGCATCTCCCATTGGCCAAGTTCCAGCTTTGTCTACGTTTTTGTGGTCTTGAAACTCATACTATTTTCAGGTATTTTGACCACACACAACAAGCAACTGGCATCATGAAAGTAAGCTCATTTTTAAAAGCTAAAATGGTAATACAATTGTTTCTATGGGAGCAGTGGCGTAGCTAGATTATTCCGAGGGGGGCGGGGGGCGAGAAATGAAAAGTGAACCAACACGATTTTTGTGAGTCAAGAAATGCGCGCGTAGGGCGCGATTATTTTTTTACTTTACACCTACACCTATTTTTGGTACGATTGATGTACATTTTGCCCGAATTTAAAGAGAGTAGGGGTGTGAGGCTGGGCATTCTGAAAACAGGGGCTTACCGAACTGAACGGGCACCAAAACAGGGCCTTACCGAACTGAACGGTCACCGAAATTGGGGTCTTAGATAATTGAATTCTTATACAAAATTGTGTCTTAATAAACTGAATTTTAGGCAACATTTTACCTTATGAACTGAATTTAGGCAAAATGTGAGGCTACATAACTCAAATTCATAAGATTTTCACACATTTTATGATTTTGGTTGAATTTGGGGTCTAAGGGAACTGCCAATGGATGAAGAGGGGGTCTTATGGAACTGCAAGTGGATGAAAAGGGGTCTTAGCGGCCGAAGGCGTGAAAAGGGTTCCTTGCCAGCCGCACATACCCGTATGGTCAATATACGTGAGTACCCCCTCCGGGACATTTTGGCTCTAAACAAGCTTGTAGCGCGCGAAAAAATTCATTTGTGTACATTTGACCATTATAATTCCATGATTCCTCTGGTCAAATAAACCGACAGTGCCAATCTCAACCGACACGACGTCAATATCGGGGGGGGGGGGGGGGGGGGGGGGATTTGACAAGGTTACAATCTCCATGTTAACTCTGTACTGTCAGTTCCCAAGTGACAGGTGTGTAACCATTTCTTGTGTGGTAAAGTCTGACAACGTGGTAGGCCAGCTTTAAGTTGTAACATACTTGAATTCTAAGAACCCTTTAATGTTCTTACTCGTTAACATCGTCCTGACTTTTTATAGTATTAATAACAGGATTTAATGATTTCCATTCATATTATATTGATAAATAAAACTTATGACATACGCACTCTATGTGTTACCTATATCACACTCTGCTATCTGTTTTCTTCAAATTTATATGACCGCCCCTTTCCTTTTTAAAGGATTTTTTATTAGAATTGTTAATGAAACTTAGTGAATCATAGGACTGGTGTAGATTGACTTTTCATTCTGCAGACCTTATGGTGATTATATGATATGGATATGGTGTGATGTCTTGGACATCTTGGAGAATACCAGATACTACGGTGTGACTATTTTCGGTAAGATTAAAAGGCTATCAACATGTTTCTAGACACTTACATAATTGAGAAACACTTTGATTCTCAGACAGCCGATGTGTGTATCTCAAAGAATGTTGAAGTGTGGTGATATACTTTCCAATTCATAAAAAAACCGAAAGTTCATTCAAAGGTTTGCGAAACACCAAATAATTTTGCAGGGAATATTGAACTCTTCAACAGATATAAAAACAAATTACCTTCAATATCTATTGTACAAATCACGCCCACACGATAAACGTTGTTGCAGAGTGCGTAATTTCCTGAAAGACTATAACTGCAATCGGTAAGAGAACCTTCGCTTCCAGTACATTGAATATCTTGAAAGAGAATAGAACGCCTTCTATCAACTGGGTCTGCAATCTTCCAAGGGAATCCTTTATGGTGTCCAGTGAACCCCAACTGATTACAAGCAACGTTTGCTGCGTTGTCATCCCAGTAGTCATCACATGCCCAAAGTACCCATTCTTTACCATTCAGTAGAGTATTGATATGGCCTTCAGAGTCACTGTTTCCTTGCTGTAGACGAATACTGCTGCCTAGACCTACAAGGAATTGATATTTTGTCACTTGGTGTTTGGTGTGAAGTCTGTGCTTTAGAAGAGGTATAGATATAAAATATGTGTTTTCTTATATGTACATTAAGCTCTGTTTTAGGTGTGTTTTTAATCTCAATGTACTTTTTAATCTTATTGGCACATTTGTAAATATATGTGTGCTTTTCAATATTTGTATTGTACAACGCATCAAAGCTTTTGTATTATGCGCTCTACAAATGTGCTATTATTTATTATTATTAAAATGAAACATCATATTCGCTCACAGAGCAGGCGGTGAACTAAACAATATTAATTATACACTAAGAGAAACAAAAATTCAAAGAGCAATATAATCAATCAAAAAAATATATTATATAAACTACGCTCGTATATAGACACAGTGAGGGAGCAAAGCCATCGCTATACGCGCAAATGGATGAAAAATGAAATGCCCTTTTAATGTGAAGTAGCAACGCCTCTGGCAGCACTTATGCTAAGATATTTGGCGATGGCTTGCGATAGATAATCCCTAGCATTTTTAGCCCGGGAACCACTTTATTGTGGACGCACCCTGTAGCACCAATGGTTATGACTATTGATAATGTACAAGTATAGTTTGTATTAACTGTGATGAGTTCAGAAAGGGGTTGGTAATATTCAAACTTAGTGTGGTAACATAGGTCTAGGAAAGCATCGAATGGTGTAGATATTTCAACAATAAAAGCCTTTTTTTATTTCGGTCGTCAAGTATGAGAATGTCGGGATTACAATGTTCAATGCTGGTGTACAAATCAGAATTATAACAATTGACCATAGTACCATAGTTTGTTAACGTGGGTTGAGACATCTGTACGGATTTTCTTGAGTTCTTGATTGATATGGTTAACTATTTTATCATGTCTTTTTATATACAAGTCATGAAAACGCATGCATCCATATGTGTAATAGCGATGTAATGATGAATTACCTGGCAGATCAACGTCGAAAGATTAAAACGAAAGGTCTGGGAAATAAGAACAACCTGAAAGAATACCGGGAACTTAATGGAAAGTCCAACTACAACTTAGAAACGACAAAACAACTTTCATCACCCAAATTTGTTCTCAAGTTGAAAAAGACAGTCCAGCCAACAACATTAAGGACGTGTACAAGAACATCAAACTCCTGACAAAGAAACCAGTTCCCAGACTTAATATCTTGAAGGATGCAGATGGTAAAATTCTTAATGAAGATTCCGAAATCAAAGCCAGAGGGAAACGGTTCTGCCAAAAGTTATATGCATCACAAGATGGGATTCACGTTGATGATAACACTCTCAACAATGACTGAACCAAATATTCTAAAGAGTGAAGTGGAACAAGCTATGAAGAAATTAAAGATTGGTAAATCTCCTGGAGATGATAATATTCTCGCAGAACTCCTAAAGGAAAGAAGGCATTGAAGTGATCCACAGAATATGCACCAAGATCTGGAGATCAACTAAATAGCCAATGGACTGGAAGAAAGCAGTCTTCCTGCATCTCCCAAAGAAAGGGGACACCAGAGAGTGTGCTAACAACCGCACGATAGCCTTAATTGCACATAGCAGTAAGGTTCTACTATATATCATTGCAGGAAGGATCCGACAACACCTTGAGAATGAGTAAACACCTGAACAGGCAGGTTTCAGGAAAGGACGATGTACAAGAAACCAAACAGGTAACCTGAGAAACCTGATGGAAAAGAGCTTGGAATTTCAACAACCCCTATATCTACAACCCCTTCATTGATTACTCTGAGGCATTTGACTGCGTTCAACATTTGAAGCTATGGTTGGTAATTCAAGAAATAGGTTTCTCTCTTCACATCATTGAGCTGATTAAATCTCTCTACAAAGATCAAGAGGCTACAGTAAGAACAGATATTGGCAATTGTGAGTGGTTCTCTATATTCTCTATCGATCTATCGATTATCGCATTATCGGTCGATCAGTGACATCATCGATGTTATCGATCTATCGGAAATCGCCGTGGATACGCCTTACCAACTACCGCCTGTAAACCACCTACATGGCTACTATATAAGTGCCGGGAGGAGGGATCATTACTTATTTACCTAATATATGGTTTACACAAATTAATATTATTACATATCCCTCATATCGTTGGCAGAAAATTCGCAAGAAAGGCACCGAGGACTGTAGAGTTCATCATGAGACCCCTTATTTTCAAAAGTATTTTCATTATTTTTGTCTTTAGCATAGATGTGTTCCATTACCTTAAAAAATATCTCACCCAAAATCTGGTTGGAATCGGACATTGTCTTATGGGTCCACCGGCCATCTGAGAATGTGCCATTATTCTGATGCCACACAATGCCACACATGGGGAAAAGTACGTTGAGCCCCATGCATTTGAATAGGAGCAGTGCAAGGAACGTTTAAATGAGTGCTACGGACAAACTATTTGTAAAAGAACGCCCAGATTTCTCAAGTAGGTCAAAGTCGTGATCATCTTCGTAGCTGTGAACTTCATAATAGCGAATGGCAGAAAACTTGCGCACAATATTGAAAAGCGCCCTCGAGGTCAATTTTGAAAACGCAATGTCCAATGTTCATGTAACTTTAAAAATAAGGTAGTTACATTTATTCAGACACAAAAATCACAGCAACATGCCAGAAAATGAACAATTATGAAGGAGTTTGTACTCAAATCACTCCCACCACAAAAATAAGGTATGGTGACACAAGAGGACGCTGCACACTTTTTTCGGACCCCTGACTGAACATTTTGTTATTTTATGTTGAGATAGGTCAAATGGAATAGAAAAAACTGATAGGGGAGGTTGGGGCAACTGGACCGGTTAAGCATATTTCATGATATAAAAGCTTAAAGCTCGTGTAAATATTTATGGAATTGCTATGAAAATATCACCCATGTAACTGTTTACATATAACATATAATCAATGTTAAAAAATATCCCAACAAAAGGCCAATTACCACTAACTAAAAACTTTACTTGGCACGGTCCAGTTACCCCATCGTTGGGGCAACTGGACCTATATGTTCCAACGGTTAGAATACACAGAAATCATTGATTGACAATACGGTAACTAAGCAGTATTTTCTTAACAAACTCATTTCCATATTATCTAACGTGTAAAAATGATACAGGTCTCATGAAACCCATGTTTTATACAGTTTTCGTGGTTAACGTGTAAAACGCAGTAATACTAATGGTGTACAAAGCAAGCGCAATTTTCGACTGCACGTTTATTAGATAAAACGGTATGAACCTAGTTAAATGGTTACATGGTTATGATATTCAGACGCCCCATACATTTGTCTATATATACCCCTTTCTTCAATGATTTTATTTACTTCATATAATCATCATTTAGTATTTATAATAAACCATCTTGATATTTAGCCAGCTTTCCATGTTACAGGGGAAGTTAGTCAATATGACAATGATGACCCAACGGTTGATATACACAAAAGGCAGTGGATAAAATACATAAATCATGATATTTCGTCATAGCAAATACCTTTACAGACAACATTCAAAACATAATATAGATGTAATTCATAATACCGAGGTTTTAAACCATTCTAAAGCAATTTCATGTCATATTGTAATCCTTCAATATCAGAAATAGTGGTATTAGACCCGAAATGCCCCAAAATGTCTAAGAACTTGAAAGAATGTGAATTATTTCATATTCTATTCACATTTCAATACCGAGTCATGTTTTATTGACACTAACAACTCATTTTCAAAAATGAATTTTACAATTTTGATTCAGTTTTTGCAGGCGGTCCAGTTGCCCCACACCCCTTCGGACCACTTACCCCAACAAATGACGTAGCACTTTGTCGAGATGAAACGTTATTAAAACACGCCTGTGACGTAATACATTTTACGCCAAAATGTTTTAAAACATACCACCATTTGTCATAATAATCAATAACTCCAATACATTTCAGAAAAAAAGGGAAAACTGCTTTTTTGTTTTTAGCCATTACACAGATTTCTGTAGCCAGTGAGTATCTTTGAATTCGCAAATATTACGGCGTTCGGGTCCTACAAGTAGACGAGTGTCTTTAGATAAATAAGAAATGGTGTACTTTGTTATTTGCAAATTCATGAACTAATAACTCTACCAAATGAATACCCGTGATAATGATTTAAGTTGAAGCATTCTTTAATGTCCCAAATTAGCAATATGCGCCATTTTACGGTCATTTCAACCACAACCTATGGTTTTAATCATATTTCGGAAAGTCCCTAAGCACACTACAATATAGCACCCATCAAATGCAATATGCACCTAGTATCTTAAGACGACTGTACTGCATGTATATATTTACTGTTGCATATCTGTCAATCATATAAAGTACATTAAACATGATCTAAACCCATCTTCATATATCGCCCATACTATCTGTGAATTTTCAATCAGTCACTCAAGGAGTTAGCTTCAAAGATATGGAGAAAAATCACATGTGTAAATATCCTAAAGTTCCAAATGGTTTGGATTGTTGAAGGTAAAGATATATGTCAAGTATCAACAAAAGTCGTATTGTTCAAAAGAAAGCAGTATGGCCCATACGATTACAAAATCCTTCATTTCGGTCCACTTGCCCCACGGTCCAGTTGCCCCATATTCCCCTACCTAAAAAGAACAAAATAACCAAATTATCAATTATAGCACATAATTGAGAATTTTAGAGTGCAAAGTTCAGTTAACTTCACGTTTCAATGCAAAATCCTATTCGGCCAACCATCAACTTCAAGCTTGTGGTGGACCCATAAGACAAAGTCAGAATTGACAGGGTTTTTTTGACAAGTGGAACAGGTTAAGACTATAGACAAAAATAATTTCAACTTTGAGGTTTCATGATGGGCCACGGGAAATATACCTTATTCTTTCAGTAATGACAAAAACATCTTCTTCAGAAAATGGCATTTTCAAGCAGAAACGTCCCTGCAAACATGGCTTTAGCCTATCAAAATAACGGATTAATATTTTATTGCTCCCCCCTGATATTTTGGCATATTGAATTGCACAAGATCTTAGCCAGCAGGGAGGTCACGCTGCGTGTCAGATTTTGTTATACGCAAGAAAACAATGGAGTCTCAGTGACTGCAATATTTGCTAGAAATAGCTTCGGAAAATGGTCTATTTGGGCATCTCAAAAACTGAGAAACGTGTTAAAAATCATGTAGAATTTTAGAGGAGGGTCATTAGCATCTGCAGAACGGTAAAATGTATAGTATTAAACACGTTTTGTGACCAAATTTATGTCGTAAAATGTTGGAAAATTCACGTTTTGAAAATCTGTGGTCTTCGAAATGACAGGAGTCCTAACTCATTCTAAACCTCACCAAATCATGAAATGAACCCTCGTCTACAAAAAAGTCCATGTACGTATTGCTCTATCTGCTTGGAGATAGCGAAGACCACGCAAACATCTAGCTTCATACAACGGAATGAAATCCGCCATAGGGATTACATAGCGAAAATCGTAGAGATTTGCACTGCAGTCCTCTGTGTAGAGAGTGTTGTCAAATGCAAGGTCGTTTGGCTATTATGTGTGTGCATGTTTGTGACGACTGACCCCGTTTAACAATCTTCATAGCTTTCATATAGGGCTTGGGTGACCTAACTATTGATAGATCTACATCCTCTTTTCAAGGGAAAACAAAATCGCGTCGTATACAATATACTCAATTTACGTTGGCATCTGACTGTATTGAGTATTAGTAACAATACACGATATCATGACAATAGAAGACAATCCACGCAGTGGGAGATAAAGACCAATATAATTTAATAAGGTTTTAATGACGACGATCCTAGTCAATATTAAAATGCAATTAAATACATGTAGAGCGATGTTTGTAGATAAATGTGAATTCAGGAGGGCAAGTATATAATGTAGACCGCGTACACGTATAGGGTAAATGAGCAGTACGGAGATTCAAACCGAATGAAATAGAACAATATACAGGGTGTCTCAAAAGTGTTGATAACCTTTTAAAGCTTTATATCTCCGGTAATTCAAGATCTTGGTGCTTTACTTAACGTTTACAACTCAGGTCGTCAAGGGCTTATGTCATCTCAGGTTTCTACACTAAACTAAACTAAAATATCCTTTGGTGATAAATCATTTTCAGGGGGGGGGGGGGTTAAGGTTGGGGGATGCTCTGTTTGAAGGAGGTTTTGGAGGGCAGGTTGATGGTGGATTGGGGGAGTTTGTTCCAGTCAGTGATTGTACGCGGAAAGAAGGAGTTGGTAAATGGAGCCAGTCTGGTGTTGTAGAGTTTGAATTGTTGGTCGTGTCCTCTTCGTTCGCGGTCTGTTTTCGGGGCGATGTACGTCTTGGAAATGTCGAGTTGGTCGTGGTGGATCTTGTAAAGACAAGTCAGTCTATGTGCTCTTCTGCGATCTTGTAGGCGTTCCATTTAAGGCTGTTTAGCATGTCTGTAACACTAGCTTCGTGTGAGTAGTTTTTTGTGGTGAATCGTGCAGCTTTACGTTGGACTTTTTCCAGCATGTTGACATTTTTAGCGCTGTATGGGTCCCATGCTGCTGCACCATATTCCAGATGTGGTCGTACTAAGGTCTTGTACAGTTTCACCTTGATGTTTGTCGAGGCTTGATGGAAATTTCGTTGGAGGAAGCCGAGGACCTTTGAAGTTGCGTGTTAGCTTTGTGTATTCCATTTTAGGTTATCTTGGATATGGACGCCGAGGTACTGACAGGTCTTCGTTGTTTTTAGTGTAGTCCCTGTCATAATGTAGTCGTGTGCGTCTTGGTTTCGTCGATTGGTGACTCTCATAATGTTGCACTTAGCAGCGTTAAATCGCATGCCCCATGTTTCCGTCCATTAAACAAGGTTGTCTAAGTCGGTCTGTAGGTGAGTTATATCATTTGGACCATCTATGGCTCTGTAGACTAGGTAGTCGTCAGCAAATAGTCTTATTTTGCTGGAGACAGCTTCACTGGTGTCGTTTATGAATAACAGGAATAGATGGGGGCCGAGGACTTTTCCTTGGGGTACTCCGCTGTGAACTTTAGTCCAGCTGGATGGGATCCATTTATAGTCACTCTCTACTGTCGTTTGGTCAGGAAGTTCTCGATCCAGCGTTTGGTGGTTCCTCTAACTCCATAATGGTCAAGCTTGACGAGGAGTCTTTGATGGGTACAACGTCAAAATGGCGAGGTCTGTATTACTGCGGTCGTCGAGGTTTTTTGCCAAGTCGTGGACAGTGCCATTTTGGTTATTGAATGCCATTTTGGTTATTGGAAAAGCATACGTAAACACAAAACAATTTTGATAAAATTGATTCGAAAAGCCTTCAATTTTGCTTTCCGAGTCCTATTTTTAGGCCAAAAAAAAAAAAAAAAAAGTACTAAAATTGAAATATTCAATAATGTAACAATTGTACAGTTTATATTCAAAATGTGATTCTTTATTGGTACGTTTTATTTTAAAAGAAAAATTGAGAATTTTGTGTGTAAAATGTTTTTGATAATGTCGCTTGTCGACAACTTTTGTTAAATGCTCAAATAGACGGTTATAGATCCCTTACCAGTTGTTTATTTTTTTTTTTTTTTCAGCACTTGATAGTTGTTATTTTTTTTCTTCTTCAGAGCTGCATAGCTCTATCTATCTTTTTTGCTTCTTGCTTTTGACAGCTTTGATGTATTGTAAACAGTTTCGGGTACTACATGATTTATCAAAATTAAATGAAGGTTTAAGGTATGGATAGCTCAATAAAAATATGTTCTATAAACTGCAGGGGCCTGAATAATAAAGTAAAGAGACGTGACGTTCTGAATTATCTAAGGAAAAAGAAATTTTCGATATACTGTCTTCAAGATGTACATTGGGATCAACAATTTGAAAATATGGTCAGATCGGAATGGGGATATGAGATCTATATGGCAGGTCATAATACAAACTCTAGGGGTGTAGCAGTTCTGATGAACAATAATTTTGATTTTAAGGTACGAAAAATACACCGTGATAAGGTTGGTAATTGGATAGTTCTTGATATTACATTGTTATCAATGGACATCACTTTATGTTGTTTGTATGGGCCAAATGATGATCAACCGGATTTCTATAATCATCTGAAAGAAGTTGTAGAAAATGTTGGTAATCCTCACTATATTATATGCGGTGATTTTAATTTAGTTCAGGATCAAAAACTGGATACTTTCAACTATATAAATATAAATAATCCTAAATCAAAAGAAATGGTTCTAAAAATAAAAGAAGATTTGGAATTATGTGATCCATGGAGAGTTTTGAATCCAGAAATTAAACGTTTTACCTGGCGAAAAAATAATCCAATTAAACAAGCTAGGCTAGATTTTTTCTTGATTTCTTCAGAATTGCTTAATTTGACGGATTTTTCTGATATAACTCCTGGTTACAGAACTGACCACTCGTTGGTGATCATTGGTCTAAATAAGAGTGAAAATATAAAAAAAGGTCGGGGATCTTGGAAATTAAACAATGATTTGCTTATAGAAGAAAAATATGTAGATATGGTTAACGATTCAATTACAAAGGTAAAAAAAATATATGCGGCCTCTCCATATGATAGAGAATGTATAAATGATATTAGCCCATCTGAATTAATGTTGACTATCGACGATCAGCTATTTTTTGAAGTATTATTGCTGGAAAATAGAGGTGTTACCATGGCATTTTCATCTAACAGAAGGAAAGAAATTGATCAAACTGAAGAAACACTTGATAATTTGATCAATAATTTGGAGAAATCATGTGAAGAAGCTTTGAATAAAGACCACAATTTCGAATCGGTAATGAAAGAACTTGATAATGCTAAACATGAGCTTGAAGACTTACGTGCTAAACGAATTAAAGGATGTTTTGTTCGGTCAAAAGCTAAATGGATAGAAGAAGGGGAGAAACCATCAAAATATTTTCTGAATCTTGAAAAAAGAAACTTTGTAAATAAACAAATATGTAAAATTGTTAGAAAAGATAACACAGAGGCAATCTCTCAGGAGGATATTGAAAAAGAAATAATATTATTTTATGAAAACTTGTATAAATATGAAGAGAGTAATATTAACATTAATGATCATGTTGTACATATTAACAAATTAACACAATTGGAGTCAGCCAATTTAGAGGGAGAAATTGATTTGGCTGAGCTTTCTTTTGCTTTGAAAAACATGAAAAATAATAAGACTCCAGGCCCGGATGGCTTTACAGCAGAATTTTATAAAATGTTTTGGGACGACATTTCCATTTTTCTTCTTCGTTCATTAAATGAAGGGTTCAGGAAAGGCTCTCTCACAAAAGAACAAAAAGCTGGCCATGTTACTCTCCTACCAAAGGGTGACAAACCTCGCCATTTTTTGAAGAATTGGAGACCAATATCACTTTTAAATGTTTCATATAAATTAGCATCTGCTTGTATTGCTAACAGAATAAAATCAGTTTTACCAGATCTAATTTCAGAGGACCAAACTGGCTTTGTTCCAAACAGATTTATTGGAGAAAATAGTCGCCTTCTTTATGACTTGTTAAATTATACGGAAATCAAAAAAATACCTGGTATGCTATTACTTATAGACTTTGAAAAAGCTTTCGATACTGTATCACATGATTTTATATATAAAACTTTGAAAACCTTCAATTTTGGTACGGATATATGTAAATGGTTTCAAACTCTATATAAAAATGCTTTTTCGTCAGTGTTAATAAATGGGAATATTTCAAAACCGTTTCAAATTCAACGTAGTTGTAGGCAGGGCGACCCTCTTTCGCCTTATGTCTTTGTTTTATGTGCGGAAATTCTGGCCTCAATGGTTAGAGGAAATCAAAACATAAAAGGGATCAAGATAAATGACATGAATTTTAAGATAACACAATACGCAGATGATACAACTTTAATATTAGATGGTACAGAAAGGTCACTAAAAAGCACTTTTGATACTTTGAAAATTTTCCGTGAGATGTCGGGTTTAAAAATCAATATAGATAAAACAGTAGCAGTATGGATTGGGTCATATAAAAACAGAATTGTGAAAATGTGTGAAAATGTCAAGATATCCTGGAATTTTGATGGACATTTTGATTTTTTAGGAATTTATTTTAATACTGATTTGACACAAATGGTTGAACAGAACTATGATAAGTCACTTAAATTGATGAAAAAAATGATTTTAAGTTGGAAAAAAAGGAATCTAACTGTTTTGGGTCGAGTTGTAGTGGTAAAATCTTTGGTCCTACCTAAGTTAAGTTATATTGCTCAAATGCTTCCAAACCCGAACAAAGATTTCATAAAAACGGTTAATGATATGATTTTTAAATATGTATGGGGTGGCAAGCCAGACAGAATAAAAAGATCTCAGTTTGTGCAAAATTATGAGAACGGAGGTGTAAAAATGCCAGATGTGGAATCTCATATAAATGCATTGAAAATAAATTGGATTCGAAGGGTTTTGCAAGGTGAAAAAAGTTGGATAAAATTGTATAGATTATGTTTAAATGCCAAAAAAGACGATATTTGTTGTACAGGTTTTTTCCATTTTAATGCAACAAAAAATAAGATAGACAACAAGTTCTGGTATGATACTCTATTCTCTTGGTCATCTTTGATATGCATTGTTAACAACGGTGTTTTAGACTTCAATCGCATTGCAAAACAATATTTGTGGTGGAATGATAAAATAAAAATTGGAGGTAAATCGATAAACTATGCTCATTGGAAGGAAAATGGTGTCATTTTTATCAATGATTTACTGAAAGATAATGGGACTTTTATGTCAAAAGACGAGTTCGAAGAAATTTATCAAGTGAAAACCAATTTCCTAGAGTATAATGGTATTATAAGAGCAATTAAGTCAAACTTCAATATCAGTCAATTAAATGGGTCGAAACTAGTATCACCTTTTAGACCTAGTAACGTGGAACTACTGTTCAAACAGCGAAAAGGTTGTACTTTATTCTACAAAGTCTTTATAAAATCAAAGAAAATGAAACAATCCATTAATAAGTGGCAATTAGACTTTGGTATAGAAAATAGGGAGTGGAAAAAAATATGTCTTTTAAATTTTAAGTTTTCCGATGACACAAAGTATAGATGGTTCCAATATAGAATCAATCAAAGTATTTTAGGAACGAATAGTCTTTTGCTAAAATGTAATATTAGAGGAGATGACTTATGCACTTTTTGTAAAAAAACCTCTGAAACAATTACGCATCTTTTCATAACTTGTCAAATCTCAAAATCATTCTGGAATAGCTTTAAAAGGTGGGTTAAAGGTCAAACAAATGTGGACTTGAATATGAATCCAGTAACAATACTTTTTGGATCAATTTTGGATTTCACCCTAACATTGATAATGACAATGGCGAAATTCCATATTTATAGAGCAAAGATGACAGAAAAACAGCCAGATTTAGACACTTTCAAACACGAAATTAAGTATTATTACAATATTCTAAAATACCAAGCCACATGTAATTCAGACTTGAATACTTTTCTGGATAAATGGAAAAAATGGAAAAGTCTCTGCACTGATTAACGGATAAGTTTCATTTAAATATATTTGTCAATATGTTACCCATGTAAAAAGATGTATGTAGCTTAAGGTCACTGAGTAAGTGACAGTACTATGTTTATGTCAGCTGTCAAGAAGGAATTAAAAAAAATTTTAAAAAAATAAAATAAAAAAATCATAAATACATTCCAAGTTGCAGAGCGATAGGATTCCTAATAACCTCAAAATCATAGTTTTAGAGTGTATTTAGAGTAAATTAAAATTTGAAAAATAGATTGTACCGCTCGGTACAATCTATTTTCAAACCATGATTTTGAGGTAATTAGGAATCGTGTCGATCTGTAACTTGGAAGATCTTTATGATTTATAATCAAAAAAAAAAAAAAAAAAAAAAAAAAAAAAAGAAAAAAAAAAGAAAAAAAAAGTCGTGGACAGTAAGGATGAGCTAGGATTCAGTCGATCTGGATTTGCGGAAAGCATGCTGTGCGTCCGAGAGGATGTTTAATTTGTCTAGGTGTTTCATGACTTGGCTGTCGATGATGTGTTCCAGGAGCTTGCAGCATACACTGGTTAGTGAGATTGGACGGTAGTTGGTCCAATAATGTGGTCCAATAATGTGGAATATCCTACCAAGTTATGTGCGTCCCGCCTCAACTGTGAAATGTTTTAAACAGTTTTTAAAACTCATCTGTTCCCTGAGGAATAATGCAGCCTTATTTTGTACACAATTATTGTATATATTGGTCATTTAGTAGTTTACACTCTTTATCACTTTTCAAATGCATGAATTTTTGATGTATGCAATGTTATGTATATGTATGTCTATAGCTAAATACTAATTTAAAATTATTCTCTGATGAGTTTTTACGGGTTTTGTGGTGCTGGTTTGATTGTTCAGGGGTATTGCTAGAGTTATGTGATTGTGATGTGTGAGGTGCGGGGTGTGTGTGTGTGTGGGGGGGGGGAGGTGGGGGTTGGTGGGGGCTGTTATGATGTTTCTTTTAGTGCTGCATTTGTGCTCAGAAAAAGAGGGTAACGTCCCGCGTGAAACCTTTAAAGATACTGACACTCATTAAGTGTCGTAAGACACCTAGGGGATTCATTCCCCCCCCCCCCGCCCATTTCGATAGCTCTTGAGCATTCAGTATACTACGCAAAGGTGTTAAAAATACTCATTCGGGTGTCTCATTACACCCAAAGGATGACCTTTTGATTTTTAAAGGTGTCTTCTTGTCACTTTTGGACGTTCGCCATAGGACCCAAATCATTACACCCCTGTTGGTGTCGAATGACACCCAATTTGTTTTTTCAGTGTGTATTTTATCCTGTATTGTTTTTGTTGATGTATATTTATATTGTCTACAGATTGCCACCGCCCTGTGTGGTTGGTGCGTATGAAACTGTCAGTTACTATGTATAAATAATTCTTAATTTACTGCTTGTTTTTCATCATATTTTTATATTAATGTATATATTGTATAGCGCATTGGTCTGTTTGGAAATGTGCTATATAAATCCCTATAATAATAATAAACACTTTACAGTATGAAACTAAACACATAATTGGATAGAGAAAGCGTTTAGATATTGATACCACACTTACAATATCTGTTTCGGGTTAATCTGCAGTGTTGGTGAATGTGTTACAAACGTTGACTGAGATCATAAGCTAGGCTTTGTTTTCGGATTCAGGAAAAGATTTAGCGTTGACTCAAATTGTTCGTCAAATATCTCAGATTGTTCGTCAAATATCTCAAATTGTTCGTCAAATATCTCAGATTGTTCGTCAAATATCTCAAATTGTTCGTCAAATATCTCAGATTGTTCGTCAAATATCTCAAATTGTTCGTCAAATATCTCAGATTGTTCGTCAAATATCTCAGATTGTTCGTCAAATATCTCAAATTGTTCGTCAAATATCTCAGATTGTTCGTCAAATATCTCAGATTGTTCGTCAAATATCTCAAATTGTTCGTCAAATATCTCAAATTGTTCGTCTAAATATGTTTCAATTTGTGACCCTCTGTAGGGGTAGCCGATTTGAATTGAGTGGGGGAACCCCATGCCAAATTGTGAACAAATGGAAGGGTTTTTTATTGGGGTTTTTCACATGAAATAATATCTTTATTTATAAAAGTTGAAATACAACAATTGAAATGTCAAAACAAAGGCAAATTAGTTCGCTATAATTTAAAGAAACCCGCGTTGATTCGGTTCAGTAATTATTAATAATTGAGCGATTACGTAAAACTAGTCGAAGAACTCTTCCATCCAAGTTTGTGAATTCGTGAAGTATACATATTTTCTTTTGCACAGCGGGTGGTCAATTAGCCAGCTCTGTTAAATACTTTTCTTCATTATCATTAAAGTACTGAGTAATAATCGATGTGATATTCATTAAACCCACTAAACAAAAACAAAACAACTCATTGTATGGAGAGATATTACGATTGACCTTTTTAATCCTAAGAGAATTATAAGCCTCTTGAGAAAGTGAAAAATGATTGAATTGGAGTTCAGGCTACTTACGTCTAATCGGGAGGTTTAATAAATAATATAACAGGTGAATAAACCAAACAATGGCAATCTGAATTGATGTACTATTGTTGTTCTCAAATGTTATTCATTAAAATGGATTATGACATTAGTCTATATTTGAATTATAAAGGCATGGTTTGAGTGAAGATTTAAAATTCCCGCGTCCTAAATAACCGTGTTAAATGAAAGATTGAATTATTGCGCAAAATTGGCGACAGCGAACTTTAACCTTTATCAAATTTTAAACGTGAACAATTCCGTCTACATTTGGTGGGGGCTCATTCCGTAATTGGTTTGTTTTTCTAGAAGACATGCATCACATCTAAAACGTAGTTTACCGGAATCATGGCGTATAAGGGAACTTTATTCACCAAAACTATAAGAAGCTAACAATCCCATTTCATTCATGCGGGTTCACAACACTTGTCAACATCCCTCAACAATTCAAAGAATAAACTGAATGGACTATAATTACACACAATAATTCCGGTGAATGACGCATGGTTGGTTCCTTTCGGTAACGCCCATACATGTAGGCGTAAATCCCGGAGAATGAGGGATCCCCCAACATATGGCCAATGGGTATGGTCTACGCAATCATCCCCCAATGTTATGCATATGCTTATAATTATATGATTAGTGACCCATTTTTGATGCAAAATGTGTTGTATGAATGGGTCTTCTTTTTTTTCTCCAAAATAGGCGCCAATTTAACATCTGATGTAATTTACGATCAAATATTGTCATCAACGGTTAGGCGTGGCGTCGAAACGGATCGACGGATATTGCTGACGTACTCAACTCACATCCTCAAGTTCAATTCCCGAATATATCAAGTTGGAATACTCAATTGTGTAGATTTGACCATCACGATCAGACCTAAAGACAGCGCAAGCAACATTCAAATCCCCAATATTGCTGACACGAGTTTAAGTGGTCAATATAATAGCCACTTCACACGTCAGACACTACCTATTGTTGTGGATAGGTCATAAACCCTAACTGGCAAAACGTTATCGATTACCGTCTCACGGTCGAAATAAAATTGTCTCGTTCATGTCGTGTGTATAAATAGGCGTGTACATGTAGGGACGGTAATTACTGTTTTATTAATTAGCAGTATAGTCCCTGTTGTTTTTGTCAACGTCCTGGGACGTTGACATTTGAATTCAGATTCAGTCCTTGTGGTAGAGTCTATGAATTGCTTTCATGTATTTTGAATCAGTATTTGTACCCAGATGTATTTAAAATGTATATTAGATCTGGATATGAAAATATGAACACATATGTTGTTACAATTGTGGAGAAATGGTTTAAATAATATAAAACAAATGATAGAATTTTGCAAAATCTGCGACATTCGTCGTGTTTGCTATATTCTGTTTGGTATATAAATAATTTTCTACTCTCCATTTTAGTTTATGTAGTGGTGGCGGAGTGGTTAAGGAGCTGGACTCACGTTCTTTTGGAAACATTTACGGGAGTTCGAGCCCGGTCTGGAGCGTGTACTTTTCTTGTTTTTCTATAAAATTTGTCATCAATTATATTATTCATTTAGTTTCACATTATTGGCTGTTAAAAGTGTACAATTTTTTTTCTTCTTCCTGCGAATTAATTAAATCTTCTTTTTCATATTTTCTTTGTCGTCTGTTAATTTCATTTTAGGACGTTGACCAGTTTTTTGTAAATACCTTGTTATAATTATCCATACTATAATACTTGTCTCCAAATTGTCGATGTTACATAAGTTGTTGATAATGTATTTGGTGATGCTTTTCATTTGACAACTCAGTATCAGACTATTAATTACTTATCCCAGAGTGAAAGAATGATTTTACATGAAAATGTTGACAATTAATGTGATAATAATGACCATTTTAGCAAAACCAATTTTACTGGGTGTAAATCCCATTGGAATGGCAAAAAATGCGGTCAGTTTACGAAACTTGCCACAGTTTGCTTATTTTTAAGTCGATTACTGTCATACTTTGGGAGGATAAACTAGATTACCCAGGCTTTATACAAACAAACAAAATGGTTCAAAGCACGCATCAAGGTCAAATGGCCGTTTCAAATCGTGCACAATGTTTTGTTGATTCACCCTGTATACACAATTAACGCATTAAAAGTACGATAGACATTGATCCATGCGAGAATAATTGTGGTTGTTTTTTAAACCACAATCCAAATACGCCTCCTAAACATGGTAAAGTCGATTCAAACATATGCATTTTTTTATTGATGGTTTTCATCGGAAATGTTAGTACTTTATTGCATTATAAACGCTAACAAAGCGATGATATAAACGATTGAAGCATTTGATTATCAATGATTGCATTAATTGAATGCTGTAATTATTATTCCAAATTTATAATCTATGGGGTGAACCATAACTGAGCCATACTAATTTTTAAATTGCATTTTGTCATAAACGATTATTATCGCAGATCAGTAATATACATCGCAAAATAAAAATAAAAATAATTTAGACCACAACTACTATGGATTAGATATTAAATGCATTGTAATGTGCGTAATTAGTCCAAAGTGGCTTCAGCAGTAATGAAGTAATGCGGCTTGAGAGGTAGGGGTTAATAAAGTAGTGTGTGTATACATGTTTATCTTTGTGCGGCGCATTGTGTTTCCTTGCGGTTTGAAATGCGTCTTTTAAATGCCTGTTTATTATTATTATTATATTATATTAGGCGTGTACATGTAGGGACGGTAATTACTGTTTAATTAATTAGCAGTATAGTTCCCCTGTTGTTTTTATAATTATTCATACTATAATAATTGACTCCAAATTGTCGATGTTACATAATTTGTTGCTAATGTATTTGTCATCATTCCTTGCAAGATGTATATTCAAAAGGTAAATGAAATGAATAAATAAACTAATAATGTTCAAAGTTGTATGTTTTACTAAATAACTACTATGTTGTGGCAAGTTGATGAACTCTGCACGCCCATAAACCCTAAATAGACTTGTTTTAACAAATTTCATACTGTGCATCGCATCCTCAAAGTGTTGGCTATTTCAAATTTGAAATAATATTAACATTTTCCACGCGGCTATTGGTTTTATATTATAGTGTATAAAACAGATTTTTCAGAAACCTTTCATTCTTTCATTCATTCATAAAGGTGTAAAAAAACTGTTCTTGCAGCAAATACAAAGTAGCTGAATTACAGACAATGTTACACATACAAATATAATCATTAAAGGAATCAATATAATCTACTAAAATTAATTACATGAACCCAATCTTCACACTCACCGAATACCACAAAACAACCAACACTCAAAAACAAAAACACCCCCACACATACATCCAACACCCCCCCTTACCATTCAGACTTTACCAACTGTCCATGTCCATATCAAGGATTACAGAACCAATGCTAGGCATGTTTGTACTTATTGCCATGCATTTCTCATTCATGGTGATGCCAAAAATGGTAATTTAATTTAACATTATTGAAACATTTTATAAAGTTGTGCAATGTCGCCAGACCCTTGCCGCGTGGAAAGTTGAAAAAAGTCTTCTCTTATCAGCAATTTCACTCATCCTAGTATATTATACTGATGGTACCCTAAACTTTTTATTTCCACCTTGCATATTTAAATGTAAAGTAGTGTTGCAAATGTATACAATTGCCTAAAACACTGCGCTTGCATGACTTTGAGCCATCATTTTGTTCTGATTTTGTATATAGAAGGTCTGATTGTACAACAGTGTGTTTAGCTTTGAATGGGTTTTTTTGAGTCTCTCTAAGTGTAATTTGTTTGTGTGTGATTGGACTATTAGAAAATAAACCGTGACGTTTTTAATACATTGATGTTGATGGATTTAAAGTTTTAAAAATGTCGAAAAGTAGACGATATATATGTATCTTTTAATATCTAAAGTGCGTGGAATTGGTTATTTCCCAACTATCATGGGTCTAATTTTATCTATACAATCTTCTGTCATCTTTCCTTATTGCAAATAAATTAATGAATTAACCCCTCTCCATTCTCTTTAATAATTTCAAGAAAATTAATCTAAAATAATAATATTGTAGGCCGCAACACTGGGTGTTTTTGCCGTGGGATTGGCAACACTGTCTGTACAACCATAGCCGTAATTTCAGTAAACTACGTTTGTTTTCGTCGTCCATTGACGAATCAAAATGCATTAGTTTTTTCTAATACATCTAATAATTCTATTCTTATACATTTGTAACCATAAGAACGAATAAAAAATGTTTCAAATGTCCTGAAAACGGCATAAAAGTTACTACTTTTGAACGTACAACTAGGATTGCTAGGGCAATTATCGATTATTGATTGAAGCACTTAAAAAGGTCACGCTGGCAAACCGGCTTTGTTACTCACTCAATAGAAAAGGAAACCAATTACAGCGGCACTTGAGACCGTGCAGTAAAATGTTTCAAACAGTTGAGTACTTTGCATTAACATCCTTAAAATAATATGCGTACTGAAAATTCAGACACACTGTGAAATTGATGGAAAATACATGCTCAGATCCTCAAAATCTGTTCGTTAATTCCTCAATGCATTGAAGATTCCACTTGGGGACGTCAGCAATATCCTTCGATTCGATTCGACGCCACGCCTTAACAAATATCCTTGGAGAATTTGTTAACGTTGGTCGAAATGTGACCCAAAATCAGTGCGATTGCTGTTTGATCGGACCAAAGGGGTTTATCTCAAACAGCTTCTGGGAGGGGCACATCTCCCCTCAGACACCCACTGTTAGTCAGCCAATCACTCCCCCTTCCAAATGTCCACAACAAATTTACGCCACTGACGTTTTTCAATTTTATACTGCGAATTATTTCATTGAAAAAACAAAGCTTTAAAAAGTATCGAAACTATTGTGCCACCCAGTACAAGGCATATCGTTTGTTTATTTTTTACTTTTATTTTCAAATACAAACACAAAACCTTACGCGCGAATACTTGTTGTTGTTGCTTTTCTTTGCCGATTTTGTTCACAAGCTGTAAATAGTTTTTTGTATCCTGTTTTAAAGGCTATTATGACTAATTGGATTTTGATGTTGAAAAACCCCATTAAATAAGGCTCGTGCCATCGATTTGTAGTTTGACAGATCACTACTGTGCAATAAACCTTTTAAGTCTGTAGTTAGACAAATGTAGACCAGCCAAAGGCAATGTGTCAAGGCACGATTGGAGGGACTAAGCTGGTCATCTTGATGACTATTTTATTAAAATTACCACCAAATGGTAAACAGAAATACCAATGGCCAAACAAAATGATAAAATGACCACAAGCAATCATTTAATTACTCGAATGTCATTTGATGACCCGAATGTCATTTAATAACCCTGGGTGATAATTTAATGACCCCAAGTGATATTTTAGTTACCAAACCAATTTACTGACCCGAGCCAGATGGCCACAGGTTATCATCTAATGACACTAAGTGACTATTGATTCGATCCAAGTTATAATGTAATAACTCTAAGAGACCATTGGCACAACGTTATTGTATAATGACCACGGGTGATATTGACCCTGAATGACCATTTTATTACCCAGAGGTGATCATTTAATGACCCAAACGGTCGCTTCATAACACCAGGTGATCATTCAATGACCAAAATGACCATTTAATGACTCAAGTGATCGTTTAATGACCATTAGTGATTATTTAATGACCCCAGGACATCATTTAATGTCCCAATTCGTCATCTAATAACCTCGGGGAGCATGACCCTAAGTAACTATGTATTGGCTCGATCCAAGTGATAGTGTAATAACAGTGACCATTGCCACACAGTGATTATTTAATAACCCCAAATGATCATTTATTGACCTTGAATGATCAATTCATTACCCCCAGGTGATCATATAAAGACCACGTGTGATACCGTAATGACCCCACGTAACTATTTAATGACCCAAACGGTCGCTTAATAATCCCAGGCGATCATTCAATCACCCCAAGCCAAAAGACCATTTAATGACTCAAAGTGATCATGACCTTGAGTGATCATTTCATTACCTCAGATGATCATTTATTGATCGCAAGTGATACCGCAATGATCCCAAGCAATTAATTAAGTAAGTCATTTATGAATTCATATAACTATCTATGTATAATTAGTTGTGATTGTAACTGCTTGATGATCCTTTTGGATATTTCACTTGAATATCAGTTTAGAAAGATAGATACTAGTATTTAGCTATACGTATAGTATAGATAAGGTTTAACCAGCTATTTCTGACCATATTATTTTAATCAATTGGTAGCTATTTGGTAATTTGTTATGTCCATTTGGTAGTTATTTCAATCAATTATATACTACCCATAGTCATTTAAAATGTGACACGGCTTTTTGTTGTTGGTAATTCAACATTAATTATAACCATCTGGCGGCCATTTTGAAGAGTGATAATTAAATCAGAACTGTCAGTAAGGTGAGTCGTATAATTATATAAAACATTGCAGTTAAAGGTATATTATGTGATCTTTCCAGGGAACGCCCTTAACATCGTGAAAAAAAATTGAAAGCAGATTTTCTTGCAGATTTACATTTCTGATCATAAATCATACATACATTCCAAGATACAGGGCGATACGATTCTTAATTACTTCAAAATCATGGTTTTAGAGTGAAAATAAACTGTCGGATAACACCGACAGTTTATATTTTCATTCTAAATTCACTCTAAAACCATGATTTTGAGGTAATGGGAATCGTATCGCTCTGTAACTTGGAATGTATGTACGATTTATGATCAGAAATGTAAATCTGCAAGAAAATCTATTTTCTAAAAAAAATCATGAATAGAAGGCGCTCTCTGGAAAAGATCACATAATATGCCTTTAAGAACATAAATATAGTGAATGTGATGCACTGTTATAGGCTATTTATACATTTGAGGCGGCCATTTTGGATTTTAAGTATGTTAACAAAGCAAACATTCTGATATGAACTTTTAGTTGTCTACTACATACATCCTATGGTCCCGTATGTCCCCCGTATATATACGCCTCTAATTAACTATATGATTCTATACCATCATGTTAAATAACCCCCTGAATGCCCCTGTAATGTTAAGTTTTACCCTATTTGTCATCATAAAACCATCGGTAAATGTAATAAACCATGTCAAACTATGCTGCTGATTTATTCAAGCATCGCCTGATAGATTAAGCAACTAGCAAATATAAGTGGCAAATTAAACATATCATATCAAATCAGCCACCTTTATTGTTCATAGTCTCTAAAAGATATATCTGAAATTTAGAATATATTTGACCATAGGCACGTATTTGACCATAGGCACGTATTTGACCATTGACCATATATTTGACCATATTTGAGAATAGGCACGTTTTGTCTCTTAGAATTGGCAAAATGATATGCACTCCGGCGATATTTTGCTGTTTTTCAACCCTTTCCGTTTTCATTGCATCTTCAGAAAGGTTCAACCAGTACTCAGACCAACTTACTATGAATTTGTAGCTAAGATTCAAAGCTACAATATTGTGGAATATTTTACTGGCTTCAAAGTTAAAAGGTAGGAGGTAGAACGAACACTATTGAATAGCCTTCTTATAAAGAGTCATTCATCTAACAAATTGTTTTATATCACCTTGAGTAGCCGCGATAGATCGAGCAATACTCCAAGTTGGCAATTATAGCAGGTCTACAGCCTAGTTGAATTGTTTCCCGATCAATGATGTAATACTGGCAAACATTGCGAGTGTATTCCGTATCACGAAAAAATCGTTGCATCACTCCGATTGCGTTTAGCTAAACAGTCCGACGGTTGCAAATCGGAATCCATCCCTTAATTACTGATTGACTTAAAAATAAAAGGCACATAGCCCTGACTATCAATAACTTCACTTTTACGACCACTACTTTTAAAGAAAAGATAACTGACTTACCGTCGATATTAACAGTGCAAGTGGTCATCGGGGTTCCTACGTCACATAGTTCCCATCGATGATTGGGATCCAAAGTATAACACCACACCGTGGGTTCACCGTCAGGGTTACGACAGTAATTGTGATCACCCAAACCTTTCCCGCTGAGAATATCGGGTCTTAATTGATGTTCGTGAGGCGTTTGCGATGTCCATTTTTGACAGGTACGGCCAGACGTGGACGTGTAGATGAAACCACGGTAGTCTGAAGCATCTGGAGACGTAAAGCATTCGGTATAACCTGCAATGAAAATGTATTAAATTAAAGCCCTTCTATAAAAAAATTGATCATTGAACGATAATCTTAGAATCATGCCCATTTATTTTCAGATTTAACGAGTTTAAGATTGAGGATTGCGTATTGCTTGATACCTCTGGATAGAAAAATAAATAATAAAACGTCGAATTGAATGTTCGGCTTCGCCTCACCTCACACGGGCAAACAATTGATGCTCAAAATACGGTGAAACTGGTCCAACACAGCATGCTCAATGTATGACCTCTTTGTTTAAATTGGCATAACTTTTAATAACAAGCAATTATAAACTAAACTAAATTAACTAAAATGCTTTTGGTGACCAATAATATTATTTATTCGTATGGTTCGAAGACCAAAGGTTTTCTGCTCTAAAGGTATTTTGATTATATAATTAATTGTTTTTTACCGTATGTTTCATTTTCCAAGGTCATTATTCGTCAAAATTGGGCAGATAATGCTATTTCCCATTTATAAAGTAAAAAATGCATCATTCCTTAGGTTTTCATGAGGACTTTGCATCACTACTAATAGCGCGCGTGAAATGAACCATACACATGATAAAGGATCAGTCCAGCAGCAAGCGCAACAAATAAAAAAGGCAAAATCGCGTAGTTATATCGAACAAACTACAACATCACACTTATCATCATAAATCGAATGAAACCTGTTAATTCTCAGCATGCCGGTTTTTAAATTTCGCAGTGATCGAAAGTCCCTGCTTGAATGACGTCATAGAAGTACGCATGGAAGTACGCACATTTGAGCATTAATATCCATGACATCGTGGAACTGGCCGCGATTTTTTTAAATACGGCATGTTGAAAGATGGCATACTTTTTTAGTTTTTATGATAAGAATGATGGTGTTTTTTTATATAATATTATGCGATTAGGCGACGAAAAAACCCACCCTGTTTTACGGGCGGACGGACCTGTCAAGTAGGGTTTGTCGGTCGGGCGGGGTTTTTTTTAATTATTTTTTTACCTAAAATGTCATTAAAATCTGCGAAAATGGGAATTTTTTTAAAAATACGAAGAATACGACAGATTTTGAGCCAAAAAATGGCTGATTTTACCTGATTTGAGAAACAATTATCTAAAATTCATTTTTTTGTTTGTTGAAAAACGCAAAAGGGATATTTTCCTCGCCTTAGTGCTCGATATTTTATGTCCCTAGCAATGTTGTGCTTGCTGGGCTGCTCATTCAATCTGATTGAAACGCTGTACATACCCTTACCTTTATTTTGAACGTGATCGTCGAGAGTAGAGTTTTCAGCAATTATTGCCGATGTCAAACACAAAAGTAAAACGGCACTGTAATGACAGAAATATAATGAATCCATTGCAAATCTTCAATACATTTCACCGCGAAAATCTTTTAGCACGGTATTGACAGTTGTTATAGCCATTCATAGTATGCGCTGTTGATTCAAGCTTGCAAAATGTTGATATGGAAGGGTAAACGAAATCATGAATGGATCCGAGCAATATAAGCGTGGTGCATGCGCATTGGCATCTGCTCAAATAAAATAAAATCATAACTGGGTCTTCTTGATGAAAGAGCAATTAGGACGACATTGAAACCCTGGGGGATATTCGGATATTATTTTGGTACGAGAGTGGCGCCAGCAAAATGAAAATGTACCCAAACATTTCCCAATTTTCGGCGTAAAATGGACACCAACATTTACCGGAGACCCATCATTTTTGTATATATTTGACAAGATTTGGCTAAATTGTCTGGTTAAAACAACAAAATTAAGGATTTTAGACCAATAAATGTACCAAAAATTGCCATGAAAAGGGGTCATTCGTTTACCAGGCGGGTGTAAAATGGGATCCTATTTAGCGGCACATCCCCGTAACCTCATATCCACTAAGTACCCCCCCCCCCCCCCCCCCCCACATTTTGTTGTCTTTTGCAACACGTCATTTTATGGGAGCAGCCATCTTGGATTATGATGATTTCTGACATGAGCACCCCTTCTAGAATCACGTGTCATAACCTAAAGAAGAATATATCGTCATGGTTTGCTTGTATCCGAGAAGTAAACGTAATGGCCAAAATTGCTCTTTAGCGATTCCACTAATAACTGAAAGGTGATATCAATCTGATGTTGAGTAGAATATATGTAGGGTCTCCATATTGCTAGAATTAGCATGCTACAATTTGGTAACTAAAATAAATTGTTGCCAATATTTCTGCATAAATCTTTTGGCTAGCCTTTTCTATATTCTTGCGCAATGCAATTTTGCAAGCGAATCTTTGCCAACATTTCAGTTGTTCAAATTTGAAAAATAGTTGATTAGATTTATGTGTCAGACATACATGTTCAATTTAAACACGTGTATTTTTATACTTCTGCACATTCATACTTCTGTTTAGAGTTAACAGCATATTCTTTTCTATGTAATAAAATGAACACGCCTTAATTAGGTGACACACTCTTCCGGTAGTAAAGGGGGTGTGTGATGGTATTATGGTGTCATAATCCCACAATGTGTGATTATCTCTGATAACATTATGTGAAACACTCCGTCTGGCGGTTTATCTGTTGTGGTTAGCGCCCTCTCTTGATATGATAGAAGCTCTGGGTCTGCGCACGTCAAACGCGGGCAGAGTCTCGTTTACCCAATCTTGGAAAATTCAAAATATTGTTGTTATTTCTCATTTGCTTCTCGTGATCTTGTTGTATTACTGCCGTTTCAATGCATAAGCGCATGGGAATAGTCTGACGGTCTTCCTGTACCTTACTATGCCTCCCATGCCTCGCCATTCCCGTCCATGCCCGACCATACATCCCTATGCCTTCCTGTACCTGACTTGGGTCTGTATGGACTTGAGACCAATATACCTAAAGGTATGTTTGTCTCAGGTATAGACCGTCTCCCCATTAGCTAGCATACGCCATTTTGATTCAAGGGAGGGAGGACCGGACGTAGTTTGATGATTTTCCAAATCTCAATTAAATCACTCCAATGGTTTTAATGATAGAAGTTGAAAAACACACCTTGTACTTTGTCCAAAAGGAGACGGGTTTTACGGGTGGACTTCTCATGTAAGGCCAGGGCTCTCAATTCTCCCGCATAGACACTCTCTCTCCCGCATTCCCGCCTAGCATATAAAATCTCCCGCCTCAACAAAATTACCTCAATTAAAATGTGTATCAACACCTTTATACTAGCTTCCGTCGGTACATTTTGGGGGGTAGCGATGATGTTTTCCTCAAATCCGCACGAAAATTGCATGGTCAAAATCGCAGTGTTCCCTATAGGGGAGGGTTAAGGGGTGTGTGGACTCTCAGGTACAGCTTCCGTAAAACTGCCGTAACTTCTTCATTATTCATTTAATCTATATAAAAGTAGCAAAATCAAATTCAGAATCAAAACTAATCAAAACGATTCCCCACTTGTCGCACCAATTGAGATTTCATCCGGTGGATGGGGGGGGGGGGGGGGGGGGGGGGGGGGGGCTGGTGTATAAAGAGATGAACCATTTAGCCTATAAGTTTTAAAGCTTGTCTTTGCTATTATTAACATAGTTTTTTGAGTAAATGATTTTGGTCACTCCAAATGAAATATTGCTAGAAAATGTCTGCATACTATTTTCTAGCAATATGCTGCTATCTTCAGAAGATAGCAAATTTGATAACATACTACCAACGCTACCAAACACCTAAATTCAAGTAAAATGCTTGCTTAGATATGAAGAAAAGGACTCCAAATATGTATTAATATTGCACAAACACTACAAACAACATTTAAAGACAAATTCCACACGTAGAGTGCACACAACCAAATCATATTTTGCATTCTGACATTAAATTAAGATTGACCCCATCATAAGTCTAAATTTAACATCCTAGAAAAGGTAATAAATGCTGTAAATGTACCTAAATGTTTCATAATTTTGCATTTGTAGGTTATTTCCTCCACATTAGACCCAAAATCTCCAGCTTTTTCTTAAATGGTATCATTTTACACGATTTCACTGTTTCCACCAATTTAGAGCTAGAATCTCTGAACTTAGGGTAAAGGCATTCTGTCGTACCTAAGATAGATATAATTGGCCCGTAGCGAAAACAAATGCTGATTACCACCCACAAAAGTGATTGTTTTGAAGCAGAAGACATCTAGATCTTCAATAAAAACAATGATTTGAATGAACCAGTTTGCTCTAAAGGTGGAAAAAAATTAACACAAACTTGACCTCTTAACCACACAAAGCAATAGGAAACCGATTTGGTGGCGTGGGACCTGAGGGAACTCGTAGGGTAATTGCATGCAGGTACTATAATCGGTTTCAGCAAATGTGTTACCTCATTAAAAGTTTTGGGCCTGTCCACACTTCGGGAGAGGTAGTAAACTGTTTCCCGAATAAATCAATATAACTTCGATCCTGAAACAGGCCAGAAAGGATAACTATATACAGTCATAAAAAAAGTAACTATACAGGTAATACATGGGCTTTAACCAACTCTAAAATATCATACCTAAAAATATTAAATATAAAGTTGTTGACAAATATGTCTTCTTTAATATGAGGTATTGCACGCTAGAATAGTTTGAATATTGAACAGGTTACAATTCAAAATGTAAGGTAAAGTTACAATATCATTTTCACTTTACTTTTCAACACGGAGGAGAGTATGACATGCAGTTCGCGTGTAGAAAAGAAAATGTGAAAATGAAAATCGGACTTTACCTTACATCTAAGAGTGTCAATTCCTCAATAATCACCCAGTTCTATAGCGTGCAATATATCATATTAAAGAAGATAAATTTCTCGACAACTTTATAAATTAATATTTTTAGGTAGGACATATTTTTAGAGAAGCCCATTTATTACCTGTGTAGTTACTTTTGTTGATGACTGTATAACCGTGGATGTATCATGCATGGTTACACGCGCATTTTAAATTTGGCCTACAATAATAAACATGCTGTTATACGCTTATCATCAATTTGATTTGATTCGATGAATCTGCGTCGTGGTCTGAATCCTCAAATAATTTGATGATAATTTTGGGAATGACAATATCACAAAATGATGTGATCTTTTTTACGAATTTTCAATTTCCCTGACGTGCCGACACATGTTTCCAGTCTGATGGGACACTCTTCCCAATGCCTTATCGAATACATTTTGAATGACATTGATGTTGAAAGTTTTGTTGTGATTTGCAACATGATGTTTAAAATTTCAATCACCTAAAACATGATTTTAGTAATCCTACATGATTACATAGGCCAAGGGAATAACATCATCCTGCCTCTTTCCATAGGTAACACACTGAAATATATGTTTGGCCTAATACTCACCTGTTAAAGTAACCATGAAGTAACATTCTGAGTATTTTTCTGAGCTTTTATCTTTCATAAAGACGTATTGATTATTGGATACTCTAGGGGTCAGAAGTCACAAACTGGTCCAAAAAAATGTTTCACTTCTAATAATGTTGAGAAATGCACCAAATCTGATTAAACGGCACAAAACTTAAGTTTTACATACTTAATGACCCACAAACTATATATTGTTGGAAAGCTTATGATTCAAGGTTTTTCATTTTTGCAAAAAAGTATCAAATTATACAGGGTGTGTACAATTTGTATAGGGTGGAACATAAAAAAGTTGATAGTTTTTGCTCCTCACAAAATATTTTGATAGTTTGTACAATTAGGGTTTAGCTGAAGATAGTCACCAAAATCAGAACAACCGCAGAAGGTGCTACCTAATTTGCTAAGAATCACTTGCCCAAAATTTTCACAGGAAAAGTACAGGGTGTCTAAAATTATGATGAAATAATGCATAAAATGAAGGTTTGTATATAATATTCTATGAAATTAAGTTAGCATGGACTATTTAATTTAAAAGAAAATGGTTATCAAAATGAACTACACGAATATCGTTAAAGTTCCTTTTATTATAAATACAGGGTGGTCCAAAATAGGTCTAAATAGCAAATTTTTCATAAATCTATGAACAATTCTGTGAAGAAACACTTCTGGCTTTTTTAGTTAAATGTTTTACTACCCAGGGTAGAAAAGGACCGAAGAGTCACACAAATGAAATAGAGAGACTGCGATTTGGCCATTGTTTAATCAATAAAATGAATAAAACTGTGTATTTTTTACATTAAAACACTCCCTGAATTGAACATCATATTCTAGTAGAGTATGTCTAGATAACAATTGAATATTATTATTTGTAGTAGCAGGCACACATGTTATTAACACATATGAGAAGTTTGAAAACTTTCCTATGTATAATTTTAAAATGGCATCAATTTCAAAAGTTCTAGTTTTCCACTATTTTGTGTAGAAACCTATGGGCGCCTCATCCACCGGCGCCTCATCCACCGATCCCACCCTTGACTCACTCAAGGTTTAGATTGATAACTTCACTGTTGCTAAACATGTGGCTTTAATCCTTTTTTTATTCGGTAGCTGGATAAATTGTCTTTAATATGATACCAAAAAATGTTATGTTTTTTTGACAACTTCTATTTAAAATAGAGACACGTATCACGATTTTAAGGATTTTTTGAAACGATCCCACCTTATTTGATATACCTATTAGTGACCTGTGACCTAGGGCAATATTTAAGAAGATTAAACTGGGTATTAACATGGCAAATAACAATTTACACCAGTACATCCCCATCAAATCAACCCTGCATCTCCCCCAATATGCAAGAGGTAACACATTTGCTGAAACCAATTATAGTATTATGATACACTAGTCGACTTTATAGACCTTGACGTGTAATTTCACTGTAACACAATCGAACAACACTCTCTGATACTCGCCCTGCCGAAAACCGCTCCCATCCGAGAACCGCCCAATATGGGGTAAGATCAGAGGATGAACAGCAGTCTGATGGGGAGCAGTCACAGTGAGTGAGCCCTCTATCGGTACATAAAAGGGTCTAACGTAGCAGACTAACGATACACTGGCTCAGATAAGATCCCGTAGTTACAAATAAAATGCATCAAATGCACGTGTATTTATGCAATACCTGGCCTCTCCGTCGGCTCGCAGCGGTTGCCGGTCGGGAAGGTGTTAATGTTATAACCATTATTTAGTCAAAATAAGGATTATTGCAACATAACAAACAATAGTTTTTTATAAAATCGCCTGTAAAAGCACACTTTTAACGATGAAATAAACAAATAGATCAATTAATAAATGTATACGGCGATAATACGTCTCTATTGATTTTAATCGGCAACATTAGCTGGGGAGCGGAGGCCCATTTTTAGGTTTTTTTGGTCCCGGTGTGCTGGCACAGGGAAACATATGCCAAAATGTTCCTTGAAGTCTGTAGCATAAAACCTAAGTGGACATCCTTGCCAACTCGGATGTTAAGTTGACCTTTGACCTCAATTTAGGGTCAAAGTTCACATGTGTTTCAATGGGACGTCAACACTTTAATTTAACATGGAAATCTTTTTTAAAAAACAATATATTGACCATGCAAAGTAGATAAGTTTGTTCGGCTGACTGTTTAGAACAATAAAGTCAATCACAAGTTTTTCGTTTTTCACGAAATTGGCCAAAAATGACATGTAATCATTATTTTCAAAATATTATTGGCCCTTGGATGATCAGAATACATCTAATATTGCTCGTTAATAGACCTAATTTGATTTTAAGACAATTATAAAATCTACCGGCAATGCAGTTTCCATAGCAACCACCATTTATGTCTAAATTTCCTCCAATTTGACCAATTTTTGACGATTTTGGAAGCCATTTTTGCCATGACAACAGCAAACCATTGATGTTCAAAATTTATCTTAATATCAAGTACATTGATATACCAACCTAAAAATATGGTTTATCACTTCTCAATGAGTTACAATATTTTTTTAAAGGAGAAAAAAGTGGAATTTTGGCCGAATTTGTGAAAAAATGCCAAATTGCCTTTTTTTGATGACTTGTCATTTTCAAAAGGTCATAAAGCAAAAAATGTTGATCGATGATCAAAATTGTGATTAACTTTTTTGCTCTAAACAGTCAGCCTAACAATATGAGATACTTTTTGTGTTAATAATTTGTTTTTTAATTTTTTTCCCAAGATAAATTAAAGTTCTAATTTTAACGTCCCATTGAAACACATGTGAACTTTGACCCTAAATCGAGGTCAAAGGTCAACTTAACATCCGAGTTGGCAAGGATGTCCACCTTATGCCATAATAAAGCGACAATGTAATGTGTTGAACTTACTGTTACGGCCGGCAAATGCTAACCATGTACATGCGCCTATGGATAAGTTGGCTCGGGGATCCAGGGTGCAGGGAACCAGCAGAGATCTTTCAAATTTGTGCTTTTTACTGGAAAAATTGAAGTAAAGAGGCATTACCATCTATTGTTCACAATCGGGATTGACTGATCATTTCGCTAAAAATAATCCTTTCATCGGGGAGAGGCTGGCAATGACCTTGTCACCATCTATTGTTCACAATCGGGAAACCAATTTTAGAAAGCCAATTTTCTATAATCGATGTTAGAGCTTCAAGCCAGATGTTGTAGCCAAGCTGATGATTAAAACCTATTCACCTGAGAGTGTAATGGTAAGGAACTATTTGTCGTTCGAGTGAGTGTTGCGTAGCCTCTATAACGCTTTAGGGCATGCCAAACAATCCAAGGGGCCGAGGGTAAGTAGCCACGGGAAATGGTTTAGGAGGGTTATGATTATAAATAAACTGCGCCAATAAAGTATCTAAACACTTACAAATGGTCAGATTTATCGGAACCTGAAATAGTATGCAAAAAATAATTAATTAATTCGATTCACAGTTATCTTCTGCGCATTTTGACACCTCTTGTGTTGCGCTACGATGTTGTTCGGTGGATTAATGGGCACTTGAGTGGCTTAAGGTCGAATTTCAAAAGTTGCAAAAGCTCCTATTCACCCCAATTCCAAAAGGGAACTCACACAAGCATCACACACAGACAAAATCAAGACAAAAGACACCAATTTGTTCTGTTTACTTAACCATGAAATTTATTGCCATTTTGATTTATGCCTCCCATCTTTGACCCTTTTGTTTTGTTATTGACAATTAATGCTGATGTTCATCGTAATCGATTTATCCAACACGCGACAAACAAATCATTTATAAACGGCGGCCAAAAATAATGCTGATCTTATTCGTCACAGTACAACGCTCTTGCTTGAATAGGGGCTTTTGCAACTTTTGAAATTGTCCTTAAGCCACTCAAGTGCCCATAAATCCGCCAAACATCGTAGCGCAACAAAAGAGGTGTAAAAATGCGCCGAAAATAATTGTGAATCAAATTTATTTATTTATTTTTGCATACTATTTCAGGTTCTGACCATTTGTAAGTGTTTAGATACTTTATTGGCGCAGTTTATATTTATAATAGTAAGCTAAGTAATCGATCTGATTAGAGTGTTTTCCAGATACAATTACGTAAGGCGAGGTGTAGTGATGGATGACGGAGAGAGGGACGTCACAGACTGAGTTTGATCAGCAGTTGATAAATTTTCCATATTACGTTTCCCGCTGTAGCGGTGTTTAATACTGTAATACAGTGATGTTCAACGATACGGGTGCGACAGGACCATCTGTAGATCTAGACCCATCTACGAAACCAGTAGGTGAGGTAGTCAAGGAAGCCTTTGGATCATTTAAATCCTATCTCGATAACTCCTTGGAGCAATTCAAGGAGGAAAACGCGAGAAAGCTATTGGAAGCGTCGCAACAACTGAAGAAAGCGTCGGGTGTATCTTTTTGTTATAAAGGTAACAAGACTCAGTACGAGTTTAATGCTGGCGTGATTGAGACCTTAGATAGAGAAGAGGCTTGCAGAAGGAAAGCTTACAGGAGCAAGAGAGTTGGTTAAAGCCGCTTTGGTAGACCTCAAAAAGCGCAACAAACGGCTGATAAATCAGACGCAGGTCAGTAAATTATGGTTATTTCATAAATTTTGGTTGATACCGAGTGCGGTTTTATAGTAATACTGCGCCCTTATGTTCATGTACGTTTTTCTCTATTGATTAGGGTTATGCATGGTTAACCTTGGTGTTTTTGTGTATGCCTGTTTATGTATTACACTGTCTGATCATGAAGCTAATACACAAGGAGAAAGGTCTTGTTACGCAACCCTAATCATGCATGTGTCCCTTCAATTGCGCACACCTCTTCTTTGAACGATGATAATCACCGCCTAAGTTGCCAGCCAATTTAATTGGATTTTCAATCCAGTAAATACGTGATACATTATGTGGCCTATTTTAAACATTGTCATAATAAGTGGTTCATTTTGGGATCGAAATGTACGTTCAAACATTGCTTTCTCTCCCCTAAATACACACTCCACGGTGCTAAGAACAATGTATTCTGAATAAACTGAAAATAAAAGAATATTGTCAAGTTTACTAAAAAATTGATTTTACATTGAATTTATATTACTTATTTTATTATTTTGTTATATCAAGACAGATATGGTGTATAAATAATTGTTTTAAACCTTTTTAAGTGCGCGCGGATTTGCGCGATTTTTCTGTTGAAATATAAACTGTTCATCATTTTGAATATCAACTTATTTTTATTTAACTAGTGATCCACATCATATAATATAATTCAACTCCCTGTCAAAAGTTTCGTTATGATATGTACAGTATTTTGCCTTGTTTTTACACCTTTGCAATATCAAAAACATGAAGTTATTTACCATAATTAGTAGTGCTTTGAGATAAATAGATATTTTCAATACAAGAATTGAGGTAAACACGCTAGCGTCGGACCATCAAGAGTGGGACTACCGCTTTGTCAATCTAGATTGATTTTTCCGCGGTAACTTTGATTGTCAGTGCAATACACGTTGTAACAATGATGTAGCCTCTTTTGTGTAGTACCACGGTGATCATCATCGTCCCATTGATGTTGGCAAGAAGTAACTCCTGTCTTCTAGCTTCATGGTCTGATCATCCTATAGTTCATGATTATCCGCTGTTACGTTACGACGCGTGAAAGATGGATGATACGCTTCCTGGTTTTGTAGTTTTTACAGGTTTGGTCTATTCGTTGTTTTGGGTTTTTATTATTGGTTTGATTTTAGTCCTTTCATGGCCGGAATCTTTGATGCCGGCCATTAGGCATACCGATTAGTGCATCGGAACCGCACAAGTCAATGTAAATCCTGAGATTTGACTTACATTTACTGTGTCATCTTGTTCTTTGGACCAATAACTCAGGTGTTGTGATGGTGAATTGATTTCACTGGCGTGATAAAGAGCGGAAAAATGTACTTTAAAACGAAACCCTAAAATAATTTTACGAACAAATTGCGATTTGACCTTTTTTCCCAGCATGCAGTGTCATAGTTGTGACGTGACATGACGTTGTGTGAGGTCGATAATTACTCGATGCGCTCGTTAAAATAAAAAATATGATGTCTATCCATTTTAAAAAACATGTTCTAGAATCGCTATTAACAATTAATGCTGCGTTTCTAAATTTGCGGCGTCATAATGAATGATTCTATTTAAACGATAAATGAATGAATAAACAATAGGTATATTATATATGCTACTGTTACGATTTAATATCACTCATTAGTCATACAGTGAGGCCGGACGGACTGCTGATGAGGAACGCCCGACTCGGACCAGGGGAGGGGGAGTGGGAGGAGGAGGGGAGGGGGAGGGGTGTACTTGTTTTGTACTATTTGCCATAGCACAGCACAGCACCATTTTCCGGGAAACGGGCTTGTGTGTTTACCGGAGACCTATACTTTCAATATTGTGAGACGTTGTTAACATTTCTGTGAAAAATAGCTAGTGCTTCAGCATCAATTTCTGAATAAATGACCCAGAAATCTTAATCTAGACCTACGTCTTGAAATGATTTGACTCCAGGGCTGTGTCTCTATTCGTTCATGTAAATTTGTGTTCTTTTAATATCTTGTCCAGTTTCGTCACACTTTCACGAGTTGTGTTAGAAATATGCAGTGGCGTAGCACTGAGCATTTGTCAAACTGGGGGGGGGAGGGGCAATACATAGTTGTACCGAAGAAAGGCATGGTTGCCCATTTGGCGTCAGTTCGAGCAAGGAGTTATCATAGTTATAATAACTCCTTGGTTCGAGAAAGTGAAAAATGGGGGTCCATGTGATAATCTTGTGTCTAAAATCGCCACTCACCGTGATCTTCCCTCTGATCACTATGCTGTGACTTGCAATGTCAACATCACTCGCCCTCCTGCATCGAAACGGACTCTCACTGTTCGTGATATCCAAAAGATTGATATCTGCAATTTTAAGAATGACATTGTGAACTCTCCACTGTTCACGAAGCCAGAGATCGATCTCGAGAAGCGGACTGAACATTATAACTCTGTCCTAACAGGGCTTCTCGATCGTCATGCACCTCTTGTGACTCGTTCCATCACCTTACGTTCCAATGCCCTTTGGTTCAACGACAGTCATCGTGAATCAAAAAGACTTAAGCGTAAATGTGAACGCAGGTGGAGAAAGTCTGGTTTGGAGGTGGATAGAATTGCTTTCCGTGACCAGTGTAGTGCATACAGAAGTGATCTTGAGAAAGCCAAGACTAATTACCATCGTACGCGAATATCACAGTGTGATAGTAAAAGACTGTTTCGCATGATAGATCAGATGACAACCGTTAAGCACGAGGCTGCAATGACACCTCATACATCCGACGTTGAGCTTGCAAATCGATTTGCTTCGTTCTTTGATGCTAAAATAACTCGCCTTAGACAAGAACTTGATGCTACCCAACCATCTCCCCTGTCTGTTGACATTGAGGACAGCTGTAACTCTTCGATGTCTGAATTCTCTGCTGTGTCTCAGGAAAATGTTCGTGAAGTGCTTAAAACATCAGCCTCCAAGTCGTCTGATCTCGATCCCCTTCCTGCAAAGCTTTTCAAACAGTGCCAAGAAGAACTGCTTCCAGTGATAACTGAGAGCATCAACAAATCCATAGCAACTGGCGTAGTGCCATTTGCACTGAAGTCCTCGCGCATCATCCCTCTACTGAAGAAAGCTAAATTAGATCCTGAGAACATGCAGAACTATCGACCAATATCTAATTTGCCTCTTTTAGCAAAGGTTCTAGAACGGATTGTCACAAAGCAGTTACAAAATTACCTTGACGATCAGGATCTTAGCGCTAGTATGCAGTCAGCCTACCGTCGCTACCACAGCACAGAGACTGCCCTTCTCCGAGTGAACAATGATCTTTTGCTTGCTGTTGACCAACATCAGGAAGCTGTTCTTGTGCTATTAGATTTGTCATCCGCTTTTGACACCATCGATCACAAGACTCTTATCCAACGATTAAGGACTAGATACGGTTTATCTGACACTGCGCTGTCATGGTTTGCTTCATATTTGTCTGGGCGTGTCCAGGCTGTCTCCATTTGCAGAACGCTCTCTGACACTCATCCACTTCGCTACGGTGTTCCTCAGGGCTCCGTTATTGGACCAATTTTGTTCACCTTATACAGTGTGGCTTTGCAGGATATCATCAAGGCACATTAGCTAGACTGTGTTATGTATGCTGATGACACCCAGTTGTATGTGCTTTTCCATCCTTCTGACAAAACCATCGCTCTGCAGAAACTGCAACGATGTGCTGATGACATTAAAACGTGGTCGGTTTTGAAAAAATTAAAGTTGTGTGCCCTCGGATCCTGTGCCGACAGTTACTATCGGATCATCATCTGTAATTCCTTCTGCAGTTGCCCGTAATCTTGGTGTCACCTTTGACAACGATACCAGATTGACACAGCAAGTCAATAGCATCTGTCATTCCGCAGCATTGGCCATTTATAGAATTGGTCTAATTCGGAAATATCTTGATATGAAAACACGGAAAGACTCATCCACGCATTTGTGACGTCACACCTTGACTACTGTAACTCTCTTCTTTATGCCTTACCACAATATCTGATTGGTAAGCTTCAGCGTGTACAGAATTCTTCGGTTAGGCTTACTGCAATGAAACGCAACCACGTCAGTGACATATTAAGGGACCTTCACTGGTTGCCAATCTCCGAACGCATTGAATACAAGATACTGTTTATAACTTACAAATGCCTTCATGGTCTGGCCCCTTCTTACCTGACAGAACTCTTGAAGAAACACGATCCTCCTTGGACTCTTAGATCTTCATCCATGGACCTGCTGGATCCACCATGTGTAATTCATACCCGTACGTATGGCGAGCGTGCGTTTTCGGCGGCTGCCCCGAAACTGTGGAATTCGCTTCCCACCAAGGTTCGATCTGCTTCCACTCTCGAACAGTTTAAGTGCAGGTTGAAGCACTACCTTTTCACTCGTTCGTAATTTGGCAATTCTGTATCTATATTGACTTTTGCGCTTCAATCGTGTTTGCCTTTTACTCATGTATATATTTTGTTAATTTGTTATGGTATTTTATGATTGTACAGATTGTGCGTTTTCTTAATTTTTAATTATTAATTTTTAATTTTTAAATTTTTAATTTTTAATTTTACATTTTTAAATTTTAAATTTTAAGTTTTTATATTTTAAATTTGTATTTTAAATGTATTGATTTTATCTTTGTGCGGCGCATTGTGTTTCCTTGCGGTTTGAAATGCGTCTTTTAAATGCCTGTTTATTATTATTATTATCTCCCTCACAATGCCCCCCCCCCCCCCCCCCCCCCCCCACACACACACACCACCACACACCTCGGCTACGCCACTGGAAATTTGCGTAACATAGCGGTAGTCAAAGTCCATTAGTTCCGAGTTATAAAGAAGTATTGTTTTGTATGTGTCGCCATCCAAATGAAAATTGGTCTCTTGGAGGTTGGGCCGCCTCAATTTTACAACTGGGATTCGTCCATTTTTCCCGGACATGTTTACAATTGTATTTACAATATTCTTTTAAGGATTTAGAATTGATCCACTCCACTTCACCACTTTGAAACTCAGTTATGGCCATGTGTTATGAACTCACCACCCAAAAAGGGTGGTGACGAATCATCCATCTCTCTCTAATAACTCAACAACTAAATGTGGTAGAGCTATAATGGTTGAGGTGTCATGTGAAAGCGTATATTTATCTAGCTACATTGTGTGAATAAATCAGGTATTTCTATAACTGTTTGTTTGAGATATGATTGATAATATTGTGAAAGTCAGGGGTGGTGGCGGTGGCGGCGGCGCTCTGTACAATCTCTATGGGGAATATAGAAAATGTTCCCAATTCTACGTTCATTTTAAAATAACTCCTCATCTCTGTATGGTACAAACATGATTTTGCTCTCATTCTTTAGATTATTTTATATTCTATAAGATTCTGTTTCAACAACGTGACAACTATTTTGTAACAATTGTAATCATGAATCGATTGCATTGTCCTTGTCTTTTCCCTATTCGCTACACAGTGAACTTGACCTAATTCATCGGTTTTACATACATGACTATAACAACAACAAAAGTATTAAACCGATGATAGCAAAATGATACATTTTTGGAAAGCTTTCAAATAGGGGAATTCAAAAATGGCGTTTAAATCAGGATTGGGTGCTTACCCCAAAAATATATACTTGTAAACTCTAATAGTTATGAAATTTAAACGTTTGTGCTCATTTACTTCTTGATATAGTATATTTCACCAAGTTACCATTGACAACCATTATGTTCTGATGGGTAATTGCACGAGGAACTAATATGCACAGTAAAATTATGATTGGGATAGGTATCAAAATATTATCGCGCTTAAATCAAAATATGAAAAAGATGGATATTTTTTGAACATTCTTAATCACAACATGTTACCATTAGATCTTATTTAAATTCCAATAGCATATTTGGATTCCTTGTGAGATTACCGTTCAGAAAATATAACTTTTTATTGAGTAGAACAAGCAGTTATTTCGATATGCTAATTCGAATCTCAGAAGATCTAGACAGATTAACGGTAAGGGCATGAAGGGTGGCGAGTTCAAAACACATGGCCATAGAGAATAAATATATTTATAATATTAAGCTAAGTAATCGATCTGATAAGAGTGTTTTACAGATACAATTACGTAAGGCGAAGTGTAGTGATGGATGACGAAGAGAGGGACGTCACAGCACAGCAGCAGCTAAATTTACAGAATCTAGAAGGACTTCGAAGTGGTAAAGAAATAGAAGCACACCAGGTCTGAAAGTAGGATGGTAAGAGATCAATAGGAAGGGGTCAGTTGAATACTTCCTTGTCTCTCCACTGCGTACTGCTGTGTCTCACAATCAAAGCTCGGTGCTCCCCATGTTAAGGTGTAACATGTATGTCTTTTATTTCAGCTTGTCAATAAAGGCTGATGCGGAATTATAAATGCTTTATTCGCGTTTAAGGAACGCAATAGAGAATAAATCAACCTGATTGGTGTGTGTGAGAGGAGAGTGGGGTGGTTGTAGGGGGTTTATGTTGTTTATCAGCTGTTTGAGAGGTAGGGGTACAATTAGCGTTTTGTGGGGGTTAATAAAGCAACCTAATTTATTTATTTTAAGTTGGCATGCCAAACAATCCAAGGGGCCGAGGGTTAATGAAGTAGCCACGGGAAATGGTTAAGGAGGGTTATGATTATAATAAATCAACCTGGTTGGTATGTGTGTGTGAGCTAAAAGGGAGAGGAGTTGTAGGGGGTGTATCTGGTTTCAGAGCTTTAACGGTAGTGTGGCATAACCATCTAGCGGGGACCCGGGCGTAGCGAGGGTACGCCGCTAGGGATATTTAAATGAAGAAACATTCTATGGGTAGCCAAGTGTTTTTGCGTTCAATAAGTATTTCAATCTCTCAAAACGTTCAATCGTGTTTAGAGTTTAAATGCATACAAACGTATTTATAGCAGGAAACATTTAAGCTTCAATTGAAAGTAGGGAGCGGACACAAATATGCAATTATGATACTAAAATGGACCAGTATGACATAAAAAAACGTCACTTGATAAGCTATGATTAGCCCCATTTAATGGAAATCCGTGCCGTATCCAAATTCACATTTACAACAAACTACGCGGGGAGAAAAGACCACATGTTACCTGTTCACACTCAAATAGCCCGCTCGCTCAGGCACGAACTAGCGCAGTTTGACTGTGTGATAATTATCCCTTTCATTCCTGGCCGCTTGCGTGCGTTGAAAATGCGAATTTGGAAACGTCACAGATTTGTATTAAATGGTAATAATAATGGTTTATCTTTGTTGTTTTATGACATGTTTCCGGGTACCACATTGTTCAGAAAAGATTCATCGAAATGTCTATCTAGCCTCTTTGGACAAAATATAATCGAAAGACACTCTATAGGACATAAACAAAGTGTATGACTTTCTTTTGTTGAGAACTTTATATCCATCTATTATCACTCGTGTCAATTATTTCACGGTTCGAATCGCTAGTTGGTAACTGTATGAAGTTTGGCATCACAGCCACGCGGCCCGCATTTACGTATTATCGTCAGATTTGGCAATACGGAGAGATTTTATTTTATTTGTGTATATAAAGAGCAAATGTGAACAATAGCCCAACAGACATTAACAAGGTTAATGAACTGAGTGATTAGAAATCAAACTGGTAATCTCTACAAAAAGCTTTGAAAGGCCAATCAATTGGTTCACTGCAACTCAGAAAATATGCATAATACAAGAAACACAAATGGGCAGGGGTTAAAAATGGTAATGAATGTAACATAAAAATAAGATAAAAGCCTAAATATAGAGAACAACATCAAAATATAAAGAGAAAACAATATCTGGAGGTCTGATCAATAGAACTACACAACACATTTGATACTAAATCTTCTAGGAGCTAAATCTTCGTAGGGCGTGGCCGTTACACCAGCCCAGCTGGCTTCATGCATTGCAGGACCATCCGCCATCTCCCCAACCATTAACCAAGTATTAACCTACACTTAACCCATGACCACCATGCTAATGTGACAGTCAGGTGTTGAAAAGACTTGAATGAAGGGTGTCAAGAAAGAGTATGAAGGCTATGACAAGTTAAGACTTGGAGAGATAGCGAATAATGTATTCAACTAGTATAAGAACAATTTCATTCTTTTTCTAAACATTTTTTTCTGTTATTAACAGTAGCAATCATATTTTTTCCTTTTTGATACCGCAGGTATTGGAATAAGGTTATTCAGATCCGGAGACTTCATCCACAATGGATCATGACGAACAGAAAACATACAATCGCCAGAATACGACCCGTGATAACTTGAAACGAATCTACCTATGGGCTAACAATCGATCTTTAGGAACAGTTTTTCTAAAATGGCTAAGCAACATCGAGCAATCTCAGATCATCAACGGGATATATACGTCATGTTTCTTCTATGGCCCCGAATTTAAATGTTCCAGTATTTTTCGAGAGCATCTGAGTGATAAAGCAAGTGAAACGTCATTGTCTGATTTCCCATCGGTTTATGATGGATCCACCTGTACCTACACCTGGGCGAAGACACAGTTGGAATGCGACTACCCGGGGAAGAAGTACCTGATCTGCAAAGATTTCCCTTATACTCTCTTCGGTTACCATGAACTAATTCCTCACGGATTCCGACACACGTTCCTAATTCGCCATCCGTACAAGATATTTCCGTCCATGAAACGGACATTCGGGAAAATGTTTCCTACTTTACCACAGACGGAGGTAATAGATGATTATTACAGCGGTTTGTACAACTATAAGGAGCAGTATGAAGTCTTGAAGTACTTGCGGGCACATCCGGAAGTAGGTGACTCAAATCCTATTGTCATTGATGCAGACGATCTTTTAAATTATCCCGCCCTTATCTTTTCCCAGTATTGCCAAGCCATTGGCATTCCGTATACAGACGACTTGTTGCAGTGGAAACCCGGACGCGGCGTCGTTAAGAATTGGAAGATATCGCGACAATTGTGCGGAGGCGGTCGTCACAGTGGTGAATGGGGATTTTATAAGACCGCCATGGAGAGTTCACATTTCATGCCTCCCAAGAAACTACCAGAGAGAAACGAACTTGACGAAGACGTCTTGGCGTGTGCAGATATTGTCATGCCATTCTATGATATGATGTACAATATGCGCACCATACGGCCATGATAGAATCTCTACTCTTTGAGTATGCATGTAACTGACACAGACTATTTTATCAAATTCAGGACAAGCCGTTTCATGTTTCATACGATATTTTATTCTACAGAATGTAACGATAAAATGTACACAATTACATTCAGGTCTGCCAAGAAATGAACAAACGCGGTGCAGTAGAAAGGTCTGAACGTCTTTGAATTCGACTTCAAATTCTACAAACACATATTGGGTATTCATATGGGAACCTGTGCTACCCAGCGGTTGCCAATCTTTTTATGTGTAGCCTGGAGAAGATCCTTCTGACCAATTCCACCAAAACTCCTCTGCCAGGATCATGGAAAAGATACATTGATGACATCCATTTTCGTTGGACCCATTGTGAGGATACCCTGGAAGAATTCAAAAAATTCATTAAAAATGTCCATCCCACCATCCACTTTACCTTTGAGGTATCACACACAGCGGTTCCACTTTCGGACACGCTAACCCAACTCAATGACGGTAAAATAGAAACCACCTTTATAGTTAACCCACGGATAAACAGTCTTATCTCCTCACCGCTTCATGTCATCCGACACATACCTTCAAGGATATCCCATATAGCCAAGCAGTTAGAATTCAACGCATGCTCACAACCTGAGGAGGAAGCAATTCACCACAATTACCTTAGAAGCTTCCTCTTCAAACGTAAAGACCCCGAGAATCTCATTAACAAACAAGTTGCCAAGGTCAAGAAACACGACAAGGAGGCAGTGCTTACCTACAAATAAAAGAAAAAGAGCAGCAGAGTACCTCTAGAAAACATATGCATGTGATCGAATCTCATTACGGTTCCATACCCTGTAAATTCAGAGACCGTTCTAACCCCCGATTAGCCATGTTATCAGGGGTAATAAGTAACTTCTTCTATTCTGCAATGCTTTGATTTATTACACCACCTGCGTATTGCCTATGGCGCTTATGATAACAGTTTGGCCAAGCATTCCTGGTTTTGACTTGGGTCTTTTTTGAAGGAGGAAGAACTTGGTACTAGAAACATAATTAATACCGTTTTTAATAAATGGGGTAAAGTTATCATACTTTTATTTTTGAATGATCAAAATCGGTGAAAAAAGTTATGACAAAGAAAACATTTCCTTTTTGCTGTATATTGGTGGATGGGCGGCAATCAACACGATCAATGCTATAATTATGATCTTAAGTTATTTGATGAGTTGAGAGGAAAATGGGTCTGTGTGAGGTTCACCTCGTGTGTGACACTGTTATAACCAGGATTGACCGGCGGGCAATCGATCACACAGTGCAGCCGTTTCTCCTTTCCATAAAAATCCCTTTACATTCATAACACGGGACTGATACAGCTTATTAGTGCTTGTTAACAATTGGTGTATTCTTCAGAGTAGTGTATTGAAAATGTGACTTTTGAAAAGTGACTAATTTTCTATAAATGGTGCTAATCATGGTTTATCTTTGTTGTTAGGTGTTATGTTTGGTATCAAAATGTGCCGAAAAGATTCATCCAAATGTCTATCAAGCCTGTTTTGGTAAAAATATAATCGAAAGCTACTTTAAATGACCAAAACAAAGTGTACGACTATCTTTAGTTGAGCACTTAAGCTCCGATTGTGCATGCAATGCATTGAGCGTAACCATCAAATTTGTGAAATGTCCTAAATCGTTATCAATCAATAACAATTTATAGTCTTTGGTAGCAAATATGGCATCAACATATTGGTAACAAATTTCCTCAAATCAATTACATCATCATACAATGATACGATATAACGATAACCTCGCGAATAAGTGTTTGTTTTTTGTTTCTAAGTTTCTAAGGTGTTTACTCTAAAGCCACGAATAATGAATCATAAATAGCTTGTCGTCCCAATGAAAACAATTGTTCATAAGTTAATGATTCACTTTTTTCTAATTGTATCTGCGACACATTCTAAAGTACTTCTGTTAAATTTTACATTTGGGCATCTTCGTTATCGTCTCAAAGAGTGTAGTTAGTTGATCGTAATCTGTTGTTTCCGCTTGTACATTGCGACTCTCCTGAGTTGAAAACCCAGTAAGACGGTTAGGTACTAGTATAATAGCATGTTTTGAACCTCCCTAAAAATAGAAATGAAGACATAAGTTGAATGATGAAACAGTGGGAAAAAACTAACGGTATTAACATAATGGTTATTTGAAACATTATTGCTATGATCAAACTTTGACTGTTCATCATCTGAATCTTATGGTTGGCTAAAATCGGTAGAGTACTAATCGAATTGTATGCGATTACCGTCTTATGGTAGGAGTTCAAACAAATAGAAAAATAAATTGTGAGCTCGATTTCATATCAAGAAATTTGTCGATTAGAACGAATCGCCTGATAATGAAAATCGTACACCAGTATTCAGAATAATAATAACACTCCTTTGGTTGTCGTGTATGGCCGCCTGTGCCGACCATACACGACCCCAAATAAGGTACAGCCTATACATTTTAGGACCTTCGTACATAGCAAAACAGCTAAGAACTTTATTTTATTCTCTAAGTATGAACTTATCTGAATGTTGACTTGATTCACACTAAAAACCAGAATTATATGTTTTTCTATTCCGAGATATTGTTGATATGGTGTGTTTTTTATGAAACGAATGATAATTATGTTCGGACGACATATTTCCGCAAAGCATATCATTGCTCAGAATATGTTATTTATTGATATATTGTTCTTTAGTGTAGTGAGCTATGATTTGTTTTTTTCTGAAAAACATATCATTCCGCTCATTAAAACATCATTCTGGTTCCAGTGTCACTTGGATAAAGTTAATGAGTCAATCCCAGTGCAAAGTGCCCGATGTTAAGCTATCAAATAAATATCATGAAACAGGTGCATCTTCTTTCTGAAAATCTTTAAGACAGTTTGTGATTCCCGACAAGATGGCTGTTAATCCATTACATGGATAACTTCTATTGCAAATATTGGCCTCCAAATGATTTTATATCTACTTACACTATCAATTACGGCAATATACTTTTCTGTGAGAGACCCATGATGAATGTTATTTTCATGTAAAAATTCCAGCGCCATTTTGATATCGCGTTGCATTGAATCGACATCAGACGATGTGAAAGTCGTAGCGCCCTCACTGTTTGACATAATTGTAGACATCAGGTAAGGTGTATACTTGTCATAATAGTCGCCAGATATCAAAAATGCTACTTGCGGAATGTTCTGCATCCAAGAGCCTGCAAAAAAGCATGGAATACTTTTCGTAAACCTTTTTCAGAATATCACTTAATAATATAATCAAAAAAAGGCGACACATAACATACGCTAAAACGAATGTCAATACATACTGATGAAAAAAGACCATTCAAACACGGGTGATGGGAGGAAAATTAATACAAACTTTGTTAGCCGTTTTCTTAACATCTTTATAAATAAAAGTGAGCGAATAAATCGAGCATTTACACGTTCACCATTTTCTATTACTGGACCTTTCACTGGATAAGTCATTGTTTGTTGTTGTGTCTTTGGTCTAATAGACAATGTAAAGTAAATGATCGATCCATATTTCCAGGAAAACTATTACTTGATATTGAAATTAACCGGCACATTTATTGAGACACTATTTCGGAAAGCACACACAAATACAATGTTTTTAATCTGAACTGAATTTGAACTATCAATTATTACCGTTATATGTTTTATTCCGATTTCCATTAAACTTATTAGTTTCCAAGTTTCCGCTCACTGTAGACATGATTCCCGTTGACTTCATGTTATTAGTTCGGGCCCGCCTACGTCGCGTCTTGTTCGACGTTTCCCGTGTCACGATGGTGTACAGGTATGGATTTAAAGAGGAGTTCAGAGGCAACACAAAAACCGCTGTCCAAACATATGCAACGGACGATATGGTGATATCCATAGTAAGCGCTAGTAAGCCCATTATGATCACCGGCATCCAGCAACAGAGATCTGTGAAGACCAGGAAGGCCATGCGAATCGCTAGTGCGATTTCCCCGGAACGGTTAGCCATGTGGGTAAAGTTTTGCCGAGATCGCTTCACTGTTATATAGATAGTAGTGTAACATATAAGCATGATTGTAAAAGCTATACAGTTGACGCCAAGAAAAAGAGTTACGGAATATTGCCATCCGGCTGGTCTATCAGATGTGAGTGGTAAAGCCAGACACACTGTAGACCTCCCATAGAAGGCGTTACCGAAGTAATCCTTTATCAAAACGGGCATTAAGCTTAGTAAGAGAGAGCAGCTCCATACAGCAAACACAACAACCTTCACGCTATTAGATCTTAAGTTCATTCTGCTAAAGGGTGCTGTTAGAGCGATCAATCGATCCACGCTAATGACAGTCATGAAAAACACGGATGATTCACTTGATAATACCGACAAAAATCCTGCAATCTTACAAATCGCACTAGTTTGCCATGATTCTGCATAATATGCATATATATCTTTATAGTATAAATCAGCAGAACCAATTATTAGCATATAAACACCCATCATACCGTCTGCAACCGCTAGATTTGTAACCAGAATTGATTGTGCCTGATTTTTACTCCGCTCTCTATCAGATCGAGGACAGACTCTCCAAAAGATTACGAAACTGTTTCCGAAGAGGGCGCTGATACCAAAGATCCAGGTCATGTATGATAAGAATCTAATACGTAGTAGATCCTCGCAAGACGAGAAAGCATCTGCTTCTGGCAAACACTCACCGAGTGTGTTTATCCCTCGTGCGAGACAGCAAAACAAATAGTTGTCAGAATATCTTTGGATATAAAGAAAGTATTACAAATATGCATTAAGCCTCATCTTAGTAATGTTACACAATACCTTTGTTTTCAGTATTCAGTTAGCCCGGAACTGGATCCCGTTTCACTCGCAAAATTGACGGGTGCGTGTTGCCATGGTATCGTGTACCCGTCAATTTGTGCAAGTACAGTATTTCGCTTTCAACCCTAGATATTTGCGTAAAATTAACATCTAAACAGTTTAGGGCAGCCTTTGTACAAGAATTCTTTGTGGCAGCTATCCGATGATGTAACCTCACCTTTGACCCGAATATTTCACGACACACGTCGACATTATACCTTTTTTCAACCTCTTTACCGCGATGAGATCAGCATTTTCTAGGCGAGTTTACACCATATCATAGAATTGTTAGGTAAACATATTTACCTCACATGTAAGGCTTTAATAGTATGATATAGTGACTAATTTCTTAACATTATCTGACTGGATAAGAGACTAATTGTATTGAAAATCGGCAAAACAGGATTTTCTTCAATTTTGACATTTACTTGAAAATGCAGTCCCTTCCCAAGCTCGACCTCTATTGAGATATCGAACTTATTCGTATTCGTAATCCCAGCGGAAGACGGACTCCTGTCACTTGATGCGGCGTCGTGTAAGAATTGACGACAGTGTTATTAAATTGGACGCCCTAAAGCCAAACGCACTCCCGTTCCGTAGCAGATTGCTATTCTTCAGATATATAATATTTATTGACAACCGTTTCTGGTTAGACTAGCCATTGAACAAAGTGCTCAATACCGTAAACGGTAGAGCGTATAACAGTTCAGAGGTATAGACCTTCCGGATTATTATCGCTACTCTGAGTTTCATGGACAATCCCATACGGACAATCCCATGTTTTCAATACATATAGGGTGGTGCGTTTAAGCGTAGCCAAGCTCACATCGCATCTTGTATCCTCTGGTATTACGCCAGAGGGCAGCAGACTCAGGGCAACAACCTTTCTAGACAGCCAAGATGTCAGCCTGCACGCAACACTTTCGATGGTGGTAATCGGATCATTTTTGCGGATTTTACAGTTATTTAAGTGAATTGTGATACCGGAAGTAACACGTGTCTATTGATTTACTATTGATTTACTATTGATTTACACAATTCTTCCGAATTTGCTGGAAGGGGATCGTGGCTGGAAGAGCCGCTGCCAGAAGGTCATTGAGACCCAGGGAGGTGATAGTTCATAAGCAGGGAAGTTAATGTTCACATTTTAAATGAAATTTAAATGAAATTATGTGTTTTGAAGGTTATTATTGTTCATTATTGTGTATTGTCTATCCGCTTGGCTACGCTTAAACGCACCACCCTATATTACACTCCTGATTTATCAGTTTGATTATCTATTGATATCTTAATCTGTATAGATCTCCTTTGGAATATATTGTTGCTCTGATCGCTAGTTTTAACACCATTGATTGTGTATTCTCATTTTCAATGTGTCAAAAGCCTACGATCAGAGAGACATCTTTTCGCCTGACTATTGGACAAAATGACCGTATGGGATTGTCCATGAAACTCAGAGTAGCGATAATATTCCGGAAGGTCTATATCTCTGAATTATTATACGCTCTACCGTTTACGGTATTGAGCACTTTGTTCAATGGCTAGTCTAACCAGAAACGGTTTTCAATACATATTACGCTCCTGATTTATCAGTTGAGCACTTTTTGATTATCTTTTGATATCTTAATGTGTATAGATCTCCTTTGGAATATATTGATGCTCTGATCGCTAGTTTTAACACCCTTGATTGTGTATTCTCATTTTCAATGTGTCAAAAGCCTACGATCAGAGAGACATCTTTTCGCCTGACGATTGGACAAAATGACCGTATGGGATTGTCCATGAAACTCAGAGTACCGATAATATTCCGGAAGGTCTATACCTCTGATATATAATAAAAAATAAGATACCCACACAGCAAAAAGGTTGCTTTAATGTTTACTCAACATTTTACACAACGTTATTCAAGTATGCAACCGCTCAACAGTTGAGTAAAATTTGACCAACACCGTTAGATGACATGTTTTCATCAACAGTTGAACAATTCTAGTTGCTCAAAAGTTGGGCAATTATATTCACTCACCAGTTGTTGAAGTATGCAACAGCTCACCTGTTGAGCATTTTTTTTAACCATTTGTTAAGGGTTTTATTGTTTATTGGTTGTGGGCTTTTATTTAGTGATTTGTTGGTTATTTTAAGCCTATACGAACATAACGAAATAAGCTTATTATATGGACGACCACAGAGATTTAGACCGATCTATCACATCATCGTCTTGACAGACCAAGCTTCAAACATTCAAAACCGGACTCACAAACTGTCAGATGTCACAAACTCTGATGTTGATTCGGATTCACCGTTTTATTTACCATGTTTACCAGATTGTTATGTATCCAGATCCAGAGATCTCAGCTCGTGCAAACAGTTGCTCGTGCACAAGACGCCATAATGATTGAATGACGCAATCACGAAATTGGCTTTTTGGACAACAGTTGCCTAAAATTCCCACGTGCGTAACTTGCATCAACTGTTGCGTGATTTTCCTCAATGCTCATGCAACAGTTGCTAAAGTGGAATATTTTTACTCAACATATTTTAGCAACAGAAACAGTTTCCACCAACATTTTAAGGACATTGTTTTCGACGAATTGCTCAACGCTGGGGATTTTTTACTTTTATACAACGCCTTACTTTCTACATATATTGAATGATTTTAATCAACACGTCAACCAACGGATGATAAAAGTACTTTTAGTAACGTATTTTAAGCAACCTTTTTGCAGATGCATGTTTCATATTTTTAAGATATGTTTTTACGATTATAAATATGAATTGGATATGATATGATTCGTGTTTAACCTTTAAAGAATGGTCTTCATAGTTTAAGTCATAAACAGACAGTGGTGCTAACATTTAACGTTACGTGGCTATAGGGCCGTGTTATATATTTTCAAATTTTGAACAACTTACAGAGACTCAAGTAGAAGCAACTCCGCAAATATTGACGTCGTTGATTGTTGCATTTGTATAGCATTCCCGCGTATATCCCTTAGAAAAAATAATACAAATATGTTCCGTTGATATTTAGGGATATTTTGTTTGTTTCTGTTGAATTCTTACATATAACTAGAAAATACAATTGCAACAGACATGCCAGACAACCAGTTGTTGAATGGATGCGGTTTGTCGTGCATTTTCAAATAGTATATTGTTCCAAATGTTGAAACTGAAAATTGTGAAGACATTTCTACTCTTTCTGAGCAATGTAGCCGCGGTATCGTTAAAGGCAGATTATTTATTTTCTTGTAGCAACAGTTCGCCTCTTGATAGTAGGATGTAGATCAAGGATGATTTCGTTGATCAATTTGTCCTAAACTCATGCATGTCACTCTATATAAGCAACTGCGGGAATTACATTAATTGTACTATATTTGGGGTTTTTTGACCCATAACTCTCCATTGAAGTTCAGCTAATCTTCAGGTTTAATATCAAATTAAAGAGACGTAATTTCTTCAAAATGTTATAATTTCGTATTTTCCATTACAGCTATATTTTTGAACAGTTATGATCATATTTTAACCGGATAAGTTACTTTCTTTAGGACTGTGCGTGAATTACAGGTATGAGCGAAACCAGGAAGAGCAGTACTTACTAAGCTTACAATTTCAAACAAAGGGATACGAGACCTCCAAAGTTGGATGGTTTCAGAATTTTTAAATGTTTTCCGGGGTGTAAATCAAGTATGCATTTAAGAAAATTGTGTTGTAAAAGGTAGTGTATATAGGAATATATGTACAGAATACATGTAGAAATGCATACAAATATACACGGGATTGAGATACACAATCCCATGTTAATTTGTATGACAGAATTTTATCTGTTAATCTAGATTAGCTTTATTCAACGGAATAAAGCGCAATGCATTACGTTACAGTTACCTGTAAAATGCGATATATTTGTTGATATGTTCACAGGCCGTGATGGACATCCTTGAGCCTACACATGTTTGGATCTTGCATGGCCAAGTGGTATTCTACATTCTTGCCACTTTTACCTTCTTCAGGTAGCCACATTGGGCTCATTTTTACAGCTAGCATTGCTCAAGGTATACTATAATATCGTAACTTTTCTCGAAGTTTGAACTTTCGATTTGACCAAATCTGAAATAGCACTAGTTTTTATAACAAATTGAAGTTCAAAGTTTGAATTTCTTAACCCAACAACTCTCAACAATCGGGCTTTGGGCTCATAGTTCAATCCACCCAAGAATTGGCAGACCGAAATCCCACTGATCACATGCCGGGTGACCTTTAGCCATGGTTCAGCTTGGTTTAGACAATCTACACTCTTGCCAGGGTGTTTCCCTCTCCCTCTAAGAAGCAACATTTGGGATATTTTTTAAAACTAAAATCTACTCTATGGATACTATAATGTAACTTTTTTTCGAAATTTGAACATTTCATTTTACAAAATCTTAAATATCACTAGTTTCTATGACAAATTGAAGTTAAAAGTTCGAATTTCTTACCGCAACAACTAAATTAACTAAATGAGTGTATGGGTAAAATTTTAACATTTTCTTAGCTAACTTCGTTAATATCCAATGGATTTCACTCGTTCGACCAGCAAACAATATGAACATTGACACATTATTTCCATCATTGCCAGTTTGATCAAAAACAAAACAAAATAAAAAGTCCTGTAGACAACACTTGAACTTCTTGAAGAACACCAGCCCAAACAGACCTCCCAAAGCGCCTAGAGCCTTGGGCCGTTCTTGGGATAGAGGTGGAAACGGTACTCTGTGCTCTGGCAAGACATAGTTGGTGTTAAATAAATTAGATCTATGGTGTAGGAGGGGAAGATTTATTACCCTCGATAAGCTCGATAAAAGAGGGTCAGGATTGTCTGAGAGTTTTAAGTGATGGAATCGTAATAGACACCGACAAAATAGTTTAAGAATGTAGGATATACAAGGCATAATTAAAATTAAAAACACCTCTAAAACGATATTCATGAAAAGTTTATTTCATAACACTCAGGGGGTTGGGGTCTGGGAGGTAAATACAAGGATGGATCAAACTAAAACAACATTCTTAAAGCGAACTTAAACAATAAATATTGGATGTCCTACATACTTAAAGAGAATGTAAACAATAAATATTGGATATGATATATTCTTAAACTATTTTATCAGTGTTATTGCGCTTTATTCCGTTGAAGGCGCTATAACGGAATAACGCTAATCTAGATTAACAGATTATAATATGTCATACAAATTAACAAGGGATTGTGTATCTCAATCCCATGTATAGTTGTATGTCCCTTCTACATGTATTGGGTGATATAGGATACTTACAGTGATAGTAAATTGTTGAGATTTAGGAAAGCTAGGGCCTGAACTTGTTTGATGTTATTTCCGGATAGATTCCTTTGGGGAAAAAAGTAAAAGAAATCATTTTTACTTTCATCTTATACAAGACATCACACAAGTCTTTTTTTTAAACATTTTCATTACGCTCATGAAAGGAATGAAGACAGTGAGAGTGTGAGAAATATATAGGAATTATTGTGATCCAACGTGTCCGTGCCAAATCGGCGAAGCCTCCTTACAGAAGCGAATGGCGCGGGCGCGTGAAGGTATCAAGCGCACTGGTACATCATATGCATTACGCGTGCGCGCGACCAAAACCGCGCGCATCTGGATATAATCGCATGAGTACGCTTGGATTACTGTTGCGCGCGGAGAGATAACAACCGAATATTTCTCGCCAATTTGGAACTGATTAAGCTATAGTGAATAACACTATTGAAGAACTTCCGCCAGTTTACCAATTTGTCACGTGTTAGCTAAAAACAAGGACATATAAAGGTGTTTTATCTAGTCATGCTAGAGTTGCGAAACCAAATGAACCAACTGAGCTCACCAGACAACAGAGATCAAACCAGGATTGTGAGTACATGTAGTAATCATTTCTCAAATTGACCAAAAAAATGTTTTTGAGAGGATATATCCCAGACAACATACATATATTGGCACAATATTCACGGGTTGGCCCGGGATCAGCTCACTCCTCTTTAGGGGAAGTAAAACAATATAAAGATAGAATTCTTCCTACCAAACATTTCTCCAAGATCGCCCAATATTGGCTCGTCACGTGTTAGCTAAAAACAAGGACATATAAAGGTGTTTTATCTAGTCATGCTAGAGTTGCGAAACCAAATGAACCAACTGAGCTCACCAGACAACAGAGATCAAACCAGGATTGTGAGTACATGTAGTAATCATTTCTCAAATTGACCAAAAAAATGTTTTTGAGAGGATATATCCCAGACAACATACATATATTGGCACAATATTCACGGGTTGGCCCGGGATCAGCTCACTCCTCTTTAGGGGAAGTAAAACAATATAAAGATAGAATTCTTCCTACCAAACATTTCTCCAAGATCGCCCAATATTGGCTCAATATTGGCACTCATTGGCGAGTGCCAAATTTGAGCCAAGCTTGGGCCAATGGCCAAATAATATTATGCCAATATTGTAAGCCAATATTGGGCCAATGAAAAATCAATATTGGGCCAATATTGTTATGTTATATTGGCCCAGTATTGGCCCAATATTGGCACTCATTGGCAAGTGCCAATATTGGGCCAAGCTTGGGCCAATGGCCAAATAATATTATGCCAATATTGTAAGCCAATATTCATGATATTGGGCCAATAAAAAAAAATATTGGGCCAATATTGGGCTAATATTGTTATGTTATCTGGGATGTGTCTTAAAGTTAAGATATATACTTACAAATATCGTAAAGCTGTAAGTCCGTTAAACGCTTCATCGTAAAGATAAGTAATATAGTTTTTGGCTGCACTTCTGTATCGTACCAAAAACCAAAGAAATGTGTATATTTCAACATTGCAGTTGGTTTAAAGAATGGTTCAACATTGCAGTTGGTTTAGAGAATGGTATAATGGCTCAATGGTTTGGGTTTTTTTTTTAATTATACGAAATTGCCTTTTTCAAATCATAAAGGTGAACATCGAATTATAATACACCTATCAGTTGTAAGACGCACCCTATGACCCCCGGGAGTGGTGCGTCACTTTACCGAGGTGCGTCGACTTCTCATGTACCATGACGCACCCTGTGTCAAAAAAACGACGGACCATTGCCTTCCAAATACGCACCCTCCGTCAATTTTTGGACGCACCATTGGTGGATTCTGACGGACCATGACGACGCACCCCGTCGTCAGATATCGTTGACTATAACTGGATAAAACACGATGACTACTGGAAATGAAACTACTTTTAATTCACGAGGGATCTGCCCTTATTCGATGTTGTCAACCCTGGCCCTCGAATAATTATATAGACCCCGGACCGGGACCGGGATGGACCATGGACGGAACCAAGAGGAGAACTTTTATATGCACAATGTTATGTCTGACTGGTCTTACCTAAAATTCATAAAATATTTAAATGATTATCATAAACGTCAGGATGAGGATGAAACAATTTCGAGAACATTCTGCCCATTCTGCTTTCGACCCGTTCAGTCGTAAAACCAGGAGGTGGGGGTGGGGTGGGGGCAAGTGCGCAGATCCAATCTTGAAAGTGTGGGGGGGGGGGGACATAGTGAAATGTTTATAATGATGAAATTGTAAAGTGTACCGCATAATGCCAAAAATAGCCAAAAATCATGACGCCCTTCAGGAAGTGGGGGACGTGTCCCCCCCCCCCCCGTCCCCCCGGGATCTGCGCCCTTGACTGGGGGTGGGGGATTGGGGGTGGGGGACTGGGGGTGGGGGACTGGGGGTGGGGGACTGGGGGTGGGGCTGGGGTGGGCGGCGGGGCATCCTTCATCCCTTTATGTTATACATGTAGGCTTGCGCTTATGCAATAAGGTAAGTAGAAAATTGGGTTCTCGAACGGTGTATACCAAAATTGGGTTCTCGAAAGTGTATTTAAACATTTGAACTTCGGATTGGTATCAAAGGATTGAAGGGAGCACTTTTAAAATACCAAAAACATTTCTAATTTAATCATCAATATCAGCCATATAGGCCTACTTATAAAATGCTCCCACGTTTAAATTCCTTGCCAGTAGTCTATATTAAATGTATTTTTACAGGTGGTGGGATCTTTGTGATATAAGTTGTAAAGTAATTTTTAAATTATAAGAAGAAATAATGCGTTAATTTCAATTACTTTTCTTTTTTTTCTTTCAAGTGCTCATGACAATTGTACATGAAAGCAAAAGAGGTGTACAGTTTGATATTTTTACTTATTAGAATTAAATCAAAAGTAACTAAAATAACACTTTTTAGGAAATGTATGAATTACGAGGGTATTCAAAAAGTTCTACCTACTAATCTACAAAACTTTGCTATAAAGCCAGTATTGCAAAATATCTCTAAGAGGTTTATCAATTCGCCAATACTAAGAGATAAAAATGTATTATATCTAACCATAAAAAATGGAGAAAAAAACCCAAAACATGCTTTATTTTGAGGATCATTTTCTATTTCCGTTTTCCAAAATCTCTCTCTGGCTTCAGCTTTGACCACATCAGAAGAAGAAAAAATATTAATTATCATCTACCATGTGTAACCATGATTCAGAGCTAATTGATTTAAAAACAACGACATTTGACTTAGCGACGTTATGAGGTAGGAGGTAGAACTTATTGAATGACCCTTGTAGTATGTATTTTATGATATTGAAGTAGTTTCTTGTTTGTTACACCGTGTTAATTATAATTACATTTTATTTCAATCTATTAAGTGTTCATGACAATTATACATGAAAGCAAACGAAGTGTGCAGTTTGATATTCCAACTTTATAGAATTAAATAAAAAGTGAAGACAATACACAATTAAACTTACGAGATATGGAATGAATGTTATTTTGTTTCGTGTGCACTCTATGAGGATTATGTCCGATCTCAGGTGGTATGGGGGTAGTAGGGGTTATTTTGATCTTTAGATTTAAACCCTGGGGTTAAGGTACTCATGTGGGAATGTTTTAACACTTTCCACGCGGCAATTTGTTATGCCATTATACAAAACAGATTTTTCAGAAACCTTTCCCAATTTTCAAAGTATACCTCAAGTATGTATGACAGAACCAAGACTAGGCATGTTTGTACTTCAATGCATTTCTCATAGTGATTCTAAATAGGGTATTGAAAGTCAATACAATATTTTTTTTAAAAAACATTTTGAACTTTTGGAATGTCGTCTGCAGACGCCTGCCGCGTGGAAAGTGTTAATATCCGCGTGAATTGCAGATTTTGAAAAGGTATAAAGCGTGGATCTATGCCAATATAGCTCTTGATTTACATTGAAATATAGGCGTTTTCAAAATCATACTTTTCAAAACCTGTTCTTATAGAAAGTTATTTAAACATAGATGGAAGATATGGATGGGGAAGTTAGTACTTGCTATTCAAACTATATTCGTCTCGGATTAAAATCGCTCTTCATAGAAATACCTGTATATTCTTTTGCACTGTGATGAAGCAAGTTCTCAAAATTCATAAATAAAACGACTCCCCCCCCCCCCTCCCCATATGCGTGAAGTATTGATTTGAAAATAGGTGCTTGTTGTCAATCAAACACATACATGTAGGTTCGAGTTAAAGCTGGCCTACCACATAAACTGGTCATACAAGTTCACTTGATGACAGACTGTACAGAGTTAAAAAGGTAGATGTTCCGATTTTCAACTTGAAGTTTTCTATTCTACATGAAAGGTCATCCTTAAAAAACGTCGTGTCCCAAAACTTGAGATGCATAGCTATTATGGGTCTTATTTTAGACGCACAAGATGCTGTGAACTGTACCCATTGAGTAGTACATAAACTATATCGGTGGTAACCACCATTCGCGGTAATTCAACGCTATTTCGTCGATTTCTCTGTCATTATACCGAATTAGGCCGTCAAATTTCAGTATGATGATGAGAAAAATACGAGCTTTCATATGATATGAAAATGTCCGTATGTTTGAAATAATTCTGTGTTACGAAAATGTGATCGGGTCATCTATCTACCTTTAATTTTTGAAATGTTTAAATTTTCCCCGGAATTTTCAACTTGGCTTCTTTTCTCAAACTAGTGATAATTATCGCAAACCAAAATTCGGAAGCAAGTGACATTCTAACTATAAATTTGCCTAGTAGTAGGCCTAGTTAGGTAATTAATTATTGAGATAGGCCTAGACTTTTCATTCGTAATACATGAAACTTGACTAGAGGGAAGGGGGAGGTCATGAGTTGTCATATATGCCTATATACACACAACTTCCGGAGAGGTGGGGGGAAAACTGTCATAGGGACATTTTACACTGCCCCATCACCCCTCGGTAGCTACGCCACTGCTATGCAGCCTACCGCTACCGCTGCATCACTAGGGTCTTAAAGCTGAGTTTGTGGCAGCCTGAGCCGGAAATGATATCGGGAAGAACGCCAATAATGTACAAACGAATTTTTAAGGACATTTAACATGATACAACTTATGACATTCTCCGATCCAAGGAGTTAAAACCATTGTCAGACTGCACATACCAGCTATCTTGATCTTCAATCACGGTAGCGAAACTATAAACTATCAATGTGTCTTTATGTTCTTTTTTGTTGTTGGATAAGGACCCGGGGGGAGGGGGGGGGGGGGGGGGGGGGGTTGACCAAGACTGTTTTGTAATTGGTACCAAATCGTAAAAGGTCCCCAACATGAAAGGAAAAAGGTATATTGTCAAATTTTACGAGGGGCGTGGGAGGGTACTCGCCTAAGCGGTGGCGCTACATGTAGGCCTATAGTGCTGCTTAGTCGCTTTTTGCTAAAAAAACATATAAATGGGGTATGATTTTGTGATGGAAAATCTCTAAAAAAAAATTTAAAAAATGCCCCACTTGCTACAGATGGCTCTATTTTAAAATCCTTACAAATGGGTATATTTTCACGAATTGTGAAGATTGGGTCTAGTTTTCCACAAAAAAATCATATAAATGGGTGTATTTTCGCGAATGCGAAATTTTGGTCTATTTTCCAGATATCTGCGAACGGGGTCAATAAATGAAGCAAAATCCTTAGAAATGGGTACCGTTTTTTCAAAAAATCACCTTTTAGAAATGGGTAGGTTTTTTATTTGAATCTCCTGTCGCACATCCCCGACCAAATTCAATTCCGGGGGCCTGTCCTACTACCTCTGTGTTCTTAGATTGTTCTGCGCTTGTGCGGAAGAGCGCAATGCTGATCCCCTATCTTATACCATAAAGATGCTTGTATACGTGACACTTCTCTTAAAATGAAAGGTTCTCGGTCTACTGCGGTTCCTTGTTTTTTTCGTTTGCCAAACTCTTGTATTGATGACCGAGTGATTTCAGGCATTTTAGAACATGCGGTATAAAATATCGGAGTGATGTTTGCGGTATTAAAGTGGAGCCTGGTTGGCGGTATTAAGGAGTTATGTGGTATAGTAGCCCTATAGCGTATATTTAAAGGTCGTATTTTGTTGTTCGTAAACAGATGTACACTCTGACGCACCCATGTAAAGTGACGGACCTTGACGCACCCTCCGTCATTTTTTTGACGGACCAAAGGCTGCCACGGACGTACCCTCCGTCAAAATTTTTTGGTAAACGACGCACCCACGACGCACCTCTCCCGGGGGTCATAGGGTGCGTCTTACAACTGATAGGTGTATAACCTTTATTCAGTCAAATACAGTCAAGGGCCTACTTGTCTAACGCAAAAAAAAAAGAACATTGTACATTTAAAACCATAGCAATTATCAAAATGGGACATACCTCGACGTCGGCACACCGGAAAATCACCAAATCTGGAAATCAGCGTGAACTGGAAATGTATTTTGGCTAATTACGTGAAACTAGATTTTTTTCGTCACTACTTATTTTTGCGGAAAGCCATAACGCTGCAATTTCGTGAATTCTTAATTTTACCAAGTCACAATCATACCGAGATATCATAAAAATGCATTGTTGGAGGTATTTATTTTCATGAATTTCAGCTTTTGGTTTAGCAGCCATCTTCAGGAATGTGTTTAACATTTTCATAAAGAGATAGCCTACACCTGGCGTTTTTTAATATGAATGTATTATGAATCGGACATATATGCACTAATTCAACTGAATTTATAACAAGCCGCATTCCAATCCCCATTGTAGTCCGTTGCTGGCTACATCGATAACCACTATTGGTTACAAATGGGACAGATGATTACTCTTTGTCGAGATTCAGGGTGTTATGGTTCGATAAAGACGTCAGAAATGAGTCTTCTTAGATTGCGTTATGAGGGCCTTTGATTCCTTTTCAGAAGGAATTAAATCAACTTGTAGTTCGCGTCCATGATACCAGGTGGATAAGGGGAGCATTATATTGAAAATACACTTTTACGAACAAACTCGACTGCTGATAATCATATCGAGATCAAAGACCAGATTTAAGGGAATTGTATGTAAGAATAATAACTCCATTTTTTAAAATAACATGCATATCTTGTTCACATCTAATTTTCTTTTGCATTTAAAATAAATAGTGTATCCGCAATTGTCACTTACAGATACAGCATATTGACATTGTCGCTGAATGTATTCGGCTGAATCAAGTTTAAACCATTTGCTTCCATAACTCTAGATGTAAACAACAAGAATCGATGAGAAAATGATTACTTAGTTTACCTGATATACTGGAATGACAAGTTATTTATCTGTCTCAGTGTAGTAATTTTATAAATGATTACAGGTAATGTGTGTATATGGAAGCTGTTAAAGGGGCCGTGAAATACGAAAATATTTTCAAAAGATTTAGGTATATAAAACATATCAATATGCTTGGTTCCAGACTTAAACTGGTGGGACCCTGTGAGTCTTTACCATGTTTATGCTAACTCACGAGTACTGTTCTGCATCACTTATCGCTCAAAATACCAGTTAAAATGTTTAACTTATACCAATGGAAATGTCCCAACTGCGAAAGAACATCCGAAAGCATTTTATTAAACATGTTAACGACGGACCTTGCAAAATTGAAAATACTACTCTGCCGATATGGTAAAAGTGTGTAAAAGTCACCTTTTCTCAAGCGCGCCAAGCGCACTAGTTTCATTGATTCGCCAAAAATGCATCTGTAATAAAAAAATATATACTTACAAACTGATTATCAGCCTGAAATTGGACAACTTGATGAACATCACATTATCTACAGTTCGATTCTGCGAAGAAACTTCCTCAATGTGCAATCTGTGCAAACGCCTATTGATTAATGATTTATCGAATGAATTGCTGTTAAGCCATAAGATAAGAAAATAAGAATAATATCCGGAATTCTGAGATGATTCTCATTACTAGTACATATAGCTGATTGGAACGATTATTCTTTTATGACACATATCTCAACACTGTTTCCCAGTGCTGTTTCATATAACTCATTAATAAAGAGTGGTATTATTCTGCAGATTCCCAAAATCGCCGATCCGAGTGTGGCTGAAAACATATGATTTTTTTTTCGGAGGGATAGAATAGATCAAGATATTTATGTCTTATACTTCACTTACAATTCCCGTATGTTATTTGGTATTTGTTGAGCCTGTCCTGCTGTCCAATCTACATCGATACATGAATACTGCAGTCCAAAACAGGAACAACCCACCGGACAAAGTATACCTGATACAAATAATAATCAACATATCAAGTGTGCAACAGTGTTTAGCATTAGGTAATCCAATTAATTTAAAGTCAAATCCTAATAATATTTGATGATCAGACACTGCAACCTACTTACAAGGTAGTCTGCATTTTTGAAGGCCACTCGGATACGGTTGGTTGGTGGAGTACCTCATTGTATATTATGGAGACTCACAACCATTTTGAAAAATAGTCCTATTACGCCGGCGGACAGGGTTCAATACTGGGCCATGGCCATACGTCTTGGATGGACCTTAGGTCGATAGTCACAAAAGTAATATTTTGCATCACCATGGTTACTAGCACCAATTTTCATTGATCTCAGCTCAATTTTCATTGGTGTTTATACGTATGGCATGATGCCAAATATAACTTGGGAGACTATCTATATTTGCAATGCGGCCATATTTGGTACATTTCTCCTCATTTCTTATTCCCTAAAATCATCTCTTGGATGTCATAGTGTAATAAACATATTTGGAACAAACCACAAAATATTTCGTCGTCACCATCTGGACAATCTTTAACACCATCACAGGTTTGGTTTTGTAGCACACATTTTCTTGGAGGTTCACCTTGACAACGATAGTTGTATGGGCACGTGAAATTATCTGCAATCAATCAAGTAAAAACAGTTAGCAATTAGTGTAGGCCTACATCACCGGCCTCAAGTGTTTTCTGAAGAATTAAGAGAATTCAGTTATTTTTGCCGATGAAGATATCCTACGAGTTATGTATTGATTTGGGGTTGGTGGTCATTATTTGTTGGTGGGTTTTTTCTCACATCTCTCAAAACAATGCATACACATATTGACTTATATAATGACACGAGTCTCAACACGCCATTGATGATAATAATTAGAATTTGATGAAATGACACACGAGCTAATCTAAAATATATTTCTCTGCTGAAAGCGGATATCAATATATATTTAATTTAAATGGGATTTTGATGGTAGAAAAGCTGACACTGCAACAACAATCTCTGGTCTTCAACAGGTTCGGTAGTGGTTAACTCATGATCTTGTTTGTCGAGGTTAGGTGACCATCGCAAAAATGAAAATAATGTAAATTATTTTGTCTCTTAGTGTGTACCGCTATCAAAGATATTCGAGAGCATACATACAGTAGTTGGAGTGTGGTAGAATGAAACTAAACAATAATTATACATTAATAATACTACGAGGTTAAAGGCAATTAGTTCTGCACCTCATTACTTGCTAGCTAGTGCATACGCTTGCCACTTTTCAGAAATTGTGTCTGTACAAACTTCTTAGTAAAGTCTGTACAAAATATAGGATATTACATTTGCAAGCTTTTCAGAAAATTATGAAACCCCCAAGCATGCCAAGTGGCATCTCTGCATGAAACGATTGCTACTTGGACTGTAGCTCTGAATCTAAGCTATACATCGATAGTTGTTTCTTTATATTCGTCTTTTTTGCGCTGGGGTATATTGGAAACTAAATGCCCATTCAGTGCGACGGAAACGGTTCAAATTGTAAAATAACCTATATAAGTTCTCATCACTTGGCCAATTCTTCAAGAAGTACTTTTCTTTTTAAAGTTAAACTATCTAAATATTGCAGATATATTTCAAACATAATTTCCGAAAATTTTGCTGCCCGACGAAAATTAACAATCCGTAGGCCTATTTTTGCAGCAGAATTTCCGGAAATGTCTTGTATCCCAAAATGGTGATTTAAGTATATTTAAAAAAATAGAATGCAAAATAATTTCTTTAAATAATAAATATTGTCCAGGGAAAGCTATACATAACATCAATCATAATTGCCAGTGTTTCTTTTTTAGTGTGAGATGAAGTTTATACCGATGACATGTTCCTACGTTACAGGTGTTACTCCCAACTCGGTATAGGTCCTGGTATCGATCGATGACTTTTGTTTGTGCATGAGTGGATGCATACGCTTTCGAACTATTGAGCTTCTGTGTGCGAGTCAGGGTTAACTTGTGACGTATACAGGGTAGTAACCTGCCATCGTCAATATAAACTGCTTTAAAAAAAATCGGAAATTTGTTCTCAATCGCAAATTTGTCAAATATTTTGCGATATATTCATACTGTATTTCATATCAATGTGATGCTGAAGTGTTCGTCTTTCTAGCAATACCTAATTTGTAGTAATCACATGTTTCAGTGCTTAGCCACTTGCTTGTGAATGTGGGGAGGTCACATTCAAAATGTGCCAAATTCACCACTATTTCGTGCTCAAAATAACAACTCTGTTATCTGTTTAAGGAAATGTTACATTGAGAGCTACAGTGTAAAAAACGCAGTTTAAAACTGTTTAACAACTGCTGTTGTTCATGTATCCTACCTAAACAGTCAGCTGTAGAACGGGGCCCCGTTTCAATTGAGGGCGCTATATGTTAGTGACGCACTGCCGTCAATTTTTTACACGGCGATTTATAAGTGACGGAAGTCCGTCGCCCGCCGGAAAACGAACAAAAAACACTTTTCAATAGAGGGCGGGTTTTGGAACGGGAGTGCGTTTCCAAGGGAACGGCCTCACGTCACATTCATTTTCAAAATTCATAAAAAAGCCGATTTTGCCGATTTTAAACAACGAAATAACTCACAGAGATAACCGTTACAAAGGCATCACTTCTGAATACTATAGGGCTTATATGTAATGTAAACATTATCACACTACCCCTAAAAATTCTATAAAATTGTGTAATCTCGTCTAGAAAATGGTGGTCTCATCGCAGCAAACCGGTCAAAACAGACATAATTGCAGCTTGTGTCGTGTGATGTTGGGGTTAAAGTTAAATTAAAACATCGACTGGATGTCGCAAGGAGTTCTGGTACCTTATGCTGCCCTCAACTCGATGGATAGTTTTTTATGCAGATAGATGGATACCTTTTATGCAGATAATTGGGGTAAAAGGCGAACATTTAATCATTGCGCAAATTGACGGGTGTGCGTTACCTTGGTTACGTACACCAGTTGTTTTAGAGCGCCCTCAATTGAAACGGGGCCCCGTTCTACAGCTGACTGCTAAATGAATATTTAGATATGCAAAACTTGTATCAGCAGGGTACATGAAGAACCCCTTTCTTTAAAACTGTCAAACATCATTTTTGCTGTGTTGTAGAGAGATGCTCTTATTACTTTTGTGGACAAAATAGTGATAATTTTGGCACATTCAGAGTTCAGCCACGTGCAAGAGAATATGGGGCGGTCTCAATTTGAATGCCAAAATCATCACTATTTTGTCCTCAAAAGGGTTCTTCCTGTAACCTGCTTAAACAAGTTTTGCATATTGGAACATTTGTTTAAACAGTGTATTCGAGCAACGCCAGTTGTTTAAAGGTTTTAAACACTGTTTTAACAGTGTCGCTGTCAATGTAACACTTCATTGAAGAGTTGTTCTTTTGATCACGAAATAATGGTGAATTTGGCACATTTTGAATGAGACCTCCCCACATTCACAAGCTGATGGCTAAGCACTGAAACAAGGGATTGTTACGCATGGGGTATCGTTATAGAAAGAGGAACCCATCGGCTCTATTGGTATGAAACACAATATGAATATATCACGAAATATTTGAAAATTGATGATTGAAAACAAACCCTTTTTTTAGCAGTGTATAATATGATACAAATTATACATGATTAGTGATTAGAAACTATTTATTTTGTTTTCGGTGCAATATTAAAGGGTAATTATTTTTGTATTTTGTTATTTACAATATCCACCATCTAATAAAACAAACTTGAATCACCATTTTGGTTGACCTTTGAGATTAGTTTGATAGGTGTACACGATTATGGGATAACTTGGCATCACTTGGCCAATACTTCAAGAAGTACTTTTCTTTTTAAAGTTAAATATTCCGAATATTTCAAACATAATTTTCGTAAATTTTACTGCAGGACAAAATTTAACGTTCCGTATTCTTGCAGCAAAAATTCCGGAAATGTCTTGTATTCCGTAAAATTAAACATAAACTTAAGATTAGTTTGATAGGTTATGGGATAAGAATATGTACATGGATGTCTCCTATTATGTGTGAGTGTTGGGGTGTGTGTGGTTGGTTGAAATCACACTAATTAGCATTATAAATATATGCTTACGGAACGATTCCGTATTCTTTTGGGGAACAATGCGAAATATTTTATCTGCGGAGTCCGTAATTTTACGGGCATTTCTAACAGGGTACATAACAACATCTTTAGTTTAATCAGTACTTGCCGCAATCGTATTCATCTTCTCCGTTTGGACAGTCCAATACACCATCACACCTATGTTTTAACGCAATGCAGTATGACGACGGACACTTAAATGTGTTGCTCAGACAGTGAAAAGTCTCTGTGAATTGGAAATTGATCAAGATGGGATTTTAAACATTTCTGCGATTAACAATGATAACATCTATGTTTCAGTGCAATCCAGTTGGCCTTCGAACATTTAAATGACATGTGTTGCTCCGACACTGGACATTGGAAATTATCTGTGGTGATTGACATGTAGTAAGATGAGATCAGATGTAAAAATAAATTATTTATGCTGTGAATTGAAATGGAAGTGACGAGAAGATTTATCAGAAGACAGGTATAAGCCGATATACCCAAGTAATTTATTAATACAACGAACATAATTTGATTGAAACAAAGTAAAGATTGACATTGATGGGTACTATAATTTGATAAGTTCCAAATTGGCGAAGCCTCCTTTCAGCACAGTGAATAAATACAAGGACGTGGGTACAAATGAAAGAAACAAGCGCACTGTACATAATATGCGATTAAATACAAAAAATACTTTTGCGCGCGGAGGGATAAAACCTATTAATATAATATAATCTTTTTTAAGCCTAAGATATTCCGGGAATTCGATGGTTTCAAATCTCACGATTGCCAGTTCTCTTACCACAACCTTGCAAATGTGAAGCGTCTCGACATCCAGTCATGTATCCGTATCGATTGATTTCATATTGGCATTTGTGACGAACATTAACGGTGGCGCTATTCTCACATTGTATCTGACAATCATCGCATCCTTTAAATAACAGTAAAACAAACCAAACATAAATATTTAAACTGGGGCAAACCGAAATTCATAATAGGAAGAAATGCTGTTTGAAAGCATTGACATTCTATTCCTTTAAGGGAGGTGTCAACCCTTTTATGATGACATTTTATCTAACGCTGTAACTTCTGAACTAATTACGTGACGTAGGCCTATATAAAAATGAGTCAGATAATCCATTTTTGGTATCAAATTTCACTAAAAATGCCAATCTTTAAAAATTCTGACCCCAAAAATCAAAAAAATATTAAATAATTGAATAATTAATAATGAACCTCATTATAGCCTATGCCCATCTATAGCGGGTAAACTGTTCGTTTAAACTAACTTTAAAAATGTAACATTCGCGTTTGTTTGCCAATTGATTTTTCACACAAGCAAACAAATATGATCTCTAAATTGTCACTGGACATAATCTCTAATAAATATTAAACATTGATAATTTAATTCATCTTTAGACTAAAATATATAGGAGGGAATGTTAAGCTTTTAAATATAATAATTTGACTCTTAAATTAACTAAAAATATCAAAGAAAAAACCCTGAGATCACTGAAATATTGTAATAAATGTTTTTATCTTGACAATATAATGTCTCCTAAAACCGTAAAACAAAATGTTTAAAATGTTTTCATAAATTTCATAAAGCTAGAATACCAAAAAACCTAACACAGTAGTACGATGGGCGCCCAGTGGTTTCTCTCAATTAATAGCATTTCAGGTCTCCAAATGCTTTTGGTTGCTAGGATTGAGGAGTTAACCAAACACCGACGCAAAGTTTAAGTGCAATACCGACATGATGATTGGTGTAGCTATGTAGATGTTACGTCTACTCCTACATACAAGACCCAAATACTGTGAATCCTTAGGATACATATTTTTGGTTGTTTTTCATTTCTCATCCAAGTGTACCAAATCGTGCACTACGCAGACGGAGAAATGAGTAACGGTCGCATTGGGGGTGGGGGGGGGGGGCGGTCAAGTACTTCCAATTTATCTTCTACATGCCTTTGTTGTTCATTGGTCTGATCAGGCAGAAATTACGTTCGTGACATTTTCACTGAATATCAATCAGCAACGGCTAAAACACGATCTTATTATAAGGACTACAGCATAACTAAATTGCACATAAAGTGCTCAAATAATTTATGTTCTATTCATTCATTTTATCCCAAAATGTTTAACTGACCTGACGTGATTATATTTTATTCTAGAACCTACTTTCGGTTTGATGACAGAGGTACTTTCTCTTTTCACGGCAGTCTTGGTCATTGATTATCCACGACGTTCCGTAATAGACCATTTCAACACAATCCTCCACACCTAACCAATTGTTGGGCTCGATAGCGCCCCAGTGACTACAAATTGACAAAGGCATAATAAGCTACACCATAACCTACGACATCCTATGCATGTGTTTCATTATATCACATCATTGTCAACAGTCGTGAATTACCCTAAAAATGGTATCAGGATGTGTGTGACGCGCCGTTAAGTGGTTTCCACGCGCTCCTTTACAAATCACGTGTACCACTTGCTGTGCATCAGGCCTATGTCTCTCATATCTGCCCATTGTTGAGATTTGGTTCAGTATAGCGCACTCTATCAAACCTTCACCCGGAAGTTACAGCGTAAACTGTCAATCATTCGTTGTGAATGAATATTCAGTCATGACTATTCATGACCTCACACCATGTGATCGTTGCGATCCGGCGTCCTTCCTAAAGGCTGGCTCACATAGTAGCGGTAGATAACCTGCGGAGGGCGACATACGTGTAAATCACAAAATGTTGGCGGCAAAGCGACGGCAAAAGGGAGATTCTCTGACGGGTGGGAACAACCTTCAGCGACAACACGACGGCAAGGGACGAATGGCTGCGGCAGGGAACGGAGTCTAGCGACCAAAATCGGACGTTGTCTGGGCGGCGAGTGACGATGTCTCGACGGAGCCCGGCAACAAGGAACGAGGTCAGACGGCTGGCAGCGGATTGGCTAGCGACAAGGAACGGTGGCTGACGGTGGGTTGTGACCTAGGCATATTGCAGCCTGACCCTAACCCCGTCCTCCATGATGATGAAACAACTTTGATAAGAACTGGGGGGACATTTTCTTTTTATATGAACTTCAAAATTGCATCATGCCGGACAGTCTATTGAAATCGAACTGACGTCAAAAAACGTCAAAGGCGCACACAAAGTTTAAAATCGTGGAACATCGTTTCAAAATCGTAACCCATCGCAGACCACCGTTGCAATGCCGCAGGTACTCGCGAACAACCCGCCATCAACAGTCATCACCCGTCACCCTCCGGTCAAAATGTGCAAGCCATTGTCGCACCAAGGTCGTTACAATTTCGTTTCTTGCCGCAATGTGTCGTCAGGGTTTGAGATGTGACGTCACGCGACGTTGTTTTGTCGTCAATGGTCGTTGACAACGACTATCAACGAAATTGTGACGACCTCAAAACGATTAGAGACGGCCTCGCACAGCATTGAAATGTCAAGGAAATGAGGGTTGCGGTCTCCAACGAAATCTGAACGGAATCACAACGAGATTTTAGCCGCCACAAAATTGTCAACATGCTGAAAAGTTGCCGACGGAGGCGACTGATAATTTCGGCCGTCTGCGGTGGCTAGCGGATTCGTCAGCGACAACTGACGGCAACACACGATGATTGGCGGGAAATTCAAAATTGCAATCCGCAGTTTACCGTAGCTTGCTGTTGACCCCTCTCCGTCATAGTGTGAGCCAGCCTTAACTGATCTGATTACAATATTCATGAAATGCAAATAACGCCATACCCCTCCTCTGTCACTGCCAGACGAAGCCATCCACAATTTAAAATTCGTATTTTGTTCTACGTAAATTAATTTTAAATAACCAATTCTAAATGTTTCGTGTCATATAAGAACTAAATTCTGCCATCATCAAAGCAAATCAGTTCTACTCTAAATCACAATCAGCTTTTTTTTACCATTAATGTACTATTTTTGTGCCACAAATCATGTTTTGAGCCGATAAAATCAACCACGTCTTAGGTCGTCTGGTTTGCTACGACCATGATAGTGCGCCCCCTACAAAACCTTCACCCGTGAATTTGGTTTTAGTAGGCGTAATTTTGTCTGAGGAGTGACCTCTCCCATAATTATTATAGACTACCTGTGTGCATTCACTTCGTGTGATTAACTAAAAGGATTATTTCATAGTCAATCCATGAACTTTGACCGAAATTACATCAGAAGAAAACCTTATCCTCTAATCTCTCAAGAAGAAAAACATTCGGACGCGAGCACCAAAACTGGCGTAACTTGCGATGGAAGTAAGCTACTTCTCATTATTACGTATGCCCTAACGTAATAACGAATAACGAGGCAGGTACTACCTGCCATGCTCTCAATGTAACACTTCATTGAACAGTTAGTTGACAGAGTTTTTCTTTTGAGCACGAAATTGTGGTCAATTTGGCACATTTTGGATGAGACCTCCCCACATTCACAAAACAGATTATTGCTACGAATGAGGTATCGTTGGAAAGAACACATCAGCTTGTCATTGATATGAAACACAATATGAATATATTATCACGATATATTGGCAAAATTGGCGATTGAAAACAGATTTCCGCACTTTTTGGAGCAGTTTATAACATCATGAAGCTTGATATATCCAGAAAAATGTAAAAAGGAAATCACCCTTTGTAATTTAAATAAAGATCACCTAAATATGATGCTAAATTAGCATTGTTTCCATGTAAATCTTACCTAGCCGTACTATTTGAAAATGGCGTACCATCTGTCCATTCAAATTCACCCTCGTTAGATAAGTCATGTAATCCTATCCAAAAATGATACTGGGTCTCGATCAACCAGCTTTCAACTGCATTCTGATATATTATAGAAGACCAAAACCGCAATTAGTCAGTGCTCATCTTATTCCCGCATTTGCACAAATCTATTGTGTGCTATGTTTCCCCTCTAGTCAGGTGAGACCACCCCCACGTATTGCAGTTATTTTCGCAGTTGTACTGATATTCGTCTCTGATTGGGGCAATATTATGCTGCCTTCATTTTTTGAAAACACACTGACGTCACCTATTCCAACATCAGTGAAAATGACATGTACGCTCACTAGGAATACGTCAATAAAGTCAGTCATTCATATAAAGCATGCACAAAATCAACATGCTGGAACAGAACTTTCACAAGCAGATAATCATCACGTTTTAGGCTACATTTCAATTTTGTTCATTTCTCTTACGAATCAACATTGTTAACCAAAATAAGATGAACACCATTGTAAACATGACAACTGGCAACAAATACAGACAATTACCTCAATATCGTTGGTAGACAATGATACTAAGTCGGCATTCACTAACTGGCAAGATTCTCTGGCATCGTGCCAATTCTTCTTATAGGTACTCGACCATAGAGAGCAAGTTCCATCTTCATTTCGCGGCACAATGCACTCTGCAACGATAATAATAATACTGATATAAACACAACAACAACAACAACAACAACAACAACAACAACAACAACAACAACAACAACAACAACAACAACAACAACAACAACTTCTGATAACGACAACAACAATTACAGCAACAACTGATAGCAACAGCAACAATTGAGACGACGAATATTTAACTCTCAGGTGTAATTCCATTTTCATTGAAATGAGGGCCATATTTTTACTTTTTTAATATTTTAGGAATGTATGAAAACCACTATTTATTCAAAACTATACTTTACAGGGATATTATGCAACATTGATTTTTTTTCAATTCGTGATATGATCTGTGATTTTTTATCTGCTTAATTCGAACACTTTCTATCCACTGCCTTCAATTGTCGTTTGCGATTTCTATTGAACCCGATCATCAGCCAGCTCCGGAAAGAGAGCCCGTTTCGCTACAAATTGACTGGCCTGCGTCACCGTGATAACGTGTGCAATCATTACATTTTCGCTTTTCAAGTGTAATTTAATTCCATTTTCATTGAAATAAGGGCCATATTTTTACCTTTTTTAATATTTTAGGAATGGATGAAATCCACTATTTATTTATGAAAATACATATAAAACTATACTTTACATGGATATGCATTATGCAACATTGATCTAATCAATTCGTGATATGATATGATATGATCTGTGACTTTTCTCTGCTTAATTCAAACACTTTCTAACTACTGCCTTCAATTGTCGTTTGCAATTTCTATCGAACCCGAAGGTCGATCATTATGTTGTGAAAATCACTAATGGCCATTCTTACCCGTTGTCTGATTAAAATGGGAGCTACGTCGTTCCTACCGTCGTCCACTTGATTAATTTAAGGTTAGGCAACAAATATCCTGCTCTACGGGCTATGTAAGATCGGTCGATTGGGCGCTTTCTAATAAGTTTAGTAAACAATTTGGTGGATTCTTAAACATTTTCAACGACCAAAAATAACAATTTTTCAACAAATTAAAACAAAATTCTGAAATCTGAAAAAATGGGTCGGTTGTGCCCGTAGAACAAGGTATTTTTTCGTCGCCTATACTGTACATCCTTACGTATCATGTCACCGCATTCAGACGGTTCATCTTCAGCATTATTGCCGGCACAATCCTTCTGTCCATCACAATACGCATGCGCAGGGATCAATGTTCCATCATAGCATCGAAATGCAATTGAAGAATTGGTTAACTCTATAATATGGAAACAATAATTAATATTTTGAAATGCACAATTGACATGAGAAATCATATCAAAACTAGTCAGTAAAACCGACAACATTTGTGACAACCGACAAGTTGCTGTCATAGCCAGAGTTGCGTGTATCAGGCTTACCCAGTCATTTGATACAGGAAGCCGCCCTATTTGTTTCTGAAGAAAGTTTCTTATAGCTAAGAGGGATAGCCCAATGATTGGGTGTTTTGTTAATAAATGACATTGATAATAAAAAGTTAGCCGAACTTGGTACTTTTGGGCAAAACCGTTTCTAGGGCGTTAGCAGGCGGACCATTCGATAAACAATACTAACCAGTTTCAAATACATTTCACGTGGATTCGCAGATAGGAATACGGTCCCTTTATGATCTCGGTTTAAAAGACATTTTCAGAATACTTGTTATTATATTTTCAAATTTAGATGCTTTTACCAGTATACATTTTTTAATGAACTAGCCCCGATTGGTATCCATGGTATTGAAGGGGAAAATAAAAATAATCGTTTTGAAATGTATGCCTAAATGTAATGTTGTCATAGCTGTAAATGAATAATATAACTAATTAGCACTTTCAATCTCTTACCGCAATCCTTCTCATCAAATCCATTCAAACAATCTTCTATAAGATCACATCGTCTACTTCCGTCTAGACATTGTCCATTGGAACAAGTGAATTGTTCATTTGAACATGGCGGATAATCTTTCATAGGAGGAACACAATAATACGGTAAATGAACAGTTGAACTATAGGTTTTTCATAAGGAACTCTATGGATTTAAATAAAACCAGCCTTTGATGAATATTTGTAACTTCTCTAAAATAAATTTACATGATTCTGCCAAGAGCATATCAATAACGATTGGTATATAACTGTACTAACTTGTTTTATTCGGTGGCATTTTTTAATTTTATAAAACTCACAAAAATGACATAAAGGGGACTAGTTGAATTTATAAGGCTACATAATTTAAAAAAAAGGTTAGGCCTAAACCAGAGAACAATAAAAAGTTGTATTGCTTAGTATTCAATGATAATATTATCAAGTTATCTACTTACTCAAAAATCTCTCTAATCAGCCTTTATTGTAGGGCCCTATATTCATTACTGTTTCTACACCTATTACCAGCTACAGCTATTACCACAGTGCAAAAAGAGATCTTTTCAGTCCATTTTGTAGGTTTTTTGGTTATTTTGATCGTACATGTTTTGTCAACACTGCTCAATGTGTTGATGATAAATGAGAGCGATACACCAGCTGTCCAAAGTCGGGGGCTCATTTCTCGGAAAATTCAGGGTTACCCAATATAAGTTTTGAACGATCACAAATATCATGAACTTGAAGACAACTGTAAAGTTGAACAATCCAGTCGCTTTACAAGTGAGAAAATCTACGTTTTATAACATTCCTTTAACATGCAGACGCTAGTCTGGTATACCGAAATGGGATGCACTGAGTAGCTCGTTACGAGAAAAAATACGATCGTTTGACGAACTTATCGCAATTTCCCCTGTTGTCTGATCCATATTATATTCAAACGCGTATCAATTATCGAAAGATCTGCATACTGTGAATTCAATACTTAATTATTTTAACTTCTAAAGAAAGATTATCATTGTAATTTACTTACCACAGAACTGTTCATCTGATTGATCGAGGCAATCCGTGACAAAATTACACACGAAAGACGCATGTATACATTGTCCGGAGGATAAACATTGAAACAAGCCAACACCACATGAGTGCCAGCTTTTCTCAGGAACTACGCAAAGAATAAAAAAGAGGGATATTTTTCTTTTAAAAGTTAGTCATCAACTTAGGGGCTTAAAAAGTCCAATCCAGCAGAGCGGTATCGTCAAATGCGAATAATGTCTGCAAACAATAAGTCACAGCCTCTTAGGCCAAAAAAAAAAGGTTGTCTCAAAGCTTGCGAAGGCTTCATAATCGGGCGACGCGCGCGGTTTTTTGTCTTCCATTTTCTTTTTTCTTTTTACATTTTTTTTTATCTGTGTGTCAATTTTTACTCTTACTATTTGCAACCGTTGACACTTTCTGATATTGTTTTTTCTATTTGAAATGAATATTGTGATGTAGTTGTGTAAAGAACAATTGTGCACCGTTTTATGAACAACTGAGTCATGTAAAAGTTTGAGAAAAGGAACATCTGCCGATATTTTTAATAAAAACTCGAAATAAAAATTTGTATGGAAAAAAAAATTGATTTTACAATTTCCTGCATTTCAGACGCGGTATTTTGACATTTCAAAACCAATGCGCGCGCAAGCTTTGAGACAAACCTATTTTTTGTTTGGCCTTATCAAGCCCCCACCAACTATTGACCCCTCCAACACGAAAGGTGTAGCTGATAGTTTGAACAGTCATTTTGCTTCAATTGGCAGTGACATAAGACCCTCGTTCACCCAGAATTGCCTGCCTTCTTGCCCGCTCCTGCAGCAATACCAGAAATTTATCCCTGTGAGGTCTTTGCTAAACTATCTAAAATTAGCAGGGGAAAAACTGGAGGTCCGGATGGTTTACAAGCCAAACTTATTATTATTAGAGAATTTGCATATGAGCTCTGTGCACCTCTGACGGTCTATTAATGTATATCTTGCATTTTAATGTATTTTTGTGTATCTTGTCATTTGTAATATTGTGCCAATTCAGCCGGATGGCTGCGATGACAATGAATAATAAATAATATAATGAATTTACAGTCTAACTGTTGCCGTAACAATCCGTTGTCCCATTGGTTTAGCCTTTTTTGAGGTACTTCTTCGGGTCATGCTCTGTTGTATTGTTCGAATACCTCGGGCATAAATAAATTTGAATGAATTGGTATTCTTTGCTCCTCACTTAGACGGATAATTAGATTAAGATTTCAAATCACTGTCTCCCCTCAATTGGAAGATATTGCCTATACTTTAAATGGTATAAAACCGGCCAAAGTCTGTGAATCTACTATAGATGGGGTGACAGCAATGTTTATCAACAAAAGCAACAGTCGAAGGGACTGGACTGTCGATATATGCTTGAGGGAACAGCATATGACCACAATACTGTCCGCAATGCCTTATTGCCCTTCATAATGATTTGGCGATGCGCGCGCACACCGCCGGGCAAAGAACAATGGCAACTGCCGACCAAATGCCCGGCATGACGTCACATGAGGCCCCATATGTAGTACCCGTATGGATTTCCGGCCTTTCAAACATGCGAGTCATGCTACAAATATTGTAGGGTTGAATATTTTACCGCATTCCTTCTCGTCATCCCCATGCAAACAATCAGGCTTGTCGTCACAAACATACAATGTGTGTATGCATTCTTCATTTCGGCATTGGTACATACTGGTTGGACATGGCATATCTGCGGATAAAACGATAAAATGCACACAAACCTGAGAAAATCGTGCAATTTGTTTATTGAGAAGAAATAATTCGGCATTCAGAATTGCATATTTGTATTTAAAACGTTTTTTTTACCAATAAAAATGCTTTAAAATGTAAATAATTTATGTTGTATGTTATAAATGTTCTAGTGATTGTGATTTAAAGAGGCACTGAGAGAGCCTCTGGGGAGGGAGCCCTCAATTTGTCCAGAGGTTCGGGTTTCACCTGGGTTTTTCACATAGTCCTATAATACATATTCGTAATGTAAAATGTTTACACATCTACTAAGGCTTCCACATGCTATTATAATTAATTTGCAATATGTCATGCAAATGTCACGGATTTGTGTTAACCAAAATCATCTAAATGGCTACAGATGGCTTCTATCAAGGTTATTCATGTTTACCATGAATAACCTTGAAGACCCCCAGTGGCTTGTTATCTGATTGATCCTCAGATTGCCTCCGATTGCGTTATTCCCAAAATAGCAATAAGTAGTTTAAAGTAATGACAGCAAGAGGTCAAGTAGGGGTCATTAGAGGTCAACCTGTGTACACCTCATGTTACCCACAGGATTATTGTCACCAAGCTTGTTTGTAATGACATTTGACCCCTTTCTGTCAACACTTTATAAAACTTTAAACTAGATGTCTGAAGGGTCACATAACGAACAAAAAGTGTCTGACTCCAGGAAAACGATAGTGGTTATATATCATAGACAAAATGTGTATGATATACTGGTTCACCTGGGCCTGATCCCCTGGAAATGTTAAGGTTTAAATAGACTTACCTCGGAATGTTATCATACCACTCGATCCTGCATTATAACCTGTAAATGTAGAAGGTATGGACTTGATATCAACAATTTCACCTTTCAAATTCGTGAAACCTTTCCCAATTTTCAAAGTCTATCTCAAGGATTACTGAACCAATACCTAGACATGTGTGTACTTATTTCAATCATTTCTCATGGTGATTCCAAATATGGTAATGATATTCAATAATTTTGACATTTTTGAAAGATTTTGTGAACATTTGGAATGTAGTCTGCAGACGCCTGCCGTGTGGATTGTGTTAAGTAGAATGCCGTCGTAAGAATATAAAATATATTTTAAAAAATATATATATATATATATTAGCCGATGTCAAAAGTCAAATCCATTAATCCATACCTTTAAAAATATGATTCAAGATACGATAAAACTAGAGTATGAGTGCGTACAAAGAAGGACTAAACTTGACATTCATATGCAGAAATGGGACATACTCCCAAACCATCTAAAGTAATACCATTTTCTGCTTCCGCTTCTGTTGCTGTTGCTGTTTATTCGCAATTGGATACATATTAGAGCGATTGTATTATTGGATACCACCATGTTTCACATTTGGATACATTTAATGATTGTATATCACCATTTATCATTCAGTAGCCATGAATGCTGCATTGCCATTGGTTAATGCCCCAATGAATATTTTCCCGTATTACTAGAGTAATTTATCACTACTCTAGCGATATGGACCCGTATCTATCATTGATAACACAGTACTAACAAGTAATATACATCATACACACATAAGTGAAATAATAAGTATGTGGAAGAGATTATTTAATTAAAAATATTTATTTACTGTATTGGACAGTTTGTAATCACCAACGACAAACGAAAAATGCATACATCATTCTTGCAACGTTTAAAAAGTTTTAAAATTCATTTTGGTTTTGAAAACAAAATGGCTACTTTCCACTATTGCAGCCTTTTTGACCCACCCCGTATATGGATACGCCGAGTAATTCCAAACTTAGATCAAATAATTAACATTTTGTTTCACTATAAAACAAATCGATTACTCATTTTCAAATTGTATTTTCATGTATTGGGTTCAACAACCAAAAATTGACATTAACAATGACGTTGAGCTAAATGTATATACGACAAAAATTATTAAAAAACAATAATACGTGTCTAGAGTAGAAACACTCAGACGCCTCCAACGGACCATAACACGATATCACACGATGCAAAATGTTAAGCTCGTAAATTCGATTGGTGGCGGGCTTCACACGAAATGCGAAAAGTTGGAGAATGTAAAGTAGGTGTTGAGATAATCATTTAAAGTGACCTTTTCCCCACGATTTATTACATTTCAGGGTTCATACGTATCTATCTATTGAAAAAAATGATTTGTTCGAAGTTTCATTTTTCTCCCCTTTCACCAAAACATTCCAAAAATATCTTCCAATGACCGTTTCTTTTGTTCCTAACTATCCTCATGCATGGATAAACACTTTATCTCCACTAATGCTCAAGTGGTTAATAACTTCTTTTCATCAGTCAGTTGAACTGATTTGGTTTGCAGTTACGTTCCTCATTAGGCATTGGCTTTTTCGTAAATGTATCTCTTGAAAGTATAATTGTTTCCATGGTTCTGATCTTGTTAACCTAGATGTAGCTATCTTTTACCGTACCTTGATTATGAGATATTCCACACATAAAGTAGTGGGCTGCTTTATTAGATGCGCAAGGAACATCATACCACCTGTTTGTCGTTTCAATAGAGTCAAACTGCAACACTGTACACTCTTCTAACGGACCTCCATCAGGCTGCCTGAAAAACAAGATAATAAAAAAAAACCATGGTGTATAGAAGTCCTAGAGGTCGTTGGAATTTCTAATATCAAATGCCTTGCTGAATATAGTTAACACCAGCATACTGATGGGACCAACAAAACTGATAATTGCTTATGATTTTATATAGTTGTTTTACGCCTACGTCCAGATAATTTACAATAGTGTTTACTAATACCGTTAAGAAGTGGTATAAACTGGGAGTGTCTATTAACTAGATTCAGGCATATCCTTCGAAGAACATGGGATTCATGTTACCAAATCTAGAATAGTCCATGCATGATGGGGCAGGAGGTTAATTATTATGGACGTACATTATATGGCGAAAAACACGTGTCTGAGATTTGGATGTGAGAAGGGCCTTCTCGTCGGCTTGTAGCTGTTGTAGGAAAAATAAAGAGTATACAATTGAATTGCTAAAATGCTTACAGGCCTACTTTGCATTGTTCATCAATTTATGTTTCAATAAATCATACAACTAGCAACAAGTATGCTGACAATCTTATAAGAACTAATAAGGATAGTTTGAGCTACACACCAACAAAACCTCGGTTCTATGTGCGCGATCAAATGTGTGGTCTCTAATTAGGACTAAACACCCAATATCAACAGATACAGGAATATCTATTGGACCGAAAATAGTCGTGGAAAACAACGCGCATTCGTATATATATGCGTGGAAGTAAGCTATACCTTGAGTGTATTTTAGTTGACCAAGCGGTGTAGCTTGCAGGAGAGCCGTCAACCCACCGGTGTAAATGCACTTGCTCTTGAATTCGTGACAAACCTAAAGTAAAAATTAAAATAACATATTATGATAAAAGATACAAGAAGTCATTTAGCATAGTTGTCGTAATTTATTTTGAGACTAAAATACTTCTTCTGAAATTCCATAATTCTAATCGTAATACACGTGTGGTTAACACTATTTTTGAAATAGCGCGGTAACTCACACAATGAGGTCGTGCTACAAATTAAACTGAGTGAGAATAATTGGCTTGAAAGAATGTGTCAAGTACGCGCAAACTGACTATGCCTGCGAAACATTAATACGGTTAGCTGGTGTTTTTTTATTGGAACTATAATAAGCGGCGATCAAGTTAACTATAACCCCTCAACAGTGTAAAGCGAGTCAGATTATGAGGAATAATAAGGCCGCAACGGCGCCGAGAATTGAAATAAATGGAATACTAAATGGCAATTAACCAAGGACATTGTGAAATAGTTACCTATATAGATGTTCTTTCCCAAATGTATCTCCTTGTTGGCATAGGTTCTGAGTAGAAGTCGATGAATGAAGTTCGCATCAGTTCGTCCTCTTATGGTAGCAAGATGGCCACCATCAATGTTACATATTCGCTCTGCTGCTATCCAGGATAGGGAATTGCTAGGCTCGATCCGAAAACAACTTCCATCGAAGTAGCTCCAGTTTCCGGGACAAAAGCTTTGCACTATTATGGAAAACAAATTATTACCCCTCATACATATTTATAAGGGTATATTGATTGGTTCATTTTTAAGCAATACCTTCGATAAAGATTCTGTTAGAATCGAAACGTCAGGTCCTCTTATATTTATTACAATTCGGATAAATATAAAAACCTACTGATTGTTTGTTTATGTTTTAGTACTACCAAACATGCGAGAGTTTGAACTACTTTCCGCTAATCAAGCACCCGATACACACAGAGGCACACGTGTTACACTGTATGCCTAAGTTAATTCGGCATACAGTGTAATAGATGAGCATCCTATTACCTGGACTATCCAGATTAGATTTATTCCGTTAGTGCCCTCAACGGAATAAATCGCAATAACACTAACAAAATAGTTCAAGAATGTTGGATATCCGATATTTATAGTTTAAAAATGTTGGATATCCGATATTAATAGTTTAAGATTGAGCCATCCTTGTTTTTACCTCCCCGACCACCAACCTCCTAGTGTTGTAAGATATAATTATGCATCAATATGATTTCCACGGTGCCAAAAGATAAAATACGTATACTGTACGTATTTTATATTTGTACGTTACTACGTTTGTTTATGAATATCATTTCAGCGGTGTCAAAATATATACACTTGTGGTCCTGGGACACAAGTTGCGGACGGGATAAGATATATGCGTTGTATACGTACAATGTACGTTCACCCCGTACGTCACCATGGTCACTAGCGACGAATAGTTTTATAGCCAAAAAATACACAACAGGGAAATATACTGAATAGTTCTTGTAATGTCATGTGATTTATTCTCCATCAATAGAATCACATAAATATTTTTATGTATTATATAATATGGACTATGTATACGTCCATACATACCCAGATAGCCAAACCACATTAAAAAAACACCACTGATAAGAGATGTAAGATATTAAATAACATGTTAATAGAAGATACGGACTCATAACCGAAAGGGAGTAATGCATGTAGCTCTGCTGCATCGCCCAGAATTCCCATTACAAGTTACCGGTTCACTACCGAGAGGAAGTGGTGCATGTAGCTCTGCTGCATCGCCCAGAATTATTTGCCCAACCCGTGTTACTATACAAAAATGCTCAACATATAATAAAAACATGTCACAAATAAGCCCCCAACATATGGGTACATTTGATAAATTAAGCAACAGTTGCTACATAAATGCCCAACAAATGGTTAATTAATAATACCCAACTGTTGTGTAATTAAAACTGTGCAATTGTTGAGTAACTGGAATTGTTCAAATGTTGGTGAAAACATGTTATCCAACGGTGTTGGGCAAATTTTACGCAACTGTTGAGTAAATATTTAAGCAACCTTTTTGCAGTGTAGGCTTAGGGCTTGATAAGTTGGGGCTCGATACAATAGACATAGGTGTTCGATACTGTGCTCGATACGAGGACCATGCCAATGGTTACTATTAACCTGGGGAATTTCAAGCAAGTACACCATGGGTAATGATAATGTTTATTTATATGACTATCATATCCATACCATATCGAGTACTCGATAAGACGGGACAATAATTCAAATAAATAACCAGAATCTCTATTTACATACTGCACCACTTGTCCTTCGTTAGACAAGGGAATACTATGCTGCTCGAAAATTATCCCTTGGCATGCTTGGTGCTCGATACGGGTCTCGATTTTTCCCCAAATCAGTCTCGATAATAAGCTCATCGAGTCTCGATAATTCTATTGAGTAGGCCTATATAAATGGAGATGTTTCCTTAAGCATGCTAAGTGTTTTTATAAACTTTTTCAGTGTTATTGCGCTTAATTCCGTTTTGGGTGCCAAGACGAAATAAATCTAATTGTGGTCCTGGGGCACAAGTTGCGGACGGGATAAGATATATGCCGTATACAATAATTCCCCAAGCTCTGAGAAGATCAATAACGGACGGACGCCATTAGAATCGAGGATTTAAGCAACAGTTGATCAATAAAAACCACATGAGTAAATCTTAACATAAGTTGCGTGATTGCCTGAGACAAATTCTCAACAGTTGCCCAATTGAAACAATTAACGCAATATTTTAGCAACAAAATGAGTTTTGACCGGGGGTTTCCCCAACTTGTTACTAAATTGTTTTGCTCAACATTGGGTAGTTTTTACTTTTATACAACACCTAGATTTTTGCATATATTGAATAAAATTTAATCAACCATTTACCCAACAGATGATTAAAGGCAATTAAGCAACATATTTTGCTCAACATTTAGCAGTGTAAGAATTACCTTCAATATCTACGGTACACATGACGCCCACACGATAAACTTCATTGCAGAATGCGGAATTTCCTGAAAGACGTAAACTACAATCGGTAAGAGAACCTTCGTCTCCAGAACATTGAATATCTTGCAAGAGAATAGAACGCCTTCTATCAACTGGGTCTGCAATCTTCCAAGGGAATCCTCTATGTTGTCCAGTGAACCCCAACTGGTTACAAGCAACGTTTGCAGCGTTGTCATCCCAGTAGTCATCGCATGCCCAAAGTACCCATTCTTTACCATTCAGAAGAGTATTGATATGGCCTTCAGAGTCACTGTTTCCTTGCTGAAGACGAATAGTGCTGCCTAGACCTATAAGGAATTGATATTTGTGTCACTTGGTGATTGGTGTGAAGTCTGTGTTTAGAGGTATAGATATAAAATATGTGTTATCTTATATGAAGACGTCAGCGCAAGACATTTTGAGATACAGGCATTTAAAGTTTACAAACTATTGTAGGAATCAACGTAAAAGTAGTAGCACTTCCATTTGGCTGTTACTTGGTGAGTAGGTTATGTCTCTGGGATTTATATTCTACACAAAATTAGTACTTGCATTGTTTATTGATCAATATTAATCAATTTATAGATTTTGGACTTACGTACTTCTTGCGCTCACGTTGGCACCATAGGATTTGTACAGAGGTGCTTTTTTAATATTACCAATTTATAACAAATCTTGCAAAAAATAATTCAAGCCATGAACAAGTAATACTAACATTTATTCAAATTACATTTCTAGCAATTATAGTGTAATTCAATGAAATTAGAAGTTAGTTTCGGTGAATTAGCCCCTTTTTACCATGGATTCTGATAGTGAAGACAAACAGGAAAATGACAGGAATTGACTTGACTGGTTTTTTTGAAACAAGTTTCAGGTCCTCAAACTTTCAATGACTCGGTGTTCGAAATGAAAGCGTCATGTTTGTTTACATTCTAAACGTTTCGCGACATCATATGTCGCACGTTTTTCATATACTGCGATCCCAAAAAATCGTTAGAATAGACTTAAATCTATCATCAGTCAAAAATTCCCGAATGGGCGATATAGATATATAATAATGTTAAAATTTGCCAATAATGTATAATATGTATATGCTGTAAAGAGAAGTGATGAGATGTTGTCAATAAAAAAAATCACCTCTTGCTTGGGGGAAGAAAAAAAAAAAAAATTAAAAAATTTTAAAAAAAAAATTAAAATTAAAAAAAATAAAATAAAAAATAAATAAATAAAAAATAAATAAAAAAAATACACTGCCCAGTAGATATCAAAACGCAAAAAAAAAAAAAATTGCCATGGAAAACAGACTGTCACTTCAGCCGCTGAGGCTGAGATCGAACAAAACTTGCGCCGGGCCGATTGCGCATGACCATCATCGTCAGGGCAAAAAAAATCGCATCACCTCCGTCAGGGCTGGCTGCAATTTTAATGACGGCATTGAATATTTTCATAACGCATCTGACAGTAACATGACTGTTATACTCCATCGACTGGACATGTTGGATGGAGAAATAAAGGTAACAAGTTTAGCATGGCAATTACTGTCATACAAAGAGATCTGTGCCAGCACAGTACAAAGCGCGACAATGACATGACAAAGTTGTGGATATTATTTTTTTAATTAATAAATAAGCTTATTAATTATTTAGTTTACGTTGGTTTTGACTTGTAGGGTAAAGTCCCCAGTTTTCGGTCATCGCCTATTTTCGAACATTTTCGCCCAAATCGTGTAATTTCATCGGTCGCCGGCATTTTAAAGCAATACTGAGCATCAACTATGCGGCGGTTTTTTAGTCGTCAGTTTATTACGACAAGGTCATTTTCATTACACGATTTGGGCGAAGTGACCGAAAATAGGCGCTGACCGAAAACTGGCGACTTTACCCTACATCAATCAGGAAATAATTTTATTTTGATAGAGCTTGAGGCGTAAGTAAGTACGGGATGCAATCCGGGGCTACAACTTATTCAACTAAGGTCTATACCAGGCTTTCTTAACTAGATTTACTGATGACATATGTATACATAGATATATACACTAGCAACCAAAAGTACTAGGACAGTTGGTTGTAGAGTCAAAATCATAACAGATATTACATGTGGACTGTGATATTTCACTATGAGTTGAACAAATGCGTTGCTGAATCTCTTCTCATTAACAAATTCATGATTTCTGCAACATCTGCTCATTCCATTTCATGAATTTAAAGAAAATATGCCTATGTTGAATCCCCATACAAATTTTCCAATGAAAATAGCTCATGAATAATTCATGAAGGTCATTATAGCCTATACAATCCAATAAAAAGTTTAAATTGACCGATTCCCGCCCCCCCCGGGACCGATTCATACTCTTAATATTGTTATTTGAACCATGCTTGAACGAAAGTAAATGATGCATACATCACGGATATTATCTACTGATTGTTATTGTTTGATTGTGTTGTGTTTAGTTATTAGGCCAAGTATAATAAATAAAATGTTGATCTCCCCCACCCTCACCGATTTTTGGAGAATTTGTCATGTATGTGTTCATATTTTATTCGCTTCGAACACCAATTTACATTCATTGGTTTCTTTTAAGAACGACACGTGTGTTTTGGGAAATTTCATTGGTTCCTTTTAAAGAACGACCCCTCCTACATTTGGTGACAATCTTGTTCAGGGAACGCCCTCAATCCTCGAGGAAAAAATTGGATACAGACTTTCTTGCAGATTTACATTTCTAAGCAAAAATCATGAAAACATTCCAAGTTACAGGGCGATACGATTCCTAATTATTTCAAAATCATGGTTTTAGAGTAAAAATAAAGCCCCGGTTAACCGCGACAATTTATTTTCGTTCTACATTCACTCTCGATTCTCGAACCATGATTGTGAGGTAATATGGAATCGTAGCGCACTGTAAGCAGGATATATTTATGATTTATGATCAGAAACATAGGTGACACGTTTCCTAATTACTTCAAAATGATGGTTTACGAGTGAAAATAATTGTCGGGGTTTATAAGGGGGGACTTAAGGAAGTTTTTGTTGAATTTTGTTAGTGCTGTAATTATTGAACCACGACTCAAATGTATATAAAAGTATAAATTTTTGGAAATGAAATGGATCAGAGAATCCAAATTTGCCATCAATTTTGACCAAATTTTTTTTTATTTTTTAATCTAATCCAATATTTTTTGAAATTTTGACAAAAAAGTGTTAAATAAATTTTAAAAACCATTTTCACGTTTTCTGGCACTTTTTGGTCAAAATTTTCAAAAATATTAGATTAGGTTTTTTTTAAAAAAATCGTCCCTTCATTAGTGTCTTAAAATCATTATAAAGTGATTTGGCCATTTTGTACTCAAAATTATTTTTTGTTAGCTTTGTTCAAAAAAATGTGGGTCAAAAGAGTGATTTTTGTGATTTTCTCAAAAAATCTACTTTTTTGGTCAAAATTGACGCCAAATTTGGATTCTCTGATCCATTTCCTTTCCAAAAATGTATACTTTTATACACATTTAATTAATAGTTCAATAATTACAGCACTCACAAAATTCAAAAAATCAAAAACTTCCTTAAATCCCCCTTAACCCCGATAGTTTATTTGCACTCTAAATTCACTCTCAAACCATGATTTTGAGGTATTACTATAATTATTGCAGTTTCTGTTGATTTTCGTGTTTGAATGTTCATAAATGAATAAATGAGATAAATGTATCACTATTTTATTTTTGAATGAGAAAAATCGGTGAAATATATCCTAAGTTATGACAAAGAAAACATTTCTTGTTTGCTGTAGATTGATGGACCAGGATGGCCATCAACACAATCAATGCTATATGATCTGTGGCAGTTATCCGGGGCAGTTATTTGCGGATTTAATAATCACAGCATGCAGCACGCGGTTAGGGGAGACGTCAAAACTCGACCGCCCGTTGACCGCCGGTTACGTACGGTTCCGCTCGGTTCTTTCAGGTCAAATGTTTTACTGGTATATGAATATTCACGCATGCAACACTGAACAACTGCCGGTTGACTTAATGCTGTAACCGGACCAATTTACACTATCAATCTGTTACTTTGCGGTCATAATAGCTCTCTCTATAATCGTTCTATAAAAATAACCATTCATAGACTTTCGGTATTGATTTAAAAAGTTAATTGAGCTATAAACAGATTGAAAAAGCCAACCCCAGCGAAAATCAATAGCTGCATTGTACTGGTTGTCAACTGAGACTTTTATTGCTCACGCGTTTGACGAGGCACTTTCAACCGGTCGTGTTCACCAGAGTGTAACTATTTGACCTCATTATGTGTGTATATTATAACAGACGACACGTTTTGTGAGAACCGGACGGAACCGGCCGTAACCGGCGGTCAACGGGCGGTCGAGTTTTGACGTGATCCCTTAGTGATAAGGGCATTAGCAGTCAGCTGTAGAACGGAGTCCCGTTTCAATTGAGGGCGCTCTATATAGTGACGCACTGCCGTCATTTTTTTACACGGCCATTCATAAAGTGACGGAAGTCCGTCGCTCGCCGGAATACGAACAAAAAACACTTTTCAATAGAGGGCGGTCTTTAGAACGGGACAGCGTTTCCAAGGGAACGGCCTCACGTCACAGTAATTTTCAAAATTCATAAAAAGCCGATTTTGCCGATTTTTAACAACGAAATAACTCTCTTATCACAGAGATGACCGTTACAAAGGCATCACTTCTGAATACTATTGGGCTTATATTTAATGTAAAAATTATCACATTTACCCTAAAAATTCTTAAAATTGGTGTAATCTCGTCTAGAAAATGGTGGTCTAATCGCAGCAAACCGGTCAAAAAAGACATAATTTTAGCTTGTGTCGTGTGATGTTGGGATCAAAGGATAAATTAAATCATCGAACTGGATATCGCAAGGAGTTCTGGTACCTTATGCTGCCCTCAACTCGATGTATAGTTACTTTTTATGCAGATAATTGGGGCTAAAAGGCGAAAATTCAATAATTGCGAAAATTGACGGGTGTGCGTTACCTTGGTTACGTATACCCGTCGTTTTAGAGCGCCCTCAATTGAACGGGGCTCCGTTCTACAGCTGACTGATTAGGGTTAGGGCCTGACTGGACTCGGAATCCTTTATAAAATAACACAATTGGTTTACGAAAAAGCAACAACAAAAAATAGTAATAATAATGTGTCAATGTTGGTATAGTTTGACGTTTGAATGGTGGAAATCGGTTCAATATTAACAAAGTAATGATTTTACCGACAAAATATCCCGGCAAAATATAACATAACTTTTAACGTCCAAATTCTAGTTTTAAATATACCTGGAATAAAAATGTATGACAAAAGAACTGAATCACTGTTTAAAGAAACAAATAATTGCTCAGCTGCCTTACACATTAAGTGAAGTTTAAAAGCACATTTGGGTGTTTATGATGCGCTAGTTTAAAACAATCCAGGATCCCACATTTTTCGAACAATTGGATTTTAAAATGACTACCCTTCAAATATCATGAATATAGAAGATTTTATCTCAGCACTGCTTAGGGTTAAGCGCTACACTTGCTCTCAATCACTGTCAATGGAAAGTTATCACATGCCTGACTGTGCTGTATATAAAAGCATATCACTTATTTTTCAAGTTATTTTTTCAAATATTCTTTTTCATTATTGAGTAATTTGAATAAGACTGTCCAAGGTTCTTCATTATCTAAATGGTTAAAGTACAACGGGCAATACAGAAGTACTTAGCACACACTGTTATTCTACATTTTTCTTTCATGCTTGACAAACCTACAATTAGTAATAATAGGATTTACAAAAAGGAACTATTTACAGCTTATAAATAAAATCGACAAAGAAAACCAACAACATGCAATCTTCATTATCTAAATGGTTATCACTGTTAACTAAAGTACAACGAGTAATAAAGAAGTACTTAGCACACACTGTTATTCTACTTTTTTCTTTCATGCTTGACAAACCTACAATTTGTAATAATAGGATTTACAAAAAGGAACTATTTACAGCTTATAAATAAAATCGACAAAGAAAACCAACAACATGCAATCTTCATTATCTAAATGGTTACCACTGTTAACTAAAGTACGAGCACTAAAGAAGTACCTAGCACACACTGTTATTCTACATTTTTCTTTCATGCTTGACAAACCAACAATTAGTAATTATAGGATTTACAAAAAGGAACTATTTACAGCTTATAAATAAAATCGACAAAGAAAACCAACAACATGCACTATTCGCACGTGAATATTCGTGTTTGAATTTGAAAAAGAAAATCATTTTTTGTCAAATGTAAGTCCTATGTTTAGATGTATAAGGTGTTTAATGGTCTTTAATGAGTATATTCTGAAAATATTCACTGTTTTTTGACAGTTTAATGGTTAAAATAACAAAATGGAAATAGAAATACGTAGTCGAAAATAATAGAGGAAGCGATGCTTATTTGCTTAGTGCTTTTCCAATAATTTCCGATGAGAGTTGCCCTTTATTTACGCAGGTGCAATAAATAGTAAATCGCATTTACTACCCCCCCCCCCCCCCCCCCCCCTTCCCCCCCCCCCCCCCCCCCCTCAAAAAAAAATAAATAAATAAATAAATAAATAAATAAATAAATAAATATACCAATAAATAAATAAATAAATAAAATTAAAATAAAACATGCACAAAATCATTTTGCCTTCGCTCATTTAAAAAACACCAACATATTGGTGATACGATTATCTTTGGTGTAATGTCTATCCCGTTACATTTATCTTTCCACATAAACACTTATTTCGATGATGTTCTGACAAGTCACTCACAGCAAAGAGAGCCAGCGCTTAAGACAATTATAGTATTTACCACTCTAGATATGTCAATGGGTGCATGGTCTGCTAGCCTACACTCCTGGTTGGACTGCCAACCTGTCAAAATATAGTTGCAAAGTGTACAGGAAAATGAAACGTAATGATTTGGAATAGGAACAATACCTATATAAACGTAAAAACCTTTTTTTTAATCGCCATTTTGAAAAAATGTCTTAATTGTATGGTCCTGAATCTTATAGTATATGTAAGGAAAATCATTTCCCTCACTTATAAGCAAAAAATGGGTGAAGTTCCGATATTTGGAACTTTTTTGGCGAACATTTCAATTTGTGGCCTATATTTTACTGTACAGACGAGTAGAACCAGATTTTGAGGTCGGTCATGTTTAGTGACGTCATTGTGACCTTATGCGTGGAATGTTTTTACTTGTTTTGTATGTATGGAAAGAGGAGACCTCTAGCTATATCATGGTACCCAAAATAAGCATACTCCGCATCTCGGATCAGTAACCAACAAGAGATAGTTTCATGTTGGACTAAATTAAGTGTACTTTTAATTCACATTCGAGTAATCTATGATTATTGTATCGTAAAAAAATTTAAAAATAAAGAAAAAATCACTTAAAACATTTTCGCCACGCGGCATGATGTTGTATAAGCAACACATCTTGAAAACTCATTATCTCCTGAACAATGGTATGTTCTATTTTTAAACAAAAAATCTGAATTTTTGTGTTTGTCAATTAGAAAGACCTTCACAATCGATGCCGCGCCAGCCAACTAGGAAGGGGCTATATCTTGCTAGGCGTCCCATACGGAATAAACCGTGTACTACGACATGTACGACAACACATTTTAATTGATATGAGCATGTGCACATCAGTTACGGGACGTCTAGCAAGACATTGCCTAGGAAGGGAGGGATTTGGCGGTGTTTTGACGTATCCTGATGAACGTTGCTTAAGGTATATATATAGGTAATGTCGACGGTGTGCGGTGGAAATCTGATGTGGCGTGTTATAGGGGGGTGGGTGGTCGGAGGCGGGGGGGGGGGGGAGGGGATGGGGGCACTGGCGGTGAACGGATGCGCATCTCTGGCCGTAGAGGAAATAATGTTTACTAGGTATCAGGTATGGGTAATGAATTGGCTGGCGGAGGACATTACATACGCACATCAGACTTAGAGGCAATGTTAGCGTGAAGGGGGGGGGGGGGGGGGGGGGTAGGGCGATCGTCACCGGTGCCGGACCGATGCAAGCGTCGGCTTAGAGGCAATTTCATTTTAAGTTAGGCCTATTGTTAAGCGAGGGAGAGTTGTGAATCAGAATTTGAATTTTAAAAAAACAAACACGGTTTTTGTGCAAGTTGATCATACCAAAACACTGACAGAACACCCCCTACGAAAATAAACGAAAATTCAAAATTTTATTTTCAATTTTTTTTCTTTTTTTCCTCAATTTATTTCACTTTAAATTGTTCTACACTCTTAACCAAACCAACTTTTTTTTTTTAAGCGTTCCGTTGTTATCAGACGGATTTCTTCGGGACGGACTTAAAAAAAAAAAATTAAAAAAGGGTTTCGCGTAGACTTACACTTTTGTATTAGGCTCATATTCAACATGACGCGTCTTCATCAGTGAATTGAGATGCCCGTGCTGACCAGCAAAATCAATGTAAAATCAGAGCATTGAATTACGCGAAACATTTAACGCAATCAGCGCCCGCGACTTAACTGCGATGAGCTTGTAATTAAAGATAATGGTGACACACCAGTAGGCCTACTCGCTATTAAATTCTGCCTGCAACTGAATATCACACATACCCCCACCCCAACACCACCCCACCCAACCCACCCACCCACCCAACCACCCAACCACCCACCCACCCACCCACCCAACCACCCCCACCCCACCACCACCACCAGACCCCCACCCAACTCGACATCTAACTCAATCAACGCCCGCGAATAATGGTCAAATATCAGTAGTCCTACTCGCTATTAAATTCTGCTTGCCACTGACTATCCCCGGGGACTATCCCACCGACCCCTCCCCCTCCCCCAAACATCAACCAACCCAACCACTACCCCCCCCCCCCCCACCCCAACCACCATCCAACCCCTACACAACCCCCACCAAACCAACCCGACATGTCTTTACAGTCTCTCTGTGCCAATTACGATTGCTTGCACTAGAGTTTTCGTCTTTTTTGAACTGTTTTACAATTAGAAGTAATCCAAAATGACATAGTGGAAACAAAGTTGGACTCTGTCGAGTCCAGGATCAAAATATTCACTGTTAACCTTTATTGTTCATAGTATCTCCATTCATAGAATGGTTATATTTGACCAATTTTATAGGCACGTTTTGTCTCTTAGAATTGGCGAAATGATATGCACTTTGGAGATATTTTGCTGTTTTCATCCATTTGCATCACAATTTAAAATGGACATTCGGTCGGTTTGCATTGCATCTCCAGAAAGGTACAACCAGTACTCAGATCAATATACTATGAATTTGTAGCTAAGATTCAAAGCTACAATATTGTGGAATATTTTACTGGCTTATATAATAGCAAAGTTATACGAGGAGGTAGAACACTATTAAATAGCCCCCTCATATAAAGAGTCATTAATCTAACAAATTGTTTATATCACCTTGAGTGGCCGCGATAAATCGAGCAATTATAACAGGTCTACAACCTAGTTAATTGATACCCGATCAATGATGTAATACTAACTGTTAATTGCAAGTGTATTCCGTATCATGAAAAAATCGTTGCGTTACTCTGATTGCGTTTAGCTAGTAAACAGACTGGTTGACTTAGAAATAAAAGGCACATGGCACTGGCTGTCAATAACTTAACTGTTACGAACACTACTTTTAAAGAAAAGATAACTGACTTACCGTCGATATTTACAGTGCAACTGGTCATCGGAGGTCCTACGTCACATTGTTCCCATCGATGATTGGGATCCAAAGTATAACACCACGCCGTGGTGTCATAGTCAGGGTTACGACAGTAATTGTGATCACCCAAACCTTTCCCGCGACGAAGATTGGGTCTTTGATGATGTTCGTGAGGCGTTTGCGATGACCATTTTTGACAGGCTCGGCCCGACCTGGACGTGTAGATGAAACCACGGTAGTCTGAAGCATTTGGAGACGTGTAGCATTCGGTATAACCTGCAATGAGAAATGTATTAAATTAAATCCCTTCTATAAACAATGATCAATGAACGATAATCTTAGAATCATGCCCATTTATTTTCGGATTTAACGAGGTTAAGATTGAGGATTGTATTACGTGATACCTCTGGCTAGAAAAATAAATAATAAAACGTCGAATGGAATGTTCGGCTTCGCCTCACCTCACACGGGCAAACAGTTGATGCTCAAAATACGGTGAAACTGGTCCAACACAACATGCTCAATGTATGACCTCTTTGTTTAAATTGGCATAACTTTTAAAAACAAGCAATTATAAACCCCAACTAAATTGCTTTTGGTGACCAATAATATTATTTATTCATATGGTTCGAAGACCAAACATTTTCTGCTCAAAAGGTATTCTGATTGAATGATTAATTGTTATTCATCGCATGTTTCATTTTCCAAGGTCATGCTTCGTCAAAATTGACCAGATTATGCTATTGCCATTTTATAAAGTAAAAATGCGTCATTCATTATACTAGAGGGAAATTTTGCCAATATATTTTGGAACCTGCCCACAAAAATAAACAGCATGAATTATATATCAAATTATAGCTACAACCCTCAGAAATCTGACTATGGGGATGCAATTTTTGATATAGGGGTGCATCTATGAGCTTTTGGGCCGTTTCCATGGCAACCATCAAATAAATTAATCGCATTTTCAGAAATCATGTACTTTTTTAAATCAATTTTAGTAAACCTAAAATAATTCAAAGTACCTTTTCCTTTGTGATAGTAACGTCTGAGTATTAACTTTTTCTGAAAATGCTAATAAAAACTAAAAGAAAAATGTTCCGAAGCTGGTTTATCCGGGAACTCCGCCGCTCAATGCTGATTTGAAGGCATTGAAGGATGTGTACTCAGCATGGTCCTTATCGAGGGCGTTCCAGTTGCGTGAGGTGCGTTGGAAGAAGGGTGATATGCATACTGCTGAGTTGAGCAATAGGGAGTCCAGAATCGGGAATTGTGTCCTCTGGTATTTGAGGTTGTCAACCAGGTCATAGCGGATCATGTAGAGCATAGCCAGTCGGCTTTGAACGCGCCTACTCTGTAAAGATGGCCATTGAAGGGTGTCCAGCATTGAGGTTACGCTATTCCTTCGGTCAAAGTTTCCTGTGACAAACCTGGCACTACTGCGTTGAACTTGTTCCACTTTCTTTATGTTGCGTTGGGTGTGGGGCTTCCAAAGGGATAACATAATTTCCAAGCTCTTGGATTAAGTATTTGGTTGTCGTGATTGTAAAGCTACATGATAAGAGTTATTATATTAATAAAGCCACACTATCATGAATAAAATTTGATTATGGAGCGCACATAATAAAAGTATCGCTGTTTCATCATTGGTCAAAATGGGTTCCTCTAACGCCCAATGGACGAGGTCTAAAATCGAAACCGATACGCCAGAGTTTAATCACTAATTACATTAGCCATAAATATGATACCAGCAAGTGCAACATCGTACAAAGACAAACAATTATCGAGGCCAAGTCGCGTAGTTATATCGTACAAACAACAACATCACACTTATCATCATTAAATCGAATGAAACCTGTCAACTCTCAACATACCGGTTTTTTTAACTTTCGCCATAGTTATGCAATGAAAGTACGCAAATTTAAGAATGTATATCCACATCGTGGAACTGGCGCGAAATCCACCGCGATATTTTAAGCATGGCATGTTGAGAGATGGCATATACTTTATTCGGTTTTTATGATAAAAGTATACGATGGTTTTTTTAATTTTTTTTGTTATATAACTATGCGATTTGTGCTCGAGAACATTATGGCGCAATGTTGTGCTTGCTGGACTGCTCCTGTAAGCTGATTAAAACGCTGATAATACCTTACCTCTATCTTGGACGTCATCGTCGATAGTAGAATTTTGAGCAATTATTACCGATGTGAAACACAAAAGGGCACTGAAATGACAGATATATAATGAATCCATTGCAAACAAATGCGCCAATTCTTCGATACAGGGCCAACATATATATTTCCCCGCGAAAAGCTGTTACTAGCAATGTATTGACTGTTGTAATAGCTTTTCATAGTTAGTATACGCTGCTGATCCAAGCTTGCAACATGTTGATATGGAGGGGGCATGAAATTATGGACGGATCCGAGCAATATAAGCGTGGTGCATGCGCACTGGCATCTGCTCAAAGAAAATAAACCTTAACCGGTCCATGTTGATAAAAGAGCAATTAGAACGAAATCGAAACCCGGTGGGGGTTGTACTCGGATATGTTTAGTACGGGTGTGCCGCCAGCAAATGGACCCATCATGTTTACCAAAGACCCATAATTTTCCTATATATTTGACAGATTCGGCTAAAGTTTCTTTAGGATTAAGGATTTTAGACCCATACATTTACCAAAAATAGCTATGAAAAGGGGTTATTCGTTTACTAGATTGGTGGTTAACGAGACCCTATTTGACGGCACATCCCCGTAACCTCATATCCAATAAGCGCCATCTAGGATTTCAAAACGGCCGCTATTTGAAAGAATCTTTTCTAATTAAGTTAAAATGTTCAGGCAATGTTAAATGACTAAAGACGATAATTCAGTATTGTTAAACATCTTTTTGTTATTTTTATGATGATGATGCCAAACATGTATAAGCAGGGGCGACCTGAGATATTAACATATCAAAATGGCGCTAAGTTGTTAATGTATTTTACACAATTTATAAATTTAGTGAGGTATCTGGGATAACTGTTAACAATAATAAAACAATAGGTTTATGGTTGGGACTAAACAAGCCAAGTTTGAACCAAAAGGTATTGATAAAGTGGTCGAATGAACCAGTGAAAAGGAATAGGAATATACTTTGGAAAATATTTTTTTTAAAAGTTGAAGATTTAAATTGGAAACCAAAGATAGTAAAATTGGAAAAGACTTTAAGCCGCTGGAAAGCGAGAAAACTAACATATTATGGAAAAATCGGTATTATAAAAACAATTGGCATCTCACAGATACTATGCAATGCATCGTGTATCATAGTACCTGCATGATTACGTTATTAAAGAAGTAAATAAAATGCTGTATAATTTTTTATGGGGGTCCGGTAAGGAAAAAGTAAAGCGACGCACTACAACACAATGTATGGATGATAATGGAGGTCTACAAATGACTGATATTGAATGTCAGATAAATGCTCTGAGAATCAAATGGTATCGCGAATGTTAGATACAAATAATACTGGAATTTGGAATAAGATTGTGAAATATCTACGAGAGCCAATTGGTGGTCTATCCGTGTTACTCAAACTTAATTGTAAAGGTAAGGATGTAAACAAAGTGTTTAAAATAATCCACCATCATTTTATAAAGACGTTCTGAAAGCTTGGTATGTTCTGCAGGAAAAAAGATGAAGACGGTGCTGTTCATAAGAACGATATTATATGGGGAAATAACAATGTTAAGTATAAAGGCCATACAAAGTGGATTAATGCTGGTATTACAGAAATGCTTCAAGATGCCAAAAAGAATGGCAAGCCAATCGTGACAACTTGGTTAGATTTACAGAACGCGTATGGAAGTGTTCCACATAACCTCATACAATTTGCCTTGGAATGGTACTATGTGCCGGAACACATCAGAAAGATTATCTTCAACTATTACGATGAAGTGTTTATCCGTGGGAAAACAGAGAAGTGGACAAAAGACTGGATACAATGCTTTATTGGAGTATTTCAAGGCTGCCCGCTATCATCCATTTTATTTCTAGCCGTTTTCAATCTCTGTCTGGTTCTACTCGACCAATCTGATCATCTTGGATACCGCATGAGTAATTCCAACATTGTGTCTTCACCTAAAACATATGCCGACGACCTTACACTGGTTGCCAGAAACACAGAGGGTTGTCAACGACTCATAAATACCACCAACGAATTCCTCAAATGGTCAAGAACCATGAAAGCAAAGCCTGTTAAATGTAAATCTCATGCCACGAATGCAGACCAGAAGCGAAGAGGCCATAAAACAAAATATATAGCCTACGACCCACAACTAATATTTGACGGACAGAAAACCACATATATCCACAGTAAACCAATGAGATTATTGGGAAGTTAATCTATGAAGACCTGAAGGATGATAAGATCAGACAAATGGTTACCAGCAAGTTGTCTGCTCTGTTGGAGTTAACAGATGCAAGCGAATTGAATGGTATCATGAAAATGTGGATCTATAATCGTGTGATCATCCCACAAATGGTATGGGAATTTACCATCTACAACTTCCCAATCACCTATATTGAGAAACTGGAGGCAACCTGCACAAAACATCTGAAGAGATGGGCAGGAGTAACCAGAAGCACTACCAACAGTGCTTTATACAGATCCAGAAAACGCTACGGCCTACAACTAAAGCGACTCACCACCTCGGTGAAATGTATGCAGCTAGTAACCAAATACCATCTCAACAAGCACTCCAGAGATGGAAAAACTTAAACACTATACCGAGAGTGCTTAGAGACGAAAATGAGGTCCAGATGGAATGGAGTGAAGGAGCTGGAACAAAAAGAACGACATCTCATCCTTAATGATCTCGGCAGAGGTCAGACTGACAAAGCAGGCTTGGGGTTCAAGGAAAATCAGAAGCTAATTAAGGACATGACCCTGAAAGAACACAGGCAGTGCCTGACCAGTTTGGTTAAAGAAGTTGACGAGGATGAGATGCTGATCTACCTGTCTATTATGGATGCGCAAAACAAGGACAGTGGCTGCGATGGTACTCTGCCATGCAAGTGGACACATCATGGAAGAAACTCCTGTATGTTTGGACACCAGAACTCCTGTCGTTCCAGATAAATGCCATCCATGACCAACTCCCGACACCAACTAGCCTGAGACTCTGGGGCAAGACAAATATGGGATTGTGCCAGTTATGTCACCACCGAAATTGTACCCTGCTCCACATCCTGAACTGTTGCAGCTTTTCGTTAGAAAATGGAAGGTACAATTGGCGCCATGACCAAACATTGAGAGCAATTGTACTGATACCATATGTCGATGAAGCAAACAACAACAGACCATCAACATCCCAGTCTCAAAGTTTCAGTCCTACCATAGCATTCCAAAATGCAGATGGCACAAAATACCGTAATCCAGTCTTGCCGTACAGAAAACCAAAAGAGACAGACATCCTGAAAAATGCCAGTGACTGGAAACTCCTGGTAGATGAAGAGCACTCGCAGATAGTATTTCCTCCAGAAATTGTTCAGACGGCCAAACGACCTGACATTACTATTTTCTCAACTCAGACTAAAAATGTCATCATCATTGAATTGACATTCCCAGCAGAAGAAAACCTTGCGAATGCTTTCGCCAGGAAGAAATGTAAATACCAAGACCTTGTAGCAGAATGTGAAAATATTGGATGGTCTGTTAACTACTTTCCCGTTGAAGTCGGAAGCAGGGGGATTTATAGTACCACGATCAGCAAATGTTTGACCTCAATAGGAATCCCCAGCGGGAAAAGAAAACCAATCTTAGACACAGCAGCCAAAACAGCCTTGCTACATTATCTGGCTTTGTAGAAGCACCAAGGCGTTCAGACAAGCGGAGTTGATTCCACCTCCAACCATATGCCATGAGGGAAACGGGACGGTTGAGCGCTCACAAAACCGGTTTAACCCGCCAAAGTCTGGTCCGCAGCCCAGAGACCTCAGAGCATAAAATTATATACATGTACACAGATGGAGATGATGAAGAAAAGCTATATTATGTAACACGGTGATTTTTCCCAATAGTCATTTTCAACGAGAACTACATCAGGAGTGCTCATCTTAATAAGGGTGAAATTACGGCTCCGAAGGTGACTTCACTGGTAATCTACCAATGAATTATTCTTTTTCATGATATTGTAACTGAAAACATAGAAAAGTTAAATGTCCAACAAATATATTTAAGCTGCACACGCTTATGTCTGCAATTCCAAAAAAATGGAAACACGAAGTAAAAAAGAACAATTTGTATTCACACAAGAAACAAAGTTATACATTTTTTAATGTTAAAATAAGGTCAAACACGTTAGTATTTTACAGACTAAAGATATATATAAAATGTTAAACACTCACTCAAAAGATGCCTCTTGTATACAGCTTAGCTTAGTGTCCTAACAGCCACTAATATGAAAAGGGGTGTAAATGCGCAACTTTCAGCTTTCCTTTCATCTATTGCTTTCCCACCTCGCATTCCTTCATGCACACTATCACTTCTTCTCTCTGCTCATTCTTCATTCTACCCTATCCCAGCTGGTATGCACAGATGGCAATTCCATCAGTCCATCTGTCCATAATCGCCTCCTTACATCCAACCCATCCCCACCCTCTCTGCTAGGCAGTTGGTGCTAAGCGTTACGATCAGGCTTTGCGGCCTGATCCCACTAACGGGGCTCTGAGTTAAGGAAGGAAAACCTGAACATAAACCACCCAGCTATGGGTAAAATAGTTAGGTAGTCACTTACCTAAGGCGGATGAGAGATTCAATCTCTAACAACGGCAAAAGGGCGCGATGATCATATTTCTTCTCAACGGCCAGTGAACAAAAACAGGGAGTCCTGAGACCTGAATACCTCTTATTAATCTCGGTTTGGAGACTGAGATGACCAGAGTAAGGGCGGATGGGAAACGTTTAACTACATGCATTTCTCAACGGCCACTGGACACCTGTTGATAGAACCTGCGATCATCAACAGTATTTAGCAACTGAAAGACTTATATGATGGCTACAACTAAAAGCACTAGGGTTAAAGCCCCTACTAAAATACTGCCTGGTTCTGAATCTTTATCACATGCTGATACATATGACGTGGTCACCTCAAAGCCGAAAGGAAGGGTGATCATTGAGAGAAGAGGAACGAGGGAGACAAAACTATTAAGATGTAAGAAGAGTGTTTTAATTTCCACTCTAAATACAAGGACAATAAGAAGTATTCACTTACAAGAGGAACTGTGTGGTCTTGCCAACTTGTATAAACAGGACATCATTGGAATCCAGGAACATAGAATAGTGCACCAAGATGAGGAAATCAGATATCAAAATCTCTTTGATGGCTACCAGCTAGTCTCATCCTCAGCCTGGAGAAATAATGCAGGAGTATCTAATGGTGGTGTTGGAATCTTGTTGAGCGCCAAAGCCAAGAAAACACTTCTATCTTGTGTCTCTGTATCGCCTAGAGTCCTGTGTGCAACATTAGGAGGAAATCCCAAAACTACCGTGATCATCACCTACTGTCCTACAAACACGTCTGAGGAGAAGGTAGCAGAAGAGCACTACAAACTCTTAGACAAAGCAGTTAAGCAAGTACCAGCGCACAATTTTATGATCGTAATGGGAGATTTCAATGCCCGGGTTGGCAAGGACAACTACAAGTTCTCTTACCATGAAAGAACCAACAGAAATGGAGAAATGCTTCACAATTTGGCAATGGAAAACGATCTCACTATAACAAATGTCTGTTTCAGAAAGAAAGCTGCCAGGCTCTGGACATGTAACCTGCCATCTGGTTTTAAAGCTCAACTGGACTACATACTAGTAAGAAGGAAATGGAGGAATAGCGTAACCGACTCTTGTGCATTCAACTCATTTGCTAGTGTGGGATCAGATCATCGCATTGTAAGAGCAAATGGGAAAACACCACCAAGGAAAGTAAAATATGATTGGAAACAACTTGTACAGGATGCTGAGCTACAAGATCGTTACACTGTAGAGGTACGCAACAGATTTAGTGTCTTACACAAGAGCTGTGATGAGAATTCCACATCGGCCTATGAATTTTTAATACAATCAAACAGGGAAGCATCAGAGAAACTGATCCCAAAAGCCCCCAAGCGTCCCAAAGAAGCCATTTGGAATGACCCTAGGATTGAGGAAGCCAGGAAAAAACTGCAAAAGGCTCAGCTCATTGACATCCAGGAGGGATCATGTATATCAAGATCGGAGCTGCAAACTGAGAAGAACCGCCTAAGCAGCACATACCAGATGGTAAATGAAGAGATCCTAGGAAGGAAGATCAAGCAAGTAGAAAACTCCAACATAAACTGTCAGCATAAAGCATCTTGGGACCTTATCAACGAGATCAGTGGGCGTAAAACAGCTAAAAAGGGACAGATCAAAGGTGAAACACAGACAGAAAGATTGGAATCCTGGCATACCCACTTCCAGAAACTACTCGGAAATCCCCCTGTCATAACAAATGAGGATAAAGAAATAAGTCAATTGTTTCAGGAATTTAACATACGAACAGACGCTTTTGATCAGAAAGAATACAACGCTGCCAAGAAGAATATTACTGAAGGCAAAAGCCCCGGCGAAGACGAGATCCCACCGGAAGTTCTCAAAAGATGTGACCTGGATGATATAATTCTTAACTTCTGCAATGATGCGCTTATAAATGGGAGAAAACCAGACCAGTGGTCCATACTAAATCTCATCCCAATTCCAAAGCGTGGAGATTTACGAGAAGGAAAGAACTATAGGGGAATCTGCTTATCGTCCATTGTAGCAAAAACTTACAACAGGCTGCTCCTTAACAGAATTCGACCTCACCTAGACCCGGTTCTACGAATCAATCAAAATGGTTTTCGCCCAGGTAGATCAACAGTGTCTCAAATTCTGGCATTAAGAAGGATAGTAGAGGAAATTAAGAACAACAACCTCATTGCAGCATTGGTCTTCATAGACTTCAAAAAAGCATTTGATACCGTCCATCGTGGTAAGATGTTGGATATATTACGAGCCTATGGTGTACCAGAGAGGCTAGTGGCTGCCATTGGACTTACATACCAACAAACCAAAGCACATGTTACTTCTCCAGATGGCATCACTAAAGACTTCGAAATACAAGCAGGGGTTCTTCAGGGTGATACACTAGCACCGTTTTTGTTCATAATCATCCTAGACTATGTACTGAGGAAGGCATTGGCAGGAAAAGAAGAGCAACTAGGCTTCACACTTGTTCCCAGGCAAAGTAGAAGAATAGGGCCGCAGACAATTACAGACCTCGACTTCGCAGACGACATTGCTCTCCTTGCTGACAATCTACGGGATGCAGAGGAACTACTACATCTGGTGGAAGCAGCTGCGCTTACAGTTGGTCTTGGGATGATGTTACGCCTGACCTTTGGTGTAACGCCCAAGTTCAATAAATTAACTACGCATAAGTGAGGTACTATACATTTGAACGCCAATTAACACATCGTACAAATCAGATTTACCATATTTAACTATAATTTTAATTCATCATCTCCGTCACTGACTTTCTTCAGATCCATTAACATATGGATGACCTATACAATAGGTCTCATTCACATAAACAATAATATTCACAAAGTTCAAATCAAATTATAATGTCACTTCAATTATGCCTCATTTGTTGTTGTAGATGGGTTTCCCATGAATGTAATAACCTCGACGAATAATCAATGGTGTTGTTATGTCCCCAGACAATTGAAAGTGTTATTGATATATATGACGTAATAATAACCAGTGCTTACCCATTTAGCAGAATTTAATGTTATCTTACTTAATCTGCGACATCATTAGGGATTATTGGATTACATCTGTCATTTAATCAATATAGCGGTTGTTATATCTTCTTGATGATCATTCAACGGTCGTAGCCAAGGTTTTTAATGCTTGGTTGATTTCCATGTCAACAACATCAGATTCATCGGATTACCCCACATTTGGTATGCATTAATAATCGGTGATACAACTGCTAATTATATCGGCAGCCATTAACCTCCATAAACAGTAACAAGCTGTAACAGCAGTAACAGCAATAACAGCCAACGCACTGAAACAATAAATTGAAACCAAAACCTTGCAAATAATATTTTGTATTTGCAAATAAAGCTATATCCATTTCGGATACAAGTCAAAATTGTTTCTATATATTAATAGACCAAATTCAACACACATCAATTCTTTTGATACCGTATTAAAACGGCGTGTCCAAAAGTAGATTTATAATTGACATTTCAACTGATGTACTCATGAAATCTTGGTGTATTATTTCCACCACGCAACATCGGTACAACATACACAAATGAAAGTTTACTTTTATAAATCACCAGCCATATTTATTTTGCGAGAGAAATCATGATCAAATGCTAATTCGCATAACGTCACATAATATTAGCAAGTTCATGAGTTCACTCCATACACAATACATTGTTATAAACATATATAATTTTGGGCGGGAAAAATCATGATTGTTATGCTAATTCGCATAAAGCCACACAATATCAAGAAGTCATGATTTCACCCTATTACACAACATTTATTTCATTCGGATAAAATTGTATTTACAAATATATTTACATTCAAGACATATTAATTGCATGCGGAAAGAAACCTACTATTATCCCATTTCAGCTCTATTCCAAAATATATTAAAAAGGAGTTTCATTTTGTTATATATTTCTTTATCCAAAACTTCCTTGCTCATGAGATAAAACAACGGATACAGACATTTTGTTTTCTTAATTTCTACGAAAACAATTAATGAAATTTCCGTAATTTTCACGGATGTAAATTTTGATATTTGAATTGCAAAGAATAACTTCATTTTATACCTTCAATGTAGTCAACTTGAATACACGGATTGGGAACATGTAATATCGTGAAATATAATTTAGACGTATTTTAAGGGACGTCAGCACGTACACGTCTATAGAAAAATAATACAATATTTATTTACACTTATTTACAAACTTACGTTAGATTCCCAAATGTGATGTCTCGTGTCTCCAGACATTCGTCGACATGATGGCACTACTTTCAGTTGTTCACCCTGGACGAAATTCTGTATGACTCGTCCATCCAACGGGGTGCTGATACCATAGCCGACGAAATTAATGATGCTAACTTTCACGTAATAACTTGATTGCCACACATTAGACCAATCGATGGGTTTGCAAACACGCAAACTTACCCCATGAAACAAAATATACCAGGCTCACAATGACCGCAAGCTTACCCTGATAAAGATGTCGGTTTTTAGGAAGCAACCAAAATATATAGTTATCTCCAAGACATCGCATAAGGGAATGATTTTTGTTGACAACGCGATCACAATAATCCTTCGTAAAGCGCGGGAGAAATTAGTCACGCTTATACAACCTAACGCACCTGTTTATATGAACGCCATCTAGCGACCATCGCGCCAGATAGTGTACTATCAAATCATACTAGAAATACATTACTAAATCAAGCGTTAGAGCCAAGCTCTACGTAACAGATGAACGCCAAAAAAACAAAGGCAATGCTGTTCAAAAAAGCTCCAACACCAATTAAAACACTGGATGGTAATGATCTTGAAATTGTCCAAGACTTCAAATACCTTGGTGCCTGGATTGCTAGTAGTGAACAAGATTTCAACATAAGAAAGGCTCAAGCTTGGAAAGCCTGTAACAGCATGACAAAAATATGGAACAGTAAACTCCCAAGAAACCTGAAAATAAAGCTGTTTACCACCACTGTTGAATCTGTTTTGACCTATGGAGCCGAGACTTGGACACTAACAGTTAAAATGAGAAAAGCGCTGGATGGTTGCTACACCCGCCTCTTAAGAAAAGCACTTAATGTATCATGGCAATCTCACACCACCAACAAAGATCTATATGGGAACCTGCTACCAATATCAGAGAGGCTAAGACGGAGGAGATTAAAATTTGCCGGCCACTGTGCCAGAAGGGAAGAGGAAGCAGTCTCAAAAGTTCTCCTGTGGCAACCCAAGCATGGACACAAGGCTAGAGGACCACCACGAAAAAATTACATCAAGCTTTTATCAGAGGATACAGGACTAACTAGGCAGGACAATCTTATTTGCTGTAAATGTACATGGCAACTATAGACAAGTAGGTCCTTGGCTGTATTTGACTGAATAAATCATGGCTGCGGCTTATACATGAAAGGCATATTTATAACGTTATGTGACTGAGCGATATGAAATACCAGAGAGGTACCCACATTTTGCTTATTTAAAATATCATGAAGAAGAATAAGTAATTTTAACAACAACAAAATGAAGAAGATAGTTGAGCAATGTAAATATCTGACAGCACCAACACATTTTGAGCACTACACTTTCCACGCGGCAGGCGTCTGCAGAAGACATTAAAAAATGTCACCAATTCAAAAATGTCAATAATGGTGAATGTCATTAACATATTTGGAATCACCATGAGAAATGCATTAAACTAAGTACAAACACGCCTAGTAATGGTTCAGTCATTCTTGAAATAGCCCTTGAAAGTTGGAAATGGTTCCTGAAAATCTGTTTTGAATAATGGTAGAACTAATAGCCGCGTGGAAAGTGTTAAATAATTATTTAACTATCGGTTTATCTGTAAAGGTGAAGGAGATTATATATGAGTCGATTTTAACGTCTATTTATGGTCCGAGGTACGAATAGTTAGACAAAGTTTTTCCATTTAAATGAAAATAATAATAACAATAATAATAATAACGCTAATGATAACCATAAGGGGAAAAATTACATGAGATTAACTAACAATAACATTCATTTACATAAATTAATTAATTATGCTAATTTATTCAAATATTCACAAAATTTGCATAAAGCCCGTCGTAGAAATTATGCAAATTTATTGAATATTTGAATAAATTTGCATAATTAATTAGCTCATGAATAGTAATTTACTTTGTTATTTATAACGGAATAAAGCGCATTATTGTTTATGAAAGAAATTACGTTAGGGGGAAACAGTATTTTCGACCTAACGTAATAATGAATGAATAACAAAAACCTCTTTCCCCCTAACGTACCTTTAAAGGTAATAATAGTAATAATAATAGTAATAATAATAATAATAATAATAATAATAATAATAACAATAACAGGCATTTATATAGTGCCTTACATCGAAAGGATCGCATAGTGCTTTACATAATACAATGAAAATGAAACGATAGATCATAAAATACAATGGCAGCGATCCAAATGTGAATAATATAGTGGCAAAATAGACATGTTTAAAATAGATATACACCGGAATGCAGGATACTAAATAGCACTCGATAACATTATATATGAATGCACGAAAGAAGAAGAGAAATACTGTAGTTATGGCCTTTTATATTTATTTATTTTTGCTGTAGTGTTTAAAAACACTACAGCATATCAAGAAACAATGATGCAAATGCAGTACATTATGAACAATTAACACGATAAAATAATTAAATATTCTGGTTAAAAAAGACGAGGTTTTTTCGGACGATTTAAAGATTGCGACAGTCTCAGAATTACAAATAATTATGTGAGGGAAGATCTTTTACAATTTTGGTCTTGCAGGGTTACGTAAAATGAAGGGACCATGCATTCAGTCATCCATTCTCAACCAACGATTATTGTCTATGAAATGGACCTGGATATAGGACTTCTTCAATTGTTTTTTCAATTGAACAAGTCGAATTTTTCTTCTACTGCTTACTCAATCATTTGAGTTGAACGATGCCGATCAGTCTATTTTGCTAATTACCTCGTACCTGTAAGACCTCGAACTTGAAAATGTGTAAGTATAGTAAAATAGTACAATTGTATACTCAACTTATTTTTAACTTATATTTGTAACAGCACTTGTTTTTAAAATAAAGATGGTAGCAGAGGCATAACCTAGAGCATTCCTTGAATAACGTCTGTGTTAAATTAAAGTACAGGGTGGCCCTATAGGTTTAAAACCTTCTCAAAACTTTTTACCCCCGGTTGAATAATTCGCAGTATAAAAATAAAAACATATTTGGGTAGAGAAGACTTGTAGAAATATTTTGGCACCAGCCTTACAATGACAGCTATCTGTATTGCCAAAAAAGGACGATTTTTTCCGAACTGTAAAACTGCACTTTCATTTGAAAGCGTAGTATAAGAGCTAAAAAAGGGCAAGGATACGACAAAGGGAACGAGGTAGGGGAGAGAAAAGGGTTCCTTACAATGATTCTTTTTAATTTCAGATTGATGTAGTCCTTATTATGAAAATCGTTAATATTGTTCACAACGTTTCAAGTATAAATCTTTTTTGACAAAAATCCACATCCGCATTGTGATACAGTGACTTACACAGTGCGTCCAGCAAATTGAACAATTGTTGGTGTTGTGAGTTATGAGGCCAAACCTTTCAGCATGTGTTTATATTGAGGGTCCTCAAAAAGGGGTCATGTTTGGTACCGAAATGATTCTACAAGTTTTCTCTCTTCAAATATATTTTCAATTTGGTACTGCAACTTATTTTAAGAGAGATGCAAATATTTCAAATGATTTCGAAACTTTTGGGACACCCTGTATATGTTTCAAAATAGAGTTTGGATGAGCCGTTAATGGTTGTTGAAATGGGAATGAATTTCTTTATCAACGAATCGAGTCAAAAGTAAAAGAACATTAGTGTTGAACAATCCAATGAAGCTGTTCCCATGGCCCCAAAAGACCAATCTCGGCATTCATGGCATTGCACTAGTCGTAAGCCCAAAAGGGGAAATCCTGCCGAATAATGAAGTGGAGTGCCGCTGTAACCATGGTAACACCGCAATCAATAACTGATACTGCCGTTGTCCTTGAGATAGGTGTTGTGGTGAACCCAACTAATCTTACTATAAATCTGAAAACGGTGTGTGTTTGTGTAGGGGTGTGTTTGTGTGTTTATTTTTTATCCTTATTTCTCCGTTAGTTGTGATCAAAGTGGCGCATACTTTGCATGAAAGATAGAGGAAATAACGGGAAGGGTGTTAAAGTTTATTTCACTGAAATTGGTTAACAATTGGCTCCAAAAACAGCAAAGAACCTCTCAGATTTGGCTCATAAATGCCACTAGAATTGAACAACATTGTGTGTTGCGCGTACTACAGCGTAATATTACCGTGGTAACGCGTCGCGTGCATGTTTGCGCAAGGTCTCACTGCCGCGGCACACGCACCGTCCTACACATGGCGCAGAAGCCACACGGGAAATGGTTATAGGTCTGTACATTGTTGGTAGGGTATTTGGTGTCATGTTGGGGGAGGGGGGGGGGGGGGGGGGGGCGGCTGGTGTAAAACCACGGGAAATGGTTTAGGATAGGCCTAGGATTATAATGGTACAAGCAGCGTTTAGCGGGGGTTAATGAAGCCGCCTGATTTCTTTACTTTAAGTTGGCGTGCCAAACAATCTAAGGGACCGAGGGTTAATGAAGTAGACACGGGAAATGGTTTAGGGAGGGTTTTGATTATAAATCAAACTGGTTTGGGTGTGTTCATGGGGGGGGGGGGGGTAAACCACGGGAAATGTTTTAGGATAGGGTTAAGACTTAATGAAGAAGTAGCTGCGGGAAATAGTTAGGAGGGTTATGATTATAAATCCACCTGGTTGGTGTAGTTGCAGTGTGGGGGCGATTGTAGGGGGTTTATGTGGTTTTAAAAGTACCGAGGGTTAACTTGATGCGGTTGAGAGATAGGGGTTAATAAAGTAGCCACGGTAAATGGTTTAGGAGGGACATGGTTATAAATCAACCTGATTTGGGGTGGGGTGTAGTGGGCTTACAATGCCTTTAGAAGGGATATGGTTATAAATCAACCTGGTTTGGGGTGGGGGTTGTAGGGGGTTTATGTGGTTTCAGAGGTAGGTAATGCGGCATAACCATCTAGCGGGGACACGAGCGTAGCGGGGGTACGCCGCTAGTTGTTATAATGCATCATTTGCAAACAAGTATGATCATACGTTAGATATCGATGTATTGCATACTGCTCCTAAGGTCAAGATTAAATTTAATGTTAATTGCAGAACCCCGTTACTGTGTGCTACCTCGTAGGGCCTAATTCATGGAAAAGGTTGTTAGATATGATTATGCAAACAGATGTCAACATTTTAAGTTGTTCATCAGTAGCCAAAATCGAATTTCAAAAATGTCAACCGTGAAATAAACAATTATTGACATTTAGACGGCTTTTAAGTCAGACGTACGTGCACACTTATTTTTACCCTATCACAGCTAATTGATCGAAAATCTGTGGTCGAAATGTCTGTCTATATTACACATGACTAACTCAAAGTATTCTGGCGCGTTTCATTACGGCTATTTAAGAACTGTTTCCAGTTTTGTTCAATACAGTTCAAGCTTGGATTAAGCCAATTAATCATAGTTCAGTCGATTTCAGATCCAAATCGGCGAGTAATATGCGTTTCTTTCTCTCCGCTTGCAAAAGCGGTCAAATTGAACGCGCGCGACTTTGGTCACACGCAATCGATGTTGGCAGCGCACGCATTTGAAGCAAAGTGCACTTGTGGCGTCCACGTATGGCTTAAACAAGTGACAAACATGCACTACGTCAACGATTACGATCTAAGTAACATACGTCTCATCAAATATAATTTTTAATTCGGACTAGCGGACCTTATTTCGGACTAGCGGTCCTTCGGACTAGCGACCCTTATTTTATTTTCGGATTAGCGGGTACAATTTATTTTCGGAGTAGCGGACCTTTTTTTTATTCGGATTAGCGGACCGTCGGACTAGCGGACCGTCGGACTAGCGGTCCGTCGGACTAGCGGATCAGTTCCAAATAAACATAGCAAACGTCCCGAAATAATGGAAAACCGAATTTGTGTTCATTCACGACCGATTCACCAACGCTAATACGCAATCATAACAAATCAAAGGTCAAGCTGAAGACTTGACGGAGTATTTTCTTTCATTTCATTACGTCCAAGGATAAACTAAGATGTCCGCGTAATATGACATGACATCCAAGTCACAAACACGCCACGCAGCTGTCAAAGAGTAACATAGGGTGAATCGTAATGGCCGATAGAGAACCGGTTTACCTTTTGCCTACGCCCGCGCGTTAAATCCATGCGGCTATTGGTTTTACCATATACAAAACAGATTTTTCAGAAACCTTTCTCAATTTTCAAAGTCTATCTCAATGATTACTGAACCAATACTAGGCATGTGTGTCAGTGGCGTAGCTAGGGGGCAAGGGGCAGTTGCCCTCCCCCTGACCGACACAAATCCTTTAAAAAACCTTAAAACGCCCTTTGTGCCCCCGCCCAAGCTCTATGTACTCTCTAAATGTAAAAGAGTGAAATTCCACTCTAATGGAGTGAATAATCACTCTTCAAAGGATTGCCTACAGTGATCACTCTAATAGAGTGAAGAAACTCTTTGAAAGAGTGGAACCATTTTCACTCCAAAAAAGAGTGAATTTTGTTCACTCCAGGAACGAGTGAATTTTCACTCTTCGAAGAATACCTACAGTAATCACTCCCTTGGAGTGAAAAAAGAGTGAATATATAAGGAGTGAATTTCACCTTTTTAGAGTGAACTTCACCCTCATTGAGAGTGAACAATAATGGAACATTTTAATTACTTAATCACATGAATAACTTGCAATTCAATAGAACATTTGAATAACAAACAAAGAGTCATTATCCAAACTTTACTTACCTTTTCTCGACCAAACAACTGCTGTCATTTGCCTATGTTACATTATCATCACTTCCTTTCGGTAGTGAAACGATATCATATATCAACATGATATTTCTCTATGTAAAGTATCTAAATCTACTTTCTATGATGTTTTTACGCGTTTCATTAATGTAATTTATATTTAATCATTATTTGGCCTTTAAAATTATTGCAGAAACAATTAACATTGATATCATCATTAATTATCACTTCAATAATGTTTAAACTTAATAAAATAAAGAATATTTTGAGTTTTTGAATATTTTTCGATTTGATTGTGTTCCGGCTCTCATATTTAAATCTGGTACAACTGATCACTCGCACAGAGTGAAAAGTCACTCTACACAGAGTGAAAATCACTCTTTTCGAGTGACAATAATTTCAAATTCCCTCTCAAATTTTATGAGCTGACTGCAAAAAGAATTGGGGCAACCTTTACGAAAATTTCGGAAATCTTGCCCCCTGACAAAAATCCTAGCTACGCCACTGATGTGTGTACTTATTTCAATGCATTTCTCATGGTGATTCCAAATATGGTAATGAAATTCAACACTGCTAGTTTTGACATATTAAGAAAATTGATATTTTAGCCTATCTTTGCATCTCGTAAAAACTACTTGCTAGGGCACTCAGGATATTGTCCTCATAGGAGGAGGGAGAGATGACTTTACCCTACTCACATCTGATGAAAACAGCTTGGGGTATTATATACTTTAACGGCAGTGTTGCCAGATAATGACGTATTTTGGAAAAATTACAATATTTCGTTTGTTACAAATAATGACATTCATTTTGATACCGAAGCCATTTTATTACGCCAAATTGGATTTAGTACAATCTTTATGGGAAATATAGAAAATGTTCCCAATTCTACGTTCATTTTAAAATAACTCCTCATCCCTGTATGGTACAAACATGATTTTGCTTTCATTCTTTAGAATATTTTATATTCTATAAGATTCTGTTTCAACAAACGTGACAATTATTATGTAACAATTGTAATCATGAATCGATTGCATTGTCCTTGTCTTTTCCCCTATTCGCTACACAGTGAACTTGACCTAATTCATCGGTTTTACATACATGACAATAATAACAAAAAAAGTATTAAACCGATGATAGCAAAATGATACATTTTTGGAAAGCTTTCAAATAGGGGAATTCAAAAATGGCGTTTAAATCAGGATTGGGTGCTTATCCCAAAAAAATATATACTTGTAAACTCTAATAGTTATGAAATTTAAACGTTTGTGCTCATTTACTTCTTGATATAGTATATTTCACCAAGTACCATTGACAACCATTATGTTCTGATGGGAATTGCACGAGGAACTAATATGCACAGTAAAATTATGATTGGGATAGGTGTCAAAATATTATCGAGCTTAAATCAAAATATGAAAATATGGATATTTTTTTTAACATTCTTAATCATAACATGTTACCATTAGATCTTATTTAAATTCCAATAGCATATTTGGATTCCTTGTGAGATTACCGTTCAGAAAATATCACTTTTTATTGAGTAGAACAAGCAGTTATTTCGATATGCTAATTCGAATCTCAGAAGGTGTAAAATGTAAAAATTTAGACATGCAACGGTAAGGGTGGCGAGTTCAAAACACATGGCCATAGAGAATAAATATATTTATAATAGTAAGCTAAGTAATCGATCTGATAGTGTTTTCCAGATACAATTACGTAAGGCGAGGTGTAGTGATGGATGACGGAGAGAGGGACGTCACAGCACAGCAGCAGCTAAATTTACAGAATCTAGAAGGACTTCGAAGTGGTAAAGAAATAGAAGCACACCAGACTTTGTATAGAGACAGGACGAAATGTGTGATGATCCGGTCAAGAGAGGTTTGTCTAGTGGAGGGACGGTGCCCAGGTCTGAAAGTAGTATGATAAGAGATCAATAGTTGAATAATTCCTTGTCTCTCCACTACGTACTGCTGTGTCTCACAATCAAAGCTCGGTGCTCCCCATGTTAAGGTGTAACATTTATGTCTTTTATTTCAGCTTGTCAATAAAGGCTGATGCGGAATTATAAATGCTTTATTCGCGTTTAAGGAACGCAGTAGAGAATAAATCAACCTGATTGGAGTGTGTGAGAGGAGAGTGGGGTGGTTGTAGGGGGTTTATGTTGTTTATGCTGTTTGAGAGGTAGGGGTACAATTAGCGTTTTGTGGGGGTTAATAAAGCAACCTAATTTCTTTATTTTAAGTTGGCATGCCAAACAATCAAAGGGGCCGAGGGTTAATGAAGTAGCCACGGGAAATGATTTAGGATAATTATGATTATAATAAATCAAGCTGGTTGGTATGTGTGTGTGTGAGCTAAAAGGGGGAGGGGTTTGTAGGGGGTGTAACTGGTTTCAGAGCTTTAACGGTAATGTGGCATAACCATCTAGCGGGGACCCGAGCGTAGCGAGGGTGCGTCGCTAGGGATATTTAAATGAAGAAACATTCTATGGGTAGCCAAGTGCTTTTGCGTTCAATAAGTATTTCAATGCCTCAAAACGTTCAATCGTGTTTAGAGTTTAAATGCATACAAACGTATTAATAGCAGGAAACATTTTAAGCTTCAATTGAAAGTAGGGAGCGGACACAAATATGCAATTATGATACTAGAATGGACCAGTATGACATAAAAAACGTCACTTGTAATTTATAGGGGCGGACATCCACATGAAATGTTAAGAGACGGAGGCGTGTCCCTCGCTTTTCACACAGTCCATGTGCAAATGCAAATTTGTATTACGGAAACAGATATGCCACTGCCACGTATTAGTGAATGCACAATTCTGATTTAATAAATTCGGTATTGCAATAGAGACTGCCACTTCTCTATACATGTACATTAATCATCATATTATTGGGCTGCCCTTGCACGAATTGAGAGTTAGGTGCCCTTTTTGTTCTTGTGAAATTGGTGTCCATGCCAGAAAAGAGCTTTATGATAAATAGGTTGGTTTGGAAGTTGGCGACCCAGTTTCCTATGAGCATGATGAGAGAAAGAGCCACCAATATAAAAATGATGTTTTCATAAACCTACGGTATTTAACTCGATGATCATGAGTACAGAAAAATTAAAATATTAAGAAACACAGTGCAAAATATATATAGTTAGAGGTGACACGACGTTTCGGGTCTAAACCCTTTAACAAGTAAATGCATCAAGGTGAAACAAAAAAAACAACGAGGATATTATATAATCTAAACAAATATAATAATGATGGGTCAATGGACAAAGAGGTAATAATATCCCAATGTAATAGGATTGGAAAATTACCAAAATGGCATAATAAGAGGGATTGTACCGGCTTAGTCAAGCACCATGGAATTTTGCATTCATGTTGTTTAGCTTATCCATCTTAATTCAAGGTTTTTTATTATTATCGCCCAATATTTTTTAAACTCACAGCTCTACCAATAATGGTCTTAATTGATCCAACTTTTAACCAAAAATGGACTTTGCATCGCAACAATGTTCCGCTATTTTTACGGCGAGTGATGGCACAATATTAACGAAAAATTTCAACTTCATGGACATGTACTCCAGAAAGAAATTGGGTTTGTTTGTCTCTTAAAGCTGTCTCCTAAAGCGGTCTGTGTTTTTCATTGTCAAAAAATGTATATATGTAGGCTTAATGCCCATTTATTGAACAACTTTCCCTAAAACGGCAGAGAACATACAGCTCTAAGGGGTGCTGCCCCCTTAACCCCTGTCAGGGTTTTGCCCCTGGACCAAGGGTCGCGTTATTGCGCGTCCCCGCGTCCTAGAACCCCTCATTTTCTTGTGGGAAGCGTAAGTTTACATATTGAACTTCACTAACGGGTCCCAATCGAAAATGAAGGGACCCCTTAAATCTGACGATGTACGGACGTGGAAACCTTAAGACATTCTGAAAATTGTCAATCTCCTACATTGTAAATTTGTTAATGTCCGTAAAAGATAAATACAATACAAATCCTGTATTTTTAAAAGTTTTTAAACACATTAAATCGCTTCCGAATTGCTTCCGCAAAAGTTTCAAGCGATTTCCAAAACATTCTATAAGTATCTTCTACTGATTATAACATGGACACAACATAGGTATGAGTTACACGTTCTTACGCTAGGGTTTCACACCACTAAATAACGTCTGGCCCTACCCCCTTTGAGACAAAAGTCCAAAACCGGCCCGTTTCTATGCCGAAACGGGAGACCTATTGTAAAGTACAGTTTAAAATTAGGGTATTTACTACCTGTTATGGCAAAATTAATATAGTGTGAATTTTGACAGACACATCAGCGTTCTTCAGGTCCAAAAAAATTGATGCAATGATGATTTTTTTAAATATTTTAACACAGACATTTGTGTTCAGGTCATTTCCGGTATCTGACGCAATAATCTTAATCAACAATTGCGTGTGACCAGGAAAACTCAACTCGTACTTTTTGAAAAGGCTCTAGCTCAAAATTATGCCGGTTACCCCCCATATATGAGTTGTTGAGTTAGTAGTCATGGCTTCCATCTTCAAGTTGAAACCAAATTTCAAGTTACCAGTTTCTTATAACGTCGAGAAATATCCATTTTAAAATTGTGCATTTCACGTGTAACCCTATGGGAGATGTATTTGGTGGTGTGCAACCCTAGGGTGCATATCTGTGCTAACGACTGTTTGCAATGAGGGTCACATACTCACAGTTCAAATTCAACGATCTCTGTACAAGACCGAGCGTGAACAATGTGTAAGCTACAATGTATCAGCCTACTGAATAACAGCGAAACACGCATGCCGTTAAATCGATTCCATGAAAATGTGACGGAGCAAAAAAACTGAAAATTACTCCAAAAGATTTATTTTTACCTCTACGTTGTTCAAAGCTCATGCAAAGGTTCAGGAAAAAAATTGTTACAAAATTTGGCTAATGTTTACTATGAAAAAATTCTACTTTTCTTACCCCAAAAATGGTAACACGTGTTACCAGAGCAACACTTTTTTGAAAATATTTACTTTATTGATTTGGTTTTAATTTACGCCACATATAATTTTAATTCTACTAGTTAGGCCCTATTTAAAAATAGTAAACAATTAGATAAATTCATAACCACCACTCTACAATAGGCCATCAAAATGTCGTAACGCGTGTTACCAAACTCATATTCAGGAAAACGTGCTAAAACCTCAATTTTTCAAGTGTTATCTATCACTATTTATGGTTAATATGTTAGTTCAATTGCCAAAGTCAAAATTAATTTTAATTTATATAGAAATATAATAAAGAATCTAAGGCTAGTAAATTATGGCTGGACAAAGTGTAAGGCGTGTTACCGACTATTTTGCATTTTACAAAAAAGTGAGAACTTTAATTCTTGTTATTATTCGAGTTTTATAAACCTTATAAAGGTACTTGCTTACAGTAGTGACCATTTGATTGTAGGTTGGTTAGTTGAAATACACAAGCAAAACAAAGTTGGGATTATATTTCATATTGGTGTTTATAGCGTGAGGATCTAGCCTTAAGTCTTGGGTATTACAATACAAAAGATGAAAACTTCATTCAAATTACTTTTACAGTTATACAGTGGAGAATAAAGAATGGCGCGCTTAAATGTAACGCGTGTTACCATGGAATCGCCCATATGCATCAATGCTGCTGTACACCTTTATCCATGACCATTCGAGGTAAACAATGGCTCCATCTAAGAAAATAAGAGCATACACGCCTAGATGGAAGAACCGATTTAAAGGGTTAGAGTTTGATGGGGAGAAGATGTGGTACACATCTTGCACCGAGGCAGCGAATAATGTATTCAACTAGTATAAGAACAATTTCATTATTTTTCTAAACATTTTTAACTGTTATTAACAGTAGCAATCATAATTTTTCCTTTTTGATACCGCAGGTATTGGAATAAGGTTATTCAGATCCGGAGACTTCATCCACAATGGATCATAACGAACAGAAAACATACAATCGCCAGAATACGACCCGTGATAACTTGAAACGAATCTACCTATGGGCTAAGAATCGATCTTTAGGAACAGTTTTTCTAAAATGGCTAAGCAACATCGAGCAATCTCAGATCATCAACGGGATATATACGTCATGTTTCTTCTATGGCCCCGAATTTAAATGTTCCAGTATTTTTCGAGAGCATCTGAGTGATAAAGCAAGTGAAACGTCATTGTCTGATTTCCCATCGGTTTATGATGGATCTACCTATACCTACCCCTGGGCGAAGACACAGTTGGAATGCGACTACCCGGGGAAGAAGTACCTGATCTGCGAAGATTTGCCTTATACTCTCTGCGGTTACCATGAACAATTCCTCACGGATTCCGACACACGTTCCTAATTCGCCATCCGTACAAGATGTTTCCGTCCATGAAACGGACATTCGGGAAGATGTTTCCTACTTTACCACTGACGGAGATAATATATAGATGATTATTACAGCGGTTTGTACAACTATAAGGAGCAGTGTGAAGTCTTGAAGTACTTGCGGGAACATCCGGAAGTAGGTGACTCAAATCCTATTGTCATTGATGCAGACGATCTTTTAAATTATCCCGCCCGAATCCTTTCCCAGTATTGCCAAGCCATTGGCATTCCGTATACAGACGACTTGTTGCAGTGGAAACCCGGACGCGGCGTCGTTAAGAATTGGAAGATATCGCGACAATTGTGCGGAGGCGGTCTTCACAGTGGTGAATGGGGATTTTATAAGACCGCCATAGAGAGTTCACATTTCATGCCTCCCAAGAAACTACCAGAGAGAAACAAACTTGACAAAGACGTCTTGGCGTGTGCAGATATAGTCATGCCATTCTATGAAGTACAATATGCGCACCATACGGCCATTATAGAGTCTCTACTCTTTGAGTATGCACGTAACTGACACAGACTATTTTATCAAATTTAGGAAAAGCCGTTTCATGTTTCATACGATATTTTATTCTACAGAATGTAACGATAAAATGTACACAATTACATTCAGGTCTGCCAAGAAATGAACACACGCGGTGCAGTAGTAAGGTCAGAACGTCTTTGAATTCGACTTCAAATTCTGCAAACACATTATTGGGTATCCATATGGGAACCTGTGCTGCCCCAGCGGTTGCCAATCTTTTTATGTGTAGCCTGGAGAAGATCCTTCTGGCCAATTCCACCAACACTCCTCTGCCAGGATCATGGAAAAGATACATTGATGACATCCATTTTCTTTGGACCCATTGTGAGGATATCCTGGAAGAATTCAAAAATGTCCATCCCACCTTCCACTTTACCTTTGAATTATCACACACAGCGGTTCCACTTTCGAACACGCTAACCCAACTCAAGGACGGCAAAATAGAAACCACCCTTTATAGTTAACCCACGGATAAACACTCTTATCTCCTCACCGCTTCATATCATCCGACACATACCTTCAAGGATATCCCATATAGCCAATAAGTTAGAATCCAACGCATGCTCACAACCTGAGGAGGAATCAATTTACCACAATTACCTTAGAAGCTTCCTCTTCAAACGTAAATACCGGAGAATCTCATTAACAAACAAGTTGCCAAGGTCAAGAAACACGACAAGGAGAAAATGCTTACCTACAAATAAAAGGAAAAGAGCAGCAGAGTACCTCTAGAAAACATATGCATGTGATCGAATCTCATTACGGTTCCATACCCTGTAAATTCAGAGACCGTTCTAACCCCCCGATTAACCATGTTATCAGGGGTAATAATTCACTTCTTCTATTCTGCAATTCTTTGATTTATTACACCACCTGCGTATTTCCTATAGCGCTTATGATAACAGTTTGGCCAAGCCTTCCTGGTTTTGACTTGGGTCATTTTTGAAGGAGGAAGAACTTGGTACTAGTGGGGGTCTTTAGAAACATAATTAATACAGTTTTTAATAAATGGGGTCAAGTTATCATACTTTTTATTTTTGAATGATCAAAATCGGTGAAAAAACCGTTAAATATATCTAAAGTTATGACAAAGAAAACATTTCCTGTTTGCTGTATATTGGTGGATGGGCGGCAATTAACATGATCAATGCTATAATTATGATCTGAGGCAGTTATTTGATGAGTTGATACTCACAGCATGTAGCTTGTGGTTAGTGATAAGGGCAGGGTTTAGGGCTGGCTAGGGCCTGACTGAAATCGGAATCCTTTATAAAATAACACATTGTTGACAATTTACGAGATGTAACAGCAGAAAAAATGAAAATAATGTACCAGTGTTAGTATAGTTTGACGTATGAATGGTGGAAATCGGTCCAGATTAACAAAGTAATGATTTCTACCAACAAAACGTTCACACTGCCCCTTCATAAATGAGGGTACTAAACACACCACCAGAAATCGTTCCCTATCACTGCTCACATTCACTGTACAACGACCTGGGTTATCTACTTCATTATCATATAAACGTTGTGGCCTCCATTATGTAGGTAAAGCCACAAACACCATGTACACCCGCTTCACCGGCACTAAATCCGACATCAAAACCAAGAAAAATAGACTACCTATTGTCGACCATTATAACCTAGACAACCCCACCATTGCATTGACGAAGTTTCCCTGATGGGCATTGAACGGCATTGAACATATGAAGACGTGAACGCAAGAAGTGTGTAAGTCCATCAATTTGACATTTCGAGATACAGGCATTTAAAGTGTATAAAATATTTGTAGGAATCAACAAAAGTTCAATTTGGCTGTTACTTGGTTAGTATAGGTTATGTCTCTGGGGTTTATATAGTACATGTACATACATTATTTATTGATCAATATTAATAAATTTATTGAATTTGGGCTTACGCACTTCTTGCGCTCACGTTGGCACCATAGAATTTGTGCAGAGTTTTTTATATTAACAATTTATAACAAATCTTGCACAAAATAATTCAAGCCTTGAACAAGTAATACCAACATTTATTTATTTATTCTATAGTGTAATTCAGTGAAATTTGAAGTTAGTAAGGGTGAATTAGCCCCATTTCTTACCATGGATACTGATAATGAAGACAAACAGGAAAAATGACAGGAAGATTGGCTCTAAAAAGCTGTGTTTCCAGACTCTCTTATAGCATAAAAACATCTTTTATGATAAAACGACATATTTTCCCCATAAATTGTTGCATATAGTGGGAAATTAACGATTCAATATATTTTGACTTTAAAGTGCAACATAAATGTATGTTTTGTGCAGTAACATTGATCATTTACTTTGGTTCATGTTTTAGAAACCCCATAATGGGTGGACTGACATACTTCTTGCACTCACAAAGCTTACAGTGCTAAATTGGACCCCCTGTAAGACATGTTTGAAAGACTCAAATTTAAAAATCAGTAATATTCCCATGTTTCTTACCCCTAAATCTGCTAAAAACCATGTTTAACTAAATTTGGCCAAAAATGGACTAATTGACTACTTGCGCACACGTTTCCATAACACAAACAAACAGAACGTTTGAGGTTTTTGAAGAGACTCTGTCTAAGGTCCAGTCTGACTTTGAACTTATTATTATGGGTGACTTTAATGTTGATTATGCATTAAAGCAGAATTGTCTCTTGTCAAAAATGAAGCTTGTGTTGCAACTGTTTGACTGTAAACAACTCATAGAGTCTCCCACAAGAGTGTGCCTAACACGAGCTTCCATTTTAGATCATGTTATCTGCAATAACTCAGAAAAAATCAGTCAATCAGGTACGATTGGTGTTGGCCTCAGCGATCATCAGTTTCTTATTTACTGCACTAGAAAGATCAAGAAGCTAAAATCTTTTAAACATAATGTTGTTAAGATGCGATCGCTGAAAAACTACAGTAAGGATGATCTTTTGGCTGCACTGTCCGCGACTGATTGGTCAAATGTGTATTGTAGTGATGTCGACTCTGCTTTGAATGTATTTAAAAATAATCTGTTGTGCATTCTGGACAAAATTGCCCCTGTGAAAGAGGTTCGCATCAAGAACAAAACTGAACCTTGGATGAATAATGCCATTTTAGATAGCATTCGTACAAGGGACAGGTTACTATACCAATTAAAGACAGTGACAAACTCTGATGTATATACTCAGTTCTGTAAAATCAGAAATCGAATCCAAAGGGATATTAAGAAGGCCAAAGCTTCATATTTTTCTAACAAAATTGAGGAAAACAAAAATAATCCTAAAGGTCTTTGGAAGCAATTCAAATCTCTTGGTTACAGCTCAAAAAGTAAAGATCAGTCGCAAATTGTCTTAAATGTGAATGGTAAAAAGTGTTTTAATCCTAGAATAGTGGCCGACAGTTTTAATGACTTTTATACTAATGTTGCTGGCAACTTGGTAAAAAATCTTCCGCCTTCGCAAGGGCTTTTTAATACTGATTCGGATGTTTTTAAGAATTATTATAAGGAAAAGGGGACTGAGTCAAAACGTTTTAACCTTTTGCCCATCACTTCCGAATTTGTTTTCAAAGAACTCTGTGCGTTAAACCCAACTAAAAGTACTGGTCTCGATGGTATTCCGGCTAGATTTCTAAGAGACGGTGCTTTAGTTATAAAAGATCACTTGGCTCACATCATTAATTTATCTATTAGTTCTAGTTCCGTTCCACAAGATTTTAAAACTGCTCGTGTAAAGCTACTTTTTAAGAAAAAGGAAAGGTCTGAAGTTGGTAATTACAGACCTGTGAGTATACTCAGTGTCGCTTCAAAGATTCTTGAAAGGGCTGTCTTTACCCAGCTTGAGAGCTATCTAAGAGAGAATAATATCCTTTATAGCTTTCAATCTGGATTTAGACGATCTTTCTCAACAGACACATGTTTAACTCACTTAACCGACTACATTCATAATCAGACCTCTTGTGGTAATTTTACTGGTATGGTTTTAATTGATCTTCAAAAGGCTTTCGACACTGTTGACCATGTCATTCTGTTAAACAAATTAGAGACCATGGGTGTGTCCTCAGTTGAGTGGTTTAGATCGTATTTGAGCGGTAGGAGGCAAATTGTCAATGTTAACCAGGTTGATTCTGCCCCACTGGGAATCCCCTGCGGGGTTCCGCAAGGCAGCATCCTTGGTCCTCTCCTATTTCTCTGCTATGTAAATGACATGCCCATCAGTGTCGACTGTAAAGTGTCTTTATATGCTGATGACAGTGGCTTGCTGGTTTCTGGCAAAGATCCCACAATTATTGCGGATAAACTAAGTCAAGAGTTAGAAAATTGCAGACAATGGCTGATTGATAACAAGCTCTCCCTCCATCTTGGTAAGACAGAGGCTATTTTATTTGGTACAAAGAGGAAGCTTAATTCTGTTGATAATTTTTCTGTAATTTGTAATGGTAATATGATTAACACCTCTTCATCTGTCAAGTATTTAGGAGTCACCCTGGACAATACTCTTTCAGGGGAGTCGATTGCTTTAAATGTTATCAAAAAGGCCAGCGGGAGACTCAAATTCTTATACAGGCACGCTGATTGTTTAAATTTAAAAACCCGCAAGACACTGTGTTCAGCATTGATTATGTGTTATTTTGATTATGCATGCTCTTCCTGGTATTCAGGTATTTCTCAAAAATTCAAAAATCGTTTTCAAACCATGCAAAACAAAATTGTCCGTTTTATTTTGGGTGTGGGACCGCGTACCCATATTGGTCAACAAGAGTTGGACATGGTAGGGATGTTATCAAGCCGGAATAGGGTTGTGCAACTTAAACTTAACCATGTTTTTAAGATTTTTCATGATTTGTCTCCTGATTATATGAAATATAGTACCAGGGGTAGCCCGTTCAACTTTGTTGTTCCTTCCTCTAAGGGTCAAGTTAGATTTACTTTTTATAATACTGCTATTCATCACTGGAATTCATTGCCGAGCGAGATCAAGAACACCAATAATTTTAGTTTATTCAAACAATCAGTTAAAAGACATTTGGCGAGTTATGATTCAATTGATTTATGAACTGGTCTCACCTTGAGCTCGTGCCCTGTTTTTATTTGTTATGTCCTTGTTTTCGTTTGGCGTTTGTGCTTCTTTCGTGCCTATCATTTGTTTTTGTTTTGTTTTCATGTTTTTTTTCTGCCTTTCTATGCTTGTTAAAGGACCCCAATGGAAATAAGCTTTGTGCTCAAAGCTTTTTGGGCTATCCTTGGTACTTTTGCTCATATCTTGTTATGTCTATATGTTTTTAAAATAGGTTTGTGCAATCTTTTACATGTTTGTATGCTTAAATGTTTCTCTATATGATGTTTTGAGTACCTAATCAAATCAAATCAAATCGAACGCATTATAAGAATACGAGAATCATACTGGATAGCTAAACTACACACTCTCAAGCCCTACGGTATTAACAGCGATCCGTAATGTATGTTTTGTGCAGTAACATTGATCATTTACTTTGGTTCATGTTTTAGAAACCCCATAATGGGTGGACTGACATACTTCTTGCACTCACAAAGCTTAGAGTGCTAAATCTAGCAATTATAGTGTAATTCAGTGAAATTTGAAGTTAGTAAGGGTGAATTAGTCCCATTTCTTACCATGGATACTGATAATGAAGACAAACAGAAAATATAAAAGGAAGATTGGCTCTAAAAAGCTGTGTTTCCAGACTCTCTCATACCATAAATTTGTCATTTCGAGATACAGGCATTTAAAGTGTATACAATATTTGTAGGAATCAACAAAAGTTCAATTTGGCTGTTACTTGGTGAGTATAGGTTATGTCTCTGGGGTTTATATAGTACATGTACATACATTGTTTATTGATCAATATTAATCAATTAATTGAATTTGGACTTACGCACTTCTTGCGCTCACGTTGGCGCCATAGAATTTGTGCAGAGTTTTTTATATTACCAATTCATAACAAATCTTGCACAAAATAATTCAAGCCTTGAACAAGTAATACTAACATTTGTTTATTTATTCTATAGTGTAATTCAGTGAAATTTGAAGTTAGTAAGGGTGAATTAGCCCCATTTCTTACCATGGATACTGATAATGAAGACAAACAGGAAAAATGACAGGAAGATTGGCTCTAAAAAGCTGTGTTTCCAGACTCTCTTATAGCATAAAAACATCTTTTATGATAAAACGACATATTTTCCCCATAAATTGTTGAATATAGTGGGAAATTAACGATTTAATATATTTTGACTTTAAAGTGCAACATAAATGTATGTTTTGTGCAGTACATTGATCATTTACTTTGGTTCATGTTTTACAAACCCCATAATGGGTGGACTGTCATACTTCTTGCACTCACAAAGCTTACACTGCTAAATTGGACCCCCTGTAAGACATGTTTGAAAGACTCAAATTTAAAAATCAGTAATATTCCCATGTTTCTTACCCCTAAATCTGCTCAAAACCATGTTTAACTAAATTTGGCCAAAAATGGACTAATTGACTACTTGCGCACACGTTTCCATAACACAAACAAACAGAACGCATTATAAGAATACGAGAATCATCACTGGATAGCTAAACTACACACTCTCAAGCCCTACGGTATTAACAGCGATCCGTAATGTATGTTTTGTGCAGTAACATTGATCATTTACTTTGGTTCATGTTTTAGAAACCCCATAATGGGTGGACTGACATACTTCTTGCACTCACAAAGCTTACAGTGCTAAATCTATCAATTATAGTGTAATTCAGTGAAATTTGAAGTTAGTAAGGGTGAATTAGTCCCATTTCTTACCATGGATACTGATAATGAAGACAAACAGAAAAAATAAAAGGAAGATTGGCTCTAAAAACAGTGTTTCCCGACTCTCTTATAGCATACAAACATCTTTTTTGATAAAACGACATATTTTCCCCATTTAAATTGTTGAATATAGTGGGAAATTACCGAATTAATATATTTTGACTTTAAAGTGCAACATAAATGTATGTATTAAGCAGTAACATTGATCATTTTATTTGGTTTATGTTTTAGAAACACCATAATGGGTGGACTTACATACTTCTTGCACTCACAATGCTTACAGTGCTAAATTGGACCCCCTGTAAGACATGTTTGAAAGACTCAAATTTAAAAATCAGTAATATTCCCATGTTTCTTACCCCTAAATCTGCTCAAAACCATGTTTAACTAAATTTGGCCAAAAATGGACTAATTGACTACTTGCGCACACGTTTTCATAACACAAACAAACAGAACGCATTATAAGAGTACGAGAATCATACTGGATAGCTAAACTATACACACTCTCAAGCCCTACGGTATTAACAGCGATCCGTAGTCGACACCTGCTGCTCGCCACACCTACAATGTCGTGCGCCCTCACCCTTATATCCCGATATTCTCTTGCCTTCAGCGATCCCGGCTTGCACCGCGGCATAGGCCTACGTCTTCATTCACACACTCGCTGATGTTGTAACCACATCGTTCCATCTACTATCTCTCCACTCTGGTAAGCATAATTGGTAAATACAATTGTGTAAATGTGTGTATTTTTTATAGATTATTGGGTACATCTTGTCACTTTATCTATAGCATAGAGTAGGTATACGAGCATTTACCATTCTCTATTTTGTCACATATCAATACACAATGTATTATAATTATTAATTGTAATCCATTTTTTTTGCCTTGTTTTTCTCTTTAGTGACTGATGAATAACTATTAACTAAATGTAGTGCTACGTCTACGGATTATTCCAACATCTCACGTCTATAGATGAGGTGACATTTGTTGACATTTAGGACGCCCTCTGTTGGTTTGAGACAAAACACACCGGGCAAGAGTTCCTATAGTTTACATAGGCCAGATCAGGTTTTCTAACTAGATTGTGGTGTCACAGCAAATTGTTATCAAAACTGTCTTTAAACTTGCTTAGGAATGCTATAAGCTATCGCATTTCACACAAAAAACTAAAACTAAATGAGTTTTATAATTCATTAGAAAGAAATTTCATGTTGTCTTCATTAACTTTACTGTATATTCTGCCTGGAGGGAAACAACAGAGGGTGTCCCATTTGTAAATACATGACATCATAGGTCACCTCATCTATATGCAGTAATGGAATCACCCACATGACTTTCCACCCGGTGTTGGCGATCATGTGTGTCGCAGCTCTATTAATAATATTATATGCACTGATCATAATAGTAGTATTGCTTTATTCCGTAATAATAAGAGCGTTTAAAATCATGTCTTGGCTAGTTCACCCCTCGCTAGTCTAGTGGTTGAGTTACATGCTTTACAATGCAGAGGTCCATGGTTCGATTCCCACTAGGACCACTTTTTCAACTGATTTATTTCCTTTTGTAAAAGTTGGGTTAGAAAATAGACGGTAACCGTATATGCTTAGAAATATTATAAGTCCACAAAGTGAGTAGTTCCTAGTCAACCCCGTGGTGGAAAGTCATGTGGGTATTTCCATCGCTGCATATATATATATCGCGTTCTTTAGCACACGCACAATCAGCAACTCTGCGTTATACGCACAACGGATACGCCGGCAACTTTGTGTGGGGCACGCTTGAACATCTTAACGCGATGACCATACACATTGAAGATGTTATCATTCGAATGAATTTAGCCCTGCCCCAAATTATATATTATCGGTCTTATAATATATACTGCGCATCGGCTGAAAATCTGCCAAAACGATCAAATTGCCTGATATCCAAAATTACACCCACTATATTAGAATTTCCAATAGGTTTCCTTCTCAAGCAAGATATCCAGATGCATCTAGTTGCCATAATTAGTTTGCTGAAGACATCATGTGGCTGTTTTACACCAATACCATACTTCACGTTCTACTTTAATTTCATTAAACATAAGTTTATACATTATCATGTATATAGGTTTGTCAGACCTGCTACCCAAGCAGTGCTTTAGTTTGGTCTGGGCCATCGGGTTTCAAGTAAACTAAATACTTCTGTGGTCTAACAATATCGCACGTACTTAACAAAGCCAACGCATGCGCATAAAAGATATTAGATAATGATAGTATGAGATGTTGATGGGACTTTTACGGAGATAGTTTAGGTATCAAGCGTGTCTACACGGGCTGACCGTTTATAATAATAATGATAATAATAACGTATTTATATTTCGCCCAGTACGTCCAAGCAAAACTACATTAAAAAGACAACTATCTATAACTATCAAACGAGTAAACAGGTAAGTTCATGAACATCAATCGAACGCAATGTGATGATGGGAAGGGATTTAAATGGAACGAGTAAATACATTAAACCACAATGAAGTAAACATCGGAAAAAAACTCATTATGATAATTGCTATATCGAATGTAGATACCGCCTTAACATCCGATCCGGCCTTGTATACAGTCGACAAAAAGTACTCAACAAAAGAAAGTCGTACACTTTGTTTAGGTCATTTAAAGTGACTTTCGATTATTTTTTAACCAAACAGGCGACATAGACATTTGGATGCATCTTTTAGGCACATTTTGATACCGAACATAACACCTAGCAACAAAGATAAACCATGATTAGTGCCATTTAAAGAAAATTGTCACTTTTCAAAAGTCACATTTTCAATACACTACGCGAGAGGAAAATGAGTCTACATGTATGTCAGGTTCACCCCTTGTGTGACACTGTTATAACCAGGATTGACCGGCGGGCATTCGATCACACAGTGCAGCCGTTTCTCCTTTCCATAAAAATCCCTTTACATTCATATCCCTCACCCATGCTTGACACTTTGAATTTGAATAAGCCCGCGCATTGAGGGGAAATGCGCAGCGATCAACACGAGACTGATACAGCTTATCAGTGCTTGTTAACAATTGGTGTTTTCTTCCGCGTGGTGTATTGAAAATGTGACTTTTGAAAAGTGACTAATTTTCTATAATTGGTGCTAATCATGGTTTATCTTTGTTGTTAGGTGTTATGTTTGGTATCAAAATGTGCCGAAAAGATTCATCCAAATGTCTATCTAGCCTGTTTGGAGAAAAAAATAATCGAAAATTACTTTAAATGACCAAAACAAAGTGTACGACTTTCTTTTGGTTGAGCACTGTAGCTCCGATTATGCATGCAATGCATTGAGCGTAACCATCAAATTTGTGAAATTTCCTAAATCGTTATCAATCATTAACAATTCATAGTCTTTGGTAGCAAATATGGTATCAAAATATTGGTAGCAAATTTTCTCAAATCAATTACATCATCATACAATGATACGATATAACGATAACCTCGCGAATAAGTGTTTGTTTTTTGTTGCTGTAAGTTTCTAAGGTGTTTAGCTCAAAAGCCCCGAATAATGAATCATAAATAGCTTGTCGTCCCAATGTGAAAACAATTGTTCATAAGTTAATGATTCACTTTTTTCTAATTGTATCTACGACACATTCTAAAGTACTTCTGTTAAATTTAACATTTGGACGTCTTCTTTATCTTCTCAAAGAGTGTAGTTAGTTGATCGTAATCTGTTGTTTCTGCTTGTACATTGCGACTCTCCTGAGTTGAAAACTCGGTAAAACGATTAGGTACTAGTAGAATAGCATGTTTTGAACCTCCCTAAAATATAAATGAAGACATAAGTTGAATGATGAAACAGTGGGAAAAACTAACGGTATTAACATAATGGTTATTTGAAACATTATTGCTATGATGAAACTTTTGACCGTTCATCATCTGAATGTTATGGTTGGCTAAAATCGGTAGAGTACTAATCGATTTGTATGCCTTTACCGTCTTATGGTAGGAGTTCACACAAATAGAAGAATAACTTGTGGGCTTAATTTTATTTCAAGAAATTTGTCGATTAGAACGAATCTCCAGATAATGAAAATCGTACACCAGCATTCAGAAGAATAATAATTAACACTTGTTTGTGTCGTCGTGTATGGCCGCCTGCGCTGACCATACACGACTCCAAGGTACAGCCTATACATTATAAGACCATCGTTGATCGTATATAGCAAAACAGCTAAGAACTTTATTTTATTCTCTAAGTATGAACTTATCTGAATTTTGACTTGATTCTCACTGAAAACCAGATATTATATGTGTTTCTATTCCGAGATATTGTTGATATGGTGTGTTTTTATGAAACGAATGATAATTATGTTCGGACGACACATTTCCGCAAAGCATATCATTGCTCAGAATATGTTATTTATTGATATATTGTTCTTTAGTGTAGTGAGCTATGATTTGTTAAGCTATTAAATAAATATCATGAAACAGGTGCATCTTCTTTCTGAAAATCTTTAACACAGTTTATGATTCCCGACAAGATGGCTGTTAATCCATTACATGGATAACCTCTATTGCAAATATTGGCCTCCAAATGACTTTATATCTACTTACACTATCAATTACGGCAATATACTTTTCTGTGAGAGACCCATGATGAATGTTATTTTCATGTAAAAATTCCAGCGCCATTTTGATATCGCGATGCATTAAATCGACATCCGACGAGGTGAAAGTGTTAGCGCCTTCACTGTTTGACATAATTGTAGACATCAAGTAAGGTGTATACTTGTGATAATAGTCGCCAGATATCAAAAATGCTACTTGCGGAATGTTCTGCATCCAAGAACCTGCAAAAAAACATTGAATACTTTTCGTAAACCTTTTTCAGAATATCACTTAATAGTATAATCAGAAAAAGGCGACACATAACATACGCTAAAACGAATGTCAATAAATACTGATGAAAAAAGACAATTCAAACACGGGTGATAGGAGGAAAAGTAATACAAAATTTGTTAGCCGTTTTCTTAACATCTTTACAAATAAAAGGGAGCGAATAAATCGAGCATTTACACGTTCACCATTTTCTATTACTGGACCTTTCACTGGATAAGTAATTGTTTGTTGTTGTGTCTTTGGTCCAATAGACAATGTAAAGTAAATGATCGATCCATATTTCCAGCAAAAACTATTACTTGATATTGAAATTAAGCGGCACATTTATTGAGACACTATTTCGGGAAGCACACACAAATACAATGTATTTAATCTGAATTGAATTGGTTCTATCAATTATTACCGTTATATATGGTGATCCTATTTCCTTTCAACTTATTTATTTCCAAGTTCCCGCTCACTGTAGACATGATTCCCGTTGCCTTCGGGGTACTAGTTCGGGCCCGCCTACGTCGCGTCTTGTTCGACGTTTCCCGTGTCACGATGGTGTACAGGTATGGATTTAAAGAGGAGTTCAGAGGCAATACAAAAACTGCTGTCCAAACATATGCATCGGCCGATATGGTGATATCCGAAGTAAGCGCTAGTAAGCCCATTATGATCACCGGCATCCAGCAACAGAGATCTGTGAAGACCAGGAAGGCCATGCGAATCGCTAGTGCGATTTCCCCGGAACGGTTAGCCATGTGGGTAAAGTTTTGCCGAGATCGCTTTACTGTTATATAGATAGTAGTGTAACATATAAGCATGATTGTAAACGCTATGCAGTTGACGCCGAGAAAGAGAGTTACGGAATATTGCCATCCGGCTGGTCTATCAGCTGTGAGTGGTAAAGCCAGACACACTGTAGACCTCCCATAGAAGGCGTTACCGAAGTAATCCTTTATCAAAACGGGCATTAAGCTTAGTAAGAGAGAGCAGCTCCATACAGCAAACACAACAACCTTCACGCTATTAGATCTTAAGTTCATTCCGCTAAAGGGTGCTGTTAGAGCGATCAATCGATCCACGCTAATGACAGTCATAAAAAACACAGATGTTTCACTTGATAGCACAGACAAAAATCCTGCAATCTTACAAATCGCACTAGTTTGCCATGATTCTGCATAATATGCATATAAATCTTTATAGTATAAATCAGCAGAACCAATTATTAGCATATAAATACCCATCATACCGTCTGCAACCGCTAGATTTGTAACCAGAATTGATTGTGCCTGATTTTTACTCTGCTCTCTATCAGATCGAGGACAGACTCTCCAAAAGATTACGAAACTGTTTCCGAAGAGGGCGCTGATACCAAAGATCCAGGTCATGTATGATAAGAATCTAATACGTAGTAGATCCTCGCAAGATGAGAAGGCGTCTGCTTCTGGTAAACACTCATCAAGTGTGTTGTTTATCCCTTGTGCGACACAGCAAAACAAATAGTTGTCAGAATATCTTTGGAGATAAAGAAAGTATTACAAATATGCATTAAGCCTCATCTTTAATGTTACACAATACCCTTATCAACATCAGTAATTCATGTATTTATATATTTGTATTTAGTATTCAGTTAGCTCCGGAACTGGATCCCGTTTCACTCGCAAAATTGACGGGTGCGTGTTGCCATGGTATCGTGTACCCGTCAATTTGTGCAAGTACAGTATTTCGCTTTCAACCCTAGATATTTGAGTAAAATTAACATCTAAAAAGTTTAGGGCAGCCTTTGTACAAGAATTCATTGTAGCAGCTATCCGATGATGTAACCTCACCTTTGACCCGAAAATATCACGACACACGTCGACATTAAACCTTTTTCAACTTCTTTACCGCGATGAGATCAGCATTTTCTAGGCGAGTTTACACCATATCATAGAATTTTCAGGTAAACATATTTACGTTACATGTAAGGCTTTAATAGTATGATATAGTGACTAATTTCTTAACATTATCTGACTGGATAAGAGACTAATCGTATGGTTGAAAATCGGCAAAACAGGATTTTCTTCAATTTTGACATTTACTTGAAAATGCAGTCCCTTCCCGAGCTCGACCTCTATTGTGATATCGAACTTATTCGTAATCCCAGCGGAAGACGGACTCCTGTCACTTGATGCGGCGTCGTGTAAAAATTGACGACAGTGTTATTAAATTGGACGCCCTCAAGCCGAACGCACACATGTTCCGTAGCAGAATGCTATTCTTCAGATATATAATATTTTAACAAATAAGAAAGATACCCATATGCATGTTTCATATTTATAAGATATGTTTTTACAATTATAAATATGAATTGGATATGATATGATTCGTGTTTAACCTTAAAAGAATGGTCTTCATAGGTCTTCATAGTTTAAGCCATAAACAGACAGTGGTGCTAAAATTTAACGTTACGTGGCTATAGGGCCGTCTTATATATTTTCACATTTTGAACAACTTACAGAGACTCAAGTAGAAGCAACTCCGCAAATATAGACGTCGTTGATGGTTGCATTTGTATAGCATTCCCGCGTATATCCCTTAGAAAAAAATAATACAAATATGTTCCATTGATATTACTTATAACTAGAAAATATAATTGAGTAATTGTAAAAGACATGCCAGACAACCAGTTGTTGAATGGATGCGGTTTGTCGTGCATTTTCAAAAAGTATATTGTTCCAAATGTTGAAACTGAAAATTGTGATGACATTTCTACCCTTTCTGAGCAATGTAAATTTGAACTTTCGATTTGACAAAATCTGAAATAGCACTAGTTTTTATAACAAATTGAAGTTCAAAGTTTGAATTTCTTAACCCAACAACTCTCAACAATCGGGCTTTGGGCTCATAGTTCAATCCACCCAAGAATTGGCAGACCGAACTCCCACTGATCACATGCCGGGTGACCATTAGTCATGGTTTAGCTAAAAGACAATATACACTCTTGTCAGGGTGTTTCCCTGTACCTCTAAGAAGCCCGGCTAAGAAGCAACATTTGGGATATTTTTTGTCAACGTCTAGAGTCTATGAATTGCTTTCATGTATCTTGAATCAGTATTTGTACTCAGATGTCTTTAAAATGTATATTAGATCTGGATATGAAAATATGAACACATATGTTGTTACAATTGTGGAGAAATGGTTTAAATAATATAAAACAAATGATAGAGTTTTGCAAATCTGCGACATTCGTCGTGTTAACTATATTCTGTTTGGTATATAAATAATTTTCCACTCTCCATTTTCTGAATGTAGTGGTGGCCGAGTGGTTAAGGCGCTGGATTCACGTTCTTTTGGAAACATTTACGGGAGTTCGAGCTCATTTAGGTTCACATTAATGGCGGTTACAAGTGTATTGATCGGTTTCATTTCTGCGAAATAATTAAATGATAATTAGAATAAAACCCTGCCTAGCACGTCTGCGATTATTATGGGATATTTATTGCGCAATATTTTACCCGACCTCATCACATTTGGGTATAGCCTGTGATACACAGGTGGGGCCTCATGGGATAGAAGTTGGGCTGAACAAGCACACAGGATAAATGAGTCAGACGATGGAGGGTTCCAGAGAGAAAAGTGGGCCCAGCATAAAAACAAATCTAGAGGCTTCTAGTTCCACCGAAAAAATCATCCAATTTTAATTGAATCTAGCTAAATGAGTGTATGGGTAAAATGTTAACATTTTCTTGGCTAATTTTTCTTAATATCCAATGGATTTCAATCGTTTGACCAGCAAACAATATGAACATTGACACATTATTTCCATCATTGCCAGTTTGATCAAAAACAAAACAAAATAAAAAGTCCTATAGACAACACTTGAACTTCTGGAGTACACCAGCCCAAACAGACCTCACAAAGCGCCTAGAGCCTTGGGCCGTTCTTGGAGGATAGAGGTGGAAACGGTACTCTGTGCTCTGGCAAGACACAGGTGGTGTGAAATAAATCAGATCAATGGTGTAGGAGGGGAAGATTTGTTACCCTCGATAAGCTCGCTAAAAGAGGGTCAGGATTGTCTGAGAGCTTTAAGGGATGGAATCGTAATGGACACCGGCAAAATAGTTTAAGAATGTAGGCATAATTAAAATTAAAAATACCTCTAAAACGATATTCATGAAAAGTTTATTTCAAAACACTCAGGGGGTTGATGGTCTGGGAGGTAAATACACGGATGGATCAAACTAAAACAACATTCTTAATGTGAACTTAAACAATAAATATTGGATATCCTACATACTTAAAGAGAACTTAAACAATAAATATTGGATATGCTATATTCTTAAACTATTTTTTCTGTGTTATTGCGCTTTATTCCGTTGAAGGCGCTATAACGGAATAACACTAATCTAGATTAACAGATTATAATATGTCATAAAAATCAACAAGGGATTGTGTATCTCAATATAATAGTTGTACGTCACTTCTACATGTATTGGGTGATATAGGATACTTACAGTGTTAGTAAATTGTTGAGATTTAGGAAAGCTAGGGCCTGAACTTGTTTGATGTTATTTCCGGATAGATTCCTTTGGGAAAAAAAGTAAAAGAAATCATTTTTACTTTCATCTTATACAAGTCCTTTTTTAAAACATTTTCATTACGCTCATGAAAGGAGTGAAGACAGTGAGAGTGTGAGAGATATATAGGAATGATTGTGATCCAACGTGTCCGTGAGCCGCTATAGTTTGATCAGTTCCATATCGGCGAAGTCTCCTTATAGAAGCGAATGAATACAGAAGGACGTGGGCGCGTGAAGGCATCAAGCGCACTAGTACATCATATGCATTACGCGTGCGTGCGACCAAAACCGCGCGCATCTGGATATAATCGCATGAGTACGCTTGGATTACTGTTGCGCGTGGAGAGATAACAACCGAATATTTCTCTCCAATTTTGGAACTGATTAAGCTATAGTGAATAACACTATTGAAGAACTTCCGCCACTTTACCAATTTGTTCATGTGACCAGCATCAGATCACGTGTTAGCTAAAAACAAGGACATATAAAGGTGTTTTATCTAGACATACTAGAGTTGCGAAACCAAATGAACCAACTGAGCTCACCAGACAACAGAGATCAAACCAGGATTGTGAGTAGCAATAATTTCTCAAATTGACCAAAAATATATGTTTTTGAGAGGATATATGTGTCTTAAAGTTAAGATATATACTTACAAATATCGTAAAGCTGTAAGTCCGTTAAACGCTTCATCGTAAAGATAAGAAATATCATTGTTGGCTGCACTTCTGTATCGTACCAAAACCAAAGAAATGTGTATATTTCAACATTGCATTGCAGTTGGTTTAAAGAATGGTACAATGGCTCAATGTGTTTTGTTTTTTTGTTAATTATACGAAATTGCCTTTTTCAAATCATAAAGGTGAACATCGAATTATAACCTTTATTCAGTCAAATACAGTCAAGGGCCTACTTGTCTAACGCAAAAAAAAAGAACATTGTACATTTAAAACCATAGCAATTATCAAAATGGGATATACCTCGACGTCGGCACCGGAAGATCACCAAATCTGGAAATCATACCGAGATATCATAAAAATGCATTGTTGGTGGTATTTATTATCATGAATTTCAGCTTTTGGTTTAGCAGCCATCTTCGGGAATGTGTTTAACATTTTCATAAAGATATAGCCTACACCTGGCGTTTTTTAATATGAATGTATTATGAATCGGACATAGATGCACTAATTCAACTGAATTTATAACAAGCCGCGTTCCAATCCCCATTGGAGTCCGTTGCTGGCTACATCGATAACCACTATTGGTTAAAACTATTGGTTAAAAATGGGACAGATGATTACTCTTTGTCGAGATTCAGGGTGTTATGGTTCGATAAAGACCTCAGAAATGCGTCTTCTTAGATTGCGTTATGAGGGCCTTTGGTCCCTTTTCAGAAGGAATTAAATCAACTTGTAGTTCGCGTCCATGATACCAGGTGGATATTGAAAATACATGATACAGGTGGATGAGGGGAGCATTATATTGAAAATACACTTTTACGAACAATCTCGACTGCTGATAATCATATCGAGATCCAAGACCAGATTTAAGGGAATTATATGTAAGAATAATAACTCCATTTTTTAAAAGAACATGCATATCTTTTTCCTATCTAATTTTCTTTTGCATTTAAAATAAATAGTATATCCAAAATTGTCACTTACAGATACAGCATATTGACATTGTCGCTGAATGTATTCGGCTGAATCAAGTTTAAACCATTTGCTTCCATAACTCTAGATGTAAACAACAAGAATCGATGAGAAAATGATTATTTAGATATACGGCCATGTGTTTTGAACTCACCACCCAAAAAGGGTGGTGGCGTTGCATTTTTGGTGACAAATCATCCATCTCTCTCTATTAACTCAACAACTAAATGTGGTAGAGCTATGGTTGAGGTGTCATGTGAAAGCCTATTTATCTAGCTACATTGTGTTAATAAATCAGGTATTTCTATAAATGTTTGGCTGAGATATGATTGATTATGTTGTGAAAGTCAGGGGTGGTGGCGGTGGCGGCGGCGGCGGTGGCGGCGGCGCTGTGTGCAATCTCTATGGGGAATATAGAAAATGTTTCCAATTCTACGTTCAATTTACTATAACTCCTCATCCCTGTATGGTACAAATATGATTTTGCTCTCATTTTATAGATTATTTTATATTCTATAAGATTCTGTTTCAACAAATGTTACAACTATTGTGCAACAATTGTAATCATGAATCGATTGCGTTGTCCTTGGCTTTTTCCCTATTCGCTACACAGTGAACTTGCCCTAATTCATCGGTTTTACATACATGACTATAACAAAAGAAATATTTAACCGATGATAGCAAAATTATACATTTTTGGAAAGCTCTCAAATAGGGGAATCCAAAAATGCCGTTTAAATCAGGATAGGGTGCAAACCAAAAAAAATATACTTGTAAACTCTAATAAATATGAAATTTAAACGTTTGTGCTCATTTACTTCTCGATATAGTATATTTCAACATGTTTACCATTAACAACTATTATGTTCTGGTGGGTAATTGCATGAGGAACTTAAATATGCACAGTAAAATTATGATTGGGATAGGTATAAAATTATTATTGAGCTTAAATCAAAATATGAAAAAAAATCGATATTTTTTGAACATTCTTAATCACAACATGTTACCATTAGGTCTTATTTAAATTCTAATAGCCTATTTGGATTCCTTGTGAGATTACCGTTCAGAAAATATATACTTTTTATGGGGTAGAACAAATAGTTATTGCGATATGCTAATTCGAATCTCAGATGTTGTAAAATGTAAAAATCTGGACATGCAACGGTAAGGGTGGCGAGTTCAAGACACACGGCCATACTGGAATGACAAGTTATTTATCTGTCTCAGTGTAGTAATTTTATAAATGATCACAGGTAATGTGTGTATATGGAAGCTGTTAAACGGGCCGTGAAATACGAAAATATTTTCAAAAGATGTAGGTATATAAAACATATCAATATGCTTGGTTCCAGACTTAAACTGGTGGGACCCTGTGAGTCTTTACCATGTTTATGCTAACGCGCGAGTACTGTTCTGCATCACTTCTCGCTCAGTCAAAATGTTTAACTTATACCAATGGAAATGTCCCAACTGCGAAAGAACAACCGAAAGCATTTTATTAAACATTTTAACGACGGACTTTGCAAAATTGAAAATACTACTCTGCCGATATGGTAAAAGTGTGTAAAATGTCTCAAGCGCGCCAAGCACACTAGTTTCATTGCTTCGCCAAAATGCATACGTAATAAAAAAATTATACTTACAAACCAATTATCAGCCTGAAATTGGACAACTTGATGAACATCACATTATCTACAGTTCGATTCTGCGAAGAAACTTCCTTAATGTGCAATCTGTGCAAACGCCTATTGATTAATGATTTATCGAATGAATTGCTGTTAAGCCATAAGATAAGAAAATAAGAATAATATCCGGAATTCTGAGATGATACTCATTACTAGTACATATAGCTGATTGGAACGATTATTCTTTTATGACACATATCTCAACACTGTTTCCCAGTGCTGTTTCATATAACTCATTAATAAAGAGTGGTATTATGCAGATTCCCAAAATCGCCGATCCGAGTGTGGCTGAAAACATGATTTTTTACCCAGCGTTTGAGCGCTTCTGTTTTCTGGGGGATAGAATAGATCAAGATCTTTATGAACTAATACTTTACTTACAATTCCCGTATGTTATTTGGTATTTGTTGAGCCTGTCCTGCTGTCCAATCTACATCAATACATGAATACTGCAGTCCAAAACAGGAACAACCCACCGGACAAAGTATACCTGATACAAATAATAATCAACATATCAATTTTGCAACAGTGTTTAGCATTAGGTAATCCAATTAATATAAAGTCAAATCCTAATAATATTTGATGATCAGACACTGCAACCTACTTACAAGGTAGTCTGCATTTTTGAAGGCCACTCGGATACGGTTGGTTGGTGGAGTACCTCATTGTGTAGATATTATGGAGACTCACAACCTTTATGAAAAATGGTCTTATTACGCCGGCGGACAAGGTTCGATACTGGGCCATGGCCATACTCATTGGATGGACCTTAGGCCTTAGGTCGATAGTCACAAAAGGAATATTTTGCATCACCATGATTACTAGCACCCATTTACATTGATCTCAGCTCAATTTTCATTGGTGTTTATACATATGGCATGATGCTAAATATAACTTTGGCGACTATCGTATAAGTCACGGACTATGTTTGCAGAGCAGCCATATTTTGTATATTCCTCCTCATTTCTTATTCCCTAAAATCATCTCTTGGATGTCATAGTGTAATAAACATATTTGTAACAAACCACAAAATATTTCGTCGTCACCATCTGGACAATCTTTAACACCATCACAAGTTTGGTTTTGTAGCACACATTTTCTTGGAGGTTCACCTTGACATCGATAGTTGTATGGGCACGTGAAATTATCTGCAATCAATCAAGTACAAACCGTTAGCAATTAGCAATTACATCACCGGCTTCAAGTGTTTTCTGAAGAATTAAGAGAATTCAGTTATTGTTGCCGATGAAGATATCCTACGAGTTATGCATTGATTCGGGGTTGGTGGTCATTATTTGTTGGGGTTTTTTTTCTCACATCTCTCAAAACAATGCATACACATATTGACTTATATAATGACACGAGTTTCAACATGCCATTGATGATAATAATTAGAATTTGATGAAATGACACACGAGCTAATCTAAAATATATTTCTCTGCTGAAAGCGGATATCAATACACATTTAATTTCTTTTAAAAAATGGGATTTTGATGGTAGAAAAGCTGATACTGCAACAACAATCTATGGTCTTCAAGGTTCGGTATTGGTTAACTCATGATCTTGTTTGTCGAGGTTAGGTGACCATCGCAAAAATGAAAATAATGTCAATTATTTTGTCTCTTAGTGTGTACCGCTATCAAAGATATTCGAGAACATACATAGTTAGAGTTTGGTAGAATGAAAGTAAACAATAATTATACATTAATAATACTGCGAGGTTGAAGGCAATCAGTTCTGCCACCTCGTTACTTGCTAGCTAGTGCATACGCTTGCCACTTTTCAGGAAATGTTAGTTTCAGGAAATTGTGTCTGTACAAACTTCTTAGTAATGTCTGTACATAATATAGGATATTACATTTGGAAGCTTTTCAGAAAATTATGAAACCCCCAAGCATGCCAAGGGGCATCTCTGCATGAAACGATTGCCACATGGATTGTAGCTCTGAATCTCAGCTATACATCGATAGTTGTTTCTTTATATTCGTCTTTTTTGCGCTGGTGAATTGGTAACGAAATGCCCATTCAGTGCGACGGAAACGGTTCAAAATGCAAAATAACCTATATAAGTTCTCATCACTTGGCTAATTCTTCAAGAAGTACTTTTCTTTTTAAAGTTAAACTATCTAACTGTTGCAGATATATTTTAAACATAATTTCCGGACATTTTGCTGCCCGACGAAAATTAACATTCCGTATTCTTGCAGCAAAATTTCCGAAAACGTCTTGTATCCAGTAAAATTAAACATAACCTTAAGGTCAACCAAAATGGTGATTTAAGTATATTTAGAAGAATATAATGAAAAAATAATGTCTTTAAATATTGTCCAGGGAAAAAGCTATACATAAAATTAATCATAATTGCCAGTGTTTCTTTTTTAGTGTGGGATGAACTGTATACCGATGACGCGTTCCTACGTAACAGGTGTTACTCCCAACTCGGTATCGATCGATGACTTTTGTTTTGTTTGTGCATGAGCTTCTGTGTGCGAGTCTGGGTTACACTTGTGACGTATACAGGGTAGTAACCTGCCATCGTCAATATAAACGGGTAAAAAATCGGAAATTTGTTTTCATTCGCCAATTTGTCAAATATTTTGCGATATATATTCATATTGTGTTTCATATCAATGTAATGCTAAAGTGTTTGTCTTTCCAACAATACCTAATTTGTAGTAATCACATGTTTCAGTGATTAGCCACTTACTTGTGTGAATGTGGGGAGGTCACATTCAAAATGTGCCAAATTCACCACTATTTCGTGCTCAAAAGAACAACTCTGTTATCTGTTTAATGAAATGTTAAATTGAGAACTACAGTGTCAAAAACGCGGCTTAAAACTGTTTAACAACTGCTGTTGTTCATGTATCCTACCTAAACAGTCAATCCTACCTAAACAGTTATTTTTTTACGCGGCGATTCATCAAGTGACGGAAGTCCGTCGCCCGCCGGAATACGAACACTTTTCAATAGAGGGCGGAGTTGGGAACGGGAGTGCGTTTCCACGGGACCGGCCTCACGTCACAGTCATTTTCAAAATTCATAAAAAGCTGATTTTGCCGATTTTAAACAACGAAATAACTCTCTTATCACAGAGGCATCACTTTTGAATACTGTAGGGCTTATATGTAATGTAAAAATTATCACACTACCCCTACAAAATCTATAAAATTGTGTAATCTCGTCTCGAAAATGGTGGTCTCATCGCAGCAAACCGGTCGAAAAAGACATAATTACAGCTTGTGTCGTGTGATGTTGGGGTTAAAGGTTAAATTAAAACATCGACTGGTTGTCGCAAGGAGTTCTGATACCTTATGCTGCCCTCAACTCGATGGATAGTTACCTTTTATTCAGATAACTGGGGTAAAAGGCGAACATTCAATCATTGCGCAAATTGAGGGGTGTGCGTTACCTTGGTTACGTACACCCGTCGTTTTAAACAATTGAAACGGGCCCCGTTCTACAACCCCCTTATTTAAAACTGTTAAACAACATTTTTGCTGTGTTGTAGAGAGATGCTCTTTTTACTTATGTGGACAAAATAGTGATGATTTTGGCACATTCAGATTGAGACTTCCCCATATTCTCAAGCACATGGCTGAACTCTGAGACATGTTCACAGCATATCACTTGAAAGCTGATGTATTCATCTTTTCAGCGATTCCACATTTGTAGCAATTACTTGTTTCAGAGTTCAGCCACATGCTAGAGAATATGGGGCAGTCTCAATTTGAATGCCAAAATCATCACTATTTTGTTCTCAAAAGTCAATAGAGCATCACTCTACAACACAGCAAAAATGTTGTTTAACCGTTTTAAACAACAGGGTTTTTTCTTCGTTTAAGCAGGGTACTCGAGCAACGCAAGTTGTTTAAAGGTTTTAAACACTGTTTTAACAGTGTCGCTGCCAATGTAACACTTCATTGAAGAGTTGTTCTTTTAATCACGAAATAATAGTGAATTTGGCACATTTAATAGTGAATTTGGCACATTTTGAATGAGACCTCCCCACATTCACAAGCAGATGGCTAAGCACTGAAACAAGGGATTGTTACGCATGAGGTATCGTTATAGAAAGAGGAACCCATCGGCTTTCTATTAGTATGAAACACAATATGAATATATCACGAAATATTTGAAAATTGAAAATTGAAAACAAATGTCCGAAGTTTTTTTGAGCAGTTTATAATATGATACAAATTATACATGGTTAGAAACTATTTATTTTGTTTCCGGTGCAATATTAAAGGGTAATTCTTTTTGTATTTTGTTATTTACAATATCCTCCATCGAATAAAACAAACTTGAATCACCATTTTGGTTGACCTTTAAGATTAGATTGATAGGTGTACACTATGGGATAAGAATATGTACATGGATGTGTCCTATTATGTGTAAGTGTTGGGGTGTGTGTGGTTGGTTTAAAAACTGTCACTGGTTTAAATCACACTAATTAGCATTATAAATATATGCTTACGGAACGATTCCGTATTCTTTTGGGGAATAATACGAATTGTTTCATCTACGGAGTCCGTAATTTTACGGGCATTTCTAACAGTGTGCATAACAACATCTTTGATTAAATGACAGACAAATATTTGAGTTTCAACCTTCTGGTGCATTACTTTGCAACAAATTAATATTGCTTTTTTACTTTGTGGTTACATAAGCACATTGTATGGTATATACTTTGTGTGTCATTTCTAGAATTGTAGAACATGTCCCTGCAACTTATTTTGGCAAACCTCGCATTTGTCGCGGGGCGGTGTTGTTTTTTCACAAAATCACACAAAATCACGAGAAAAAAATTAAAACACATACCATGTCCAAATTACTACAGTTGTGTAGCTAAAATGCATGAAAAATACCAAATGGTTAACTCATATAAAACAAAGGTATTGGAGAAGGCGGTATAATTGAATGACCATCCTATGTGCTAGTTTAATCAGTACTTGCCGCAATTGTATTCATCTTCTCCGTTAGGACAGTCCAATACACCATCACACCTATGTTTTAACGCAATGCAGTATGACGACGAACACTTAAATGTGTTGCTCAGACAGTGAAAAGTCTCTGTGAATTGGAAATTGATCAAGATGGGATTTTAAACATTTCTGCGATTAACAATGATAACATCTATGGGTACTATAGTTTGATAAGTTCCGAATTGGCGAAGCCTCCTTCCAGCACAGTGAATAAATACGTGGGTACAAATGAAGGAAAAAGCGCACTGTACATAATATGCGAGCGCGTGGCCAAAACCGCGTGCTTGAGTCCATTATCGCATGCGTACGCTTGAATTACTTTTGCGCGCGGAGGGATAAAAATCGAATATTTCTCGCAAATTTGAAAGTTAATAAAAATTAATATAATATTCGGCCGAGTGCACCAATGACGGGTAGCTGAAGAATAGCGCTACCTCGCTAGTAACTGAGGCGTAACCCAAAATGTTGAGAGCGCCAATGCGGGGTAAGCTACTAGGCTAGTAACTGGCGGGTTATTTACGCTAAATGTTATACCTGACCGGACCCAAGAGTAAGTTGGGGCATAACGTTTTATGCCACAAGTCAGTCGATTCTAGCAGTATAGCGTACATTTATTGTGAACATTGAAGGGGATGATTCGCTGATGCTGAAGAACCAATTGCAAATTTTTGAAAATCCATTCATGCAATTTGGTGATTTTTTTAGTCAAAATTTAGATCAATTCCTTTTGCCCATTCAAACACTAATCGCACCGACTTTGGGTCATATTTTGACCAAAATGTACTAATTGTCCAAGGGTCTTAAATAATGACTAAATACATAAACTTATTATTGTTTTTATTAATTAAAAACTGATAAACCAAGTTTCAACATTATTGTGAGTGGAAGGGTAGAAAAAGAAAAAAAAGATATCGTGCCGCGCGTGGTCTGGGAATCGAACCGGGGTTCCGCGATTAACAAGCGTAGGACACGGTGTCCACGCCACGGAGGTATTTGTGTTAAGAGATGTGTTATAATTGTATATAATTGTTTCCATCGGGTGCTTGTGTTTTTCATTAAAATTGTGCTTTTTGGTGCAATGTTTGTATGTGCCCCTCGCCCAAAATATGTTTGTAATGTCATGATAGTCCTTATTTTTGAAAAAGTGATAAACAAACTTCGAAATTTTTGGCCATAAAATGGCATCATTTTTTTCCGGATCGCAGTCCGACTCCGCGTGATTCTTGATTTACACTCACCTATGACCTAGCGAGTGACGACACGTTTTTAATATTACGGAGGACCATCCACGTCAGAATTTTACAGTAAACTATAGGTTAACACTTGGCATATGCGACACTTGACTTTGTAAGGGGACGATGCTGATTAATTTGGATATTTACCTCGCTAGTAGCTATTCTGGTGTTACTCGCCAATTATGTTCTAAGAATTACATCGTTAGTAAGTTATGCTACAGTTAGAGCATAACTACTAGGGCGGTAGCTTACCTCCCTATTAAGTTACCCGTCATTGGTGCACTCGGCCGATAATCTTTTTTTAGCAGAAGATATTCCGGGAATTCTATGGTTTCAAATCTCGCGATTGCCAGTTATCTTACCACAACCTTGCAAATGTGAGGCATCCCGACATCCAGTCATGTATCCGTATCGATTAATTTCATATTGGCATTTGTGACGAACATCAACGGTGGCGCTATTCTCACATTGTATCTGACAATCATCGCATTCTTTTAATAACAGTAAAAGAAACCAAACATCAACAGTTAAACTGGGGCAAATCGAAATTCATAATAGGAAGAAATGTTGTTTGAAAGCATTGACATAATATTCCTATAAGGGAGGTGTCAATCCTTTTATGATGACATTTATCAAGCGCTGTAACTTCTGAACTAATAACGTGATGTATATACAAATGAGTCAGATAATCCATTTTTGGTATCAAATTTCACTAAAAAATGCCGATCGTTAAAAATTCTGACCCCAAAAATCACTTTTATTAAATAATTGAATACTTAATAATTAACCTCATTATAGACTATGACCACCTATAGCGGGTGAACTGTTCGTTTAAACTAACTTTAAAAAAGTGACATTCGCGTTTGTTTGCCAATGGATTTTTCACACAAGAAAACAAATATAATCACAAAATTGTCTCTGGACATAATCTCTAATAAATATTGAACATTGATGATTTAATTCATCTTTAGAATAAAATATATAGAAGGGAATGTTTGAAAGCTTAAAAGCTTTCAAATATAATAATATGACTCTTAGATTAGATACAAATAACAAAGAAAAAACCCTGGGATCTCTGAAATAATTATTGTAATAAGAGTTTTTATCTTGACATTATAATGTCTCCTAAAATCGGAAAAACAAACCTTTAACATGTTTAAAATGTTTTCATAAATATCATAAAGCTAGAATACCAAAAAAACTAACACAGTAGTTCAATGCAATGGGCGCCCAGTGTTTTCTCTCAATTGATAGTATTACAGGTCTCCAAATGATTTTGGTTGCTACAGTGCAACAGAGCATAAATTTCCAAATATTGAATTATAAATAATTATGTACAACAATGAACATTTCAATCCTAAGTATGTGTATCATATATAATTAAAACAGCTTTGTTTTAAAGTACTATTTGGTGTCCTTATATGAATATTACAAGTATCATTATTACATTTCTTATTAAACCTGATTTCGGATTGGCCAATACTTGATTATCCATACACGCTAATCCAACCAGCTACTACCTACTTCCTTTCATGGCCTTGACTATTTAAACATTTCTTTTTTATTTAGACTTTTAGTGCAGGCCTTTAACAATGGCCTTGACTATTTAAACATTTCTTTTTTATTTAGACTTTTAGTGCAGGTCTTTAACACGATACCTGTTTGTACACCCATGCATGTCAGCACACTGTCACCTAAAGTAACATACACCATTATGACTGCACACTGGCGAATTGCATTTCAAATTTCTTGTAGCGCGAATTTAAAACCACTGGTCCCTTAGCATGGGCATGTCCTTGAATATTCCTTCCATTGTCTGTGTACATTTGTATGAAATAGTGGTTACATATGGGGTTTTTTCTCTTTTATATACTAAATGTTTGGAGGACGATTTTTTGAATACTAAAGGGATATTGAATTATCTGCTCAGACCATTCTTTTAAACACATCTATACCTTTAATTTGATACAATGCAAGTCTGGTTTGGATACACAGTATTACTTAATAATTTCAACGAGTTTGGTCATTAATTAAGCTTATTTAAGACAGATTTTGGGTTTTTGTTAAAAGTAAAGATAAATGTGAATTTTTTTCTGAGACAGTATTGTTGGCAATGATGGGAACTTCATTTCCTGTAACTTTGGTGTTAATAGCATTTATAGTTTTTGCTGGAAATTCCAAAAAGCAAAATGTTAATATATTTCTTTATAATATGCTAATCATATGCAAATAAGGTTAAACCATTTTTTTAATCTATGACATTAAATCACCAAGCTGTATTCTATAATATGATATTGTCTCCTTCTCTTACATATGTTACTTTTTGAATTAGAGCGTATGATCTTTTGGAAATGTATGCTCTGTTGCACTGTAAGATTGAGGAGTTAATAACCAAACACCGACGCAAAGTTGAAGTGCAATACCGACATGATGATTGGTGTAGCTATGTAAATATTACGTCTACATACAAGACCCAAGCCCTGTGAATCCTTAGGATACATATTTTTGTTGTTTTTCATTTCTCATCCAAGTGTACCAAATCGTGCCCTATGCAGTCGGAGAAATGAGTTAGGGTCGCATTGGGGGGTGGGGGGTTCAAGTACTTTCACGTTATCTTCTACATGCCTTTGTTGTTCATTGGTCTGATCAGGCATTAAAGATGAAAGTACGTTCGTGACATTATCACTGAATATCAATCAGCAACGCTAAAACACGATCTTATCACTAAGGACTACAGCATAACCGAATTGCACATAAAGTGCTCAAATAATTTATGTTCTATTCATTCATTTTATCCCAAAATGTTTAACTGACCTGACGTGATTATATTTTATTCTAGAACCTACTTTCAGTTTGATGACAGAAGTACTTTCTCTTTTCACTGCATTCTTGGTCTTTGAGTATCCACGACCCCGTCCACGACGTTCCGTAATAGACCATTTCAACACAATCCTCCACACCTAACAAATTGTTGGGCTCGATAGGGCCCCAGTGACTACAAATTGATAAAGGCATAATAAGCTACACCATAACCTACGACATCCTATGCATGTGTTTCATTATATCACATAATTGTCAGCAGTCGTGAATAACCCTAAAAATGGTATATCAGGATGTGTGTGACGCGCCGTCAAATCATGTGTATTAATGCACGTGTACCACTTGCTGTGCATCCACTTTGTGTGATTAAAGGTAGATGTTCCGACTACTGGCCTGATTTTGAATTTGATGTTTTCTATTTTACATGAAAGGTCATCCTTAACATTGGCAAATTCCAAAGTTTGAGTTGCATAACTCCAATTGTTCTATTTTTAGAAGCACAGGGTCGCAAAACATTTGCCCATTGAGTTGTACACAAACTGGTTGGTGGTTAACCACCTATTTGGCAGTAATTCACCACATTTTCGCCTATAGTTTCTAAATGGAACATTTCTGGCCCTTAAGATTTGACAGACATAATGAGAAAAATATGGGGATTCTTTTGATATCAAAATATCTTGATGTGAAAAAAAAATCATAGCCCCAAAAAAGTGATCGGAACATACACCTTTAACTAAAAGGATTATTTCATAGTCCATCCATAAACTTTGACTGAAATTACATAAGAAGAAAACCTTATTCTCTAATCTCTCAAGAAGAAAAACATTCGGCCGCGTGCACCAAAACTGGCGTAACTTGCGATGGAAGTAAGCTGCTTCTCGTTATTACGTATGCCCTAAATGCAGCGTAAATTATTAGAGATATAATCTTGAGAGCATAACTGAAGAGTAAAAACGGAATAGCGACAATCCATATACATTAACATCGTCCCACTTTTGTTTAAATGTCACGGACGAGCGTCAAACTGAACCATATAATATCGGAGAGGATGCAGATAAACGTTAAACAATTAGAGAATAAAGGTATTGTTTTAGACCGTACCCGTGTCATATTGTCTGACATAAATGCGGATGATAGTATTATTTTAAGTAGAACAACGACGCCGCAGGCGGAGTTGTTCTACGCAAAAAATAATACTATCGAACGCATTTATGTCAGACAATATAACACGGGTACGGTCTAAAAAAAATACCTTTATTCTCATTCTTAAACAATCATACTTTAGACATTTATCATAGAAATAAGTACATTTTATTGTCCACATTTGACAACTTTTACCCCTGCTAGGATCGAATAACCCACAAACATTCCATCCAATCACATGCGATGAGTAAACCATGCGTAAGCGTCGCGGCGCCGGCATAAACGCAGGAAAAGCGCTTTAGACGCACTGCAGAAGTGCGCGTTATGGAGCAAACCACGCATTGTGAAGGTCGGGCGCACTGTTAAAACGTAAGCCCCACCTCCCCGTGTTCTATTGTCTCATCTAGATGTCGCCGATTTCTCTGAGAACCAATGAGATTGCTTAAACTTTTTTAGCTGTTTAAGAATAAACAATCACACCTATGTTTTACCGCAATGCAGTATAACGACGGGTATTTAAATGTGTTGTTCGGACATTGACATTTCTCTGTGAATTGTTGAATATTAACATATAAGAGATGAAGACAAATATGTTGATTGAAATTGGTAAAGATGACAATCATCACATTTGTCTATACGTTTCAGCGTAATGGGACAACGGACATATAAACTGCTCCAAAAACATCGGAAATTTGTTTTCAATCGTCAATTTTTCAAATATTTCGTAAAATATTCATATTGTGTTTCATACCAATGAAAGGCTGATGTGTTCTTCTTTACAACAATACCTCATTCGTAGCAATCCCTTGTTTCAATGCTTAGCCACCTGCTTGTGAAGGTGGGAAAGGTCTCATTTAAAATGTGCAAAATTCACCACTATTTCGTGTTCAAAAGAACAACTCTTCAATGAAGTGTTTAACATTGACAGCTACGCTGTGAAACGTTGTTTAAAACCTTTAAACAACTGGCATTGTTCAAGTACCCTGTTAGAAGAATGTTTAAATGCGCAAAACTTGTTCAAGCAGGGTAATTGAGCAACCAGGCTGTTGTTTAAAACTGTTAAACAACATTTTTGCTGTGTTGTAGAGAGATGCTCTGTTGACTTTTTGAGGACAAATAGTGATGATTTTGGCATTCAGATTGAGACCTCTAGCTCTATATTCTCAAGTGAGCTCTGAAACAAGTAATTGCTACAAATTTGAAATCACTGGGAAGATGAGCACATCAGCTTTCAATTGATATGCAACACAATATGGAGATGTCCCAGGGCTGGCTCAGCCACGTGCTTGAGAATATGGGGAGGTCTCAATCTGAATTTGCCAAAATCATCGTTATTTTGTCCACAAAAGTCATAAGAGCATTTCTCTACAATACGACACAGCAAAAATGTTGATAAACATTCGTTTGAGCTGAATACTTGAACAACAGCAGTTGTTAAAAAGTTTTCAACAACGTTTTAAAACTGTAGCTCCCAATCATGGCAGGTACAACCTGCCATGCTCTCAATGTAACACTTCATTGAACAGTTGACAGAGTTTTTCTTTTGAGCACGAAATTGTGGTCAATTTGGCACATTTTAGATGAGAGCTCCCCACATTCACAAAACAGATTATTGCTACGAATGAGGTATCGCTGGAATGAAGAACACATCAGCTTGTCATTGATGTGGAACACAATATGAATATATTATCACGATATATTGGGAAAATTGGCGATTGAAAACAAATTTCCGCACTTTTTTGGTGCAGTTTATAACATTATGAAGCTTGATATATCCAGAAAAATGTAAAAAGGAAATCACCCTTTGTAATTTAAATAAAGATCACCTAAATATGACGCGAAATTAGCATTGTTTCCTTGTAAATCTTACCTAGCCGTACTATTTGAAATTGGCGTACCATCTGTCCATTCAAAATCACCCTCGTTAGATAAGTCATGTAATCCTATCCAATAATGAACCTGGACCTCGATCAACCAGCTTTCAACTGCATTCTGATATATTAAAGAAGACCAAAACCGCAATTAGTCAGTGCTCATCTTATTCCCGCATTTGCAAAAATCTATTGTATGCTATGTTTCTCCTATAGTCAGGTGAGACCACCCCACGTATTACAGTTATTTTCGCGGTTGTACCGATATTCGTCTCTGATTGCGCAATATTATGCTGCCTTCATTTTTTGAAAACACACTGACGTCACCTTCCAACATCAGTGAAAATGAAATGTACGCTCATTAGGAATAAGTCAACAAAGTCAGTCATTCATATAAAGCATACACAAAATCAACATGCTCGAAAAGAACTTTCACAAGCAGATAATCATCACGTTTTAGGCTACATTTCAATTTTGTTCATTTCTCTTACGAATGAACATTGTTACCCAAAATAAGATGAACACCATTGTAACCATGGTGACTGGCAACAAATACAGACAATTACCTCAATATCGTGGGTAGACAATGATACTAAGTCGGCATTCACTAACTGGCAAGATTCTCTGGCATCGTGCCAATTCTTCTTATAGGTACTCGACCATAGGGAGCAAGTTCCATCTTCATTTCGCGGCACAATGCACTCTGCAACGATAATAATAATACTGATATAAACACAACAACAACAACAACAACAACAACAACAACAACAACAACAACAATAACAACAACAACAACAACAACAACTTCTGATAACGACAACAACAATTACAGCAACAACTGATAGCAACAGCAACAATTGAGACGACGAATATTTAACTCTCAGGTGTAATTCCATTTTCATTGAAATGCGGGCCATATTTTTACTTTTTTAATATTTTAGGAATGGATGAAAACCACTATTTATTCAAAACTATACTTTACAGGGATATGCAACATGGATTTTTTCAATTCGTGATATGATCTGTGATGTTTATCTGCTTAATTCAAACACTTTCTAAACACTGTCTTCAATTGTCGTTTGCGATTTCTATCGAACCCGATCATCAGTCAGCTCCGGAAAGAGTCCGTTTCACTTGAGGGCGCTACAAATTGACTGGTGTGCGTCACTGTGATAACGTGTACCCGTCAATTTGTGCAATCATTACATTTTCGCTTTTCAAGTGTAATTTAATTTAATTTTCATTGAAATAAGGGCCATATTATTACCTTTTTTTAATATTTTAAAAATGTATGAAATCCACTATAAATTTATGAAAATATATATAAAACTATACTTTACATGGATATGCATTATGCAACATTGATCTTGTCAATTCGTGATATGATATCATCTGTGACTTTTCTCTGCTTAATTCAAACACTTTCTAACTATATAAAGCCTTCAATTGTCGTTTGCAATTTCTATCGAACCCGAAGGTCGATCATTATGTTGTGAAAATCACTAATGGCCATTCTTACCCGTTGTCTGATTACAATGGGAGCTACGTCGTACCTACCGTCGTCCACTTGATTAATTTACGGTTAGGTAACAAATACTCTGCTCTACGGGCTATGTAAGATCGGTCGATTGGGCGCTTTCTAATAATTTTAGTGAAAAATTTGGTGGATTCTTAAACATTTTCAACGACCAAAAATAACCTTTTTCAGCAAATTAAAACAAATTCTGAAATCTGAAAATAGGTCTTTTCGTCGCCTATACTGTACATTATATCCTTACGTATCATGTCACCGCATTCAGACGTTTCATCTTCAGCATTATCGTCGGCGCAATCCTTTTGCCCATCACAATACGCATGCGCAGGGATCCGTGTTCCGTCATAGCATCGAAATGCAATTGAAGAATTGGCTGACTCTATATGGAAACAATAATTAACATTTTGAATGCACAATTGACATGAGAAATCATATCAAAACGTGTATCAGGCCCCAGTCATTTGATATAGGAAGCCTTCCTATTTGTTTCTGAAGAAAGTTTCTTATAGCTAAGAGGGATAGCCCAATGATTGGGTGTTTTGAAAATAAATGACATTGATAATAAAAAGTTAGCCGAACTTGTTACTTTTTGGGCAAAACCGTTTCTAGGGCGTTGGCAGGCGGACCATTCGATAAACAATACTAACCAGTTATTCAAATACATTTAACGTGGGTTCGCAGATAGGGATACGGTCCCTTTCCTGATCTCGGTTTAAAAGACATTTTCAGAATATTTGTTATTATATTTTCAAATTTAGATGCTTTTACCAGTATACATTTTTTTTTAATGAACTAGCCCCGATTGGTATCCATGGTATTGAAGGGGAAAATAAAAATAATCGTTTTGAAATCATGTATACCTGAATGTAATGTTGTCATAGCTGTAAATGAATAATATAACTAATTAGCACTTTCAATCTCTTACCGCAATCCTTTTCATCAAATCCATTCAAACAATCTTCTATAAGATCACATCGTCTACTTCCGTCTAGACATTCTCCATTGGAACAAGTGAATTGTTCATTTGAACATGGCGGATAATCTGTCAGAGGAGGAACACATTTATACGGTAAATGAATAGTCCTATAGACCATTTCAAATTGAGATCGGCAATCTTCGGAAAAACAGGTCACGTGGAGTAGGTGCGTTGTGCGTTCTTCGCAACAGTTGATCGCATTCACAGCATTGCCCTAGTTGATTGTCCGCCTATGTTTACATTCACGCGTACACACATGAGAAGTAAAACGTGGAACGAGACTATTTTGTTTTTTATCAACAAAGGCGCTGACGGACAAATTCCAAATGTATCGAGCAGACGGTAAAAAGTGAAAATATTACCCCAAATCTCTTTCATCTCACTCGTTTTTGTAACTGAAATGCCGCAACATCAACTTTGTGAGGGATACAATCTATCACCAACACCAGCGCAATCTACCACACGGGAAGACGGGTGAAAAACACGTTGTTTTCTCCGGCACATGGCCATGACCTGTCAGGAGCTGACAGGTCATGGAACCGAGTGTCAAACACTCGTCTAATCGGAAACATTCGGAACCGATCGTATATTTTCGGATTTGAAATGGTCTATAGGTTTTTCATAAGGAACTCTATGGATTTAAATGGGAATCAGCCTTTGATGAATATTCGTAACTTCTCTAAAATAAATTTATATACATGATTTTGCCAAGATCATATCAATTATTGGCATTTTTTAATTTTATAAAACTCACAAAAATAACATAGGGGAGACGAATTTATAAGGCTACATGATTAAAAGAATGTTAGGCCTAAACCAGAGAACAATAAAAAGTTGTATTGCTTAGTATTCAATGATAATATTATCAAGTTATCTACTTACTCAAAAATCTCTTCAAGCAGCCTTTATTGTAGGGCCCTATATTCATTACTGTTTCTACACCTATTACCAGCTACAGCTTTTACCACAGTGCAAAAAGAGATCTTTTCAGTCCATTATGTAGGTTTTTTGGTTATTGTGATCGTACAAGTTTTGTCAACACTGCTCAATTTGTTGATGATAAATGAGAGCGATACACCAGCTGTCCAAAATCGGGGGCTCATTTCTCGGAAAATTCAGGGTTACCCTATATAAGTTTTGTACTTCAATAATCACAAATATCATGAACTTGAAGACAGCTGTAAAGTTGAACAATCCAGTCGTTTTACAAGTGAGAAAATCTACGTTTTGTAACACTTCTTGAACATGCAGACGCTAGTCTGGTATACCGAAATAAAGGGTTCAACAAAAGAAAGTATACCACTTTGTTTATGTCATTTTGAGTAACTTTTAATTTGTTTTTGACCAAACAGACTAAATAGGCATTCAGATGAATCTTCTAGGCATAATTTGATACCAAATTTGCCCCCTAACAACAAAGATAAACCATGATTAGCACCATTTAAAGGAAAATATCCCATTTTCAAAAGTCGCATTTCCAATACAGCACGAGAAGAAAGGGCCAATTGTTAACACAGACATATGCCGTATTTATCCCGCGCATATCCCTCAATGCGCGGGCTAATTCAAATTTAAACTGATGCGCTGTGCGATCGATAGCCGTCAATCCTGGCTATACAAACACACAGAGAGACCCCAATATTGGTCTTTTCTTCTCGTGCTGTGTATTCGAAATGCAACTTTTGAAAATGGGATATTTTCCTTTAAATGGTGCTAATCATGGTTTATCTTTGTTGTTAGGGAGCAAATCTGGTATCAAATTATGCCTAAAAGATTCATCTAAATGCCTATCTAGCCTGTTTGGTCAGAAACAAATTGAAAGTTACTCAAAATGACATAAACAAAGTGGTATACTTTCTTTTGTTGAACCCTTTAGTTTCAAGGATGCACTGAGTAGCTCGTTACGAGACAAAAATTGACGAACTTATCGCAATTTCCCCTATTGTCTGATCCATATAATATTCAAACGCGTATCAATTATCGAAAGATCTGCATACCGTGAATTCAATATATAATTATTTAACTTCTAAAGGAAGATTTTCATTGTAATTTACTTACCACAGAACTGTTCATCGGATTGATCGAGGCAATCCGTGACAAAATTACACACGAAAGACGCATGTATACATTGTCCGGAGGATAAACATTGAAACAAGCCAACACCACATGAGTGCCAGCTTTTCTCAGGAACTACGCAAAGAATGAAAAAAGAGGGATATTTTTCTTTTAAAAGTTAGTCATCAACTTATGGGCTTTAAAAGTCCAATCAAGCAGAGTGGTATCGTCAAATGCGAATAATGTCTGCAAACAATAAGTTACAGCCTCTTATCAAGCCTCCACCAACTATTGACCCCTCCAACACGAAAGGTGTAGCTGATAGTTTGAACAGTCATTTTGACAGTTAACTGTCACTGCTTCAATTGGCAGAGACATAAGACCCGTCGTTCACTCAGAATTGCCTGCCTTCTTGCCCGCTCCTGCAGCAATACCAGAAATTTATCGCTGGGAGGTATTTGCTAAACTATCTAAAATTAGCAGGAAAAAAAGCTGGAGGTCCGGATGGCATACAAGCGAAACTTATTCGAGAATTTGCATATGAGCTCTGTGTACCTCTGACGGATATTCTAAACATCTCTTTTTCTAAGGGTATTGTACCCCCTCAGCATGCTCAGTGGAAACGTGCAATAGTAGTGCCTATCCCTAAATCTTCCCCTGCTGTTTGGATAAGCTCCGGCACGTGTCTCTAACTGATAATTTTGAAAAAATTGCTGAGTCTTTTGCGATCGGATGTTGGGATATCGATCCCAGCATTGATGACAACCAATTCGGTAATCGAAAAGGCCGTTCAACCACTTTCTATCTGGTCAAGCTGGTTGACAAAATATATAAGCACGCAGATAACTCAAAAAGTCTTACAAGCCTAGCCATAACTGACTTTAGCAAAGCTTTTGATCGAGTTGACCACAATGTTGCGATCTCCAAATTGTTGAACATGGGTGCTAGGCCTATCATACCATGGATTTGCAACTTTTTGTCTCAAAGATTACAATAAGGTATATAGATATCGTGATAAGCTGTCCGATTGGGAGCAATTGAAAGGTGGTGTTCCACAAGGCACACTTACAGGGCCAGCTACCTTTTTAGCAGTGGTAAATGATGCTGCCATCAACATTGAAAATGATGAACTTTCCTTAGAGTAAGTGGATGATCTTAGAGAATACATATGTAAATAAATGCAGCACAATTCAAAGGAACATGATTAAATCCATCTAAATGCATATCTAGGGGTATTCATTTTCCATGAACCCCAAGGAGCCTGTCCCAATTCAATTATGTGGCCTGGATTTACAATGCACCGATGTGGTTAAGATCCTTGGTATCAAAATATCTAGGTCAGCAGTAGCGTAGCCATCGGGAAGGCAGCGGAAAATCGGGAAGGCAAAGGAATGGAAAGAAAGAGAAAAGGAAGAAGAGAAGACAAAAAGGGAAGGAAAGGGAAAAGGGAAAGGAAACGGACAGAAAGAAGAAAGGAAGACAGGCAAATGGCTTTAACGCCCCCCCCCCCCCCAACTTGTCATTTTCTTACTTGTATCTTCTTACTTTCGGCGATATGATCAAGCGTGCTAGTGGCCGAGTGTTAAGTTATGTTCACTACTCTTTCAACGACCAAAAATAACTGTTACTGTTGCCGTAACAATCCGTTGTCCCATTGGTTAAGCCTCTTTGAGGTACTTCTTCGGGCCATGCTCTGTTGTATTTGACTAATTTGTACACTATAATACGAGAGCACCAGAAAGAGTGTTATGAGACTAATTTGAAATTGTTGTAAAAGGGGTTCCCTCAATCCATGCTAATATATAGCATGACAGACAATTATTTTGTTTTCGCAACAGACTACTACAGTGTGAGTCAAAAAATAGTTGTACGGGAAAGAATATTTGTTTAAGAAAAGACCAAACAAATGTGAAACACCAATGAGGCACATTATGTAAGTGCATGATCTTCTGCTCATATAAAAAAACAAAATCACCTGATCACTGAAATTGATCTTTGCTAAAGGATTATGCCCGTTTTAATAAAAGATCTTTTGAAATTATCAATCTACGCAAAGATTAAATAGTCAAAGAGTCATTAATATTCAAATGAGATTTAAACCCGGGAGTTTCAAACACACAGTTGAATGATATGCAAAAACATCCATTATCTGTGGCTAAATAGTGAGTATTCTCTTTTTGTCAGATATCATGTTTCATATTATGAGGAATACATGTAAATCCGGGTGTAAATAATTTCTCTCTGAAATGAGAATATGTTGCTCTCTTCTTTAAAAACTCCGTTGACAGCTCGAAGATTTTAATTCTTTTTAAAAAAAGGCATATTTATTTTTTAATCACTGAGCGTCGATTTTCCATACTTCAAACTTCATCTCTGTGTTTGAATGTCCTATATGTATAGATATCTTTTGAATATGAATTTGAATGAATCTATGTACTCTTTGCTCATCATTGTAAAGGAGTTAATATTCCCTGGACAGTTGCCAAAATGGGTTGTTTTATATAAACAGACATACACTGGATGGCAAGGGCAATTCTAGTGATTCTTTTTTAAGATGATTGGAAGAATTATGTTCTTTGAATATTTTCTTTATTGTTTGAATACCTCGGGCATAAATAAATTTGAATGAATCGGTATTCTTTGCTCCTCACTTAGACGGATACTTAGATTAAGATTTCAAATCACTGTCTCCCTCAATTGGAAGATATTGCCTATACTGAAATGGTATAAAACCGGCCAAAGTCTGTGAATCTACTATAGATGGGGTGACAGCAATTTTTATCAACAAAGGCAACTGTCGAAGGGACTGGACTGTCGATATATGATTGACGGGACAGCATGACCACAACACTGTCCGCAATGCCTTATTGCCTTTCATGATGATTTGGCGATGCGCGCGCACACCGCCGGGCAAAGAACAATGGCAACTGCCGACCAAATGCCCGGCATGACGTCACATGTCACCCCATCTGTAGTACCCGTATGGATTTCCGGGCTTTCAAACATGCGAGTCATGCTACAAATAATATAGGGTTGAATATTTTACCGCATTCCTTCTCGTCATCCCCATGCAAACAATCAGGCTTGTCGTCACAAACATACAATGTGTGTATGCATTCTTCATTTTGGCATTGGTACATATTGTTTGGACATGGCATGTCTGCGGATAAAACGATAAAATGCACACAAACCTGAGAAAATCGTGCAATTTGTTTATTAAGTCGGCATTCAGAATTGCAAATTTGTATTTAAAACGTTTTTTTACCAATAAAAATGCTTTAAAATGTAAATATATTGTATGTTATAAATGTTCTAGTGATTGTTAAAGGGGCACTGAGAGATTCTCTGGGGAGGGAGCCCTCAATTTTTCCAGAGGTTGGGGTTTCACCTGGTTTTTTTCACATACTGCTATAATACATGTGCCTAGTATTTACACATCTACTATCTTCCACCTGCTATTATAATTAATTTGCAATATGTCATGCAAAGGTCACGGATTTTTGTTAACCAAATTCATCTAAATGGCTACAGATGGCTTCTATCAAGGTTATTCATGTTTACCTGGACAGGGCTGTCAACTCTCCCGCATTAGGCGGGAGTCTCCCGCATAGACACTCTTTCTCCCGCACTCCCGCATAGCATATATAAACTCCCGCCTCAAAAATAAGTCAAATAAAAAAGGGAAAAGGCCTTGTTGCACCCACTTGGGATATCAGTGGCGTGTCCAAATGGGGGGGGGGGGGGGGGGGGGGGGGGGGGGGGGGGGTGGCTGATATAATCCAGCTTGGAGGGGCATGCACCGCACCCCTTAGAAATTGACAGATAGACATTGCATGGGTTTATATATTTAATTCTATCAAATTTCAAGGCTTCAGTCGAAGGAATCGAAACATATTCTTTCCAAATATTATGAATGAGTACGTATGCAAGAACATTTATATTCGTGTGCTATGCGTGCATATGTCCAGAAATATCATTCTAAAAGCCCATTTCAAACCAAAATACACATTAATTATAGCCAGAACTGAGTATATAGGAAAAAAATTCGCGCGCTTCGCGCTCATGTTTTCCGGAAACAGGTAACCCGGAACTAAATTCATTCGGGTGGGGTTGGGATTATACTTATTCGGAGGAAATTAAGAGGTTTTTAGTAAAATTCTTTCGTCAAGCGGGGAAATCAAAAACCCAATTCGTCGAAAATAGTATGGAAAATCATGGTTGGAAAATAAATAAATAACGAACCTAAAGAGAGGGGTCATATATATAGCTTTTTGGGGAACCATTTTCATATTTCGTTCTAAGAACGCTTAGAAAAACCCAAAAGAACCGTTCAAATACGCAAAAATTTCTGATCGCTACGCTCGCATCATATGACTTAACAGTTTCAGTTTTAATCAATCGGGATAATTTTTTCGCAATTCATTTTGGGGGTCAGGGTTCTGACCAAATGTCTGATTGAGTCGTGGGCCAAAGAGGTTCTAGGAACCAATGATATATACTACTTAAATCAAGAAAAACATCATCTTTTTGCACAACTTCCTTTTTCTCGCATAGCCTATAATGAAATAGCTGTCTAACTTAGATAAAAAGCCAATATTGATTGGAAATGATGGCATTTCAATAGAAAATCGGTCAAAAGTACACACCAAATTGCCCAAATGGGTTCGAGAATTGATTTTTATCTTCAAAATTATGAGGGCGGCACATCCCCCCTCAGACTCCCCCCTGTCCGCGTTAGTTACCGCGGAGGACGGTGCTTTGCACCTTTTTGGTTACTCACAATAGTTACTCACTATTTCAGTTTTTTAACCTTGATTTTTTCCCCACCCCCTATATAAATAACCTGGCACCGCCCCTGGCTGTAGGCCTACCTTTTGGACTGTGCGATTTTTTTGGACTGTGCAATTTTTTTTGGACCGTGCGATTTTTTTGGACTCTCCCTCCCAGCGAATCCCAAAAGTTGACAGCCCTGGTTTACCATGAATAACCTTAAAGACCCCCTGTGGCTTGTTATCTGAAGCACAGTCACGGCTGCCCTGATTCAATTTGTGGTGATCTTTAATCAAGATCACTAAAAGTGAAACGCATTAAGAGGCCTTGAACTCATTACATAAGAGGTTTTCGACATATACCATTTTTATAAACAAAGAAGCTGCGTCGGCATTAAATAATATCAAATAAATGAAGTCAAAAGTGGAAAAATGCCGTGATGATATATAATTTATTGTACACATTTTCGGCCATCGGCCCTCATCGGGTACGGTAGATTGAATAGATTTGTTTACATTCTGTACCCAAATTCGTAAGAAGCCGAACGCCAAACATACGCGTGCGCGTGGACAAAAAACGCGGGCAAAATACACGTGCGGGAAATAACACGTACGCGCTGCGATTAAGAGCAGGTGATGGCGGACGGCTAGACACGAAACTTATTGAAGCTGACATTAATGCCATTTGGGTGCAGAGTGTCGAGAGAGTGAATTAGTCGTTGTTCTCTCTCCTTTCTGTTTTTATCGCCGCCATGGCATTTGAATAGTCCAGCTATTTTGATGTCCTGGTTTAAATCATGATTGTGGAAATGTTGCGCTACTGGTATGCTAGGAAGTTGAATGCGAATGGACCTGAGGTGTTCCGTAAAGCGGTCTGCCATGCGTCGTTTGGTTTCCCCAATATACAACATGTTGCATTTCGTACATATAATGGCATAAACCAAGTTCTTGGTGGTGCACGTGATTGTGAACTCATAGGAAACCTTTGTTCACCGCTGGGTCCTTTGATGCTATCTCGCGAGGTTACATGCTTACATGTGTTGCATCTGGGTCTTCCGTATGCAGTAGTTGAACCGGGCCTGGGCGGCTCGTCTTGGTGGTTAATGTTGGAAACTACCAAGTTTCCACGGCAACCAACTTATACATCATCGCACTGTCCTCCAGTCATCGTGCTCAGCATGGGATTTCTACACAATCCGCAGTAAGATCCATCATCTAAACCGAACATACTTTGATTGCCTTTAAAACTCTAAGGCATCTAAGGGAGCAAATAAAAACTCGACCGAGCGGCAACCGGCGGTTTCGCCCGGTTGGACCGCATATCATTGTTTAGAACAATAGAAGTTTTGAGAATCGTCATGTCAACCTTCCCAGACGTGTCCCTCAAGTTCTTGTCCCTGCGATATGCGCAAAAAGTGGGAGACGGAAATAGTCTGGATGTTGTGTCGTCCGCGTTAAGAATATGCACATTTCTCATAATCATTTTGGAGACTCGTGTGTTGATGGGATGGTAAGTGAGTACCAGAGGGACGCGTTGACTGAAGTGCGAGGTTTAGGTGTCATGGCCTCGTTCTTGGTCATATTAGCGGTGCGACGGATAGCAGCATTGGTGACGGATTCAGGGTATCCGCGATCTGTAGAGAATGATGCCATAGTGGTTGCGTTGTTCTTAAAGTCTGCATCGGAGTCACAGAGTCGCGGAGACGAAGTAGTTGCGAATATGGAATACCGTTCTTGCACGCTGGAGGGTGTGAAGAGTTTTATTGCAGATAACTATGGGAGTATAGGTTTGTAGAATATGTTGGTTAAGGATGCGGTCGTGCTGCACTGCGAAGGATTGTGTCGATCAAGGTGATGTCGCAGGGCGACCAGGCCATAATGTATAGGGATAGATGTGTACAAGGACTGAAAGGTAGATGTTCCGATGCTGGTCCAATTTTCAACTTGATGTTTTCTATTTTACATGAAAGGTCATCCTTATAATTGTCACATTCCAAAGTTTGAGTTGCATAACTCCAATGGTTCTATTTTTAGAACCGCAAGGTCACAATACATTTACCCATTGAGTTATACGCAAACTGGTTGGTGGTTAACCATCTTTGGCAGTAATTCACCACATTTTAGCCTATAATTTCTAAATGGAACATTTCTGGGCCCTAAGATTTTACAGACATAATGAGAAAAATATGGGGATTCTTCAGATATCAAAATATCTTGATGTGAAAAAAAATCATAGCCCCAAAAAAGTGATCGGAACATACACCTAGAGTGAAGATGTGGCGTGGTCCGGCGGGATCACCGGTGAATCGAAATTCCTTGAATATCTCGAGGGCGTGGTAGTCTTTGATATAAGTCGGCAGGGTCCTGACGATAGGCGACAGAACGTTGTCGAGATATTTACTTTTTTGTTGGACAACTGCATGTCGATACAACTGGACGACCAGGGTTATTCAGCTTGTGTATCTTGGGGAGCATGTACAATCGTGCATATTTAGGATCCGGTTGGATGAGGTTCGAAGCAGTAGAGGGGAGATCTTGGTCGTGGATCATGTCATGGACAACTCTTGTTATCTTGCTATGTTGTTCATTTGTAGGATCATGAGGGGTCCGCTCGTATGCCGATGCATCAGATAGTGGGCGTTGGGCTTCTAAAATATATAGGCCTTTGGGCCAGACCACAACTGCTCCTCCCTTGTCGGCTGGTTTGATGATGATGTTGGGGTTGCGGCGGAGATCTTCAAGGGCCTGGCTTTCAACATCGGATGTATTATGTGGTTGAAAGCGTTTCCTGTAGTAAATCTGTCTGATGTCATTACGGCACTTGTTGATAAAGAGATCCAAAGTTGCGCATTTACCCTGCACAGGCGTCCAGTTGGACTTCTTAGGTTGTAAGGCGGTGAACTCATCTTCTTCAGCGGTACCATTTATCATGTTTATGCTTTCACGATCATAGAAGTAGGCCTTTAAGACGTAGGCGGCGGAAGAATTCCTCTGTGTCAGTGCGGGTTTTAAATTCATCGATGCTGGGGCGGTGAGGGATATAAGTAAGGCCCTTAGATAGGACCGAAACTTGTTCGTTAGTAAGTTCAAGATCGTCTGGTATAGTGACTACCAGTTTGCGTTTCATGTCAGCAGAATGGCGTCTGGGAGGGTTGACATGACGATTCTCATAACTTAGATGCCTTAGAGTTCGAAAGGCAATCAAAGTATGTTCGGTTTAGATGATGGATCTTACTGCGGATTGTGTAGAAATCCCATGCTGAACACGATGACTGGAGGACAGTGCGATGATGTATAAGTTGGTTGCCGTGGAAACGTGGTAGTTTCCAACATTAACCACCAAGACGAGCCCCCCAGGCCCGGTTCAACTACTGCATGCGGAAGACCCAGATGCATTACGTTAATATGTTGCACTTTGGCTTAGGAAAACGATAGTGATTATATATCATAGACTAAATTTGTATGATATTGGGCCTGATCAGACAGCTGTAGAACGGGGCCCCGTTTCAATTGAGGGCGCTCTATTTAGTGACGCACTGCCGTCATTTTTTACATGGCGATTTATCAAGTGACGGAAGTCCGTCGCCCGCCGGAATACGAACAAAAACCACTTTTCAATAGAGGGCGGGCTTGGGAACGGGACTACGTTTCCAAGGGAGCGGCCTCACGTCACAGTAATTTTTCAAAATTCATAAAAAGCCGATTTTGCCGATTTTAAACAACGAAATAACTGTCTTATCACAGAGATAACCGTTACAAAAACATCACTTCTGAATACTATAGGCCTTATATTTAATGTAAAAATTATCACACTTACCCTAAAAATTCTATAAAATGGTGTAATCTCGTCTAGAAAATGGTCGTCTCATCGCAGCAAACCGGTCAAAAAATACATAATTTTAGATTGTGTCGTGTGATGTTGGGGTCAAAGGTTAAATTAAATCATCGAACTGGATGTCGCAAGAAGTTCTGGTACCTTATGCTGCACTCAACTTGATGGATAGTTACTTTTTATGCATATAATTGGGGGTAAAAAGGCGAACATTCAATCATTGCGCAAATTGACGGGTGTGCGTTACCTTGGTTACGTACACCCGTCGTTTTAGAGCGCTCTCAATTGAAACGGGGCCCCGTTCTACAGCTGACTGCTGATCCCTTGGAAATGTTAAGGTTTAAATAGACTTACCTCGGAATGTTATCATACCACTCGATCCTGCATTATAACCTGTAAATGTAGAAGGTATGGACTTGATGTCAACAATTTCACCTCAAATTCATGAAATTTACAATGAATTATTATTAACACTTTCCACGGCTATAATAGATTTAACGTAAAATACAAAACAGATTTTTCAGAAACCTTTCCCAATTTTCAAAGTCTATCTCAAGGATTACTGAACCAATACTAGGCGTGTGTGTACTTATTTCAATCATTTCTCATGGTGATTTCAAATGTGGTAATGATATTCAATAATGTTGACATTTTTGAAAGATTTTGTGAACATTTGGAATGTAGTCTGCAGACGCCTGCCTGCCGTGTGGATTGTGTTAAGTAAAATGCCATCGTAAGAATATAAAAAATTATAAAAAAATGTATAGCCGATGTCAAAAGTCAAGTCCACCAATCCACGCCTTTAAAAAAATTGATTCAAGATACGATACAACTAGAGTATGAGTGCGTACAAAGAAAATCTAAACTTGACATTCATATGCAGAAATGGGACATACTCCCAAACCATCTAAAGTAATACCATTTTCCCGCTTCCGATGGATTTCACTATGTTGCTTTCGCAATTGGATAAATAATAGAGCGATTGTATACCACCATGTTTCACATTTGGATACTATTAGTTATTAAGTGAGGTTGGGTCGGATACGGATTATATCTAGCTGAGGATTCTGTATCGGGACGAGGGCGCAGCCCGAGTCCCGATACAGACTCCGAGGCTAGATATAATCCGTATCCGACCCAACCTCACCTAATAACGATTTTATCCTACTAAAACACTATTCAAACAAAACAAGAACAAATGATTCTGTTTAAACCTACGGCGCTTAGGATTTACTGCAGGGTCCGGCTTTGACGCTGACACAAACGCCATTGTTGATCAACAATCTGACGAACGTCACGTAGCAACCCTACTAACGCATGCGCGCGCATTCCTTACTGACCGTATACGGGGTCGGATACGGAATATATCTAGTCACTAAATTCAGGCGCTTATCCAATAGGAACACGAGAATCGTCTCGATGGTAGGATAAATTTTATGATTGTATATCACCATGTGTCGCATTTGGATACATATTATTATTAAGCGTATTATAAGCATTTGTATTACTCTGTATTTTTGTACTTTTCTGTATCTGTATATGTCCTTCTGTGTTGAAAGTTTAAAAAATAAAAATAAATAGTATAATAGAAAAAGTAAGAATATAAAAACAGATACCATTCCGGTTTCATAAAAGAAGATACCATTTCTCATAAATGCATGTATGGAAAACATATGTCGCCAGCGCTGCGTAGAATGTAGATGTGAAGTCACATGACACTGACGTCAGTGTCAAGGGTGAATATGAACCAATCAGAAACGGGAATAAAAGTATACAAACTGCTTAGCTCAAGACTGCTTTCAATATCTTACATTTTAATAGGATATCATATCATATTAGACCGCTTAAAATGAACAAGTTTCAAAGAAAATATTGATAACTTTAAACTCATTGATTGTATTTAGATTTGTATACGCTTTAGTTGAACTTCTCCTTAAAATAGGTGTGGTATACCTATTTAAAATGTAAACCTCCTATACCTGTATACAGTGATTTGTTTCATGGTCCATACGTTTTGAATCGTAAGATCATAAAAGTCCAGAATATTTAGGAGGTACAATTATTTCTGGTCTCGCTGATGATGAGGGACCAGCTGCTGCTGACCCTGGACCTGAAGAGGACGGGTCAGGGATGGATCTCATGGCAGTAGGTGCTGTAGACGTTGTAGCTGTAGCATCGGCAACGGCGGCAGTAACAGACCCGGTTGCAGCAGGTCGCGGGGCAGGTCGAGCCCGAGGTATTCCCTTTTTTAAGATTTCCGAGGGGTATATGTCAGCTCCTCGACATCTGCAAATCTTGAGGGCAGCTTTATTTGTCTTCGTGGTCATTCACCTCAGCCTTCCATGATTGTATTCGGATTGTTTTTATAGTCCAATTTTGGTGTCGGTCATTCCGTAATAATACGTGTGGATTCCTTTGTTCTAAAGGTTAACGTACAACTGTACATTGTATATGAATACTCCGAGTGATTCTCCCGGGGTGATTCTAAACGTAGATCAAATAATTAACATTTTGTTTCACTATAAAATAATTTGCAATTACGTTCCTCGTTAGGTCTTGGCTTGAAGTGGTACATGTACATTTATTCGTAAATGTATCTCTTGAGATTCATTATTTCCATGGTTCTGATCTTGATAATTCTACCGTACCTTGATTATGAGATATTCCACACATAATATAGTCGGCTGCTGTATTAGATGTGCAGAGAACATCATACCACCTGTTTGTCGTTTCAATAGAGTCAAACTGCAGAACTGTACACTTTTCTACGTCAAACGGACCTCCATCAGGCTGCCTGAAAAACAAGATAATACCATGGTGTACCATACCATGGTGTATAGAAGTCCTAGAGGTCGTTGGGATTTCTAATACCAAATAACTTGCTAATACGTAACATGATTCGAACCGCAACAGTTCGCATTTACCTTCAAGCTATAGTTAACAACAACATACTGATGGGACCAACCAAACTGATGATTGCTTATGATTTTATATATATATAGTTGTTTTACGCCTACGTCCAGATAATTTACAATAGTGTTTACTAATGGGCCCCTCACATGTATCCGTGTGTGCTGGGCGGCCCCTTACCGTGTGAAAAATGGGTTTCCCGTCCGTTGAACACGTTCAGGGGACTTTGCCGGCCACCGGAGTTTTGAACATGCTCAAAACTCCTGGCAGGTGAGTAAAAGCGGCGGCGAACGATGAGAGCCCAGTATGAAGACGGTATAAGGACGGCGCACACGTTCGTACCCGTTTCGCGCCCATTCGCAGGGCGGTGATGGACGGTAGTGGACGAATGGCCGCATGCAGCCTGGTCGTAACCGTTCGCGGTACGGACTCTCAGCAGACATGTTGCAACTCTCTAAATGTAAAAGAGATAAAACTCACTCTTTCGAGAGCTCTAGGAGGGACAGCTCTTTTATGGAATGAAGTTCACTCTTAAAAGAGCGATTTTCACTCTAAAAGAGTTAAAATCACTCTGAAAAGAGTAGAGATCACTCTGAAAAGAGTGGAAATCACTCTTAAAAGAGTGGAAATCACTCTTAAAAGAGTGAAAAGTCACTCTAAAAAGAGTGAACTTCACTTCTTAGAAGAGCCGTCCGTCCGTCTGCTTAGCTCTTTTACATTTAGAGAGTATTATAGATGTTGGTCGTACGAATTCCGGAATGCAAATGAAGCGGTGAACTTGAGCGCTCAGCTTAAAAGGGCGGTTTGATGAAGTAATCAAGACGTTTCGGCCGGTACCCAGGCGTTCCGACCGGTTAGGAACCGGTATGGAGGTGGTATGCACACGGTGAGGACACGGTGAGAACGGTAAGCTTTACCTGTATGAGGACGGTGAGCCCGGTACCAGGCCGGTGAGAACCCGGTACAGACCCGGTGTAGAGCGGTATGGACCGAGGACCGGTGAGGTGTTATGCACCCGGTGAGAACTTTAATCTAGCTACGTATGAGGACGGTGAGCCCGGTACCAGGCCGGTGAGGACCCCGCATATACCCGGTATATAACATAACGGTATGGACCCGGTGACCACCAACAAAAATTAATGCGCCCGTTGACATTTTTTACTGATTGTTTGTTTTTCTATTAGACGGTAAGGTGGCCGCCTACCATTACCACCCTACGAACGGGTGCGAAACGGTGCGCCGTCTTTATACCGTCCTCAAACCGGGCTCTCACCGTTTGCCGCCGCTTTAACTCACCCGGCATGAGTTTTGAGAACGGTAAAACTTCCTGCCGGGCGCGGATGGCCGGCAATGTCCCCAGCAACGTGTTCAACGGACGGGAAAGGGCCCACCGTGTGACATCACCGTGTGCCGCCGTCTGCACCAATTTGTCACACGGATACATGGGAGTAATACAGAGATTTCCGGAATGTGAGTGAAGCGGCGAGCTTGAGCGCTCAGCTTGTACAGGGCAGTTTGATGACGTTATCAAGGCGGTTCGGTCGGTTCCCAAGCGTTTCGGCCGGTGAGGACCTGGTGAGGAGGTGGTATGAGCCCGGTTCCAGTCCGATAAGGACCCGGTATAGAACAGTATGAACCCGGTGACAAACAAAAAAAATCAATGCGGCCGTTGACATTTTTTGCTGATTGTTCAACGTGTTGGACTCTGTTGTTTTTCTATAAGACGGTAAGCATGGTAAGGGGCCGCCCAGCTCACACGGATACATGTGAGGGGCCCATTATACCGTTAAGAAGTGGTATAAACTGGGAGTGTTTATTAACTAGATTCAGACATGTCCTTAGAAGAACATGTTTTGTTAGGGGGATTCATGTTACCAAATCTAGAATAGTCCACGCATGATGGGGCAGGAGGTTAATCATTACGGACGTACATTATATGGCGAAAAACACGTGTCTGAGATTGAATGTGAGACGGCTTGTAGCCTTTGTAGGAGAAAAAGAGTATAAAATTGAATTGCTGATAAGCTTACAGGCCTACTTTGCATTGTTCATCAATTTATGTTTCAATAAATCATACAACTAGCAACAAGTATGCTGACAATCTTATAAGAAATAATAAGGATGGTTTGAGCTACACACCAACAAAACCTCAGTTTTATGTGCGCGATCAAATGTGTGGTCTCTAATTAGGACTAAACACCCAATATCAACAGATACAGGAATATCTATTGGACCGAAAATAGTCTTGGAAAACAACGCGCATTCGTATATGCGTGGAAGTAAGCTATACCTTGAGTGTATTTTGGTTGACCAAGCGGTGTAGCTTGCAGGAGAGCCGTCAACCCACCGGTGTAAATGCACGTGCTCAATTCGTGACAAACCTAAAGTAAAAATTAAAATAACTTATTATGATAAAAGATACAAGAAGTCATTTAGCATAGTTGTCGTAATTTATCTTGAGACTAAAGTACTACTTCTGAAATTCCATAATTCTAATCGTAATACACGTGTGGATAACACTAGTTTTGAAATAGCGCGGTAACTCACATAATGAGGTCGTGCTACAAATTAAACTGAATGATGATAATTTATTGGCCATCAACTATAACAATACCGTGTCAGACTGGATCGCTGCACATAACAGGAAGCGTACCCCTTTAGGCTTTATCTCATCGCGCGTGTACATATGCCAACGTAACACGCATGCGCGAAATAATAATGTTCCAAATTCATATATTATGTAAAGGCCAAACCCTCTTACCTTCTTGACAGAATGTGTAAAGTACACGCAAACTGACTATATGTAATACCCCTTAAGATCTATTTTGTTACGCGCCGCTTGTATTATTTCATGCGCGCCTGGGGGGTGTCTATGTTATTTTCACCAATTTTGGAAACAGGAACCGACCAATTAGGTAACCAGGAACCGACCAATCAGGTAATTTTACGTTATAATTCAAATTTGGAAAGATAAATTAAAAATCCGGCTTCATTGGGTCATTCCTCTATTCAAGCTTATGATCCATTCCAAATATCACTCTGATACGAGCTTTTGTTTTTGAGTTACGTTGGTTCCCATATTGCAAGTTTGCGTGTTTTCTAGTTTTGAGATATCGTGCAAAACGTAATAAAAATATTAAAATTGGCGGGGAAAAAAAGGTGACATTTTGGATACAATTAGTTGTTCAATTATGGAAGAGCATGAATTTAGACACATTTTGAGCCATTTTTGGTGAAAATAGCAATTATATTAGCATTTTTATTGATTTTTAAAGATAAATGGCTTAAAAATAGCTGGGTGAGAAAAATAAAGAAATTACGTTGACTTTGAAATTTTGATGATTTATGATGTGCAATTAATTATTTTAATATTTTAATAAATACATTTGATAAAATGTTACAATTATTTGATCAAAAAATAATTAAAACTGAAAATGCTTAAAATCGCACGTTGAGCGTTTTCTACATACAAATGTATACAAAACACCACCGATATTTTGAAACACACGAAACTCAATTGACCATAACTTCAGAACCGAAAATCCAATTTACCTCAAACAAAAAGCATTTTAGAGACTTAGCAGATTTCTACTGTGCTAATATCTAATTTTTGTCCGAAGCAATGAATTTTACTATCTGGCGTTTTGATTAACATCCTTTCATTGAAGGAAGAGTAACGGAAGTTACAGATACTGCAACAGCATTCTGCACGCTTCGTAGTCTTTCGTGCCGCCAGCCGTCCCGCCACATAACTATAACCCCTCAACAGTGAGTCAGATTATGAAGAATAATAAGGCCGCAACGACGCCGAGAATTGAAATAAGTGGAATACAAAATGGCAATTAACATAGTTACCTATATATATGTTCTTTCCCAAAGGTATCTCCTTGTTGGCATAGGTGCTGAGTAGAAGTCGGTGAATGAAGTTCGCATCAGTTCGTCCTCTTATGGTAGCAAGATGGCCACCATCAATGTTACACATTCGCTCTGCTGCTATCCAGGATAGGGAATTGCTAGGCTCGATCCGAAAACAACTTCCATCGAAGTAGCTCCATTTTCCGGGACAAAAGCTTTGAACTATTATGGAAAACAAATTATTACCCCTCATACGAGGGGCAGTCAGTAAATAATGAAAGTGATCATGGTATGGAATGCATGGGTGATTCTATTGAGCGATAATGTTATCAATACAAAGTATGAACCTTTGTCTTTCAAACAATACACTTTTGGATTTCTAAGTATCAACTATGACGTCATAGCATTAGCGTAAACTAAGTACACTTGGGACACTGCCTGAAATTGGTCAATATTTGGCTGGATATCTAGGTTGAAATATGGGTTGTTTGAAACATTTGCGTGTATCTCGGCAATGCAAGCATAGAAACAGATAATAATTGGTGCATAGTTAGAACACATAATAATCTCCGTTTCACACCTTTTTTTTAGATCCGAGCTCCTTAATACAAACAAGAAGGGACCATCTCAAATACGCTTTTATTAAGCAAAATCTGCAACAATATACTTTAGAAAACAACAAAGGATAAAGAACAATATAGGGATTATAATTGAGTAAATTGTTGGGGGATGTAAAGCAATAATAGTGGGCATTTCAAAAGGAGCTGATCATAAAATGTCCTCAAACCATTGAAATTATGTAACGATTTCTTTAACAGTCCACATCTAGTAGCTCCAAAGATAGCAGTAACAAGAGAGGTTGTGGCAGCCATCTTTGATTGATATATTCATGTATATCTTCATTTTGACTAGCACAATAATTATACACATTGATAAACGCATTTAACAATATTTTGGTTTAGAATTTGAAGGCAGAGTAAGCTTTTATCTGGTAAATTTCATGATTTTAGCAATTTTTGGCCCAGTTCAAAATTATCTGCCGTCTGCGCATGCGCATATTTTCTGTAAATTTCATGTGAATAAGTTCAGATAATTAGTTAACTATCCTATGGAATCTCCCAAATGGGTTTATTGATTGTTTTTTTTCCTAAATTGTTTGATATTCCGCAATACTAGTGCTTCACTGACTGGGCATTTTTCAATGAAAATGGGCTATTTGAAATACTGATATTTGTATACCTTTTATTCAATCGCTTCTCAATCATAATTATGAAAAATCGGGATTTACCTGCTTCTGATGTCATGTTATGCAATCTTTTTACCACGTGTTTCATTTAAACAATTCAAATTTCCCGCCAAATAATTGATTTAGCAGTGTCCCAAGTGTACTAACTTTAAGCTAATGCTATGACGTCATAGTTGATACTTAGAAATCCAAAAGTGTATTGTTTGAAAGACAAAGGTTCATACTTTGTATTGATTACATTATCCCTCAATAGAATCACCCATGCATTTCATACGATGATCACTTTCATTATTTACTGACTGCCCCTCGTACATATTTATAAGGGTATATTTTTAACCAAGTCGGATAAATATAAAAACCTAACGAATGTTTGTTTAAATGTTTTAGTACTACCAAACATGCGAGAGTTTGAACTACTTTCCGCTAATCAACACCGTCCCCCGAAACAATTCTAGAGCCTATGAATATTACGTATGTTAAACGGTGATGCCAAGTACGAGGTTAGTTGACAACAACAAACATGGCGTCGTCTGCTAAACATCTCTACCGAAGAAATTCGCGAACTAAACAGACGCAGATTTGAGGCTTCTTTTGGATACTTATGCTGCATCATAATCCGTGAAGGTCTGCATCAATGATTGTGAAGTATAGTTAACGAGTTTAAATGGTATTGTTCTTCTGCCAGGGGAATTGAGTCCGCCACTTCTTGCTCGCTGTGTGTACTGCAGGTGTAGGCCTACTACTACGAGCCTACGCGGGAGCAATGTAAGTTGGGGGCGGGGCTTCGATTTTTAATTTAGATTTTTTTATTTTACCAAACATGCCTGAGTTTGAAACTTAGTGAATCATTAGTCAGGACTGGTGTATATTGACTTTTCATTCTATACCTCTACCGCCACTACATAATAGAATGGTTTGTGTCTTGGAGAATGACAGATACTACAGTGTGACTTATTTTCGGTAAGAGTAAAAGACCATCAACAGGTTACCAGAGACTTTTACATCATTGATAACTACTTTGATTCACAGACTACCGATCTGTGTACCTTTAAATAATGTTGAACTGTGGTGATATACTTTCCAATTCATCATGATAAAGTGTACTCCAAGAATTCAAAATGACTTGTTCACCATAATTAAAAGAAGAATGCTGCTCCTACGCATGGTGATTATATTGAGGTGATATTCAAGCCTAAAGGTTCGCGGTGCATTACATACGTTTTCAGGGGGACATTGAGTCTATAAAAACACTTAAGAAAACAGCTCCATTTATATAGGCCTACGCAATAGAATTATCGAGACTCGATGAGTTTATAATCGAGACTGGTTTGGAGAAAAATCGACACCCGTATCGAGCACCAAGCATCGAGCAGCATAGTATTCCCTTGTCTAACTATAACGAAGGACAAATGGTGCAGTAAATAGAGATTCTGGAGGTTTATTTTAATTATTGTCCCGTCGCATCGAGTACTCGATATGGTATCGATATGATAGTCATATAAATAAATATTATCATTATACCCATGGTGTACTTGCTTGAAATTCCCCAGGTTAACAGTGACTATTGGTATGGTCCTCGTATCGAGCACGGTGTCTATTCTGTCGAGCCACAACTTATCGAGCCCTAAGCCTAACAATTACCTTCAATATCTACGGTACAAATGACGCCCACACGATGAACTTCATTGCAGAATTCGTAATTTCCTGAAATACTTAAACTACAATCGCTAAGAGAACCTTCGTCTCCAGAACATTGAATATCTTGCAAGAGAATAGAACGCCTTCTATCTCCTGGGTCGGCAATCTTCCAAGGGAATCCTTTATGGTGTCCAGTGAACCCCAACTGGTTACAAGCAACGTTTGCAGCGTTGTCATCCCAGTAGTCATCGCATGCCCAAAGTACCCATTCTTTACCATTCAGTAGAGTATTGATATGGCCTTCAGAGTCACTGTTTCCTTGCTGAAGACGAATAGTGCTGCCTAGACCTACAAGGAATTGATATTTGTGTCACTTGGTGATTGGTGTGAAGTCTGTGTGTAGAGGTATAGATATAAAATATGTGTTTTCTTATATGAAGACGTGAGCGCAAGAAGTCAATAAGTCCATATTTGACATTTTGAGATACAGGCATTTAAAGTTTACAAAATATTGTAGGAATCAACGTAAAAGTTCAATTTGGCTATTACTAGCCTAGGACATGTACGGTTTGACCTAGACAAAATTGCAACATAAATGGGTTTTGTTGTAATTGTTTCAAAATGCCCTTCCGAACATTATCTTAAAAATCGATCAAATCTGAAGTTGGGGGGAAAATGCTAATTTGCATAACAATGTATGGGTACATTTAGCCATATTAGTCGGATATATACAGGGGTTACCGTGCACCCCCACCACCCAGGACTCCCCCAAACCAACTTGCTTGACTCTTTTCATGGTCCTAAATCATAGTCAAAATGTTACCAAAAACAATTTCGTGTTATTCAAGATGGCGTCCAAAATGGCCGCTAAAACTGGTCACATTTCATAAATTGACAAATAGCAATCAAAATGCGTAAAGAAAGTATAGTTTTAATAGTGGGATGTATGTATTAGACAACTAAAGACTCTTATCCAGTAGTTTTGCTTTGTTAACATACCAAAAATGGTAAAATTCCATAAAATGGCATATATTAACCAACATGTATGAGCAGAGTATAGTTTTAACAATGGAATGTATAACAGACCACTAGAAACTAACATCCAGCATTTTGGCTTTGTTATCATACTTAAAATCCAAAATGGCCGCCATAATGGCCCCAAAATGGCTCTAAATGTTGTAAAATCCATAAAATGGGATAAAAATCAACCAAAATGTATGTATTAGACCACTAGTAATTCATATCCAGATTTGTTGCTTTGAAATCACATACTTTAAGTCCAAAATGGCTGCCATAATGGCCGTTGTCAATGTAAAAATGTCTCTAATCAAAAAACAATTTACCAAAGCCAAGAAACGCGACAAGGACACACTACTCAACTACAAACAAAAGAGAAAGAAACAGCAGAATACCTTTAGTCCTCACATACAATCCGGCGTTCAACCAAATACATAATATAGCTCGTAAACATATGCATGTTATCGATTCTGACGAAAGACTGTCGCGTATATTTACTGCTCCGCCAATGGCAGCTTTCCGTAGACCTCGCAACATCCGTGATATTGTCGTTAATGCGCGGGTCAACAATACTCAAGAAGATCCTACGCTCGGTTGTACCAAGTGTCCTTCCAAGAAATTTCCAGTCTGCCCCTTCATAAATAAGGGTACTAAATACACCAGCATGGTCACTAAGGAATCGTTCCCTATCACTGCTCACATTCACTGTAAAACGACCTGGGTGATATACTTGATATCATGCAAACGTTGTGGCCTTCAATATGTAGGTAAAACCACCAACACCCTGTACATCCGCTTCACCGGCACTAAATCCGACATTAAAACCAAGAAAAAGAAACAACCTATTGTCGACCATTTTAACCTTGACAACCACTCCATTGACGATGTTTCCCTGATGGGCATTGAACATATGGTCGAATCCAACGAAAAGTGTACACGGCTAGATTTTTAGGGTCCAGTTTCAAAATCCTTCGATCTCTTATTCCTTTTCCCCACTTTAAGTCAACATATCAAGCTTGTATGGAAAAAAAGTGCCATCACTAATCTTTCCAATTGACCACGTGGCGGAATGATGAAGTTGAAGGTACACTTCTCAATGTTACCTACAAATACAAGTACCATATTTTGATTAAGTGATGATTATTCCACCTATTTACATATTGCATTCAAATTTGTGATTGTATTGTATTCAGAAGATGCTAATGCTGATAGAAAGTGGATATATTTGTACAGGTACTCATATTTTTTTACATTTTAGATTCACACAGTTAGGTAGCATTTTCAGGCTCTCAATACTTTGAAACATGAGGTTGCGTCACTTTGTATACCTTCACCAAGATGATTTTAATGACCATTTGTTTTCATGTACCTCAAAGAGGGGGAATGATCCTTTCTGGAAAATTTAGAATTTTGAGCATGCGCCCGAAACTTAAGTACATAGAGGAATGTGGACATTTTGTATTCGTAGGGAACAGTTAATGTATACGTAGGTATAAGAGAAGTAAAATTGTAATAAATTAATGTTGTACTTAATTTATGCTGCATTTTGGGGGTGAAATGATCATGCAGGGTTGTTAACAATATTTGTTTTTAAATAAACATGTTAAAACATGTTTAAATCCTAATATTATGGACATATTCCCCATAGTTTACTTTAAATAGATACTAGAATATTAATTTAATGTTGAAAAAATATACAATATCTAACTCTTAGTTGTAATTTTGAATAGGTTTATTCAGAACAAAATATCAGGCAACATTTTAAGCATTCCTATAAGATAAAAACATGTTAAGACTTAAAGCACGGTAGCTAATATTGCAATCATCAAAGTATTCGTAGGTAACACATTTGTTCTCAACTTTGTTGACTAAGAACGGTTGGATTCTTTTATTTTACATATGTAAAGAGGCAAAATTGTACTCGACGTAGTTTTTATGCCCTGAATCGCGTGTGAGGGTGAATGTCGTACAGCAAAATAAAAGTTGTCTTGCTTGACGTTAAAAGTTGATAATATAAGAATGTGCGCTCAGCACTGCTTTTACAAAACAATCAGAATTGCGTAATATTCAACATTTGAATGAAAAGCAAGATTAACCAAATAAACATTAAAATTATATTAAACTATGTTCCTATTTCTAAGATATAAAAGAAAACATCCTAAACATCAATAAACTCACTAGGCCTATCTGTTAGTATTATTGATCATCTAATTTGGTTAAGGAATGTTGATTAAAATTAATTTACACATGATAAAAACGGCAGAAAATGTTTTATTATGCTAACGTATCTGATCATCCAATTTTGTAAGTGTCTTTCTTGCTTGACTTTCAATTATTAAGAATGTGCGTTTAACTTCTACAAAACAGTCAGAAGTGTGTAATATTTAACATCTGATACAAGGCAAGATGATGACAACATACATATCGTACTGGGTTAACATTTCGTAAAGGTATAGTTAAACAATCAATCAACTCGCTAGTGATAATATTCTTACTCATCTCATTTGGTAAAAAGCATGTTCATCATTAAAACTAAACATAATAAAATATTAAGCGTATAGAAACATTTTAAGTAAGATACCTCTGATCATTCAGCCTTGTAATCTCTACTTAACAAGTTTAGTGGATCTTGTTGTATTCTTTGTGTAGTTAGTTCTTCATCTCTCTCTTGTCACGAGGATGAATATCTTGTAGAACAGAATTACTCTTTGTTTATTATAGGACATTTTAGAATGTTATGAATGAACGTTTCAGTTTCCGTGTGAATCCAAAGTATTGGACATTTCCTCGAGCCATCATTAATGAGAAAGCAAGCGGTTTTCTCTTAGCAAACAGTTTGATTTGCCTGTTATTCATAGTCTTGAATGTCAGGTTATTTGTTTTAAGCAATAAAACAACCGGTTGTCTTCCTCAATTTGTTCTAAATGAAGGAGGCAAGTGAGTCTTCTAGCAGTTATCATTTTGAATAGCTGTTTTAAACACGAAAGCCAGATCGCTTTTTAATTCATTTTAATATATACTTTGAAATAATTTCATATCAGACCTTATATTATATATATAAGTTTAATATGAGCCGAACATGTTCAAAGCCTAGAACATTCAAATGTCGTGCATTTCAGTCCACAGCGGAATAAAGCATACATCATATCGACAAGCTGGTTTAAAACAATATTATGCACCAAACGATATTATTCCCGTCTTATACATTTCTGCTAAATATTTATATAAACATTAATCACCCCTATTGCGATTTAAATCAACTGTCAGAGGATGTCTTTGCGTGAATAACATAAAAAACTACACTAATAGGAGTAACAAGATTGAGACAGAGGGAGGCTATATTCAATCAACTTTTAAGACAACAACAAATTATTGATGCACTTGTACGCAAACTACAGAATTTTGTGAAAAGTTACTTACAAAAGCTGAAAGATTGATGCAAAACTTCTCCGTTGCTTGCCGAACGCAGCGCACGTTTCTACTTTATTCCAGTCGTTACAAGTATGTAACAACAGAGGGAAGTACCACGGTATCGTTATCCGTTATTTGTATTTGAAGGTAACAGTTCATTATTCAAATTTGCCTACGAATACAGTCTTTTATTGCAGATATTTCAGAAAATGTTGCCTTCAAAATAATAAAACTTAGCACACGTGTACACTAATCTGTGTTTATATTAAAATGGCAGTGTTTTAAATAGGTATTCGGAGGTAATGCATTTTTTTTACCAAACCGATAGTTTCCGCTTTTAAAATTTCTAACAGCTTTATCAAAAATTCGACTTGAATGGGGACAATGCATTTAAGTATTTAACATATTTAGGTATCCTTACAGCACAAATTACACTACCTCAGGCAAATTCTTCCCCGAAAGTGAGATTTAACAAAACATGTATTGGTAGGTAACGTCAAAACTTACCACAGCCAAAAAAATCACAACAATTCAGGGGATTCATCAAAAGTAACAAAAATTACAAGAGGCATTCTTGAGATATACACCAATCAAACAGGCAAAACTATTTCCATTTAAGCTCGTTTTCATCTAAACGGTTATATGTCTAAAATAAAACCTTAACAACTATTTTGTAAAAAGGGTGAAAAATAGCAGGTTTATTGCTCGCATACGCCCAATTGTGCATAGAAGTTAGTCATATTATATATGGCGCGAAGCGTCTCATCGAGGCGGATACGTATAATACAATAAATAAAATAGTCAAGATATAGATTATTTTATTATAGGCCTGAACATCACGTGTACACTTTTCGTTGGATTCGACCATATACACAAACAAACAGAACACATGATAAGAAAACGGGAATCATACTGGATAGCTAAACTTCGCACTCTCAAGCCCTACGGCATTAATAGCGATCCTTAATGTCACCTGCTGCTCGCTACATACCATATCGTGCGCCCTCACCCGTCTATCCCTATATTCTCCAGCATTCGGCAATCCCGTAATGCACCGCGGTTCACATCTCCATACACTCGCTGTTGTTACCACACCTACCAACGTTCCATCCCTCTCCTCTCTGGTAAGCGTAATTAATTGATACAAGTGTGTGTTTGTAGACTATTTGTATAATTATCTGTGTACAACTTACCACTCTATCTATGGCATAAACTAATAGGTGTACGGGCTTTTTACCATGATCTATTTTGTCTCATTCCAATCCGTAATGTATAAGTGATTAATTGTATTCCATTTTTGTCTTGTTTTTCTCTTTAGTTGTTACTGATGAAGCCCCATGGGCGAAAGCTTTGAATAAACTAACTTGTACAAGTAGAGCTACGTCTTCGGATAACTCCAACTTCTCACATTTATATATATATATATATATATATATATATATATATATATATATATATATGTTGAAAACAAGCAGTAAATTAAGAATTATTTATACATAGTAACTGGCAGCTTCATGCACACCAACCACACAGGGCGGTGGCAATCTTCAGACTGGAGTACATCTAATTATAAAATAGTCAACAATAATAATAATATAATACAGCATATCCAAGTTATTGACACACATAAGTGGAATATCAATAATCTATAATAGGTGTGAATGTCATTCTCCAGATAGGATAATCCATTACGAGTTGTATAGGTGAAAGTTAATCACCAGATTAGGTAGGTAATCACTAATCAGTCATAAAAGATGGATCATAATGAAAAATGAAAACAATAGTCAATAGAAAACAGGATGAGCTGGTAGACTGGGGAAAATATGGCCATCCAGAAAAAACATTACGTTACACCAAAAACATTGAGTTTGTGTTTCCGTTTGTGTCTGCACATAGAGTATAGTTCCGAGCGTTTGTTTAGAGTACATATCCTGGGTGCAGTCATGATGTGAAACTTTTCAGCGATGCATAGGTTGCAGCGCTTTGAGGCTGGGTTGTATGGAGTCGCGTGTTGGATGATGGACCATTTGATGAGGAATGGATCTTTTTTGCGTTTTAGATTCCAGATGAATTTGGATAGTTCCGATGCGAGAGATTTTGATTCATCCTTAAATGATTGTGTATGATTACCCAGTCTCTCCTTGAAGACCGATGTATTCCATTGAAGGGGATGACGTGGGTTGGACGGTGGCTTTGTTACAACTATGTGTTCATCAAACATTTTGGTCGACTATTGTGCAAATGTATGGAATTTTGACCATAATTCTGGCGGACATTTTGGATTTAAAGTATGTTAACAAAGCAAAAATACTGGATATGAGTTTCTAGTGGTATAACACATACATGTCATTGTTAAAACTATACTTTGATCATACATTTCGGTTGATATATGGAATGGTATGGAATGTTACCATTTATGGCGGCCATTTTATTGGCCATCTTGGATTTAGGTATGTAAACAAAGCAAAAATACAGGATATGAGTGTCTTAGGGGTCTAATACATACATCCCACTATTAAAACTTTTCTTTCACCACGCATTTTGATTGCTATATGTCATTTTATGAAATTTGACCAGTTTTGGCGGCCATTTTGGACGCCATCTTGAATAACACGATTTTGTTGTTGTTAACATCCTGAATATGTTTTAGGATCATGAAAAGAGTCAAGAAAGTTGGTTTGGGGGAGTCCTGGGTGGTGGGGTTGCACGGTAACCCCTGTATATACCAGACTAATATGGCTAAATATACCCATATATTGTTATGCAAATTAACATTTTTCCCCCACTTCAAATTGTATCGATTTTTAATATAATGTTCGGAAGAACATTTTGAAACAATTATATATATCAAAAATGGTTTATGTTGCACTTTTGTCTAGGTACACCCTTTTTTTGGTTACATGTCCTAGGCTATACTTGGTGAGTAGGTTATATCTCTGGGATTTATATTCTACACAAAATTAGTACTTGCATTCTTTATTGATCAATATTAATCAATTTATTGATTTGGACTTACGTACTTCTTGCGCTCACGTTGGCACCATAGGATTCGTACAGAGTTTTTTATATTACCAATTCATAACAAATCTTGCAAACAATAATTCAAGCCACGAACAAGTAATACTAACATTTATTTAAATTACATTTCTAGCAATTATAGTGTAATTCAATGAAATTGGTAGATAGTTTGGGTGAATTAGCCTCCTTTTTACCATGGATACTGATAGTGAAGACAAACAGGAAAATGACAGGAAAATTGGCTCTATTTTGTGGAGTTACAAACCGTGTTTCCAGACTCTCAGATAGCATAAAAACATATTTTATGATAAAACGATATATTTTACGCATTTAAGTTGTTAATATAGTGGGCCATTAACGAATTAATATATTTTGACTTTTAAGTGCAACAAAAATTTATGTTTTGTGCAGTAAAATAGATAATTTACTTTGAACAGGATATTTTGTCAATCTGGATTCTGAAAAAGTCCACTTTATTTTCTTCAAATTAATTTTCAAATTTTCAAATTTTCCCTCCTCCACAATTTAAAAAAAAAAAATTGAGTGCACAAACATACAATTGGATTTGGAAGAGGGAAAATTTGAAGTCCACAGTACTTCCTCAATACAAAACATGTGTAGATAAAATGATTATCATTCATGGTTTTGCCATCATATTTGGGCTTGCATGTTGCCAATGGTTTTGCATTACTAGCCCAATTGTACCAAAACAACAACAATGCAAGGCAAAAAAACCCACATGTTTTACTTCCATTCAATGTTATACTGTTAGCGCACTATTTCAAGCGGTTGACTATTTCAAGTGGTCGACATACAGTTTTGTCATGCAATGTATGTACGCTTTCACGTCTCGTAGACATGCGAGTTTGTGCGTAATGTTGAAATGTCCATGTCAAGTGTCAAGTCTATGCATGCAGTAGTAGTTACACTTAGGATATTGAATGTGCTCCAGCACAGCATTCGATATATCCAACTAATGTTCATAATACGATTACTGTAGATCTTTGATTTTGATCCCATGGTGACCTGGATGGTGACATTGTCAGATCAGCAGAGTGTGCGCGCTAAGATTAAAAAGGGCGCATCGGTCCGAACTCGTCATTCGTCTTTGGTATATGTTCCACATGCCATAACAATCAGAGTAAAAACCAATGTCATCAGCATGATTCTTACAGTCTATGGTACCTACACAGTGCAGCTATGCTATATGTAAGGCAAACAGCAAGTGTTTCCAAAATATAATGCAAATGCACCCAAAAAGGTTCCTGAAATCACACAAAAAGGTAAAATGCAGCCCAAATAATGTGCAAAAAGGGAATTGCAGCCCAAATATGTGCAACTAAAGATCCAACATGACAAGAATTGGGCTTAGATAATGATCCAATGAGTGAAGACAACAAGGCATCCTAAAGTTCTGAGTAAACATGTGTGATTAATGGCATACAATACATGGGATGTGTGCGCAAGGTCACCAAGTGAAGTGTTACCAACTATAATAGCCCAATTATGTAATGAACAATAGATTTCCCTATATATTATTTCAATTGACAAACCTTAACTTCACAAATGCACCTCATTGGGCCAAAAAGATCAGCCACAGACAAAAAGTAATCACAACATATAACTGCCATGATATGACAGGGCCTAGCTAGCTTTCTAGAATTAATATTTTTAAACCGTGAAGAGTTTTTTAAGCGATTAAGTTATCGCCTGCCTGCCTTCCTGCTGTCTGAAGCACAGAAAATGAATGCAAAACCATTGCGTGTTTTGTCAGAGCAATTGCTGTACCGACAGATTTTTATGAGCTCAAATTACCCCCCCCCTCCCCCAATGAGCTCAAATTACCCCCCTCCCCTAATGAGCTCAAATTACCCCCCCCCCCCCATTTGTTTTGAGACAAACAAATTGAATTCAATTTTGTATGGAATATTACAAATTTGTAACATTTATTTTAAATGTGAGGGGTTTTTTTGGAAAATTATTGAAATTTTTTTAAATGATTTGAAAATGTTAAAAAAATATTGCAATTTTGGAATGTTTTGGGGTAAAAAATGTGAAAATTTTGAAAAAAAATGTGAACATTAATGCAATTTTTGAATGTTTTTGGAAAAAAATTGAAAATTAATGCATTTGTTGAATGTTTTTGAAAAAAATGTGAAAAATAATGCAATTTTTAAAAAAAATTGAAAAAAATGTGAAAATTAATGCATTTGAATGTTTTTGAAAAAAATGTGAAAATTAATGCAATTTTTGAATGTTTTTGAAAAAAAGTGAAAATTAATGCATTTTTTGAATGTTTTTGAAAAAAATAGGTGAAAATTCACCGAAAATTAATATGACCGACCGACCGACCGATGTAGGCATTGAACCTGGGTCACAGTGGTTTCAGGCAAGCAAGTCGGCAACGGCAACGCTGTGCATGTTACGCGCCAGCCACATGGGACGCTGAGGAATCATCGTCCCGTCGCACATCAGCCGCCATCACGGTGCGCGAGTTGAAACAATGTCAACTATATAATCCGTCGACGTCGACCGATGCGCAACGACGGGAGGTATGAACATGCCTTTTTTGGGCTACATACCAACCGATGCATTCTCTATGGGCTCAATGAAAATTGGGCCAATTGGGGTGCACGTCAGTGGGGGAGGGGGTTATTCAGTGCGATCAGTAAGGATGATGCAGTGAAATCACTGTATCGAGGAAGACAAAATAGACTATAGACGCGTGACTACAGGACGCTTTGCATTGCTGATCGAGCGAAAAACAGGGAGGGCGCATGGAAAAGGGCCATGGGAATATTTTTTGGGTCGGGTCAGCGGAACCATGGAATTGCCCAGGCTTGTCGCAGACCATTTGTATGTGGGGGTTACTGCATGTGTGATGCCAGCACCATGTCAGCGCAGCGGTCAACAGGATCGAGGACTACGTCGCTCAGCATTGTGTTGCAAATGTGTCTAATATACACTAGACTAAGGCAAAAAAAAAAAACCTGTTTAGCGTCCACTCCCGCTTCCTTTTTGCTTGGGGTCCGCTTCAATTTTTTTTTTTCTCTTAATTTCAGTCATAACTTTTTCAGGTTCCCTAAGTTTATCGCTTTCCAGGCCAATTTGTATTAAAAGTGGGGGGAAAAAAGAAGAAGGAAAAAGGGCCTCTTCCTTCCTTTTTTGAAAAAAAGTCACAACGCTAAACATGTTTTAATTTTTACTTTGCCTAATTCAAGCTGTACTGCGTGTTTAAATTAATAAAATAAATCCTCAGCGTTGAAAGATATTGAACTTGGGACAAGATTTCTGATTTGAACCCACTTAGATCAGAGAACATGAGCAACCTCGAGTAGGCATATTTTGCTGGGCTCGGGAGTGAGTCGGACTCGAGATTTTAGAATGAACAGAAATAAGCTTATTACTCAAATGTGGCAATGTGTGAAATACAATTACGCCTGTAATGCAATGGGTTATTTTAACATAGATTTGGTTAGAAAAAAATAGTATTCGATTTCCAAGATGAATTCCCACCTTATTTCACCAAGTCTGAAAACACTCACTTTCCCTATTCGTCGAAAGTTACAGACTGAAGGGAGCACGCAACTAATTAGCTCCCCATAGGCTTTACACACAAATGTCGGCCTATTAAACCGCTCTATTTCAAAACTTCACCAGTCAATTTTTGTGAAAACTTGCAATCTTATGCCATAAACGCTTATTTATAACATATCTGAATATCAAGGAAAGTTATTCGTCACATTTTTCAGTAAATACCGCTGAATTGGGAAGTATTAATTTCATCACCTAATTTTCAGTCCTCAGGCTGGGATGCAAAAATGGCGGTAAATCGGTGGATAAAATTATAATCAAGCTCAAATCATCCCGTTTCTTTTACAAACTTCACGTACATATTCCACACAACACATACATGCAACATTCGAGAGGACAGTGCCAGCTAATGTATCGATTTCGCACACTTTTTGTGCTTTATAGGAACTATTGCTGTACTCAACTTTTGGCCGGAAGTGGATTTCTAGACTGAATTAGTTGTGTGCGCCTTTCATTATAATGACGTGCCAGAGAGTATGGGACGGGAAGGCAAAATTAATTACTTGATTCAGTCAATTTATTCCTTTCACGTAATCATTTAACTTTTAATATTTTAATTCATGACACTGAGATGGGGCATGCATTGACCCCCCCCCCCCCCCCCCCCCCCCCACTTACACACATCAATGTTTATTTCTGGGGGGGGGGGCAAAACTAGGACGATTACTTTCTTTCACATTTTTTCTTCTTTCTATCTATTCTCAAATGTTCTTGTTTTTTCTTAATTTCAAATTTTTGAAAGAAATCTGGACTTTTCGAGGTCCATTTCGACACGAGAGCCTGTTTTTGGTTCATGTTTTAGAAAACCATATTGGGTGGAGAAGTATGTAAACTTCTTGCACTCACATTGGTGACAGTGCTAAATTGGACCCCTCCCCCCCCCCCCCCTGAAAAACATATTTAAAAGTCTCAAATTTAAAAATCAGTAATATTCCCATGTTTCTTACCCCTAAAGCTGCCCAAAACCATGTTTATCTCAATTTGGCCAAAAATTGACTTCTTGCGCACACGTCTTCATATGTAGATTATGCTCTGATTCAGTTTTTATATCGATGTACTTTTTAATCCTTTTGGCACGTTCGTAAATATTTGTATACTGCGCATCAAAGCTTTTCGTATTATGCGCTCTACAAATGTATTATTAGTTATTATTATTATAATGAAACTTCATACATACATACATACATATCAAACACCAGTTAGCCGTAAAACGACGCGTTATTAACAGATGGGACTTTGCAATTCTGAACTTGTTACTTTTGGGATCGAAACCGATGTTCTCTCCCGCGGACTTTTTGCAACCTTTTAACTATCAAATTACTCAATAAATGTTTGATTATGTTAATTGCCGCTCGATGTATTCGGAAAATAACAATAATATTACCTAATACACATATTCAAATTTGACTTGACTCGGTTTTTTTTTAAAGTTTCATGTCCTCAAACTTTCAATGACTCTGTGTTCGAAATGAAAGCGTCATGTTTGTTTACATTCTAAACGTTTCGCGACATCATATGTCGCACGTTTTTCATATACTGTGTTCCCAAAAAATCGTTAGAATAGACTTAAATCTATCATCAAATTCCTGAATGGGTGATATATAATAATGTTACAATTTGCCATGAAAAACAGACTGTCACTTCAGCCGCTGAGGCTGAGATAGAACAAAACTTGCGCCGGGCCGATTGCACATGACCATCATCGTCAGGGCAAAAAAGGTCGCATCACCTACCGTCATGTCAGGGATGGCTGCAATTTCAATGACGGCATTGAATATTTTCTTAACGCATCTGACAGTAACATGATTGTTCTACTCCATCGACTGGACATGTTGGATGGAGAAATAAAGGTAACAAGTTTAGCATGGATGGCAATTACTGTCATGCAACCAGATCTGTGCCAGCACAGTACAAAGCGCGACAATGACATGACAAAGTTGTGGATTTTATTTTTTAATTACTAAATAAGCTTATTATTTATTTAGTTTAGCTTTAAAGGCGTTGGTTTTGACTTCGGTCAGCGCCTATTTTCGGTTCACTTTCGCCCAAATCGTGTAATTGCATCGGTCGTCGGCATTTTAAAGCAATACCGGGTATCAACTATGCGGCGGTTTTTTAGCCGTCAGTTTTTAACGACGAGGTCATTTTCATTACACGATTTGGGCGAAGTGACCGAAAATAGGCGCTGGCCGAAAACTGGCGACTTTACCCTACATCAATCAGGATATAATGTAATTTTGATAGAGCTTGAGGCGTATAAGTAAGTACGGATGGCAAAATTCACTTCATATCATTTCAAAATATTTTAACATATATGTAGGCTGGTATGTAGGCAGCATAATAACTATTATTACTCTTTTTAGGGCACATTCACGCGTGGCACGAAACATTGTTGTCTTTATACATCTAACCGTAATACTCATAGGCCTATGAAATCTAGCTATATCATGATTATGATTATTTTTTGTAAAACAAATTCCAACCACTCTCGCGCCACTTATAAGATGCCTTGATGCGCCACCAGTTGAGAATGCCTGGTCTAAACCTACGTCATAATGTTTATCGTGAATCCATTGGCGATAAGGCTTATGTAGGCCTAGGCCCTTTTTAGGCTTAGCTTCACTTTTAATAATATTATTATCAAACATTTTTGGCATAGCCTAATGATATATAAATTCGGAATTGGATAGTTAGTTGTCACTTTTAGTGTCCACCTTTCATGATCAAATGGATATATTTATCCAAATGCTAAATTGTATAAGAAATGGTACAAGCTTTGACTTTCAATGCTAAGAATTGTAGGCCCAATAATGAAACTTGAAATGCTAGCAATTATATAGATCTACTGTAAAAGCTGAAATTTCCACGGTGGTTTTATTTTTGCGCTTTTTCACGAAAAAAATATTTTTCTGCAAAAATATTGTTTCCAACATTCATGCAGTGCATCCAGAAGGTCATCCGCATAAAAAATAATTCGAGAAATGTCTATGATATCAAATTGCGCGAAAATATCTTTACGCCAAAAAATTGGCTTTAAAAGTTAGTATATTTGGCCATCACGAGACAGTGACGTTACTGCGTATTCTACTAATGTATGCAACATATGACGCGGGCGCCTACGTGTGCATATGAGCTATGCCTGTTACAAAGTTATGTCACTGTCCAGACTCCAGAGGAAGCCAAATAGAATATAGCCGCCATCAGAGAAGTTCTGCACTTGGTCAGCCCAAACTGAAAAAAGTGCTGAAGTTGTTTGCAGCCGACTATAAATGATAATTTTAACCTCATTTTGTTCCATTTCTGTAGATTGGTGAGCTATAACTGTGGAAGACCAGACTGTGTGTTTATGGGTTGTGAACTTTTTATGATCCCCAGACCTAGCAGTCATGTTCAAATGGATTGGTCTTGAAAAGTGAGTATGATCGAATTCCTGCTAACACCAGTACCACTGCTGGTACTAGGCTACATAAATGGTTCAACAAAAGAAAGTATACCACTTTGTTTATGTCATTTTGAGTAACAGTCCATTTTTCTGGACCAAACAGGCTAGATAGGCATTTAGATGAATCTTTTAGGCATAATTTGATACCAAATTTGCCCCCTAACAACAAAGATAAACTATGATTAGCACCATTTAAAGAAAATTGGTCACTTTTCAAAAGTCACATTTTCAACGCACGCAAGCCGCGAGAAAATGCTGTGCGTGGCACTTTGAATGGCCGGAAATGAAATGGATATTGATCACACAGTGTTTGGGCTGTGCCTGAGCGAGCGGGCTATTTGATTATGAACAGGTAACATGTGGTATTTTCTTCCCGCGTATGTGTATTGAAAATGTGACTTTTGAAAAGTGACTAATTTTCTTTAAATGGTGCTATTAAGGACCTTTCAACTCAATTACATGTTGGATTGCCTGTATAATGATAATTTACAGGAAATTTGACCAACAGTCACCCAACGATCCACACTTCCTTAGAACATTTTCCTAATTGAAATTACTATCAAGGACTCCTTTTGGACAATTTGGCAAATCTGTTCCTCAAAGACGGCCTCTCCTTGTTTCTGAGAATGTTGGCAGCCTCACACCTGAGGACTCTTACTTTTGCACATTCTCTCTCACCTGATGCCCATATATAATACTATATATTATGCAATATAAAAAGCTAAAAGCTGATAATCAGGGTTGCACAAAGTGCGGGAGCAGGGAAATAATGAGCAGAATTGGGGGAATAATGAGCAGAATTAGGGGAATAATGAGCAGAATTAGGGGAATAATGAGCAGAATTGGGGAAATAATGAGCAGAATTGGGTCAAATAATGAGCAGAATTGGAGCAGATAATGCCAAGTGGCATCGAATTCTATTATATAAGTCCATGATATGAACAAGGAATTTGCCATGATAAAAACAGTCGATAAATATTTTAGCTGTAGTCTGTAGCCTAGGCCTCCATCCATTATTTGAGGAGGTGACAATCGATCAGGCCTACGAACTAGACTTGGTTTATTTTCAGGGAGAGGGTCCGTTGTCACGGTGTGATGCTCCCTTTAGGCCATGGTGCAACCTCAATAATCTTTTTACATCACTTTATTTGGAGAAAAAAATAAAAACACGATTAACTCAGGGCATGAGTGACATGACACTCACGTCCATGAGACGCTGATGCTGCACCACCGCCATTTCGCTGCAAGTCTGCCGAATTTGACAAAGTAGCCTTTCTGATGAAAACGTTTCGCGACAGGCTATGTCGCACGCATTCTATATATCCAAAGTAATATTAGATTGACGTTCTAGTTATGATCTTCAACTGTGTTATTTGTTAAAGATGGGCGGTCACAATTACCGAAGTTCTGATGATTTTCTTTTTTCTTTTCTTTTTGTTGAATCCGGCGCACCAACTATTTATTTGCATTTGTCATACAGGAAACATATGAACATTTAGTTTTAATATTCTCTATACAATAAATAAAATACAGCATTTAATTATTGTCTTTCCACCTTTTATATAAACCCCATTTTTTATTGTGTTTTATTCCAATGGCAATATGATTTTCAACTTTGAACATAAAATGAACTAAGCCCTTAAACACTTGAAAAATCGGCGTAAACCTGCACATATTTTTCTGTATACGTACAGTTTCCCCAATAATATAATATAATTTAGTAAAGGGTCCGGATTAAAAATATTGTATCCAAACATTATTGAAAATTTTGTTAAGCTGAAATCAATCCAAAAATGATATTTTAAAAGATCTCAACACTAGTCCAAAACCGTTTAACATGTTCACACTCGTAAAACAAATGAATTAAACTTTCAACATTCCCATTACAAAACGTACAATTTGGTGAATCAATTAAACCAATTATATGAACGAATTTATTTGTTGGCAACCGCCTGTTACGGCCCAATACGTGCAAAAAAATAGGGAAAAAATGACAACTAGATTATTCTTTGGCCCAATACGTGCTAAAGAAGATTTGACCTCTAAATTTTGATTATTCATCAATTAAGATATTCTATTTGGCAACCACTCTCCCTCTGAAAGCTTCAAACAATGCCTATGTTAAGTCGACCCTGTATGATTCGACCAGAAGTAATTTGGTCCAAATGTTAATGGTTTTAAATGGTCAATAATGTTATGTTGAAGCTATTCCAGTAATAAAGCACCCTCCCTCGGAAAATTCAAAATCATAAGCTACTGAACTCGACCTACGTCCAATTCGTCCCGACATACCCATGCAAAAATAATCAGTAATATTAAATTCAGCTTTAAATATCTTTATTTTAACTTTCACCCTCCCTCTGAAATATTTTAAATCATAAGCTACAGATCTCGACCTACGTCCATTTCGTCCCGACATAACCATGCCCCTATAATCAGTAATATTAAATTCAGCTATAAATATCTTTCTTTTAACTTACACTCTCCCTCTGAAATATTTCAATCGTACCTTACCAACTCGACCTACGTCCATTTCGTCCCGACATAACCATGCCCCTATAACAAGTAATATTAAATTCAGCTATAAATATCTTTCCTTTAACTTACAACCTCCCTCTGAAATATTAAAATCGTCCAACAATTGACTCGACATGAAAAGTTGAACAGAAAATGCACGTATTGGGCTTAGGTTTCTTAAATATAGATAACAAGACGATTTTTTCTACAGATTGAAGGTAATAAGACATAATAGAAGTCATATATAAACTAAACAGATGTTTCTAGATAGTTTTCAACAAAATATTTTTTGCACGTATTGGGCTGAGGTTGATATTTTCTTAAATATATATAATAAGACGATTTTTTTTGACAGATTGAAGGTAATAAGACATAATAGAAGTCATATATAAACTAAACAGATATTTCTAGATCATTTTTCAAAACAATTTTTTTTTTGCACGTATTGAGCTGAGGTTGATATTTTCTTAAATATACACAATAAGACGAGTTTTTTCGACAGATTGAAGGTAATAAGACATAATAGACGTCTAAAGAGATGTTTCTAGATCATTTTTCAAAAATATATTTTTTTTGCACGTATATAAACTAAACAGATGTTTCTAGATCATTTTTCAACCAAATTTTTTTTGCACGTATTGGGCTGATGTTGATATTTTCTTAAATATACATAATAAGACGGTTTTTTCGACAGATTGAAGGTTTTAAGACATATTCTTAAACAGCTAAGAAAGTTTAAGCAATCTCATTGGTTCTTAGAGAAATCGGCGACATCTAGGTGAGACAACTTAACACGGGGAGGTGGGGCCTACGTTTTAACAGTGCGCCCGACCTTCACAATGCGTGGTTTGCTCCATAACGCGCTTCTGCAGTGCATCTTTAGCGCTTTTCCTGCGTTTATGCCGGCGCCGCGACGCTTACGCATGGTTTACTCATCGCATGTGATTGGATGGAATGTTTGTGGGTTATTCGATCCTAGCAGGGGTAAAAGTTGTCAAATGTGGACAATAAAATGTACTTATTTCTTTGATAAATGTCTAAAGTATGATTGTTCGATAGTATTATTTTTTGCGTCTTTATTCTCTAAATAGAAGTCATATCTACACTAAACAGATGTTTCTAGATCATTTTTCATTTTTTTTTTTTTTTTTTTTTGCACGTATTGGGCTGAGGTTGATATTTTCTGAAATATACTTAATAAGACGGTTTTTTCGACTCGTCTTATTAAGGATATTTAAGAAAATATCAACCTCAGCCCAATACGTGCAACAACAAAAAAATTGAAAAATGATCTAGAAACATCTGTTTAGTTTATATATGACTTCTATTATGTCTTATTACCTTCAATCTGTCGGGAAAAAACCGTCTTATTATGTATATTTAAGAAAATATCAACCTCAGCCCTATACGTGCAAAAAAAAATGAAAAATTATCTAGAAACATCTGTTTAGTTTATATATGACTTCTATTATGTAGTATTACCTTCAATTAAAACCGTCTTATTATGTATATTTAAGAAAATATCAACCTCAGCCCAATACGTGCAACAACAAAAAATTGAAAAATGATCAAGAAACATCTGTTTAGTTTATATATGACTTCTATTATGTCTTATTACCTTCAATCTGTCTTGCTATCTATATTTAAGAAACCTAAGCCCAATACGTGCATTTTCTGTTCAACTTTTCATGTCGAGTCAATTGTTGGACAATTTAATATTTCAGAGGGAGGGTGTAAGTTAAAAGAAAGATATCTATAGCTGAATTTAATATTACTGATTATAGGGGCATGGTTATGTCGGGACGAAATGGACGTAGGTCGAGATCAGTAGCTTATGATTTTGAATTTTCAGAGGGAGTGTGCTTTATTACTGGAATAGCTTCAACATAACATTATTGACCATTTACAACCATTTTAACATTTGGACCAAATTACTTCTGGTCGAATCAAGCAGGGTCGACTTAACATAGGCATTGTTTGAAGCTTTCAGAGGGAGAGTGGTTGCCAAATAGAATATCATCAAAATTTAGAGTTCAAATTTTTTTAGCACGTATTGGGCCAAAGAATAATTTATTTGTCTATTTATTTAGCTTTTCTATTTGAGCCCAATACGTGCAAATTTGCACGTATTGGGCTTTTGCACGTATTGGGCCGTAACACTTGTCCGAGAGGAAATGACATATGATTGTCAGAATTAGTCAAAAGATTCCTCTCATCCATGTACATATAGGGTGCTTCTCCACTAAAAGTGACATGTAAAATGGGGTCACTAGGGGTCATCGACCTATACAGGGGTAAAATGTAAGACATGCTCTGATTATGACCGGATTTTTTCATCTTGTGGGCATTGATGAGATAAGAACAAAAGTAAATTACAAGTTTGGGGTCAAAAGTCAAGAAAAGGTCACTTGGGGTTAAAATGTACATTTTTACTCCTCGCACTCAAAATACTACTTGTCCGAGAGAAAATGACCTATGATTGTCAGAATTAGTCAAAAGATTCCTCTCATCCATGTTCATATAGGGTGCTTCTCCACTAAAAGTGACATGTCAAATGGAGTCACTAGGGGTCATTGACCTATACAGAGGTAAAATGTAAGACATGCTCTGATTTTGACTGGATTTGTTTCATCTTGTGGGCATTGATGAGACAAGAACAAAAGTCAATTACAAGTTTGGGGTCAAAGGTCAAGAAAAGGTCACTAGGGGTCAACAAAAATTTCACTTAAAACGCCGTTGCAATTCAGTGAAATGACCTAGGATCGTCAAAATTGGTCAACATATTCCTGTTGACCGTACGCATATATAATAGTTCGGTTTTTAAAATCAAAAAATATTTGGGGTCACTAGGGGTAAAAATGTAATTTGTTACTCCATTTACTCAAAATGCTCAAAATACTACTTGTCCGAGAAGAAATGACTGATGATTGGCAAAAATTGTCTCAAGTTTCCATACAAATAAGAGCATACTGTTATCAGTAGGTCAAAGGTCAACACGCCCTCGACTTATATCCGTGATCTATGATCACAATGTAGCTCTAGTTCTTCTTTCTCTTGTCATGAGACCTATTATAGCTCCGTAACCATTGAGCCGATTTTGAACATATTTGGTCATAAGTACCTTTTTGTGCACCACTACTCAGGTTGTAAAGCACAAGGTTTCATATGTCACACAGGGGTCACAAGGGGTCATTGAACCTTACAGGGGGAAATGCAAGACATGCTCCGATTTTGACCGAGTTTGTTTTATTTTGTGAGCATTGATAAGACAAGAACAAAAGTCAATCATAAATTGGAGTCAAAGGTTAAGAAAAGGTCACTGGGGTGAAAATGTGCATGTTCACCCCATACACTCAAAAACTACTTGTCCGAGAGAAAATGACCGATGATTGTCAGAATTGGTCAAAAGATTCCTCCTGTCCATGTTCATATAGAGTGCTTCTCCACTAAAAGTGACATGTCACACGGGGTCACTAGGGGTCATTGAACTATACAGGTGTAAAACTTAAGACATGCTCTGATTTTGACCGGACTACTTTTGTTTTGTGCGCATCGATAAGCTAAGAAAAATGTCAATTACAAGTTTGGGGTCAAAGGTCAAGAACAGGTCACTAGGGGTCAAAATGTAATTTTTCACTCCATACACTCTAAATACTACTTGTCCGAGAGGAATTGACTGATGATACTCAGAATTTGTCAAAAGATTCCTCCTATCCATGTTCATATAGGGTGCTTCTCCACTAAAAGTGACATGTCACACGGGGTCACTAGGGGGTCATTGAACTATACAGGTGTAAAACTTAAGACATGCTCTGATTTTGACCGGACTACTTTTTTCTTGTGCGCATTAATAAACTAAGAAAAAAGTCAATCATAAGTTTGGGGTCAAAGGTCAAGAAAAGGTCACAAGGAGTCAAAATGTAAATTTCACTCCATTAACTCAAAATGCTACTTGTCCGAGAGGAAATGACTGATGATTGGCAAAAATGGTCTCAAGTTTCCATACATATAAGAGAATACTGTCACGGTCAACACGCCCTCCTAATATCCGTGATCTATGTTTTTTGTGTGTGTTTTTGTTTGTTTTTTTGTTCATCACTATCATAATTTTCACATTTGACATAGTTTCATCATGTTTACATTGCATTATCGATACATGTATAACAGATTTTCCTATGCTTTTCAGCATGTTTACATTGCATATCATATACATGTTTAGCACATTTTCATATACTTTTCAGCATTTCTACATTTTCATATATGCTTTTCGGCATGTTTACATCATTTTCACGTTTCATAGTTTCATCATGTTTACATTTCATATCAAATACATGTATAGCACATTCACATTTCATTGCATATCATTACATAACACATTTTCATATGCTTTCAGCATGTTTACATTGCATATCATGTATAGCACATTTTCATATGCCTTTCAGCATGTTTACACATTTTCATATGCGTTTCAGCATGTTTACACATTTTCATATGCTTTTCGGCATGTTTACATTTCTTATCAATTACATGTATAACACATTTTCATATGCTTTTCATGTTTACATTGCATACAGTATTTGCTTCACAGCTTTTCACAAATACGCTGCAGCAACAGAGACTTTTGGTCTTTTTTGAATATGATATAGAGGTTCGTTCTGACTTTTAGAAATGTGCTCTTGACGTTTCTAAATTTAGACCACGTTTTGAAAATTGTGTATTTTCCCAAAGTAAGTAGAGTATTAACGACATGTATATTGTCGTTATCTCGTACTCTCTTTTTCTTGAAACCCAAAATGAGTGTTTCGAAGTTTACATTAATGTTTCGATTGAACGTTTTATAGATTAATTCGGCTATATCGGTCCAAAAATACTTTAACAGGTGACATGAAGTAAATACATGTTCATAATCATCTTGAACATTGCACACGATACATAGATTTGAATTTGACATATTCCATTTATGTAGGTGGGATCCACATGGTAAAATATTGTGTAACAGTTTGAAATTAAATTCCACCAACTTGAAATGCTTTGTAAGGTTAATTGTTTGGTTTGGCCAGATATAATTCCATTCAATCTGACGCTGGAAACGTCGATTCCAAAAAGTTTCGCAAGTTGCTTGAGAAGCCTATCTATAATTATAATCGAATAAACCATTTTGCTTGTTATTTTATTCAGATTATATTGAGTGTAATGTTCTCCATTCCATTGAAATGAATTTCCATCTTTTTTTATAATTATCATTGTCTTCATGGTCTTGGCTCTTCAAATTGGTTCGCCATGGTTTTGGTAATCTATCAAATATAATTTTATAATCATGAAGATACGTCACAGAACCCAGTTTATTTTTTATGGATTGAACTGACTTGAAACTGATTTTTGTACATATATCTCCAATATAAACTATATTACTGTCTATCCATTTTTTTTCATAAATAAGGCTTTGTTGTTGCATAGAATATATCTATTCCCCCATATAACTTCATGTTAACATCAGCTATAGTATTTGGTGAGTTATACAACACGTTTGACTCATGCCAGCTCTTTGCAATTTGTCTATAGAAATCTGTTAAAATATGAGTCTTTAATGGTGGAAAGAGATGTTCGCTATCGAAATTCATTTTGAAGATTAACAGATCTTTTCCAAACTTTTCCAAATAAGATATGGGTATAAGCTTCCATTTTGCAAAGCTCGAGTCACATAGCCTTTTGACCCATGTTGTCCTCAAGGCAACTATTTTGGTTTTTACATCAATAAATTTAATTCCACCGTTCGAATAATCATTGATCATACATAAACATTTAATTTTATCTCTTTTTCCTTTCCATAAAAAATCATATATTGATGTTTCTATTTCTTTTATGATGCATCCGGTATAACTAGCACACTCATTATATATATAAGTTGGGACAAGGCAATAGCTTTAACAGTACGACCATATATTGTTAAATCTCATTTCCTCCATACTGATAGAAGTCTTTTGAGCTTATCAAGGTTACTTTCCCAGTTCAGTTTTTGAATTTCGACCAAATTAAAGTATATCACAAGTGACTTCACTGGACCGATTGACCATTTTATATCGATACTGTTCGCTGGAATTTGTTTATTATTATTAAGCCATATGCCTTCAGATTTAAGCATATTTAATTTAAATCCAGAAACTTTGCTAAAGCATTCAATAGTCTTGATAACTTCAAAAGTTGACTGTTGATCTCGCGTAAATACTGTCGTATCATCAGCTACCTGGCTTATCTTAATTTCAGTTTCTTGTGAGCGCCAATTGTACGGTATTTTGTTATCTGGTATGGTAAAGCCTTTAATGTTACGATTATTTCTGATATTACATGCTAGTATTTCTACTGAGATGACAAAGAGTAAAGCTGAGCGTGAGCATCCTTGCCGAATGCCTCTGGATAGACTGAAATATCTATATAGACTTCCACCCTTTATTTATTATACAACTAGAGCATTTACTATAAATGGATTTAATATAGGTTATAAAATTGGTTCCAAATTTAAATTTCTTTAAAGCTTCAAAAGTGAAGTTCAATTCCAGACTGTCAAATGCCTTTTCGAAGTCTAAAAAGATGATAGAGCCTGAAGAGTTATTTTCCGTAGAGTATTCAATAATATCGTTTAATAAGTCTGATGTTCTCACCAATATAACGACCTTTGATGTAAGCGGTTTGATCATTATTGATTATTTTTGGCAGAATTTGTTGCAGTCTTTTCGAGAAGGCAGTTGTTAGGATCTTATAGTCCGTATTCAACAGACTTATGGGTCTCCAATTTTTAAGTAGTTTTCTATCTCCTTTCTTGTAAATGAGTCTTATAATCGCTCTTGACTAGGAGGTTGAAAGCTTACCCTTTAATAATGCTTCTTCACATGATTCAAAAATAAACTTGGAGATCTTATTCCAGAAATAAATTAATTTCAATGGGTAGTCCATCAGGACCAGGCGCTTTGTTGCTTTTCATAGATTTAGCTGCTGAAAATAGTTCGTCCTTTGTTATAGATTTATCGCACATGGCTGCATCGTCTTCAAATAATGTACAATCAATCTTTACATCAGCAAAATATTCTATTATGGCATTATTACATACATTCATTGAACAGTAAAGCGATTCATTAAATTTTACACATTCATCTGATACCTCTCTATTACTATATAACTCTCTATCATTATTTGTGAGACAGTCTATAGAGTTGTTTTCACCATGACATTTTTCTAAACCTAAAAAGTATTTTGTCGATTTTCACCTTTTTCAATCCAATTTGCACTAGATCTTATTTGTGCACCCTTTATTCATAATATTTTTCTAGAGCCTTTGCTACTTCGTTACGTTTAAGTATTAGATCGGAATCATCACTATTTTGGTCCAACTTCCTGTCAATTTCTTGCAATTTATCCTGCAGCTTGTTTTCTTCTAATTTTCGTTGCTTGGCACATGTAATTGAAAACCCAATTGAAAATTCGTTGAACTTAATTTTCATCAGGTCCCATAGAAGTCTTTTATCAATGTGGGAACCAGTGAACTAATTATCGAAATTATCAATTATGTCAGTAATACCTTTTTGGTCGTTTTCATGACCCTTTACCATTCGTTAGTTTTCTCATTTGTAGAGACATCTTGACAGCTCTGTGATCAGACTTTATAGATGGTAATATGTCACATGAATCTTTATCTTTAACAATTACTTTTGATATTAACCAGAAGTCTATTATCATGAGAACCAACGGATTAGACAGTTTATGCGTGAAGGACATTTTATCTGGATTTATGTATCGCCATATATCGACAAGATCAAAAGTATTGCATATACATTTCTTTAAAGATTTCCCAGACTTTACTTCTGCGATACGTCCTCCTTTTTTATCTAGTTTGGCATCCATTATTGTGTTAAAATCTCCGCCCATGATAACTGTATGCAACTCAATCGGCCGAGTGCACCAATGACGGGTAGCTGAAGAATAGCGCTACCTCGCTAGTAACTGAGGCGTAACCCAACATTTTGAGAGCGCCAATGCGGGGTAAGCTACTAGGCTAGTAAATTGCGGGTAATTTACGCTAAATGTTATACCTGACCGGACCCAAGAGTAAGTTGGGCATAACGTTTTATGCCACAAGTCAGTCGATTCTAGCAGTAGTGTAAATTTGTTGTGAACATTGGAGGGGTTGATTCGCTGATGCTGAAGGACCAATTGCGCTTGCATGCTCAGGGGGTGTCTATTTGAAGTAGAATGTGACCCTCATAAGCTGAAAGATTTTATATTTTTATATGCAATTTGGTGATTTTTTAGTCAACATTTAGATTAACTCCTTTTGCCCATTCAAACACTAATCGCACCGACTTCGGGTAATATTTTGACCAAAATGTACTAATTTTGTCCAAGGATCTTAAACAATGACTAAATAAATAACTTATAATTGTTTTTATTAATTAAAAACTGATAAAGCCAAGTTTCAACATCATTATGAGTGGAAGGGTAGAACTAGAAGAACGAGAAAGAAAAAAAAAGCATATCGTGCCGTGCGTGGTCTGGGATCGAACCGGGGTTCTGCGGTTAACAAGCGAAGGACTAGGTATCCACGCCACGGCAGTATTTGTGTTAAGAGATGTGTTATAATTGTATTTCATTGTTTCCATTGGGTGCTTGTGTTTATTATTAAAATTGTGCTTTTTGTATGAATTTGTGTATGTGCCCCTCGCCCAAAATATGTTTGTAATGTCATGATAGTCCTTATTTTTGAAAAAGAGGTAAACAAACTTCTAAATTTTTGGCCATAAAATGGCATCTTTTTTCCGGATCGCAGGCCGACTCCACGTGATTCGTGATTTACACTCACCTATGACCTAGTGAGTGACGACACGTTTTTAATATTACGGAGGACCATTCACGTCAGAATTTTACAGTAAACTATAGGTTAACACTTGGCATATGCGCCAATTAATTTTGAAAGGGGACGATGCTGATTAATGTGGATATTTACCTCGCTAGTTGCTATTCTGGTGTTACTCGCCAGTTATGCTCTAATAATTACATCGTTAGTAAGTTATGCTACAGTTAGAGCATAACTACTAGGGAGGTAGCTTACCTCCCTATTAAGTTACCCGTCATTGGTGCACTCGGCCGTAGTCTTGCATCCACGTTTTAACATCATTGAAATAATAATAATAATAATAAAAGGGTATTTATAATGCGCCTCACGTTGTGAACACAACCCCGAGGCGCATAACATACATGTATGAAAAAATATAAGAACATAATAAAGAAGCAATACAAATACAACAACAACTAGACATAGTTCTGGTCTGAGACCAGGACACCTTGATTTTTAATAGATTAATGACCTCTAGTGACCCCATATGACATGTCACTTTTAATGGATCCAAGAAATCTTTTGACCAATTCTGACAATCATGGGTCATTTCCTCCCGAAGAAATAGCATTTTGAGTGTGAGGAGTGAAAATTGACCTTTTGACCCCTAGTGACCTATGTTGACCTTTGACCACATAAAAATGATTGACTTTTTGTCTTGTCTTATCAATGCCTACAAAATGAAACATGACCGGTCAAAATCGGAGCATGTCTTACATTTTACCCCTGTTTAGGTCAATGACCCCTAGTGACCCCATATGACATGTCACTTTTAATCGCTGAAGACCCTATATGTACATGGATACAAGGAATCTTTTGACCAATTCTGACAATCATAGGTCATTTCCTCCCGAAAAAATAGCATTTTCAGTGCGAGGAGTAAAAATTTACATTTTGACCCCTAGTGACCCCAAATGAATTTTAATTTTAAAAACCATTCTTTTGTATATGCGTACGGTCAAAAGGAATATGTGGACCAATTTTGACAATCCTAGGTCATTCCACTAAATTGGAAATGCGTTTTAAGTGAAAATCACGTTTTGACCACGTGTGACCTTTGACCCCTAACTTTGAAGACCCTATATGTAAGTCAGGTAGGGGGTCCCACTGACCAAGTTTGGTGATTGTAGCATGTAAACTGTAGAAAAAATAGCATTTTGTAGACTGTGTGTAAGGCCCGGTTTGATAGAAAGAAAGAAAGAACTAGACAGGACTTGTGCTTCGAGAAGCACGAATATTGGTTTTGTTAATTAATTACAATAGGTCAATGACCCTTAGTGACCCTAGAAGCATTTTTTAATTAAGAAATTGTTTTATTTTCAATTAAACTTGTTAATAACTTACATAAAATACAATGCGTGACCAATCATAGAACATAAAAAGACTTAGATTACAAACGTGTTATTGTATACAATTTTAAAATAAATCCAGTTGTTCCTGACTATTTATTTATTAACCTCTACACTGTAGATAGGTGTAATGAGTGTTTATTAGCCACAAGACTGTATACGGTAGTTGCAGTTGTTGTTCATAATCGTCAGACTGTCCGTGGATATAGTGATTGTTAGTTAGTCACCAGATGTACATTGAAAATCTGACAAGCGGTCATTGACCCCTTGTGACCCCATATGACATGTTAATTTTCATAGCTGTTTACGTGAAATAACTGAATATTCACATTTTGACCTCTAGTGACCCCTTGTTGACCTTTGACCTAATTGTACTGATGGATATATTTTCTTGGCTCATCAAACCAAACAAGATAAAACAAGTCCGGTCCAAATCGGACAATGTCTTAACTTTTACGCCTGTAAAGTTCAATGACCCCTAGTGACCCCATATGACATGTGAATTTTAATAGCAGGAGACCCTATGTGCACATGGTCATAAGGAATCATTTGACTAATTGTGGCGATTGTAACATGTAAACTGTAGGAGGAGTAGCGTTTTTAAGGATATTCACATTTTGACCTCTAGTGACCCCTTGTTGACCTTTGACCTAATTCAAATGATTGACTTATTTTCTTGGCTCATCAAACCAAACAAGATGTCAAAGTTTGGTCCAAATCGGACAATGTCTTAACTTTTATGCCTGTAAAGTTCAATGACCCCTAGTGACCCCATATGACATGTGAATTTTAATAGCAGGAGACCCTATATGCACATGGTCATAAGGAATCATTTGACTAATTGTGGCGATTGTAACATGTAAACTGTAGGAGGAGTAGCGTTTTTAAGGATATTCACATTTTGACCTCTAGTGACCCCTTGTTGACCTTTGACCTAATTCAAATGATTGACTTATTTTCTTGGCTTATCAAACCAAACAAGATGTCAAAGTTTGGTCCAAATCGGACAATGTCTTAACTTTTATGCCTGTAAAGTTCAATGACCCCTAGTGACCCCATATGACATGTGAATTTTAATAGCAGGAGACCCTATATGCACATGGTCATAAGGAATCATTTGACTAATTGTGGCGATTGTTACATGTAAACTGTAGGAGGAGTAGCGTTTTTAAGGATATTCACATTTTGACCTCTAGTGACCCCTTGTTGACCTTTGACCTAATTCAAATGATTGACTTATTTTCTTGTCTCATCAAACCAAACAAGATGTCAAAGTTTAGTCCAAATCGGACAATGTCTTAACTTTTATGCCTGTAAAGTTCAATGACCCCTAGTGACCCCATATGACATGTGAATTTTAATAGCAGGAGACCCTATATGCACATGGTCATAAGGAATCATTTGACTAATTGTGGCGATTGTAACATGTAAACTGTAGGAGGAGTAGCGTTTTTAAGGATATTCACATTTTGACCTCTAGTGACCCCTTGTTGACCTTTGACCTAATTCAAATGATTGACTTATTTTCTTGGCTCATCAAACCAAACAAGATGTCAAAGTTTGGTCCAAATCGGACAATGTCTTAACTTTTATGCCTGTAAAGTTCAATGACCCCTAGTGACCCCATATGACATGTGAATTTTAATCGCAGGAGACCCTATATGCACATGGTCATAAGGAACCATTTGACCAATTGTGGCGATTGTGACATGTAAACTGTAGGAGGAGTAGCATGCGTTGGAAGAAGAACTAGATATGACTCCGGTCTAAGACCAGGGGACCTTGATTTTTGTCTTGTTCCTGACATTTGCCCCGAGGTCATGATTTACTTTTCTTATTGTCTATGAAAAGAGATCAGATGCATCAAGTATGATCGAAATCGGAGCACGTCTTGAGTTATTGATCCCTAGTGACCCCCATGACATGTCAATTTTAATCGCTGGACACCCAATAATGTGCATGGACCCAAGGAATATTTTGACCAATTGTGACGGTCGAAACAATGATTACATGTGAGGCAGGAAGCATAAAGTGAACGGGTTGAAAATGAAAGTGACCCCAAATAATGTTTCACTTTAAAAACAAAACTACTTTATATATGGAATATGTTGACCGAATCTTAAGGGAGAATGAAACCTTGAAAATCGTTCAAGATAAATATTCCATAGATTCAATAGACGCGGGCCAGCTAATGGTCAGCTGTCTACTTGCATACAGTGAACAAAAAAAGGTACTCACCAGTTAATTAATTCGTTCCTAACTTCGGAATTATAGCTTCTTAATAAAAATGGTAAATTATAAATGTATATATAAAAAATATGCATATCTTTAATATGTCCTAAACCAAATCTAAGTCCGTTTGTATTTTCATAATGAACACGCAGCCTTCGTCAATAGTCAAATAATCGAATAATTGAATAACTTACAGCGACAATTCACTGGTGTCCAAACAAAAGTGTGAGATGGAAAACTAACATCGATTTGGTTTAGAACTCAAAACTTGGCTAATATTCACTCGATCTTCTCGTGCAATATTTCATATGAAAGAGGACAATTTTCTCGACAAATAAATTATACAATATTTTCATGTAAGATGTATAGTCTTTATTTATTAGTAAGTTACTTCTTTTGTTCACTGTATAGTGAGATTCAAACGACGCGTGCACGTTAGCACATTGTTTGTTTTTAGGAATAGCCCCGTTGGGATGGCAGTATCTAGTGCTACGCATGATGGACTGCACAAGAAATCTTCTTTGAGCAGGAGACGTGACAAGAACAATGGACAGGGAAAATGCTGGCACAGACAAATGAGTTAAATATTTTACCAGTTTATTTAATTGAAATATTAATTTTCCTTACTTTATAATGGACAGCTAAATTAAGAGGGGTGCTTGTACATTATGTCTCACAGTAGCAGTTAAAACTGTGAGACTGTGCACTGTGTCTGAACAAACCATAATGCATATTGTTCCAGCCAAAGATGTTCACCATTGATCATACAATCCATGGACCAAAAAATTGAACCATATTTCATTTTTTGTCGTAATGTGAAAAGTAGTATTCGTGTTGACATGAAGATTCTAGAAATGAATGATTATGTCAGTCATTGATCCTAGATCTATGGTTTATCTTGGTTTGAACATTATAATAAGTCAACGGTAAATGGTGTCCATTTTCGCATTTTGGGGCAGTTATGAAGAATTTTGTTAACGGTTTGTTTAAACTCTTTGCAAACTCTCGTGATTTTCTAAAGTTCATGCATGTCATGTCCATGCAAAACAGGCTACAGCCCAGGGCTGTACCGGAGACGTATGAAAAAATATGCAGATGTAGTGATTGTTCATTAGCCACCAGACTGTATGTAGATGTAGCGATTGTTTATCAGTCATCAGACTGTAGATAAGGTGTAATGGTTGTTTATCAGCCACAAGACTGTTATCAGTAACCCAGTCTGTATGGAAACAAGTGTCACTTAGCCATCTGGCTGTACGTATTATGTTGTGATTGTTTATCAGCCACCAGACTGTATGTAGATGTAGTGATTGTTCATTAGCCATCAGACTACGATGTATATGTTTAGATGTAATTGCTCATTAGCTATACCAGACTAGCTGTACGTAGGTGTCGTGATTGTGTATCGGCCACCAGACTGGATCAAGATATAGTGATTGTTCATCAGCCACCAGACTATACGGTAGATGTAGTGATTGTTCAGTAGCCACCAGACTGTGTGTATTTAGATGTATTAATTGTTTATCAGGCACTAGACTGTACGTAGGTGTCGTGATTGTTTATCAGCCACCAGACTTTATCAAGAAGTAATTATTGTTTATCAGCCACCAGACTGTATGCAGATGTAGTGATTGTTCATTAGTCATCAGACTATGTATGTAGATGTAGTAAATGGCTGCACGTATTATGTTGTGATTGTTTATCAGCCACCATACTGTAGCGTAGATATAGTGATTGTTTATCAGCCACCAGACTGTATGTAGATGTAGTGATTGTTCATTAGCCATCAGACTACGATGTATCGATGTATAGTGATTGCTCATTAGCCACCAGACTAGCTGTACGTAGGTGTCGTGATTGTTTATCAGCCACCAGACTGGATCAAGATATAGTGATTGTTCATCAGCCACCAGACTATACGGTAGATGTAGTGATTGTTCGGTAGCTATCAGACTGTGTATTTAGATATAGTAATTGTTTATCAGTTACTAGACTGTACGTAGGTGTCGTGATTGTTTATCAGACACCAGACTGTATCAAGAAGTAATTATTGTGTATCAGCCACCAGACTGTATGCAGATGTAGTGATTGTTCATTAGTAACCAGACTATGTATATACATTGTAGATGTAGTAAATGGTCATTATATAGCCACCAGACTGTACGCAGATGTAGTGATTGTTTATCATTTACCAGATAACGTTGATGTCGTGATTGTTTCGTGATCAGTCACCCGGACTGCATGAAATGTAATTATTGTCCATTAGACACTTGTTTGTACGTTTAGATGTCGTGATTGTTTATCGGTAAACAGGTTATACGTAGATGTTAGTGATTGTTTATCAACCACCAGACTGTATAATATAGGCACTACCATCTGTGATATCGGTATAGAAGGTACAGTGATTGTTTATCAGCCACCAGACTGTCCATAGATGCAGTTATTGTTAATTAGCCACCATACTGTATCATCGTGGATTGTACGTGGATGACGCGATTTATGTTATTAGTCACAAAATTGTACATGTATGTGATTATTGTTTATAAGCCAACAGAGTACATATTGTTTGAAGAGACTACAACTGTGCGTGGATGCGGATCTGTCACAGCTTAGGTTTGTTTTCTCCAAGTAGCAATGCAGTAACAATTTGCACATGTCCATTTCCTCAAGAATATTGTCTTGAATTTGTGCAGACTGGTTGTATACTACATGTTTATCTAATTTAGTCAATAGGTTCCACGATGTTGAGGACCAACATTTCAAATGTTAAATTCGTCATCATCTGAACAGCGAATTTGCGTCAAAAGGGTACTAAGAGATTTGTTGCAGGCTGCGCCCTCAATAAGGATAACAACCGGGATTTCTACATTTTTACAATTGCATTACATACACAAACTTGTAATTATAATTTTGAAAGAAATTAAGAAAGGGATTAAGAAAAATCAACCGTCTTTGTGCAATAAAACATCATTTTAAAATATTCCATCCCTGGCTCGGACAGCATTTTATGGCACTAAACAGCGTTACGCTATTTTACTTTCGATTCAAACTACATACGAAGGACTATTAATTATATAGAACGCGTTTTTAAAAAAAAAGGTTCAATAAACAGCGATGATATTTCAACATTGTTTTAATCAGGTTTTGCTGCTTTTTTGTGATTAGAAACAACAATAATGGCCAATTATATAATGATTATCTCTAATATTGAAGTAAATGTTGTCAACAAAAAAATCTTAAGCATCTCTTTGTACACATTTCATGCATATATTATTATTTACAAAATTGGGCGGTATTTTGAAGCATCCCTTATAGGGCTTCACAAATTCGTAGGGCTTCACAAGTTCTTTGTCGTCTTATACTAGTAGATATATGCCTCCCATTACATCTAGAATTACATGGTACAATTCAGTGGCGGATCCAGGATTAAAATTTACGGGGGGGCTGAAACCAAAAAAATCATAAAAGGTCCCCAATTTTTTTGCCGTCAGCTCGTGAAATTCTGCTAAGTGTGGGGGGGGGGGTCTCTGAAAAAGATTAAGTGGTACACAAAAAAGGTATATTGTCAAATTTTACGGGGGGGGGGGGGGCGTACACGTTAAAAGGTATATTGAATTTTTTTACGGGGGGCGCCCGCCCCCTCCGCCCCCCCCCCCCCCCCCCCCCCTGTATCCGCCACTGATAGTAACATGGCCGGGGTTATGACATTTTCATGTATGAATGTCATGTGTTAAACATTTGCTGTGCATTCTGTCAGAATACACAAGAATATAATATTCTGGGCATAGAAATAGCATGGGTTACTGGTAATGAGCCCCATGTTACTATCATATGATTCTACATGTATTAGCTGAAAATGCGCTTGTAAATCTTCAAACATTATACTATATAGCAATACCGTGGTATACAACATGTACAATAAGATTAAACATACACACCTGTATTATGTAATGTCAAATACAAATGAAACTGTACATCCATAAGCATTATGTGCGTGTAAATCATGCAGGTATATCCCTAAACCTACATATTCTTATGCAATATTTACAATCATTTACAATAATATAACATTTTACATACTGAGCAAGTATATTTCTATTCAATCAATATCGGTGGTGCTAGTCAAAATTGCCAATCAACAGCAATTACCACCAAATACGCATCGTTCAAGACCAAAATACTGTGTTTGTTTTATTGAAGATAACCTCTGATAATCACCACAAATATTCCTGAAATACTGAGTTATTTTGATGGAGGTTATGATCACGTGTTTTTATTTGGGCCATTATTACGATGGCCCATCATCACCAAGCAATTTTGCATTCGAATCTTAGGCCACGAACAAAAAAACCAACCGTTTTACGGGCAAAGATCCCTCTTAGGTAGAGTATGTCGGTTGGGCCTTTTTCGGTTGGACCTTTTTAGTAAAGAATCTGTCAGAAATACAATTATTCTGGGCATGGAAAATATCATGGGTTAAAGAGTCCCATGGTACTACCATATGATTTTACATGTATTGGCTGAAAATGCTCTTGTAAATTTTCAAACATAATACTATGCATGTGTAAACCTATAGCCATTTTCTGATTTCTGATGCCCGGAATCGTGGTACGCTGCATGAATATACTACAAAACTAAGTAAACTATAGCTGCACAGTACTGAGCGACCGATTCACTAGTTGTACCGCTCAGGTACTGTATACATAATAGTTAAATTTAAATTCATTGCAAGGTATTAAACTTTTATGGGATTACATATTATTATCAAATATTACATAATATACAATACCATGTACATACATATTCATCTTTACAAGGATTGATACATCACTCAGATCATTATAACGAAGACAACATATACCCCCAAAAGACGAAATATGAGTTGAGAAAGCTAGCATGGGTGGAGACAGGGGGCCACGTCTCCACTCCATAAAATCCGCATCCCTCTCCTGAAAGCCCCCGCCCTGATTTTGGCGGACTTAAATAATTACGGCCTATTGCCTACATTTTGCTGTTTCGTCGCCTATAATTCGTCTCGTGGGGTATAAATAATATGATTGAATAAATGATAGAATAAAAATAAAAAATAAAAAAATAAAATAGAAGAATGACACTGGCTCCGAGAGCCTGCATCACAACAGGCCCCGAGAGAGCCTGCATCGCAACAGGCTCCGAGAGAGCCTGCAACACAACAGGCTCCGAGAGCCTGCATCACAACAGGTTCCGAGAGCCTGCGACACAACAGGCTTCGAGAGCCTGCAACAGGCTCCGAGATTTATTTTTGCAGTGTTTGCAGTGAGCTTTATTTTTGACAAGTGTATCTAACAAAGATGACAGCGAGAGCCAACAATAATTTTAACCATGTTAAAGTTGATTTTCAAAATCATAATTCCAATAAACGTCATATTATTCATATAATAACATACTGTGGTTTTCAGGTGCTAGTCTTTCTTTCAGTTTTACTAAATACGATTGTGATCAAATAAATCATGTCAATCATTTTATTTTGTATACATAATCGTGGTTGTCAAAAACAACACTGTCATCATTCTAAATCGTATTGATTAAAATATGTATACCAATCAACGTTAATATAGTTATAATTAGTCATGTTGATAACACACTGGTTCTAATTTCATAGTGTTTACATGTTTACAAAGTATTATTTTAAATGATACTGTAAATTTCGTCAATCAAGTCCTTCATTATATACATAATTGTGGTTGTCAAACGCAACACTTTCACCATCGTCAAAATGATATGGTTAAAATCATAATTCCAATAAACGTCATATTATTCATATAATAACATACTGTGGTTTTCAGGTGCTACTCTTTCTTTCATTTTTACTAAATACGATAGTGATGAAATAAATCATGACAATCATTTTATTTTATATACATAATCGTGGTTGCCAAACGCAACACTGTCATCATTCTAAATCCTATCGATTAAAACATAAAGACCAATCAATATTAATATAGTTATAATTAGTCATGTTGATAACACACTGGTTCTGATTTCGTACTGTTTACATGTTTACAAAGTATTTTTTTTAAATGATACTAATAATGTCGTCAATCAAGTTCTTCATTATATACATAATTGTGGTTGTCAAACGCAACACTTTCACCATTGTCAAAATTATATTGTTAAAGATCATGATTCCAATAAACGTCATTACTCATATAATAACATACTGTGGTTCTCAGGTGCTACTCTTTCTTTCATTTTTACTAAATACGATAGTGATAAAATAAATCATGACAATCATTTTATTTTATATACATAATCGTGGTTGCCAAACGCAACACTGTCATCATTCTAAATCGTATCGATTAAAATATAAATACCAATCAATATTAATATAGTTATAATTAGTCATGTTGATAACACACTGGTTCTGATTTCGTACTGTTTACATGTTTACAAAGTATTATTTTAAATGATAATAATAATTTCGTCAGTCAAGTTCTTCATTATATACATAATTGTGGTTGTCAAACGCAACACTTTCACCATTGTCAAAATTATATTGTTAAAGATCATAATTCCAATAAACGTCATTACTCATATCATAACATACTGTGGTTCTCAGGTGCTACTCTTTCTTTCATTTTTACTAAATACGATAGTGATGAAATAAATCATGACAATCATTTTATTTTATATACATAATCGTGGTTGTCAAACGCAACACTAATCATTTTAAATCGTATTTATCAAAACCTTTATACCAATCAACGTTAATATAGTAATAAATTAGTCATGTTGATAGCACTTTGGTTCTTATTTCTTACTGTTTACATGTTTACAAAGTATTATTTTAAATGATACTGATAATTTCTTCAATCAAGTTCTCTTATACATAATTGTGGTTGTCAAACGCAATCTTTACACCAATCAACGTAAATATAGTTATAATCTAATGTCGGAGACATTTTGTAATAATCAAGTAGTTTTGTTGTTGTTGTTTTTCGTGTTTTTATTTATATTGTATGTTCGTGCCTTGAGCGATCTTATTTAGAGTGGATGTACCTTGTCGCTATTATTATTAGTATAGTATTAATTAGTCATGTTGATAACACATTCTGGGTTCTTATTTCCCACTGTTTAACTGCTTACAAAGTATCAGTTTAAATGATACTATTAATTTTGCCAATGAACTTCTTGTATATACATAATTGTGGTTGTCAAACGCAACATTGTTAGTATGCTGTTGTTCTCAGATGCTACTTCCCATTTATGTAATCAAAATATAATGATAACATAAATCATGACAATCATTGTTATCTTATGCTCTTTTTAAGATAGGTCAAATACTATAGTACGTCGATATCTGATAACGGCAACACCATACTAATGGTCTACCTGAAACACATATCTCAAAACATCAACGGATTCAAGACTGGGTTGCTAGACTTGTTACTCTCTCCAATATTTACTTGTTGATAGTCTCACTATTAGTTATACTTGATTGCAAGAAATACTGGTTCATGATAGCTATAGTATGACGTCAACACCCCTGCTTGGTATCGAGAAGTAGGCGGTCGAGGTTTGATATAGATGTGATCAAGGAGTGTACCATTTGTAGTTGTAGGCTCTGTGATTAGTTGGGAATATTGTCTAAGTGGTGGAAGCACGGTCTCTTTCAGGAGGTTGTGATTGAAGTCTCCTGCAAACACGGCGTAATCGGTATCCAAAAGTTCTGTTTGAGCAGTGATGTTACTAATTTCCTTACAAAATGCAGCTTTCGAAGTTGCTACTGGCTTGTACACTGCAACAATTAGTAGATTCGATGCGCCATGAGTTTTAATTGCAAGAGCATCACTTTCTGCGCACAACAGCGGTTGCAATGTGTAATCGATATCGTTCTGAACATACATCGCTACACCTCTACCTTTACCGGTATTAAGCATTTCAAGTCGATAGCCATCGATAGTTAGATTATCCGATTGACTACTGTTTGTGATCCAGGTTTCTGATAGACAAATCACGTGTGCCTTTTGGAGTTCAACGTTTTTCTTCAAATCTTCAATGTGTGCATTAAGGCTTTGGATGTTGTGGTGGGCAATTATGAAATGTTGATTATTATCAATGCTTAGCGAAGGATTTGCTCTGGAAAGATCAGCCGTTGGCATTTTGGCCACTTCATCATCGACTTTCTCATTGCAAAATATTGCTCGAGGGTTGTAATCCAGCTACATACGCCATTGCAGTCTTTAGACCTTTCATAGAGATTACGGCTTGGTCATAGGTCTGACCCTGTATTTTATGAATTGTCACAGCCCATGCTAGCTTTAATGGAATCTGTTGCCGTGCAGTGGTAAAAGATTTTCCTTTTAACTGAAAGTTGTCAATCTTTGGGATTATTGGAACACAATTTGCATATTGTGGCGGTATGGTTTGAGATGTTCGTGTTTTTTGGCCAACACGTTGACTGTCAAATTGAACATACACAACTTTGGGCATATTTTGCGAGTTTCCAAATTCTATTCCCTTGACTATACCAGATACTCCATTGCAAAGTCCATCAGTAACATCTATGTTAACTATAAGCATGGCTCTAGCACCTACTGCTAATGTCAAGTAAGGAACAAGTGCTGTGTCATCTTTCTTTGTTGTATTGTGTGGTGTTTCATGTCTTTTGATAACTCGTCCACCATTCTGATCAACATCTACAGCTTTGACTTTGTACTTCGGAGTATCTAACGATTGCAACTGTATCTTATTGTGGTTGTCACACTCTGCGTTTAAATAGAATAGGTGTAAAGCATCTGACGGAGGTGACAAGACATTTTCATGTACTATTCTAGATTTCAGTAGTTGTTCATCAGCTTGTTCCAGCGGCTCGTTTCGTTTTCTCACACGCAGGCGATTGAGCATATTTGCAAAAATAGCATCATCTCTCTGGCGCATAATTTCAGTTAGTTTGACACTCTGGAAATGTGGGTTCCATAGATCTTTAAGGATTTGTTTGTGTGGAAAGCACAAGGGTGTTGGTGGCATTATTGGTGGTAACTGATGAAAATCTCCGACTGCTAGAATAGCAACGTTGTTAAAGAAAGATCTATCGGATGCTCCTTTGATTTGTTGTAGTCGACCATGTATGTAAGATAATTGCAATGTGCTCACCATCGAAATCTCATCTATAATAAGAATTTGAAGATGTTGGTACTTTGCACGAAGTGTGTTGAGAGATGCTTCAGCAAGTGGTCTGTAATCTGGTGTAGCCCTTGGTGGAATCTTTAAAGCTGAACATATTGTTTGACCTGAGATGTTGAATGCAGCTGTTCCTGTCTGAGCAACCAACAAGACTGTTTCATCGTCAACAGTGACATCATTCATTCTACTAAATGCAGCTTCGGCATGATATTGAATACATCTAATGACATGTGATTTGCCTGTTCCAGCTCCACCAGTTAAGAATATGCGAAATGGTTGTAAACCGATATCTCTTGATTTCTCATTGCACCATTTACTAACGAAATTGAACAGTTGTCGTTGTTCATTGTTAAGTTGTTGCATCATTGAATGGGCCTGTTGTTCGGTCATCAGTGGATTGCGAGGTTCAATTCGGCATCTGGGTAAATGAGACTGATTGGGTCTACTTCGTGGCTGAAGGTCAGGTATTTCTATTTCAGCTAAATCGTCTTCAGAATCGAATGTTATGTTTTGTACTCTGTCATCATCACGATCTTGTTCATTCTGTGGGGCAACAGCTGCCCATGCATCGTCAATGTTTCCTGCTTCCTGTAATGCTTCCCATGCTTCATCAATATTGTCATTCTTTGGTTCAAAGTCTTTCATATTCTACCTTACAATTTCTCGCACTGCTACCCTCTTTCCCTTGTACGTGACATATCCATTCATGTGATAGTCTTGATAAGTCTCATATCTATCTGGCTTGATTTGCTCAGTTTGGTGTGGAAGATATAAACGTAACATATTCATGTGATATCGTTCACTGTCTTTCTTTGCAGATATTCGTGGATAACGAATAATCGCAGGCTTTCGTACACGTTTCTTCATACAGCCAAGCTTGTCTTTTAACTTTATTACATGTTTGCGTGTTCCTGCATTGGATGTATCATCATTGTCAGATACCAATTCTTCGTCAGAGTCAGCGGTGTCAGATGCACTTGATACGCCGTAATGCATGGAGTAGAGTGTGGCCATACACATGTTTTTATACTCGTCACTTGTTGGTCTAGCCAAATATTTGTCAATCTGTGTTGGCATCCATACTTTATCACTGTTTCCTGCATTGTCCTGTAGTGTTTTCAGTGGCAATGATATTTTCTGACCATTGGAATCAGTTTGTATGAAGATAACGTTTCTTGTACTTTTCTTTAAAGGCATACTGCATGTGAGGTATGTGGCTCCCATAACACTGACTTCTCTGTGTTGTAGATATACGCTTCCAAGTGTCCTTAATTGTGCTACGGCATCATCGTTTCCTTGAGCAGCCTCTTTTTGTGCATTTTTTAGGAGGTCGCCCATTTCTCTCTCAGCTTTTGTGATGTAGGACACTATATACATAACACATGCGTATGCATCTAATACATATTGAATGTCCATGTTACCATTCCAACATCGAATCAAGTGTTCATTATAGTTATTTACCCAACGATCAGAGATGCGTCGTTTGAGATAAATTGTTTTTCTATTTGACATGATCTCAAGTGATTCTTCTAATTTACGCTGAGTTACGTTCGCTGCTTCGAGAACGTCATCAAATTCTTCAAATTCTTGGTCTTTATCTGACAGTAAATCCCAAATGGTCTTTAGTATTTCTTTTGCCTCTGTTTCTTCACGTTTTCTTTTCTCTAAAGCCTCTGTGCGTTTCTCCTCGTCATCATCAGCACCATCAACATCATCATCATTGTGATAATTTAATTTGTTTGGTCTACAGATAAACGTGTAACTACTTGGTGGCTTTGGAAAATAAAATCGACATACTAATCCCGTTTTCCTACACGATTTTGTATGATTTTTACTATGCATTTGAACATGAATCACTATCTCGTACAATGCTTCGTCATCCTCGGGGGGCATTGCGCATGTAATATTCTTATCTACAAATGTTATCACATCTTCATCACTATCTTCGTCCAATTTTGGGGTATCTTTTACCCATACAACCATATGAATATGAGGCCAACCTCTCTGTTGAAACTCGGTCCTATAGTAATAGTCTTCGACTTCACCAATTGGTTTAGCGTTTGACATGATCACATCTTTAATGAAAGTTTGTACTCTATATTCAAACATTCTGGCGGCTGTTACGGGATTTGACATAATGATTTGACAATGTTGTTCCCATGTCATATACTTGTGTTCTTCATCTGTCATAGGCGGTTTGCCTTGTTGGATTAGAATAGCGTTGTCAATTTCAATCCATCGTCTATCGGCTGCACTGAATGTTAAAAAGAAAGTCGGAACACCAAGTTGTCGTATCATTGCGAATAGCTCTTTTTTGGATTTCTCCCAGTATGCAGGCGTGCCTCTTATTTGAGTTAGAAATCGGTATCCTTCATCTCTTTTAATAATCTGTTTCACCTGCTCTCTGTCCCTTAACATGGATGCTGTTATCTTCCGACCATCTGATGTTTTTGTGGAACCAATTCGCATTGCAATAGATATTTTGGAATGAATTTGTTGAACTTCTGTTGCATACAGAGCATAAAATATGTATTCCGGATTGCTTGCAAATCTATTGTCAGCTCCGAAAAGTCTGGCATTGAAGTATCGGGAGGGTGACATCTTTGTACCTCTATTTTCAGTGTATGTATTCTCACCTCGAGGAAACTCTACTGGGAAACATTTGGCTTCCATTTCTAATACTTTTTCAGGAGTATTTCCTTCACCTGGTGCTAAAGATAGAATTGTGCTGTCATGTTTATCTGCTGCATATTGGGCAAAGTCTACTGGGTGTAGAAATGAGTACAGAGGTGCTGAGGTGTTAGTAATATCATCATTGGTATCTTGCTGCTCATTATCATCATCATGGGTGACAGTCGATTCATCGGAATGTGAAGAGATATCATATTCAGTGTTTGCATCTTCTTCAAGCATGTCAACATCAGTTGGCAGATCATTGTGGTTGTCGTCTGAATCAATATCATCACTGAATTCATTTGGCGTATTGCTGTTTCGTTCACGGTCTTCATTTTCATCTTCGGAATTGTCATGTTCATTTTGATCATTGTCGATATCCTCATCACAATGAATTAATTGATCGTTCAACATCCCGTTAAAGCCATGAAAATCGATTTCGATATTATCATACTCAGTGTTATTGTCTTTTAACCACAACAGAGCTTGTCTTATTCTTGCAGGATTTATATCTTGGCACATGTGGTGTCCTTTGTATTCCAGCTTCCTCTTCAACTTAACTCTAATCAGACTTTCGTCTGTTGGAAGTCTAGGTAGACATTGTGAAACAGTATTCAGATCAGATTTTACACATACCACTTGTCCATGAATTCCCTTTTGACTTCCCTTTATAAGTATAAGCATTTTCATGAATAGAATTGCAGGAGCAATCAAATGTTTTTCAAGAATATTCAACTGTGAAAGCTGAGGAGGCTGTTCATGTAAACTCAGTTTGTTTATGGTCGCTAGCGTTGGTATTTTAAATTTCACAATGTTTGGATGACACGTTTTACAGATCCATATGGGATTATCAATTTGGTTGCCATCAGAAGGAAGCTGATCATAAACCTTTCTGGAAGGTAATGCCTTTATTAAAGCATGTCGGTTGTATCGATCTCGTTTCAAAGCAATGATCTGGTGTTTAAAGAATATACGCCGACATACTTCACATATGTAGATAAGTTTTTAACCTGTTTGCGAAAATGTATGGAATCTTTTAATCACGCGATCTATGTCTGAATTTCTGTGTAATCTATTGGCACGTGTTTGTTGGATCTTCGCTCTTTTCGTGGCAGGATGTTTGTACTTTTCTCGTGATATATGTCCTTCTTGCTTTCGTTTTCTTTCTCCGATTATCGGAATAGCATATCGGTCTTTGAACTGCTCTCTTCTTCGTTCACCTTCTTCAGGAATTGCATATCGGTCTTTTTCCATCTGTCTTTTTCGTTCACCTTCTTCACGAAGAGCGTATCGGTCTTTGACCTGCTGTCTTTTTCGTTCACCTTCTTCAGGGATATCATATCGGTCTTTGACCTGCTGTCTTTTTCGTTCACCTTCTTCAGGAATATCATATCGGTCTTTGACCTGCTGTCTTTTTCGTTCACCTTCTTCAGGAATATCATATCGGTCTTTTTCCATCTGTCTTTTTTGTTCACCTTCTTCACGAAGAGCGTATCGGTCTTTGACCTGCTGTCTTTTTCGTTCACCTTCTTCAGGAATATCGTATCGGTCTTTAGACTGCTGTTTTATTCGTTGGCACGTTTCAGGAATTGCATAACGTTCTCTACCCTTATTGCGCTTTTTGGCCAGAAGCTTGTTTTTCTTTGATTTTGACATGTTGTAATACCATCGCTGATAATTTGAAAGCCCTTCTTCCGTCTGATCGTTTGATTTGGGTCTCAGAGATGACTGATTATAATCTATGTCAGTCCATGTTGAACAACCAGGTTTATTTTTCAGATCATGAAATGATTGTGAAACTCCGTCATCATTACTTGGTATTTCGCATTTGACCGTGATGGGTTGCATTCCAATCAGTGAATCTGCCTTCAGTCGTAGTGACAAACATAAGCATTGGATGTACTGAAGCAAATTGTCAATGTCTGTTAAGTATAGTGCAACAGCTGATCCTTCATTATCAACTAGGCCATTTTCATTCCTACTATGAGGGTCAAATACTAAATACCTGCCATGTGCATATTCACAGATTGCCATCATGTATCTGTCTAGAACCAATATATGTTTAGTGCTAACGTTCAACCCTGTTTGTATTATAGTATCTAATGAATCAAAGATAGAGTCGGCACACGGGTTCAATTTTCCACTTAGAAGATTATGATACTGTATAGTATAAGTACACTTTTGGATCACAAATGTTGATGGAAGTTGGTCATTTGACAATAGTTTATCAGGAAGTAGTTCATTCTCATCTAACATTCCAACGGTGTCTTTGTATAACATATCACCATTTCGCAATATGTCATCAATATGCTGTGGCATTAAATTCTGCATAGTTTCATCAGATTCACAAAGCATAACAAGGGAATTGCAAGAACATTGACGACCAACAGATTCTGGGGAAAACAATTCTACATCGCCTTGATGGAAATTACCACATACAGTTTCTGATATCATGGCTTCAAATTCATTTGGATTTACAGTACTTGGTACTTTATACTATACAGTATCATTGATGTTTTGAAGTAACTCTGGTTGTCGAATTAGGATTTGTTTTTTGTAAACTTGGTGTTCTCACGCTGTCTGATTTGGATGTATTGTTTGTGGATCCAGTTTGAATTACAGCGATAGGAGATGAATCAGGAACATTACTGTCGTTCAGGGTTTGTTGCTGTATTTCACAATTAACCGTTATCGGTTCTACAGAAATACATGTAGACAATTTCAGTTTTAGTGAGGAACATAAATTGATAAAATGGCTCAACAATGTCTGAATATCTGCAAAATATAATAAAGCAGTTCTTTGGTCTGTACAATTCGGGTCAAAAATCACATATTTTCCCTGCTCGTATTCATTAATAGCTAATGTGTATTTGTCGAGCATTACTATATTCTTCGTGGAACTATTTAAACCTTGACGTATTGTAGAATTTAATGAAATAAAGTCAGAATCAACTTGTCCATACAAACGATAGTTGTGTTGAATGGTGTAACAACGTGTTCCTGAAACGAACAGTGATGGATATTGCTCATTTGACAAAAAATTGTCTGGATTAAGTTTACCACTTTTGCGTAATATTTCATAGATTTCGCTGTATAGTTTATCTCCATTTGTCATTATATTTTGTATATGATGTGGCAATAATTTGTGCATATTGTCAGATGGTTCACAAAGCATATTAACAATGCAGATACATGATCCTTGGCATTTTGCATCTTGGTAAACTTTACCAGTGTCGTCTGAAATATCTGGTTCTTCTACACTTGAATTACTTTTATTTGAATTGACAATATATGCTGACCTAGCACGTGACTTTCGTGACTTTCGCGGCATATTTATTTTAACACTTAAGAATATGGATAGAACAATAAATGTAAATATTTAACTTGAACAAATGGAATTAAACGCAAAACGATATTGAGGATAATGTGAAGGTTATAATAACGAAAGTACTTTCAAAGTAACAATTAATTGAAACAATAAATAACCTTTTTTTATAATCTAGTTAGCACTTCTATTTTAAAACGAATACGAGTATCACTTAGTAGTTCAACGGCTTTAAAACGGAACTCGCTAAAAGGCTATCCGTAATAGAACTTTCTCTGGGTACTAAGATATTAACGCACTGTTTTTCTTATATGCCCCTCTTTTTGGGGAACGCACTGTTTTTCTTATGCCCCTCTTTTCGGGGAACGCACTGTTTTTCTTATATGCCCCTCTTTTTGGGGAACGCACTGTTTTTCTTATATGCCCCTCTTTTTCGGGAACGTACTGTGTTTCTTATATACCCCTCTTTTTGGGGAACGCACTGTTTATCGTATACACAAGTCCTCACAGCCTGAGGCAGGCACCTAGAAGATGCAAGGCAACTTCAAGGTCTAAAAGAAAGAAAGAAAGAAAGAAAGAAAGAAAGAAAGAAAGGTAGAAAGGAAGAAAGGGAGAAAGGGAGAAAGGGAGAAAGGGAGAAAGGGAGAAAGGGAGAAAGGGGAAAAGGGGGAAAGGAGAGTAGGGGAAAGGAAAGTAGGGGAAAGGAAAGTAGGGGAAAGGAAAGTAGGGGAAAGGAAAGTAGGGGAAAGGAAAGTAGGGGAAAGGAAAGTAGGGGAAAGGAAAGTAGGGGAAAGGAAAGTAGGGGAAAGGAAAGTAGGGGAGAATGGAAGGTAGGGGAGAATGGAAGGTAGGGGAGAATGGAAGGTAGGGGAGAATGGAAGGTAGGGGAGAATGGAAGGTAGGGGAGAATGGAAGGTAGGGGAGAATGGAAGGTAGGGGAGAATGGAAGGTAGGGGAGAATGGAAGGTAGGGGAGAAGGAAGGTAGGGGAGAAGGAAGGTAGGGGAGAAGGAAGGTAGGGGGAAGGAAGGTAGGGGAGAAGGAAGGTAGGGGAGAAGGAAGGTAGGGGAGAAGGAAGGTAGGGGAGAAGGAAGGTAGGGGAGAAGGAAGGTAGGGAAGAAGGAAGGTAGGTGAGAAGGAAGGTAGGGGAGAAGGAAGGTAGGGGAGAAGGAAGGTAGGGGAGAAGGAAGGTAGGGGAGAAGGAAGGTAGGGGAGAAGGAAGGTAGGGGAGAAGGAAGGTAGGGGAGAAGGAAGGTAGGGGAGAAGGAAGGTAGGGGAGAAGGAAGGTAGGGGAGAAGAAAGGTAGGGGAGAAGGAAGTTGGGGAGAAGGAAGTTGGGGAGAAGGAAGTTGGGGAGAAGGAAGTAGGGGAGAAGGAAGTAGGGGAGAAGGAAAGTAGGGGAGAAGGAAAGTAGGGGAGAAGGAAAGTAGGGGAGAATGAAAGTAGGGGAGAATGAAAGTAGGGGAGAATGAAAGTAGGGGAGAAGGAAAGTAGGGGAGAAGGAAAGTAGGGGAGAAGGAAAGGTGGAAGGGGAGAGAGAAGACACAAGAGCACGCCAACACCAAACAAACAGGGGAGAAAGGAAGGTAGAGGAGAAGGAAGGTAGGGGAGAAGGAAAGTAGGGGAAAAGGAAAGTAGGGGAGAACGAAAGTAGGGGAGATATGGAAGGTGGGGGAGAAGGAAGGTAGGGGAGAAGGAAGGTAGGGGAGAAGGAAGGTAGGGGAGAAGGAAGTTGGGGAGAAGGAAGTTGGGGAGAAGGAAAGTAGGGGAGAAGGAAAGTAGGGGGAAAGAAAGAAGGGGGAAGGAAAGTAGGGGAGAAGGAAAGGTGGAAGGGGAGAGATAAGGTAAAGGCAGACAGACACAAGAGCACGCCAACACCAAACAAACATAAAAAACAACATAATGTACATAAAGAGGTGGGAAAACAGAGGTTATGAATTAAAGAAAAAAGAAAAAAATGATTAGTACGTTATTCAATTTTACAATTATAAATGTTATTTAAATAACGTGATAATTAGCCTGACATATTTTCGATTTGATTAGCAGTACGAGGACTTTCTTTCGTTGTTCATTTCGATTATGACCCGAGTGATGGACGTTTATGCGTTTAGGATAGGGGGAGGTGTTGGTGTGTGTATACATACCCCAACATGCCTTCAAAATGTTCTTTTTTTCTTATCTCATCAATGCGCACAAGTAAAAAGTAGTCCCGTCAAAATCGGAGCATGTTTTAAGATTTTCACCTGTTAAGTTCAATGACCTCTAGTGACCCCGTGTGACATGTCACTTTTAGTGCAGAAGCACCCTATATGAACATGGTCAATATGAATCTTTTGACTAAGGGACCGTTCATTATTTATGATGGAGGGGGGGTTAAAATATAGGGGGGTCATGTAACTTTCATATGTTGAAATAGGGGGGGTTATGTAACTTTTTATTCTTGAACGGGGGGGGGGGTTGTGTAAATTTGTTTAAACTAAAGATGGTGGTAATTGGAGTGATTTTAGAGGCTATTTTGGAGTGTAAATGCCATTTTTTTCTGCGCTTCGCGCATATTTTCTTCAAACCTATCGACTTCAAAAACTTTTACTATGAGACGACTTCTGGACAGCAAATCGACGATATGGTGGGAAAACATCTATATCATAATCATCAACGGTCGAGACATTAGAGCCACAGGGTGTATAATGTTACAAAATCCAATTTCATGATTTAAAAATGTGATTTATTGCATGCTTTTCACCTCATCTCTGCTTTGCACCAATGCTCACAAAAGTAGAACGTTTCACTGGATTATACGTTTCTGCTCATAATGTTCTAACTTGTTCGGGTTATAAAGACACCCAAAATGTATAAATATGAAGAAAAAAATCCAACTCGCTTCGCTCGCCATTACTAATTTCACACAATAAAAAGAAGGGGCATGATAAAATTATGGGCCGTTCAGATAGGGCACAAACAAAATTTGCCAACGTATCCATGAACAAAATTGTAAAGACAGCCCCGTAAGTATGTGACAAGTTGATTTTTTTCGGGGATGGGTGTAAAAAGCTACTGGTTAGCAGGGGGGTCATGTAATTTTCAGTTTCAGCTGTAGTAGGTTGGGTTAGGTAATTTTAACATACAAGTCTCGAATTTGTCCCAACCCCCCCTCCACCATAAATAATGAACGGTCCCTAATTCTGCCAATCATAGATCATTTTCTCTCGGACAAGTAGTATTTTGAGTGCGATGAGTGGAAATGTACATTTTGAACCCTAATGACCTTTTCTTGACCTTTGACCTTAACGGCATGATTGACTTTTGTTCTTGTCTCATCAATGCCCATAAAATAAAAGAAACCCGGTCAAAATCGGAGCATGCCTTATATTCCCCCCCCCCCCCTCTAAAGTTCAATGACCCCTAGTGACCCCGTTTGACATGTCACTTTTAGTGGAGAAGCACCCTATATGAACATGGAACCAAGGAATCTTTTGACTAATTCTGAGTATCATAGGTCATTTCACTAAATTGCAAATGCGTTTTAAGTGAAAATCACGTTTTGACCCTTAGTGACCCCTGTGTGACCTTTGACCCCTTATGCTTTACAACCTGAGTAGTGGTGCACATAAGGGTTCTTATGACCAAATATGGTCAAAATCGGGTCAATGGTTACGGAGCTATAGGTCCCATGACAGAAGAAGAATAAAGAAGAAAGACATCATAGTAAATACATTGTAAAGTTAGGCATTTTTTACCGCATTATAGTCAATGCATCGTAAATTTAGGCATTTGTTACATCATCATAGTAAATACATTGTAATGTTAGGCATTTGTTACCGCATATAGTCAATGCATTGCATAGTTAGGCATTCTTACAGATTATACACAATATATTGTAAAGTTAAGCATTTTTTACATCATCATAGTAAATACATTGTAAAGTTGACAGGCATTTGTTACCGACTTATAGTCAATACATAGTATAGTAAGGATTACTTGTAGCATTAATGCCAATGCATTGTATAATATTGGTTATTGGTATGGATTATATTTTGAATGGAATGGAAAAGTAAAGCATTACTCCTGCATCATAGGAAAAGTAAAGCATTACTTATGCATCATAATCAATACATTGTTAAGTTAAGCATTTCTTACAGCATTATAGTCAATACAATGTAAAGTTAGGCATTTCTTACATCAGTCAATACATTGTAATGTTAGGCATTTGTTACCGCATTTAATAGTCAATGCATTGCAAAGTTAGGCATTCTTGCAAAGTTAGGCATTCTTACCCCCCCCCCCCCCCCCCCCCCCCCCCCCCCCCCCCCCCCCCCACTCGCATTCTTACCGATCTTACAGATCATCCAAGATGTTACCACATCTGGATGGCTGATCAAGAAATTAAAAAAATCTAATAATTAATATAATTGAAGAGGTATTTTGCAAAAGGGTCTACAATACATCCACCTAAGCCAAATGCATGATACGAAGCTGGAATGGATAAGTATAACGTGTGCCCTTAAGACCGCTTAACATTAAATACTTTATAATAACACTCCGCTGGAAACGACCGAATGCGTAATGTTGTTAAACCAATGCGCGTAATAAAATAGTACTACCTAATTTATAAGTCTAAATGTACGCTTTTACACCTCTTTTTGAACCAATTATGTTGCAAAAACGGCTGATATAATGTAAACATTCTCAAACTGAACATATAATATCTCTGTGATGCGTTATTTCGCCAAAATGAAGAAAGCTTACTTTACAACAACAAGTTGACTAGCTAGCGTGTGAATGACAACTTAAATTGCGTATTTTAACCACAAATACTCTGATCAATGAACATAACATGCTAACCGAGATGAATCTGCAACTCCTGCAATCTCTAGATATCATTCTAAAGTCTAATTGTACCTTGTGTTTAAATTTCCGAAGAAATTAAGATATTTTATCTGGATATTTTATCGCTGCGTGTTATTTACACGATAGCCTAGCTGATTTTACGATCTAAAGTTTAAGGGCACCTGATACCAAAAAGATCGTCAACATAAAATTATAAATGCCATCTCATGACAAGTTAACTAAAATATCATTACTCATAAAATACTACAGCCTGAGGCCTGAGATTATTTTCTATACAATTTACAATGAGTGCAGAAAAACAAGATTTCACGGACTGGTTATTCACAGACCAGCGTGGCTTTGTATACCGGGCAATATTCTGCTTACTGCACCATATACACAAGACGAAAACAATGCAATTTTATTATACATCGTTAGACATGATCATTACATTTTGAAAATAAAATTATCTCTTTGAAAATGGATAACATGGAAACAAAGTATACTTTACAATAAAAAAAATGATGGTTCAACCTTGTCTGCAGGCTGAATAATAAAAAAAGTTACAACCAAAACTAATTCAGACAATCATCAGTCATTTCCTCTCGGATAAGTAGTATTTTGGGTGAATGGAGTGAACATTTACTTTTTGACCCCTAGTGACCTTTTCTTGACCTTTGACCCCAAACTTGTAATTGTCTTTGTTCTTCTCATCAATGCCCACAAGATGAAACAAATCCGGTCAAAATCAAAGCATGTCTTACATTTTACACCTGTATAGTTCAATGACCCCTAGTGATCCCGTTGACATGTCACTTTTAGTGGAGAAGCACCCTGTATTAACATGGATCTAAGGAATCTTTTGACCAATTCTGAGTATCATCAGTTATTTTCTCTCGGACAAGTAGCATTTTGAGTGAATGGAGTAACATTTACATTTTGACCCCTATAGTGACCCCAAATATTGTTTATTTTAAAAACCAAACTATTGTACATGCGTACGGTCAACAGGAATATGTTGACCAATTCTAACGATCCTAGGTCATTTCACTAAATTGCAACGGCGTTTTAAGTGAAAATCCCGTTTTGACCCCTTATGACGCCTGTGTGGCCTTTGACCCTAAACTGTGAAGACCCTATATGTGAGTCAGGTAGGGGGTAAACTGTACCCAGATAACATAGCAATATTGGCCCAATATTGGCTCAATATTGATTTTTCATTGGCCCAATATTGGCTTACAATATTGGCATAATATTATTTGGCCATTGGCCCAAGCTTGGCTCAATATTGGCACTCGCCAATGAGTGCCAATACTGGGCCAATACTGGGCCAATATTGGCATTTGCCAATGAGTGCCAATATTGGGCCAATACTGGGCCAATATTGGAACTCGCCAATATTGGGCCAATATTGGAACTCGCCAATGAGTGCCAATATTGGGCCAATACTGGGCCAATATTGGCTTACAATATTGGCGCAATTAATTTGCTCATGGGCCTAAGTTTGGCTCAACATTGGCACTCGACAATGTGGGCCAACCTTGGGCCAATATTGGGCAATCTTGTAGAAATATTAGGTAGGATGAATTCTATCTTGATATTGTTTTATTTCCCCCAAAGAGGAGTGAGCGGACGACGGGCCAACCCGTGGCCATAACCAACTTTGGCCATGGGCAAGCCTAGGTCAAGGGAACAAATCTTTAAGGGACAGGACAAGGTACAAGATCCTAGCCAAAAGGCCTGGAAGCGATAACTCTTAACAGCGGCCGCATTCTTTAGACCACGTCATAGTGTGTATATCAAATCAATGGTGTCATTTCCTGCCCCTGGTATATTGTGTCCATTATTGGACCAATATTGGTTGCCAACATGATGCCAATTGACGAGCGCCAATGTAAAACCAATATTGGTCCAATATTGGTGACCAAGAGGGTGCCAATGGCATTGGCACTCAATTGGTCACCAATATTGGTCCAATATTGATTGCCAACATGATGCCAATTAACGAGCGCCAATGTAAAGCCAATATTGGTCCAATATTGGTGACCAATAAAATGCCAATGCCAATATTGCCAATGGGGAACCAATATTGGCCCAATATTGGTCAACAAGATAATGCCAATGCCAATATTGTGCCAATATATGTATGTTGTCTGGGTAGGAGGAGAAGCATTTTAAGTAATATAAGTGAAAATTACCATTTTGACCCCTAGTGACCCCTTCTTGACCTTTGACCTGGTCAATATGATTAACTTATTTTCTTGGCTCATCAAACCAAACAAGATGCAACAAACCCGGTCCAAATCGGAGCATGTCTTAACTTTACCTCTGTAAAGTTCAATGACCCCTTACGACCCGTGTGACCTTTGACCCCAAACTGAGAAGACCCTATATGTAAGTCAGGTAGGGGGTCCTACTGACCAAAACTGGTGATTATAGCATGTAAACTGTATGAGGTGAAGCATTTAAAGTAATAGAAGTGAAATTTAACATTTTGACCCCTAGTGACCCCAAATATTTTTTGATTTTAAAAACCGAACTATTGTATATGAGTACGGTTATACGGAATATGTTGACCAATTCTAACGATCCTAGGTCATTTCACTAAATTGCAATGGCGTTTTAAGTGAAAATCACGTTTTGACCCCTTATGACGCCTGTGTGACCTTTGACCCCAAACTATGAATACCCTATATGTAAGTCAGGTAGGGGGTCCTACTGACCAAATCTGGTGATTATAGCATGTAAACTGTATGAGGGGAAGCATTTTAAGTAATAGAAGTGAAAATTAACATTTTGACCCCTAGTGACCCCTTCTTGACCTTTGACCTGGTCAATATGATTGACTTATTTTCTTGGCTCATCAAACCAAACAAGATGCAACAAATCCGGTCCAAATCAGAGCATGTCTTAACTTTTACCCCTGTAAAGTTCAATGACCCCTATTGACCCCTGTGTGACCTTTGACCCCAAATTGAGAAGACCCTATATGTAGGTCAGGTTGGGGGTTCTACTGACCAAATCTGGTGATTGTAGCATGTAAACTGTATGAGGAGAAGCATTTTAAGTAATAGAAGTGAAAATTAACATTTTGACCCCTAGTGACCCCAAATATTTTTTTATTTTAAAAACCGAACTATTATATATGCGTACGGTCATAGGGAATATGTTGACCAATTTTGACGATCCTAGGTCATTTCACTAAATTGAAACGGCGTTTTAAGTGAAAATCACGTTTTGACCCCTTATGACCCCTGCGTGACCTTTGACCCCAAACTGTGAAGACCCTATGTGTAGGTCAGATAGGGGGTCCTACTGACCAAATCTGGTGATTGTAGCATGTAAACTGTAGGAGAAGAAGCATTTTGTAGAAATATTGCCAGAAGAAGCAGAAGAAGAAGCAGATGAAAGAAACGGCAGAGATAGAGTACCTCGATTTTTGAAAAAATCAAGGTAAAGAAAGAAAGAAAGAAAATGAGGATAACAGTATATTGGTTTGCTGCGCAAAACCAATATAACTAGAGATAATTTGTGATCATAGATCACGGATATTAGTCGAGGGCGTGTTGACCTTTGACCTGCTGATGGCAGTATGCTCTTATTTGAATGGAACCTTGAGACCATTTTTGCCAATCATCAAGCATTTCCTCTCGGACAAGTAGCATTTTGAGTGAATGAGTTAAAATTTACATTTTTACCTCTAGTGACCCCAAACATTTTTCGATTTAAAAAAACCGAACTATTATATATATATGCGTACGGTCAAAAGGAATATGTTGGCCAATTCTCACGATCCTAGGTCATTTCACTAAATTGCAAATGCGTTTTAAGTGAAAATCACGTTTTGACCCCTAGTTACCCTTGTGTGACCTTTGACCCCTTATGCTTTGCAACCTGAGTAGTGGTGCACATAAGGGTACTTATGACCAAATATGGTCAAAATCGGCTCAATGGTTACGGAGCTATATGTCTAATGACAGGAGAAAGAAAGAAGAAACAGCTAGAATACAGTATATTAGTCGTTTCTCGACTAATATAATACAGTATATTAGTCGTTTCTCGACTAATATAAGAAAGAAACGGCAGAGATAGAATACCTCGATTTTTTGAAAAAATCAAGGTAAAGAAGAAGAAAGAAACAGGACGAATACAGTATATTAGTCGTTTCTCGACTAATATAAAGAAAGAAGAAAGAAGAAACAGCTAGAATAATATTAGTCGTTTCTCGACTAATATAAGAAGAAAGAACTAGACAGGAGTTGTGCTTCGAGAAGCACGAATATTGGTTTTGTTAATTAATTACAATAGGTCAATGACCCTTGGTGACCCTAGAAGCATTTTTTAATTAAGAAATTGTTTTATTTTCAATTAAACTTGTTAATAACTTACATAAAATACAATGCGTGACCAATCATAGAACATAAAAAGACTTAGATTACAAACGTGTTATTGTATACAATTTTGAAATAAATCCAGTTGTTCCTGACTATTTATTTATTAACCTCTACACTGTAGATAGGTGTAATGAGTGTTTATTAGCTACGAGCCTGTATACGGTAGTTGCAGTTGTTGTTCATAATCGTCAGACTGTCCGTGGATGTAGTGATTGTTAGTTAGTCACCAGATGTACATTGATCATGGACTTAAATTATTTTAATAGCAGGAGACCCTATATGCACATGGTCATAAGGAATCATTTGACCAAGTATGGTGATTGTAACATGTAAACTGTAGGAGAAGTAGCGTTTTTAAAGATATTCACGTTTTGACCTCTAGTGACCCCTTGTTGACCTTTGACCTAATTCAAATGTTTGACTTATTTTCTTGGCTCATCAAACCAAACAAGATGTTAAAGTTTGGTTCAAATCGGACAATGTCTTAACTTTTATGCGTGTAAAGTTCAATGACCCCTAGTGACCCCATATGACATGTGAATTTTAATAGCAGAAGACCCTATATGAACATGGTCATAAGGAATCATTTGATCAAGTATGGTGATTGTAACATGTAAACTGTGGGAGAAGTAGCGTTTTTAAGGATATTCACGTTTTGACCTCTAGTGACCCCTTGTTGACCTTTGACCTAATTCAAATGATTGACTTATTTTCTTGGCTTATCAAATCAAACAAGATGTCAAAGTTTGGTCCAAATCGGACAATGTCTTAACTTTTATGCCTGTAAAGTTCAATGACCCCTAGTGACCCCATATGACATGTGAATTTTAATCGCAAGAGACCCTTTATGCACATGGTCATAAGGAATCATTTGACCAAGTATGGTTATTGTAACATGTAAACTGTAGGAGAAGTAGCGTTTTTAAGGATATTCAAGTTTTGACCTCTAGTGACCCCTTGTTGACCTTTGACCTAATTTAAATGATTGACTTATTTTCTTGGCTCATCAAATCAAACAAGATGTCAAAGTTTGGTCCAAATCGGACAATGTCTTTACTTTTATGCCTGTAAAGTTCAATGACCCCTAGTGACCCCATATGACATGTGAATTTTAATCGCAGGAGACCCTATATGCACATGGTCATAAGGAACCATTTGACCAATTGTGGCGATTGTGACATGTAAACTGTAGGAGAAGTAGCATGCGTTGGAAGAAGAAAGAAAATGAGGATAACAGTATATTGGTTTGCTGCGCAAAACCAATATAACTAGACATAAGCTGCGATCAGAGATCGCGGATATTAGTTTAGCGTATTACATTTTGCCCCTTGACCCCAAGTTCACGATCAGAGGAATCTTTTGACCTATTCTGACAATCATCAGTCATTTTCACTCGGACAAGTAGCATTTTGAGTAAATTGAGTGAACATTTACATTTTGACCTCTAGTGACCCCAAACAAATTTCGATTCAAAAAACCAAACTATATTTTATGAAGACGGTCATGATAAATATGATGACCGATTTTGACGTTCCTGGGTCGTTTTAATAAAATGCAATGGCGTTTTTAGTGAAAATCACGTTTTGACCCTAGTGACCTTTTCTTGACCTTTGACCCCAAACTTCTAATTGGCTTTTTTTCTTATCTCATCAATGCGCACAAGAAAAAGGTAGTCCTGTCAAAATCAGAGCATGTTTTAAGATTTTCACCTGTAAAGTTCAATGACCTCTAGTGACCCCGTGTGACATGTCACTTTTAGTGGAGAAAAAACCTATATGAACATGGATGAGAGGAATCTTTTAGCTAATTCTGACAATCATAGGTCATTTTCTCTCGGACAAGTAACATTTTGAGTGAATGGAGTGAAAATTTACATAGTGACCCCAAATATTTTTTGATTTTAAAAACCAAACTATTGTACATGCGTACGGTCAAAAGGAATATGTTGACCAATTCTGACGATCCTAGGTCATTTCACTAAATTGCAAATGCATTTTTAGGGAAAATCACGTTTTGACCCCTAGTGACCTTTTCTTGACCTCTGACTTAAAACTTGTAATTGACTTCTTTGCTTGGCTGATCAATGCGCACAAGACAAAAGTAGTCTTGTTAAAATCAGAGCATGTCTTAAGATTTTCATTTGTATAGTTCAATGACCTCTAGTGACCTCGTGTGACTTGTCACTTTTGGTGGAGAAGGACCCTATATGAACATGGATGAGAGGAATCTTTTGACTAATTCTGACAATCATAGGTCATTTCCTCTTGGACAAGTAGCATTTTGAGTGAATGGAGTGAAAATTTACATTTTGACCCCTAGTGACCTTTTCTTGACCTTTGACCTTAACAATATGATTAACTTTTGTTCTTGTCTCATTAATCCCCACAAAATAAAAGAAACCCGGTCAAAATCGGAGCATGCTTTATATTTTCCGTTTGTAAAGTTCAATGACCCCTAGTGACCCCGTTTGACATGTCAATATAAGTGCAGAAGGACCCTATATGAACATTGAATAAAGGAATCTTTTGACCAATTCTGAGTATCATCAGTCATTTTCCCTCGGACAAGTAGGGTTTTGAGTGAATGGAGTAAAATTTACATTTTGACCCCTAGTGACCCCAAATATTTTTTGATTTTAAAAACCGAACTATTGTACATGCGTACGGTCAAAAGGAACATGTTGACCAATTCTGAAGATCCTAGGTCATTTCACTCAATTGCAAATGCGTTTTAAGTGAAAATCACGTTTTGACCCCTAATGACCCCTGTTTGACATTTGACCCCAAGGTCATGATTGACTTTTTTCCTTTTCTTGTCAATGCGCACAATATATATATATATAGTTTGAGCAAAATCGGAGCATGTTGAATCACGTTTTGACCCCTAGTGACCCCTGTGTGACCTTTGACCCCTTATGCTTTACAACCTGAGTAGTGGTGCACATAAGGGTTCTTATGACCAAATATGGTCAAAATCGGGTCAATGGTTACGGAGCTATAGGTCCCATGGCTGAAGAAAGAAGAAGAAACAGGACGAATACAGTATATTAGTCGTTTCTCGACTAATATAAGAAAGAAACGGCAGAGATACAGTACCTCGATTTTTGAAAAAATCAAGGTAACTAGACATAGCTCTGGTCTGAGACCACGACACCTTGATTTTTTATGAATTAATGACCTCTAGTCACCCCATATGACATGTCACTTTTAATGGATCCAACAAATCTTTTGACCAATTCTGACAATCATGGGTCATTTCCTCCCGAAAAAATAGCATTTTGAGTGCGAGGAGTGCAAATTGACCTTTTGACCCCTAGTGACCTATGTTGACCTTTGACCCAATAAAAGTTATTTGACTTTTTTTCTTGTTTCATCAATGCCTACAAGATGAAACAAATCCGTCAAAATCGGAGCATGTCTTATATTTTACCCCTGTTTAGGTCAATGACCCCTAGTGACCCCATATGACATGTCACTTTTAATCGCTGAAGACCCTATATGTACATAGATCCAAGAAATCTTTTGACTAATTCTGACAATCATGCGTCATTTCCTCCCGAAAAAATAGCATTTTGAGTGTGAGGAGTGAAAATTGACCTTTTGACCCCTAGTGACCCCAAATATATTTTGATTTTAAAAACCGAACTATTATATATGCGTACGGTCAAAAGGAATATGTTGACAAATTCTGAAGATCCTACCCAGACAACATACATATATTGGCACAATATTGGCCCAATATTGGCAATATTGGCATTGGCATTATCTTGTTGACCAATATTGGGCCAATATTGGTTCCCCATTGGCAATATTGGCATTGGCATTTTATTGGTCACCAATATTGGACCAATATTGGCTTTACATTGGCGCTCGTTAATTGGCATCATGTTGGCAACCAATATTGGACCAATATTGGTTTTACATTGGCGCTCGTCAATTGGCATCATGTTGGCAATCAATATTGGACCAATATTGGTGACCAATTGAGTGCCAATGCCATTGGCACTCTCTTGGTCACCAATATTGAACCAATATTGGTTTAACATTGGCGCTCGTCAATTGGCATCATGTTGGCAATCAATATTGGACCAATATTGGTGACCAATTGAGTGCCGATGCCATTGGCACCCTCTTGGTCACCAATATTGGTTTTACACTGGCGCTCGTTAATTGACATCATGTTGGCAACCAATATTGGACCAATATTGGTGACCAATTGAGTGCCAATGCCATTGACACCCTCTTGGTCACCAATATTGGACCAATATTGGTTTTACATTGGCGCTCGTGAATTGGCATCATGTTGGCACTCTCTTGGTCACCAATATTGAACCAATATTGGTTTAACATTGGCGCTCGTCAATTGGCATCATGTTGGCAACCAATATTGGTCCAATAATGGGCACAATATAACAGGGGCGGAAAATGACACCATTGATTAGATATACAAATTCTGACGCGGTCTAAAAATTGCGGCCGCTGTTAAAAGTTATCGCTTCCCGCGGCCTTTTGGCTAGGATATTGTGCCTTGTCCTGTCCCTTGAAGATTTTTCCCTTGTCCTTGGGCTTTCCCTATTCCAAAGTTGGTTCTGGCCACTGGTTGGCCCGGGATCAGCTCACTCCTCTTTAGGGGAAGTAAAACAATATAAAGATAGAATTCTTCCTACCAAACATTTTCTCCAAGATCGCCCAATATTGGCTCAATATTGGCACTCATTGGCGAGTGCCAATATTGAGCCAAGCTTGGGCCAATGGCCAAATAATATTATGCCAATATTGTAAGCCAATATTGGGCCAATGAAAAATCAATATCGGGCCAATATTGGGCCAATATTGTTATGTTATCTGGGAAATAACACCATTGATTTGATATTCAAATTATGACGTGGTCTAAAAAAGGCGGCCGCTGTTAAGAGTTATCGCTTCCCGGCCTTTTGGATAGGATCTTGTGCCTTGTCCTGTCCCTTGAAGATTTGTTCCCTTGTCCTAGGCTTGCCCTTGGCCAAATTTGTCCTGGCCACCTGGCTTCCTACCTAACATTTCTCCAAGATCGCCCAATATTGGCCCAATATTGGCCCTCATTGGCGAGTGCCAATATTGGGCCAAGCTTGAGCCAATGGCCAAATAATAGTATGCCAATATTGTAAACCAATATTGGGCCAATGAAAAATCAATATTGGGCCAATATTGTTATGTTATATTGGCCCAGTATTGGCCCAATATTGGCACTCATAGACGAGTTCCAATATTGGCCTAATATTGGCACTCATTGGCAAATGCCAATATTGGCCCAATATTGGCCCAGTGACTTTTTTTCTTGTCTTATCAATGCCTACAAAATAAAACATGCCCGGTTAAAATCGGAGCATGTCTTACATTTTACCCCTGTTTAGGTCAATGACCCCTAGTGACCCCATCTGACATGTCACTTTTAATCGCTGAAGACCCTATATGTACATGGATATAAGGAATCTTTTGACCAATTCTGACAATCGTAGGTCATTTCCTCCCGAAAAAATAGCCTTTTCAGTGCGAGGAGTAAAAATTTACATTTTGACCCCTAGTGACCCCAAATGATTTTTAATTTTAAAAACCGTTCTTTTGTATATGCGTATGGTCAAAAGAAATATGTGGACCAATTTTGACAATCCTAGGTCATTTCACTAAATTGGAAATGCGTTTTAAGTGAAAATCACGTTTTGACCCCTTATGACCCCTGTGTGACCTTTGACCCCAAACTGTGAAATCTGGTGATTGTAGCATGTAAACTGTAGAAAAATAGCATTTTGTAGATGGGTTTGCCAGAAAGAAGAAAGAAACTAGATCTTGCTCCGGTCTAAGACCAGGCTACCTTGATTTTTGTATGAGAAAATGATTCCTTCGTGACCCCTTCTTGACCTTTGACCTGATTACAATGATTGACTTATTTTCTTGACTCATCAAACCAAACAAGATGCAACAAACCCGGTCCAAATCGGAGCATGTCTTAACTTTTACCCCTCTAAAGTTCAATGACCCCGTATTGACCCTTCTTGACCTTTGACCTGGTCAATATGATTAACTTTTTTTCTTGGCTCATCAATCCAAACAAGATGCAACAAACCCGGTCCTAATCGGAGCATGTCTTAACTTTTACTACTGTAAAATGCAATGACCCCTAGTGACCCCTTCTTGACCTTTGACCGGGTCAATATGATTGACTTATTTTCTCGGCTTATCAATTCAAACAAGATGCAACAAACCCGGTCCCAATCGGAGCATGTATTAACTTTTACCTTTGTAAAGTTCAATGACCCCTAGTGACCCCTTTTTGACCTTTGAACTGGTCAATATGATTAACTTATTTCCATGGCTCATCAATCCAAACAAGATGCAACAAACCCGGTTCTAATCGGAGCATGTCTTAACTTTTACCCCTGTAAAGTTCAATGACCCCTAGTGACCCCGTATGACATGTCACTTTTAATCGCTGAACACCCTATATGTGCATGGACGCAAGAAATCTTTTGACTAATTCTGATAATCATGGGCCATTTTCTCTTGAAAAAATAGCATTTTAAGTGACTGGAGTGAAAATTGACATTTTGACCCCTAGTGACCCCAAATGATTTTTATTTTTAAAAACCTTTCTTTTGTAAATGCGTACGGTCAAAAGGAATATGTGGATCAATTTTGACGATCCTAGGTCATTTCACTAAATTGGAAATGCGTTTTAAGTGAAAATCACCTTTTGACCCCTAGTGACCCCTGTGTGACCTTTGACCCCAAACTGTGACACCCTATATGAAGGTTAGGTGGGGGGTTCTACTGACCAAGTTTGGTGATTGTAGCATGTAAACTGTAGAAAAAATAGCATTTTTTAGATGGGTTTGAGGAAAGAAAAGAAAAAAATAGATCTAGTTCTGGTCTAAGACCAGGGCACCTTGATTTTTTATGTGTTAATGAACCCTAGTGACCCCATATGATATGTTAATTGTAATCCATGAAGACTCTATATGACATGTTTCACAGTAAAGTGCACATTGAGTGTCCAATAACTTTAAGTTTGGATATTTTTTTATCAGAGATATAAAATAAACATTTAGTAAGTTGATATTCAAATGCATGTTATTACTTCATAGAAAATGGTGTTTTGCATGTTGAAAATTATTAGTAAAAGTGTTTCTAGACCAAAAATGTACTACTAATGTTATGGTTATTGGACAGAAATAGTTCCCACTGTCTAAGACAGACATTAACCATAGCAAATCATTTGCTTGCTGTATTATGTAAGCAGTTTGCTTTCTTTCATTATTTTGTACACCACACAGATGATCTATATTCATGGATAAATTAAAGCCCAGTTTTGTTAAAATATTTCACACCTACAATATTTTTAATGGTTCCTTTAACATTTGCTAATGTTACAGAAAACGCATGTCTGTCCTGGACAGACAAGTAACATTAGCAAATTTGTTACTACAGGTTTTTTGTCTTTCAAACATATTTTTGGCCTAGTTTTGAGATGTGATGTTAAAATACCTGGGAATAGTTAGTTATTTTAAAAATAACAGCCAATATATTGATTTAAATTGTAAACCAGTACGTTGCTAGTGTTACAGTAAAAATGCTGCTAATGTTATTTTTTATGTCCTAAAAAGAGTAACATTAGCAGCATATTTTTGGCCTAGAAACACTTTTCAAAACCTTTTTCCAAATTATAAACACCATTTTCTGTGAAGCAATAACATACAGTTTAATATCAACTTAATTAATGATTATTTAATATATCTGATTAAGCAATATCCTTACTTTAAGGTTATTGGGAACTAAAAAGTGCACTTTACTGTGAAACATGTCATATGTGCATGGAGCAAGAGTATTTTAAGTGAAAATCACATATTGACCCCTAATGACCCTTTTATGACATTTTTCTCCAAGGTCATGATTGACTTTTTTCTTGTTTCATCCTGCAACATGAGATGCAACAAGTCCGATCAAAATAAGAGCATGTTTTACATGTTACTCTGTAAAATAGGTCAATGACCAAAAAAAACACCATTGACCCTAGTTCATGTTTTACTTATCGAACAACATAAGATGCAACAACTCTGATTAAAATCAGAGCATGTCTTAAATGTCATGGTATTGTAGCTCAATTACCTCTACTGACCTGTTCCTGACCTTTGACCCTTAGCCGTCACAATTTTTTGACAATTTTTTCTCTCGAACAAGCTAAAAAAATAATTTTGAGTAAAAAATGCCCAAAATTGCTTGATTATAATGTTACATGGATGTAACTTATCTATGGTTTGAGCATTGCCGCAATATCAAGGATTTAGCTCTACGGAAATCAGTCAGCTCATGAAATAATTAAAGTAGGCCTACACAATTAGAATCCTATAAAATAACAGTAGGCTATGATCATATTTCCACCGTAATGCTGAAACTGTTACAATTTGGCCAGCCATATAAGCATGGGAGCAATTTAAGGGGGGGGGGGGGGGGGCGGCCTCGAGGAAGTTTTTGATTATTTTTTTTGAATTTTGTGAGTGCTATAATTATTGAACTATTAATCAAATGCATATAAAAAGTATAAATTTTTGGAAATTAATGGATCAGAGAATACAAATTTGGTGTCAATGTTGATTTTTTGAGAAAATCACAAAATTTACTTTTTTGACCCAAATTTGTTTGAACAAAGCTAACAAAAATAATTGTGAGTACAAAATGCCCAAATCGCTTGATTATGATATAAAGACACTAACTTACGGACACATTTCTTGTTTTAATTAACCTAATCTAATATATTTTGACCAAAAAGTGGAAAAAATTGAAACTTTTTTTCGGTACTTTTTAGTCAAAATTTCAAAAAATATCAAGATTACAAATTTTAAAAAAATTGGGTGCAATAAATAAAAAGAAACTGGCCATTGAATAATAAAATGGGATGCATGTTCATGGGGGCGGCTTTCTTAGAGAGCTAGCAGAACGTGTTAAAGCCAAGTTGGGCACACACACAAACACCTGATAATCATAGGGTGTGCTAATATCTATATAAATATACAACTCGAATGATATACCCGACGATTTCACGGCCGAATTGACTGAAAATCGGTTATCATGGCCACATGGTTCCCTGTACAGATGCGTTTGGCTCATTCCATGTAAATTCCCCCAAAAATAAGGCACTGCTATTATAGGGGTGCGCACCCAATGGGTACGTGTACCATTAATAGAAGAGCCCGTTGTGTGGAGCCCATTGGTACAGGGAACCAGCATTTTCATGACGTAGAATCTTGAGAATCGTGAAATTTTATTAAAAAGGCTTGAAAAGTACCATTTTGACCATAGTGACCCCAAATAGTTTTCAATTTTAAAAACCGGAGTAGAGTATGTGAGTATGGTCATAAGGAGAATGATGACTGATTCTGGTGATCTTGGGTCGTTTCGCTAAGGAGCAAAAGCACTTTAAGTAAAATCACGTTTTAACACCTAGTGACCCTTGTGTGACACTTGACCCCAAACCATAAACGTCCTTTTTGAAGATCATGTAGAGCTTTCTACTGACGAAGTCTGGTGATTATAGCATCTAATTTGTGGATTTTATAGATGGTTTGCCAGAAAGATTTTCTGGCAACCAAAAGTTTTTGTTTATGACCCCAAGTGACCCTAATGACATGTCACTTTTAATCGCTCAAAACCCTATATGAACATGAACTCAAGGAATCTTTTGACTAATTCTGACGGTCATCAGTTATTTCATGTGAGACTAGATGCATTTTGAGTGAAAGGGGTGAAATTTACATTTTGACCCCTAGTGACCCCAAATGATTTTTATTTTTAAAAACCGTTCTTTTGTATATGCGTACGGTCAAAAGGAATATGTGGACCAATTTTGACAATCCTAGGTCATGTCACTAAATTGGAAATGCGCTTTAAGTGAAAATCACGTTTTGACCACTAGTGACCTTTGTGTGACCTTTGACCCCTAACTTTGAAGACCCTATATGTAAGTCAGGTAGGGGGTCCTACTGACCAAGTTTGGTGATTGTAGCATGTAAACTGTAGAAAAAATAGCATTTTGTAGATGGGTTTGATAGAAAGAAGAAAGAAACAGTACAGATACAGTACCTCGATTTTTGAAAAAATCAAGGTAAAGAAGAAACACGACAGATACAATACCTGGATTTTTGAAAAAATCAAGGTAACTAGACATGGTTCTGGTCTGAGACCAGGACACCTTGATTTTTTTATGGATTAATGACCTCTAGTCACCCCATATTATGACATGTCACTTTTAATGGATCCAACAAATCTTTTGACCAATTCTGACGAACAAAATAGTATTTTGAGTGCGAGGAGTGAAAATTGACCTTTTGACCCCTAGTGACCTATGTTGACCTTTGACCCAATAAAAATGATTTGACTTTCTTCTTCTTGTTTCATCAATTCCTACAAGATGAAACAAATCCGGTCAAAATCGGAGCATGTCTTATATTTTACCCCTGTTTAGGTCAATGACCCCTAGTGACCCCATATGACATGTCACTTTTAATCGCTGAAGACCCTATATGTACATGGATCAAAGAAATCTTTTGACTAATTCTGACAATCATGCGTCATTTCCTCCCGAAAAAATAGCATTTTGAGTGTGAGGAGTGAAAATTGATCTTTTGACCCCTAGTGACCCCAAATATATTTTGATTTTAAAAACCGAACTATTATATATGCGTACGGTCAAAAGGAACATGTTGACAAATTCTGACGATCCTAGGTCATTTCACTAAATTGCAAACGCGTTTTAAGTGAAAATCACGTTTTGACCCCTTATGACCCCTGTGTGACCTTTGACCCTAAACTGTGAAGACCCTATATGTAGGTCTGGTAGGGGGTCCTACTGACCAAATCTGGTGATTGTAGCATGTACACTGTAGAAAAAATAGCATTTTGAGTGCAAGGAAAGAAAATTGACCTTTTGACACCTAGTGACCTATGTTGACCTTTGACCCCATGAAAATGATTGACTTTTTTCTTGTCTTATCAATGCCTACAAAATGAAACATGACCGGTCAAAATCGGAGCATGTCTTACATTTTACCCCTGTTTAGGTCAATGACCCCTAGTGACCCCATCTGACATGTCACTTTTAATCGCTGAAGACCCTATATGTACATGGATACAAGGAATCTTTTGACCAATTCTGACAATCATAGGTCATTTCCTTCCGAACAAATAGCCTTTTCAGTGCGAGGAGTAAAAATTTACATTTTGACCCTTAGTGACCCCAAATGATTTTTAATTTTAAAAACCGTTCTTTAGTATATGCGTACGGTCAAAAGGAATATGTGGACCAATTTTGACAATCCTAGGTCATTTCACTAAATTGGAAATGCGTTTTAAGTGAAAATCACGTTTTGACCCCTTATGACCCCTGTGTGACCTTTGACCCCAAACTTTGAAGACCCTATATGTAGGTCAGGTAGGGGGTCCTACTGACTAAATCTGGTGATTGTAGCATGTAAACTGTAGAAAAAATAGCATTTTGTAGATGGGTCTGACAGAAAGAAGAAAGAAACAAAGAAGAAGAAAGAAACGGCAGAGATAGAGTACCTCGATTTTTGAAAAAATCAAGGTAACAAACAAGAAAGAAACGGCAGAGATAGAGAACCTTGATTTTTGAAAAATCAAGGTAAGAAAGAAGAAAGAAACAAGGAAGAAACGGCAGAGATAGAGTACCTTGATTTTCGAAAAAATCAAGGTAACAACTTATCATACAAATATAAATAAGTAATCATTAAAAACCACAGTACATTAACACAATGAAATATAATGTACAATACATGAGAGTATTATACAAACACAGTCTACAATTCATAAATTAAAAAGATATGTCTTCAATGACGTTTTGAAGGATTGCACTGATGTAGCACGTCGGACATGTTCGGGAAGAGCATTCCATTCCTTCGGTGCAGCGATGAAAAAGGCTCTACTGCCATTCTTTCTGTTGTTGTATTTGGAGCATAAATTGTAATCAATGAAAATGTTGAGTTATTCATTTCACAATTTACAAGTAGTTTTCTACCATCATCACTTACTTTCTTTTCATAATACTTTTTTCTTAACAAACAAAGATACTCCTTTACTTGCTCCGTTTGAGTGAGGAATGCCAAACGAGTGAAAATTTGGACCATCCCAATCCTTATTAACATCGTTAACGATGTCCTTGGTTATAAATGTTTCTGATAGGAGCAATATTCCAGCTTTTTGCTTTTTCAAATATTCAAAAATACATCTTCTTTTGTTTTTATCTCTTAAACCTCTTACATTTAAAGTAAAAAAGTCGATCCTATTGTCAGATAACATTGTTTCTGTTCCGTGATCTATGTTGGTCAAAGGTCAGGAACAGGTCACTTCTCGGTCACTATTGACTTTTAATAACTTCAATGCGCGACTAATATTCGTCGTCTGAGACGACACCTTAGTTCTAGTTAATCTATTTATAGCTCAATTAACTTTTTAAAATTCATAATCACTTTTGAACTGCATTTTCACACACATAAAATTGAAATATTTCTCCTAGAAACGCGAAAAGAAAATGTTTTAAAATGTTTGACGCCATCGTTTTATTCACAAAATGTATTATATCAAGAGTCATCATTCCCGGCCATTTGCATGAAGCAACCCTAACCCGCGCAGTTTGCCCACTACGCCACGGGACATTTCGTACTTTCACCGGGATTCCTGGCAAAGGCTTCCAGGAACATTCCCGCTATAAATACTAGGTTTCAACGTGTTTTAATAACGACAAAGCTATCAGTTTGATCACAATGGTAAATTATGTTCTCATTTTAGGCCATGAAAAACGAACATATCTTTAAGATATAAACAACAGAAATTGAGACCATGCTGCGTCTATATATTGTAAATCATTTATTGTTATCTTTAGGATGACGGTTTGACGTGTATTACAAAATAACAGCAATAAATAATTATGTATCAAATTTAATTCATTATTGTCTTTTAATTTTTTTTATTTACATTATCACAAACACCATGAATACATGTAAGAATTGCTACAAAAACAACTCACAAACATAACTAGGGAGATTTCTTATACAAAACATACTAACGCTTGGAGTGATGTTAGATTTGTGACCAGAAAGTCGGCCACCGGTCGAGTTTTGACGTCTTCCCTAACAAATTGTTTATATCACCTTGAGTGGCCGCGATAAATCGAGCAATAACAGGTCTGCAACCTACAATCATAGAAAAAAGGTGTTCGAACACTGACCCTAATTGCCATGCTTATTGGACCATAACAGGCACGCTTTTTGAGTTACGTAAAAACCAAAATTTGTTTCTGGTAGCCTGAAGTATCCCCTTACTCATATCCCTCCCCCTTATTATTATTATTATTTTATTATTTGTATTTTATTCATAAGCATCTCGTGGCCCACAGGCCAAATTACATGCTAATATACAATATTAAAATTACGATATAAAAATGCACATTAACAACATCAAAATATATTGCACTTGTCAATATTGTAGATAACTGAACAAATAAGGTGTCTAGACCCATGTTTTGAGGGTCAAAGATCACAATAAGACTATTTTTGAAGTAATCACATGTCTCACGTGTCATTTTTATGCAAATTAGTGCCGCCATTACCGAAAAATCTATTTTTCACTATATCTCGGCCAATATTGCAGATAACTGAACAAATAAGGTGTCTAGACCCATGTTTTGAGGGTCAAAGATCACAATAAAACTAGTTTGAATTGACCACATGTATCACGTGTCATTTTTATGCAAATTAGTGCCGCCAAAATGGCCGCCAAAAATGGTAAAATTCCATATATTGGAATATATAAACCAACAAGTATGATCAAAGTATAGTTTTAACAATGTCGCGAATGTCGCGAAAACATGTGTGATTTAAATACATATGATGTTTAGGCATGCCTACGGAGGAATAATCAATGTCGACACACAGTTCTCGATACTGGGCACAGACAGATCATGACGATCGACCCCTCCTCTCGCTGACTCTAAAACTAAAACACCTCAGAACTTAGACCCCAATATAAAACCCTAACCCTAGGCCTAATAACACATGTACTTATACGTGGATGCACATGGGGTAGCTAGCCTACCTGGATATAAGGGCACATGAGGTTCCAGTATCATGGGGATTTGGAATATTAATGGCACCTGTGATAACTGAATTTTAAGAGTATACACATCCCATAAACCCCCAACCCGAGAACCGCCCAACCCACGAACCGCGAAATCTAGTATCTAGTATTTTTGCTTTGTTAACATACTGTAAAACCAAAATGGCCGCCAAATTAATGGCCAAAAATGGTCAAAAGTGGTTAAAAATAGCATAATATCAACCGAAATGTATGATGAAAATATAATTTTAACGATGGGATGTATGTGGTAGACCCCAAGTAAATCATATCCAGTATTTTTGCTATGTTAACATAGTTTAAAATCCAAAATGGCTGCCAACATGGCCCCCAAAATGGTTCCCGGAATGACTGCAAAAATTGTCAAATTCCATAAAATGGGATAATATCAACCTAAATGTATGATGAAAATATAGTTTTAATGATGGGATCACTAACTCATATCCAGTATTTTTGCTTTATTAACATACTTACAAAAACAAAATGGCCCCCAAAATGGGCCCCAAAATGACTGAGCAGATTGTCGAAATTCCATAAATCGTATAATATCAACCAAAACTTATGATGAAAGTAAAGTTTTAATATTGGATGTATGTATTTGACCACCAGTAACTTATATCCAGTATATTTACATTGTAATAACATACTTTAAATCCAGGATGGCCACCAAAATGGCCGCTGTAAATGTAAACAAAGTCTACATGAGTGAATGCTAATCCACAATAGATATTGTAAGAGTGTATAATTACATCAAGTTTACTTAATAGTATGTTCTAAACTGCTAAGCTATTGCTTTTAGGCCCATCTCTGTGACAATTTTGATTCTGTATCACTTTCCAAAATGGCTTCCAAAGTGGTTAAGTTGATGTTAAATGACCTAAAACAATTGTTTTGGGCCATGTAATACCAATACCCTCAATACCCTATGTAATACCAATACCCTCAAATCTAATAAGACAGCATTCAATATTATGTTCATGATAAAGCCACGGGGCTGTAGATCTAGTTTGATTATTTTTAAAATATCCAAGATGGCTGCAAAAGGTTAAAATAACTGAAAAACAGTTTAGTTTTATTGTTAGTGTTACATTAGATATGACCAAAAGAATATATCTACAGATTTTAATCAATCCAGTAAACGTATCTGTATGTGACAAGGTGTGATTGAATGGTATAGAATCCATATTTTGATAAATTGGTGGCCACCTGTGGTTACTATTTAGACCATTTGGAGTATACGGGGTAGTTTTATTGACCATTAGGGGGTAATTTTAATGAAATGGTCATTATAATGCCCATCTTAATAACATCACATTGTCAAAATGGAGTCTATACCGTTTTAATTATACCTTGTCATATATACAGATACGTTTACTGGATGAATTAAATGCTGTAGATATAGTAATTTGGTCGTATCTGATGTAACACTAACAATAAACTATATACAGGGTGAGTCAAAAAAAAGTGTACCCTAATTGAAAAAATATTTAAAAATATTTCTGACCACAAAATCAAGGCAAACAAAACTTTAAATGATTGCGCCATTTCTTTGCTACCATCTGGAAAAAAATCACGCTATTTGATGATACCGTTAAGTAAATATGACTATTTCTGTACAGGAGCTGTTTTTCCACCAAAAACACGGTTTTATAATTTCAAGCTTAACGAACTTAATAATGTTTACTAGGATTATGATGTAAAGCATTACAAATCTTGTTTATTAAAAGAATTAAATAGACAATAGACTTGTTCAAAATTGTCTCCTAATAGATTAAAACAATAGACAGCTTTAAGGCCTATTTATGACACAATTACCACACTTTAATCATTTCATAACAAAGGAATTGATCCTTTCGCTGTCGGTATTATAATTTTTTATTGGTCGTATCTTATGAAATATAATGGTCAAGATCTGGAAGCGTGTTCGGACGTTAAATTGGTCACTTTTATTCAAAACAGCGTAAAATAAGTTTCCCTCAACCAATCTAAACCAGATAAAATTCATATTAAAGCTAATTGATTTGTCTTCATACCGTAGTAAATTGTTTTGAAAACAAACGAATACCTTTTTCTAAAAAAAATCGCTGAAGTTGAGTACACTTTTTTTTGACTCACCCTGTAGTACGGGGGGTTTTCTCAGTTATTTTAACCTTTTGCAGCCATCTTGGATATTATATATAAAATACTCAAACTAAATCTACAGCACCTAGGCTTTATCAAAGACATAGTGAATGATGTCCCATTAGATTTGAGGGTATTGGTATTACATAGTATGGTCATTTACAATGCAAAACAATTGTTTAAGGTCATTTAACATCAGCTTATCCATTGTGGCAGCCATTTTGGAAAGTGATACTGAATCAAAATTGTCAAAGAGGTGGGCCTTATTTCTAAAAGCAATAGCTTAGCAGTTTAGAACATACTATTTGGTGAATTTGATGTAATACTACACTCTTACAATAGCTACGGATTATCATACACTCATGTACATGTAGACTATTTTTACATTTACAGCGGCCATTTTGGTGGTCATCTTGGTTTTAAAGTATGTTATTACAATGCAAATGTACTGGATATGAGTTACTAGTTGTGTAATACATACACAACAATGTTAAACCTATACTTCATATCATATATTTTGGCTGATATTATCCAATTTTATGCAATTCCAACAATTTGTTCAGTAATTTTGGGACCATTTTGGGAGCCATTTTGGGAGCCATTTTGGATTTTTAAGTATGTTAACAAAGCAAAAGTACTAGATATAAGTTACTAGTGGTCTAATACATACATTTTATCATTAAAACTATATTTTCATCATACATATATGATGATATAATCCCATTTTATGGAATTTGACAAATTTTGCAGCCACTTCGGGAACCATTTTGGGGGCCATTTTGGCAGCCATTTTAGATTTGAACTGTTTTAACAAAGCAAAAATACAGGATATGAGTTACTAGTGGTCTAACACATATATCCCATCGTTAATATTATATTTTCATCATACATTTTGGTTGATATTATGCTATTTTATGGAATTTTGACCACTTTTGACCATTTTTGGTCATTAATTTGGCGGCCATTTTGGTTTTAAAGTATGTTAACAAAGCAAAAATATTAGATATGAGTTTCTAGTGGTCTAACACATACATCCTATTGTTAAAACTATACTCTGATCATACATGTTGGTTTATATATCCCAATATATGGAATTTTACCATTTTTGGCGGTCATTTTGGCGGCACTAATTTGCATAAAAATGACACGTGACACATGTGGTCAATTCAAAATAGTTTTATTGTGATCTTTGACCCACAAAACATGAGTCTAGACACCTTATTTGTTCAGTTATCTGCAATATTGGCCGAGATATATTGAAAAATAGATTTTTCGGTAATGGCGGCACTAATTTGCATAAAAATGACACGTGACACATGTGGTCACTTCAAAAATAGTCTTATTGTGATCTTTGACCCTCAAAAATGTAGGATTGAATCATAATTTACAAATAAAGATATATTAAAGATAAAATGTACACAAATTAAGAAACAACAAAATGTCACACATCATGGAACATTACTGCACGACTAGTCGTGAGAGATAATGGGTACCTAATCATTTAATATATTGACAAAATAAGGAACAGGACTATTTTGGAAACGCTGAGCCCTACAATGAAATTGGGTCAAGTTGCCACTATTACGAAGTGATTTGTCATGCATGACACTCCAGTCTGGTAGGAGGGAGGAGAGATTTTGTCCTCTCATTTTTAGGAAGCCCTTCAGCAAATGCTTCTCCCTTCTTCCAGACAAGGTGTCAAAATGGCAATTACCCAAGTCTTCATCATAAGACTCATACTGATTCCCAAGTATGGTTCTACAAGCCCTTTTTGGATGGATTCCATGTCATTTGATTGTTTGACAGAAATAGTTGAGTGCCAAACTACATCAGCGTATTCAAGAATCGGTCTTACATAGCCACCGTATACTACGCAGAGCTCCTTGCTGCTAAAACCAAAACGTTTGAGGTCCGCAGCATGAACAACCTTTTATTGGCTTTCTTAAGCATTTGTCAACCTGTGTGTTCCACTTAAGGTCGTTTTGGAGAACAAGGCCTAAAACCTTGGCTTCAGCAACGCGGGGGAGTAGATCGGTACCGATTCTTAAATCACACTGCAGGGGAGTTTTGCCAAAATATACCTGAAGGGCCTGACACTTGGAGGGATTCAACTTGAGCATATTATCCTTTGCCCACTTGGTAAATTCATCAAGATCAGCCTGCAGTAGTCTAGAAGGATAGTCAGAACAAGTAACATGTGCAAATGTCAAGTCATCAACATACTTTAAACATCTCGAGTTTGCATTTTCACCAGCTTCATTAATGAGGATTTGGAAACCAATTGGGCCTAATTTGGTGCCTTGAGGAACCCCACCACGAAGCGTAACATAATCGGACAGAGCATTATTGTATCTCACACATTGTTGACGATTATGGAGGAAATCACAAATCCAGGGAATGATTGTCCTTCGGATTCCCATGGAAATCATTTTTTCAATGAGATTGGTATGGTCAACCAAATCGAAAGCCTTGGAAAAATCCGTAAGGACTACCGTTCCCACATTGTGACTTTTATCAGCCCCCTGGTGCAGATGGTGAATTAGGCTAATAAAAAAATGTGCGGTTGAGACACCTTTAACATTACCAAACTCACAATGCAGCGCCCACTAGCGACCAGCTGAACCATAGGAATCGAACCACAGCTAAACATCAATGGTCGCTTGCTCTGATGTCAATTGTCTAAAGCTAACTATTGGGAGTCAATATATTAAAAAATTGACATAACAAAGTTGTTGTTTAATGGTATGGATGTAATGAATATTAGTCAAACCCCTATTATGGATGAGATGAGAGCCAAATGCCATTCCCTTGCAACATACAGATGAGTGAAAATGAATGTGTCGCAAAAAATTCAAAAATTCAACAAAAAATAAAAATGTTTGCAACTTTCATTTCAAGATTTCTCTCTAATTTGTGCATTAAAGAGAATGATTTCCTCTATAATACTTATTTATACATCAAGGAATATTTTGATAGCTTACTTATTGAAATTGATTCTATAAATCGTCTAATATCAATGCTCCCGTAAGTCCCAAAATATAAATAATTTAGTTGTCCACGGTCAGTCCCTTAATTTGGTCATATCTAAAACAGTTTTAGTGAGTTCACACGCTCACCATAAGCCGGTGAACAATGATGTCAATAACGAAACACACTAATACAACAACAAATTAATTTCAACACATTTCCCAATCGACACTCTGCTTTATCAACGGCTAATAATTGGCGTTTGAACTCACGTCAACTTAGCATAATCACACGCTACTACACATGAATGCTTTCATTGCACACTGCTCAATCGGTTTGTCCAATCCGGCGGGCCACTGCACAATACAGGTATATCGTCTCGGGATATACAGGGTGTCCCAAAAGTCTATGCACGACTTTGAAGCTTTGTATTTCACAAAATATAAGTCGTATTGAAAATATGAATACATATTTAGAAAGAGGAGATGTGGGAAATCATTTTGATACGAAACATTGGAGTAACATCTGTTTGTAATGCCACCCTAGAAGTAAAATATGTATTACTGCAACAATGTAATTTTATACTTCGGAGGAATAAAGTTCATAAATCCATATCCAAAAAATACGGGTAGAGTTGGTTAATACAGGGAAAGTGATCCGTCAATTGTAATATTTAAAATTTTACATTACAGTGATATCATCATAATAACAAACTATATCACACATAATTTTCGTTTCTATAGTGAAATATAATTTAAATGTTTTCCATGTATACAGAGACGTGTGCTAATGCAATAACACAGACCTAAACAATTGAATAACGTAACAGAAAAGTGAACACACACATCACACAGCTGTCAAACATGTTAACATTTAAACTTAGCGGATTATTTTAATGCTGCTTGAAGGCCTCATCGAAGGTTGTTTTTACCCATTATGTTCCTGTGTTCCTGTGTTCAAAAATGTATCCACCAACTTCAGAATGGATATTCTTCCTGGTGCGCGTTTCACTTTGAAATATTTTCTGAACTTTTGTTGAGTAAGTTGAACTGAATGTGTTTCAGCGGCGTAGAACCATACAATTTGTATTCGCTTATTATCTATGCTGTAAACAATCTTGAATGAAAACTTTGCTGTGCAATGTGTCTACTACGCTTATTTATGTTGTGAGTGACCGAGTTTGGTATTAAATAACATTAATGTTGCAAGGTAAGCAATGAACTGTGACTAATGCGCAACGTTGCTTTCATACCGTTAATTTATGCGCACCTTTAGCAACAATGTGTGGTACTTGGTATGGGTTGGTCTGGCACACGGCTAATGACTTTCAACCAGTTTTATAATGTTGTGGGTTCACCAATAGGGTTGTGTTTGGTATCAAATTAATTTCCCAAATCCCGTCTATCAAAATATGGTTAAATTTATACCATATGATTTATATTTTATGAGATATGACTCTTCAAAAACGTGCATAGACTTTTGGGACACCCTGTATGTTCATCGGTTAAGCATGAGCGGGTAATTTGACTATGAATAAGGTTTATACAAGGTTTTAGAACTGACGGAAAATAAGATAGGAATGTCGAGGACAACCAAACAGTATTTTATTATTGGCCTAACTGCTGGTTGGAAAATTCAGTCATGGATGATTAGTTCAATAGTTAAATTCTGTAACTTGGAGGCGCTGTATTTCATGTCCATAGTCTACCACTTGTGAACTGTCTTTTATCGATCTTATGCTCCACATCATTCAAAACCCATCTGGTAACCCATCTGGTAAAGGACCAATTGGGGTCTCTCTCTCTGTGTGTGTATAGCAAGGATTGACGGGGCTATTGATCGCACATTGCAAATGCGTTGGGTCTGACAACATTGTGTGTGTTAACAATTGGTCCTTTTTTTCTCGTGCTGTGTATTGGAAATGAGACTTTTGAAAATAGGAATTATTTTTCTTTAAATGGTGCTAATCATGGTTTATCTTTGTTGTTGGGGGCAGATTTGGTATCAAAATATGCCTAAAAGATTCATCTAAATGCCTATCTAGCCTGTTTGGTCAAAAACAAATTGACATAAACAAAGTGGTATACTTTCTTTTGTTGAACCCTTTATTATTAAACTAAATATTAAAGAAATGAATATAAACTATAGACGGCTGTCAGATTCGAACTCACGACATTGACGATAAAGTTAGAGATAATACAATGCGCTAACCAACTGAGCTAATCGATCGGTCAATGAAAACACATTTTCCAGAAGGATAGTAGTAAGCTCGGTTGTAAATTATGAATAATGGTAAAGGTAAACCGTTGCCCACTCCCCATTGAAATAACACGCAATGGTACGATTTACCATTGTTAAATAAAAAAGGTATATATTGATATGTAAATCGTTGATTACGCGTGCTTTTGTATGAAGGTATATCGTAACGATTTACCATTGGCTATTTACCATTGACCACATCGACCCACGTGTATTTTATGTTTATACATACTTTGCGTCATGTTTGATAGTTGACGTTTTATTCATTTTTGAGACAAAATGTATTCGTATTATGATTTTGATATGATTTATATTGAATTTATAATGCATCAAATAATATTTATTAAGTAACCATAATAATGAATAATAAGTGAAATAATATTAGCCAAATATAACATGCATTTTAAAATTTGAAACACGATTTATACCTGTTGTCTGTGTCCGAAAATTGAATTTTAATATATTAATATATTATTAGGTATATCAGTGAGATGGTACGATGTTCATTATAAAAGAAATTAATAACATTAATAGGCCTAAACAATCAAGCTGAAGGTGTTCATATTCATCTATCCATAATCTATCACGCATTCAGGGCTATACGATATGTGCATTATGTGACCGTTCCCTAAATGTCTTTCGATTTTATTCTTCTTTGGTGTGATTAAAATAGCTGTAGACAATCCAGAAAGGCACGCGAAATTTCATTGGATTTGCGCATATAATAACAGATTTATCGGCCGAAAACTGAAATTATATGATTTTCTTAAGCGTACACAATCATAGAAAAAAAGGTGTTCGAAGACTGACCCTAATTGCCATGCTTATTGGACCATAATAGGCACGCTTTTTGAGTCACGTAAAAATCAAAACTTGTTTCTGATAGCCTGAAGTATCCCCTTACTCATATCCCTCCCCCTTCCCCACCGATCAATGTTGCGAGGCCCTGTGCTGATGGTGGGAAAATTGTGGGATTCAACATTGATCAGGGGGGAAGGGGGAATACTTTACATTACACTTACAAAGTGTTCGAACACTTTTTTCTACCATTGTAGTTAATTGTTTCCCGATCAATGATGTAATACTAACTGGTAATTCCAACTGTATTCCGTATCACGAAAAAACTCGTTGCGTTACTCCGATTGCGTTTAGCTAATAAACAGTCCTACGGTTGCAAACCAGAATCCATCCCTTAGTGACTGATTGACTTAGAAATAAAAGGCACATGGCACTGGCTGTAAATAACTTAACTTTTACGAACACTACTTTTAAAGAAAGATTACTGACTTACCGTCGATATTTACAGTGCAACTGGTCATCAGAGGTCCTACGTCACATTGTTCCCATCGATAATTGGGATCCAAAGTATAACACCACGCAAAGCGTTCACCATCAGGATTACGACAGTAATTGTGATCACCCATACCTCTCCTATTAGGTATTTGGGCATGTTGGTGAGGTGTTTGCGATGTCCATTTTTGACAGGCTCGGCCCGACGGGGTCGTGTGGATGAAACCACGGTAGTCTGAAGCGTCGTGAGACGTGTAGCATTCGGCATAACCTGCAATGAGACATGTATTAAATTAAATTCCTTCTATAAAAATGATCAATGAACGATAATCTTAGAATCATGCCCATTTATTTTCAGATTTAACGAGTTCAAGATTGAGGATTGTATTACGTGATACCTCTGGCTAGAAAAATAAATAATAAAACGTCGAATTGAATGTTCGGCTTCGCCTCATCTCACACGGGCACACAGTTGATGCTCAAAATACGGTGAAACTGGTCCAACACAACATGCTCAATGTATGACCTCTTTGTTTAAATTGGCATAACTTTTAAAAACAAGCAATTATAAACCCCAACTAAATTGCTTTTGGTGACCAATAATATTATTTATTCGTATGGTTCGAAGACCCAACATTTTCTGCTCAAAAGGTATTCTGATTAAATAATTAATTGGTTTTCATCGCATGTTTCATTTTCCAAGGTCATGCTTCGTCAAAATTGACCAGATTATGCTATTTCCCTTTTATAGTAAAAATGCGTCATTCATTATACTGGAGGAAAATGTTGCCAATATCTTTTGGAACCTGCCCACAAAAATAAACAGCATGAATTATATATCAAATTATAGCTACAACCCTCAGAAATCTAACTATGGGGATGCAATTTTTGATATAGGGGTGCATCTATGAGCTTTTGGGCCGTTTCCATGGCAACCATCAAATAAATTAATCGCTTTTTCTGAAAATGCTGACTAAATGTTCTTTTGATTATTATTTTGGTTACTATGGCAACCAAAAAGCTTGTTTTGGTTATTTTTAATAGAAATTTAAAATAATCAAATTTGGTCGTTAATCATAAACACAACACCAAAAGTAAGTCCCCCCTCTCAAAATGTCGTCATAACATCGTCAGGTAAAACATTTTACCAATAAAACTTAGGTAGAAATAATCAAATGACTGTTTCCTAAGTGATGTTTGAAAATTAAAAAATGTCCATGACTTCATGGCTGAATGAGCTCAAATAAAAGACAAAAACTGCCCTTCTCAAAAGTCACAAAAGTTTATGAAAATTGCTTCTTACTAATGGAAAAACACCCGTCGTTGAGCGAATATTACTGTATGTGTAATCAATTCATGATCATTCAGCCATGTAAATCCACTTCTTGGCTCAGATATTAGCAGTGAGTTGTGACTTTTGAGAAGGGCAGTTTTTGTCTTTCATTTGAGCTCATTCAGCCATGAAGTCATGGCCATCTTTCATTTTCAAACACCACTTAGGAAACTGTCATAGGATTATTTCTAACTAAGTTATATTTGTAAATTTTGTTACCTTACGATGTTATGACGAGATTTTGAGAGGGGGACTTACTTTTGGTGTTGTGTTTATATCTGAATGATTTTAGTCTTATATCTTTCAGTTTTAATCGCCAAAACAAATGGTTTACTATTATAACATTCTTTTTTAACCAAAATAGCACTTTTTCACGATTTTACGCGATTTAAACAAATGCCAATGTGAAATGCTCAATTCCGTGTTGTCAACACGGAATTGATAAGTATAATTTAACAACACGGAGTTGTTAAGTATCAACATACGCCAATCGAGTCAAAAGGCAAAGAAAATATTAAAGGAATTAGGTTTCAAATTTGTATAGCTCACCACAGCAATTAGGTTTTTAGTTTGTTCATATCTCATGATACAAGCTTTTCTACAGGGTAACGCCAATGTGTAAAAATCTGAACCAAAAATGTTAATGGCTCACGTTCAAATTGCCTTAGGAGCACCTTACCGTAAAACAGTACAATAACACATCAGATTAAAGCTACAACTGTCAGAAATCTTACTCTGGGCTATGCACAGGTCATATGTTGGGGCATGCCGGAAGGTTAAGTTTTAGGACAGTTTCCATGGTAACCTTAAATATAATAACATTGTTTGGGGAAATAACAAACACATTTCAAATCAATTTTAGTTACCTTTTACTATTTTCAGATCAAACTGTTCTTTACATATTACTAATAGTTATTTGATTGTTCTTAAAATTGCAGGCATATGATATTGTATTATTTATTTTGGTTACCATGGCAACCAAAAGTCAAATTTTAGTAAAAACATGAGAATATTTTCTGATTATGATTTAATCATTTGACATACCAAAATTGCCACTTTTTAATGATTTTAGTTATACGCCAGAGTTTAATCACTAATTACATTAGCCATAAATATGATACCAGCAAGTGCAACATCGTACAAAGACAAACAATTATCGAGGCCTAATCGCGTAGTTATATCGTACAAACAACAACATCACACTTATCATCATTAAATCGAATGAAACCTGAAACTCTCAACATGCCGGTTTACATTACATTTCGCCATAGTTATACAATGAAAGTACGCAAATTTGAGAATTAATATCCATGACATCGACATCGTGGAACTGGCACGAAATCCACCGCGATATTTTAAGCATGGCATGTTGACAGATGGCATATATTTTATTCGTTTTTATAATAAAAGTGTATGATTTTTTTAATTTTTTTTTTGATATATAACTATGCGATTTGTGCTCGAGAACATTATGGCGCAATGTTGTACTTGCTGCACTGTTCCTGTAAGCTGATTAAAACGCTGATAATACCTTACCTCTATCGTGGACGTCTTCGTCGATAGTAGAATTTTGAGCAATTATTACCGATGTGAAACACAAAAGGGCACTGAAATGACAGATATATAATGAATCCATTGCAAACAAATGCGCCAATTCTTCGATACAGGGCCAACATATATATTTCACCGCGAAAAGCTTTTACTAGCAATGTATTGACCGTTGTAATAGCTTTTCATAGTTAGTATACGTTGCTGATTCAAGCTTGCAAAATGTTGATATGGAGGGGAAATGAAATCATGGACGGATCCGAGCAACATAAGCGTGGTGCATGCGCACTGGCATCTGCTCAAAGAACATAAAACCTTAACCTGATCATGTTGATAAAAGAGCAATTAGAACGAAATTGAAACCCGGGAGGGGGGTACTCGGGCATTGAAAAGGCAGATTATTGCTTGCGTCATTTCGAGGTAGATTGTGTAACACAAATGATAAGAGCAAATTTATATTAGTGGAGCAAAGGTGACCATAAATTGTGACCCCTAGTGATCAAATTTTAAAACATCATCTCGTTGGTTTTATATGATAAAAAATACCTTTCACATCAAGAAAAGTGATGATGCCAAAAATGTAGGTGTGGGCGACCTTAAAAATTAGCATAAAATGGCGGTTATTTTAGTACATTTAGACAATATTAATTGCATTAACAGTGTATTAAAGTGACCTGATATCAGTATCAAACATATTTAATCCGAGTAAATATATTATTATCAATACATACATGATGCCATCATTCATTAGCGCCATCTAAGATTTGAAAATGGCCGCTATTTGAATCTTTTCTAATAGTTAAAATATTCAGGCAAAGTTAAATAAATAAAGCCGATAATTCAGTATTTTTAAACATCCTCTTTTTATTTTCATATGATACCTTTTACTGGATGATTTCAAAAATGTGTGTGCAGGGGCGACATGGGAAATTAACATATCAAAATGGCTGAAGTATTTTCAGACAATATTCATTGTAGTAACAGTTAGAGAAATGATGTTAGTATCAAGCATATTTAATCATAGAAAATATGCTATTATCAATACATACGATGATTCCATTATACAGGAGCGACATCGTGGATTTCAAAATGGCCGCCAATTGAAATAATTGTTCACATTGTATTCAAATAATCATTCAAAAATATCGCTCAAAAGAGAAATGTAAAAATACTATTAAAATGACATTGTCATTTTCAAAATGGATACAGTTATGGATACAACTGGTTCTAATTATACAAATACTATGGTCCAATAGCCACCTGGAACTCCGGACAAAGTAGGCAAATGCTGCAAAACGCTTCATTTCTCTAATATTGTTCTATTGTTCCATCGAGTATTTGATATCTAACATTCTTTCTCCTAATAGCTATAAATAACTGTTTTGTGCTTTTGACATTTACTCGATGCAATGGCCTATATACTACCCTTACCCTTAACAACAGGGTTATTATTTCATTTATGCTATGTGAAATTGACATACATCTTTACTGTGTGCTTATATCATAAAGGGATGTATAATATCGTCATACCTGAAATTCGCAATATAATCTCAAGAGCGAGCCTTCAAATTATAGGCATAATATGCATCTATCATGAAATTAAAGATTTAAGGGAAAGGGTCAACTCCTAAATATGATTTCTAGGGCTCGTCCCCCGCAGCTCCACCACAATTGTCACGACCCGAGTTAGCTCGGACTTTATAACTAAACAATTCACTGTAATACCCAGACTTTGTAAACAACAATTTAATATAAATAAAACATAAATCATGAATAAACAACGCAACACATTTCACGCGCTCAGTGATCACTGATTTGGTTGACTAAGTGCACTTATCGTTTGTATAATGTTCCGCCAGAAGTGTCGAGGGCTCGAGAGTCTTATTGAAGGTCTTCAATATCTTGGGCAACACACAGAAGTCACTTCCTCAGCAGCGATGTTCCGCACTGGACCGGAAGTTCCAACAGGGATGGGCTATAATTATAGTCTAGCCAAAGATACCAGAAGATTCACGCAGAGCCGTCTCTTTCTTTTGAGTTTTCCGGCCTGGCCTTCTTGGCCTTCAGGGCATCCGCCCTTCCGTCCCGTTTTCCAGCGTCCTATCTTCTGCCTTTTCTGTTTGTTTTGTTTTGCTCTCTCCCGCGTGGTTCCGTCGCCACGACGCCAGCGTATTGTCGCATCGCGTATAGTGTTGCGTATTGTCGCATTGCGTATAGTGTTGCGTATTGTCGCATTGCGTATAGTGTTGCGTATTATAGCCTTGGACCCTGACAACGATGTTCTGATGAACGGATATCTTTTGGTTGCTGACGAAATACCAGCATCTCTATCAGGGTAAAGCTAAGGGATTCTGAGCCTGATTTGCGTTGCTTCATGTGGGAACGTTTGCGTATTGCAAACCCATCCTTTAGGTAATTCTGTGGCATCAATGCAATATATTGCGTAGAATATATCCTACTTTTCAGTCGGCGTTTTTTATACTGTTAAATGGACGACCGTCATGACTCGACTCAAGTAGTGTTATCATGCCGTCGGGTGCAGGAGTAAAGGACATCATATCCGGGAATCTTAACTACGTTGGCTGTTATACTTGCTGTTACCATTGTGGCTCAATTACCATTTACCGTTGCTAATCCATCCTGATGTTTGGCTGGTGGTGACTGATGCGTAACCAAGCAGCATATCCTAAGTATGGCTCGCTACGCCTGTGGGGAAGCCATCCATATAACGGAATGATGTGTAACCAAGCAACATACCACAGCTATGGCTCGCTACGCTTCTGGGAGGCCATCCACATACAGACATAACGGAATTAACTTTTAATGGAATATTATAATTTGGTATGAACTTTATGATTTAATATTTATAAATGAAATCAAATGTACATGTACACATCATGTTGATGACCTGACAGAGAATCGACGAAGGAAGTGATGAATTAAAATTGAAATAAGATAAATCTGATTTGTATGATTGTTGACATTCGGCGTTAAGCCCATGAAGCTTCAATGGGTTGCTGAATGCTGGATGTTTCAATCCTGTTAGTGCTAAAGGCCACAGAGGCTGGTGTTGGATTCAATGTTGTCTGCACGACAGTCACCTTGTTTGCAAATACTACAGCAGATCAAGAGCAAAAGCGGATTATTCAAAGCAATGTTGGCACAGAAAGAGGGCTGTGCTATGTTGAAAGCCGAATCCGAAGGAGTAGAGAGATCGTATTTTGGTTTAAAAGCTTGTCACCATATTAAAAAGCTAGCACAGACAGGGGGCGTGGTGGACTTTGAAATTATTCACCGGTGAGAAGCAGCTTCAGTGAAGGAATCCTGCATTTACATGTAGCTTTCTCATAATGAAGGGAACTCAATGAGCTAAACTTTCCATAAAAGGATCCCAAAACATATTGCAGCTTCGTATTACTTTTCATCTATTATCACAAAGCAATTAAAACTATAACCTTCGATATATTCAAAGTTTAGCGTCATCTTGGACTTTCAAAATGGCCACCATATGAAAGAATCTTTCAAATTAAATTAAAATTCAGATGCAACCTGATTTCTTTACTTTAAGTTGGCATGCCAAACAATCTAAGGGACCGAGGGTTAATGAAGTAGCCACGGGAAATGGTTGAGGGCATGGGGGGGTGGTGGGGTGAAACCACGGGAAATGTTTTAGGATAGGGTTAATAGTTAATGAAGAAGTAGCCGCGGGAAATGGTAAGGAGGGTTATGATTATAAATCCACCTGAATGTGGTGGTTGCAGTGGGGGGGGGGGGGGGGCGATTGTAGGGGTTTATGTGGTTTTAAAAGTACCGAGGGTTAACTTGATGCGGTTTGAGAGGTAGGGGTTAATAAAGTAGCCACGGTAAATGGTTTAGGAGGGATATGGTTATAAATCAACCTGATTGGTGGGGGGTTGTAGGGGGTTTATAATGCCGTAATGAGGGAGTTAATAAACCTGGTTTGGGGGTGTTGTAGGGGGTTTATGTGGTTTCAGAGGTAGGTAATGTGGCATAACCATCTAGCGGATGAAGTAGCCGCGGGAAATGGTTAGGAGGGTTATGATTATAAATCCACCTGGATGTGGTGGTTGCAGTGGGGGCGATTGTAGGGGTTTATGTGGTTTTAAAAGTACCGAGGGTTAACTTGATGCGGTTTGAGAGGTAGGGGTTAATAAAGTAGCCACGGTAAATGGTTTAGGAGGGATATGGTTATAAATCAACCTGATTGGTGGGGGGTTGTAGGGGGTTTATAATGCCGTAATGAGGGAGTTAATAAACATGGTTTGGGGGTGTTGTAGGGGGTTTATGTGGTTTCAGAGGTAGGTAATGTGGCATAACCATCTAGCGGATGAAGTAGCCACGGGAAATGGTTAGGAGGGTTAAGATTATAAATCAACCTGGTTGGTGTAGTTTCAGTGGGGGCGGTTGTAGGTGGTTTATGTGGTTTTAAAATTACCGAGGGTTAACTTGATGCGGTTTGAGAGGTAGGAGTTAATAAAGTAGCCACGGTAAATGGTTTAGGAGGGACATGGTTATAAATCAACCTGATTTAGGGGGTTGTAGGGGGTTTATAATGCCTTTAGAAGGGATATGGTTATAAATCAACCTGGTTTGGGGGTGTTGTAGGGGGTTTATGTGGTTTCAGAGGTAGGTAATGTGGCATAACCATCTAGCGGGGACCCGCGGTAAATGGTTTAGGAGGACATGGTTATAAATCAACCTGATTTGGGGTGGGGGTTGTAGGGGGTTTATAATGCCTTCAGAAGTGATATGGTTATAAATCAACATGGTTTGGGGTGTTGTAGGGGGTTTATGTGGTTTCAGAGGTAGGTAATGTGGCATAACCATCTAGCGGGGACCCGAGCGTAGCGAGGGTACGCCGCTAGTATCAATAAAGACGATAATTGTACATTTTCAAGGCATTCTCTCGTTGTTTTTGTCAACATTTGAATTCAGATTCAGGCTTTGTGTTGAAGTCTATGAATTGCTTTCATGTATTTTAAACCAGTATTTGTACCCAGATGTCTTTAAAATGTATATGAGATCTTGATCTGAAAATATGAACACATATGTTGTTACAATTGTGGAGAAATGGTTTAAATAATATAAAACAAATGATAGAGTTTTGCAAAATCTGCTACATTCGGGGTGTTTACTGCATTCGGAAAAAGTGTACTTTAGGTCCCAGATACTGGTATACCAGTATCGGTCGATTCGATACTGGTACATGAATTTTGCCAGTATCGCTCGATGCTGGAACAATTTACATGTTCCAGTATCGGTCGATACTGGAACATCAAATTGTGTTCCAGTATCGACCGATACTGGAACACTTCATGTGTTCCAGTATCGCCCGATACTGGAACAATTTCATTCCAGTATCGATCGATACTGGAACAAATTAAATGTTCCAGTATCGCCCAATACTGGAACATTTTGTTCCAGTATCGCTCGATACTGGAACATGTAAATCGTTCCAGTATCGCTCGATACTGGAACACAATTTTATGTTCCAGTATCGCTCGATACTGGAACATGTAAATCGTTCCAGTATCAACAGTAACTCTCGGCTCTAAGGCTGCCCACACGCCGCGCGTTAGCCAACACTAAAACATGTACAATCCGAACCTTGTTGTGACTTTTAATTAATTCTTTCATCATTTATTTTATTCAGAAAATTACAGTACTCTCAGAGAAAAAAAATCTTCGTCTTTTTTCTTCGTCTTTTTCTTCGTATTCTTCCAATATTTTTTCAAAATTATTTATTATTCCATATGATATATTAAATAGTTTCTGAATCGATTTCATAGGCCGTCCTTGATATTGATTAAAATATTGTGATTTTGCGTTGAAAACCCCATCTTTGCATTGAAAAACAAACAAGTAGCTATGTCGTGACATTCCGATATGGAGTTTTTTGGCAAACATTTCAATGTTAGCCCACATGTATATTTCACTACACAAATATAAAACGGCATGTTGAGGCCATGTTTATAATGTCATTGTGACGTCAGGCGTAAAAGTAAAAGTAAAGACTCGTGCCGAGCAAAGCTCGCGCGCGGAGTGCCCATCTCTCTTTCATTAGCGTTTGGGCCAGACTCCCCATGTAATACTTGGCTGTGGGGGGTTCGCCACTCCTCCCGCACAGCGAGTCTGTTTTACTTCCCAACATGAATTAATGCCGGTACCCAATTATACACCTGGGTGAAGCGTGGCAAGTGCGGTAAAGTGCCTTGCCCAAGGACACAACATGTTGGCACCAACGGGGCTCGAACCCACAATCTTTGCATTGTGGAGCGAGGGTGAATCCGCTGGACCACAGGCGCCAGTCAGGCGTAAGATGTTTGTACTTGTCACGAATAACCAAAAAATAATCATAATGAAGTGTCTCAGACAACAGCTTCGACGGGTCTATCTGAAAAAGAACTACCAGCTGCAGTCATTAAGAAAAGGAAACACCGACACATATCAACACTAGACACTCGCCAACGTATAGAATAAACCGCACGAGAGAAGAGACGAACCTCCCAAAGATTCCCGTCGCTTGACACATCACAGGCAGTTTTGAATACCACAAAACGGCTCTTTATTTTCCAGAAAGAGCCACCCTATTTTCCAGAAAGAGAATGGGTGATACTGGCACATTTTTCATGTTCCAGTATTAGGCGATACTGGCACATTTTTAATGTTCTAGTATTGAGCGATACTGGAACATTTTTCATGTTCCAGTATTGGGCGATACTGGAACATTTTTCATGTACCAGTATCGGGCGATACTGGGTGTTCTAGTATTGGTCGATACTAGTACAGTCTAGTATTTGGGAGCTAAGGTACACTTTTTATTCTGTTTAGTATAACTAATTCTACACATACATTGTCTACGTCTGGATTGGTGGCCGAGTGGTTGAGACGGGTCAACCTCGCTAGTCATAAGGGTCGCTAGTCATAAGGGTCATTGGTCATAATGGTCGCTAGTCATAATGGTCGCTAATCATAATTCAAATAAAGGTTCATTAGTCATAAGGTTCGTTAGTCACGGTTGGTTCGTTAGTCATAATTGAAACAAAGATTCGCTAATCATAATAGAAACAAAGGTTCGCTAATCATAATGCGACAAAAGGACCACTAGTCATAATAAAAATGATGGTCCGCTAGTCATAATTAAAAAGGTCCGCTAGTCATAATTAAAAAAGGACCGCTAGTCATAAATATACAAACAGTTCGCTAGTCATAATATTAAAAATGGTTCGCTAGTCATAATGAAAAAAAGGGTTTGCTAATCATAATATGAAAAGAGGACCGCTAGTCATAATAAAAATAACGGTCCGCTAGTCATAATTAAAAGAGGTCCGCTAGTCATAATGGGATAAAAGGTCCGCTAGTCATAATGGGATAAAAGGTCCGCTAGTCATAATGGGGGAAAATGTTCGCTAGTCATAATGGAATAAAGGGTCCGCTAGTCATAATAGATTACTACACTTGTTAAATCTATGTTTAAAATGTGTTTAAAACTTCAAACAACCATAGTTGTTTAGGTCACCCGTTAAACAAATATTTAAACACTCTGTTTAAACAATTGAACAGACTTGTTTAAATATTCACAAAGTCGTTCTTGTTGTTGTATTGTCTAGCACGGAATACAATTAATTAATCCTGTTATTATAAAGTCGTAATCGCTGATCATAATCTAGCCTCGTGTTTTGTGGGGCGATCTAGTCAAGGGATTATGTGTGATTACGGGGTGTAAATATCGCCCCTCTTATATAGTCCTACGGTGTTTGTTTTTCGGGTGCTCACTGTTCCCAAACTGATACAAAAAAGGGTGTTAAAAAGGTGTTCCTTGTTTAACACCGTATTCAAAATAGAACATGCTAAATTTTCAGCTGACTAAATCCTGTAAAGATATTATATTGTTTAAAATATATGTAAATATTTCTAATATACAAATCTTGAACACCATTTGGTGTTAGTAACCAGAACACCTTTTTACTTTTAGGCGTTCTCAAAAAAATTGAATTTGAAAACAAATTTGAATTAGTGGATGGAATTTATGATCCGTTGGGTGGCTCCGGAAAAAACAAACAAAAAATAAAGCTTACTTCGAATTATAGCTAACCAATTTGACTTTATTTGAAATGGTCCATTCTGACACTTATTTAATGAAGTTATGATCATCCCGATAAGAAACCGTTTCGTATCCTTCTTCCTGTAGATTTGTATCACTAAAAAGGGGCATATTTTGTCGAAACCCAACCATAGGCGTATGTTTTGTGGAAATGTAATGTGATTTACATGCATTTTGGAGTAAGGGTGCTTGACAAGTTGGCGATAAAAGATGTGGTAAACATGCGCGCGTTTTACTTTCATCAGACGTTTTAGACATCGCATTTTGCCTGTTGCCAGATTTTTGGCTATTTTTCGACGGGCCACCTGACAAAGA